>CM041518.1:11496129-12124861 GCA_023091065.1 Dianthus caryophyllus | reverse complement strand
AAGTGATTAGGTTTAGGAAAACGCTCTCTCGAGTCAAATTCAACCTTAAGCAAATTTAGCGGGCTCTCGCTACGTACTAAATTCGACTTATCAAATACGCGTGAGTCTAGTTTCAATTCGGCTTTCGATCTTAAACTGAAACAACCTAAATTCAATTCAATAAAGGCGTCCCTAAATTCAATTGTTTATAAAACGCGTAGGAAGAAATCAACTTGCACAAATTCAATCAATAAAAGCAATTAAAACATGTTCAGAATCAAAGTCACAATCACCCTAAACCCTAATTAAGAATTAGCTAGACATGATTGCAATTGAAACAAAACAATTATAATAAGAAGACATAATGAAAGATTAATAATGAAATTAAACCTGGAATTAATGTTGAATCCAATTAAAGATCGAGTCTTGCAAGTAATTAAATCTAGGATAAAAGTTTTGAGAGTTTTAAAAGAGAGAAAAACTAACTTCCAATGTAAAGCTGAAAATAATAATGAAAAGCATAGTCCAAACCCTAACTTCGAGTTCTATTTATAAGCCAACGAATAAACGTGAAACAGGGCACTGAAACCTATTGGTTCGGGGGGTGAACCGATCGGTTCTGGGTGGGAACCGATCGGTTCTGGGTGGAACCGCTCGGTTCTAAGCAACTCCAGCATTTCCAGCAACTTTGCTCCTTGATTCACGTATCCAGAACCTATAGGTTTGCTCTGAACCTATAGGTTTGACGTCCCAACTTGTCGTATTGACTCCGAATCGACTCTCGGGCTTCGTCTTGACTTCACGATACTCGTAAATGCTCCAAATGACTCAGGTTTTAGCTCAGGACCGCCAAAACCTGCAAAATACACACGAGGAACGACAGTATCGCAATATAAAGCAAATAGCTACAAATATACTAATGAAATCAAGTAACTGCGAGCTAAATGCGACTATAACGGGGGCATATAAGCAATATAAATGACATGTATCAAACTCCCCCAAACCAAACCTTTGCTTGTCCTCAAGCAAATAGCATCGGAGAAAATCAAAGTATAGCTAGTTAATCACGTTAGCATCTCGAAGTGGACGACCTATGCACGCAGACCTACAAACCATAGTCTATTTCACCGGAATTAGAGCACAAGTCTCAACCATTCGCACCAACATCGTATTGCAAGCTTCTCACGCTTTCGCAAAAATTAAACTAACGATAATTGGATTCAAACAGGGCCAACCACGCATACCACTTCCCATTCCGTCTTTCTTTCCACATCAAACCATTTTTTTCTTTCCTTTCTTTTCTTTTCTTTTCTTTTTCTCAAATGTGGAGCATCCCTCGTATGTAGTACCGTTTAGCTTGACGTTCACTCGGTAAAAATCGCGCTCGGGTACACATATTTCCTTAAGGGTTACATCATTGCTCATACTCCCGATCGCAACCAAATTCATGGCCACTGTGGTTACTCAAATCAATGAGTCCCCTCCGAGAGCATCGAAGCATTGCTCCAACATTAAATGATCCTTCCAAGCAAACCACATACCATCTTTCCAACTTTCCACAAACCAAATGCCTCGCAAGAATACCAATATCGAAAGTAAAAGAAACGAAAGGCGATAAGAATTAAGCAAAAGAGTGGGCTAGTGTTTGAGACTCGCAATCTATTAACAGGAAACAAACATATAGTGCAAGCTACGACGATAGGAAGTCGACATTGAGATACTAAAGATCAAAACAGCACACTAATCAATTCACTGAACGGGACAAGACAAACCGAAAATATTTATAAAATTTTCGAAATTTTTAATTTTTTTGGGTTTTCATATAAAATTTTCGAAATTTTTAATTTTTTTGGGTTTTTATATAAAATAATGCACACACACAAAAACGAAAAATGCAAACAAACCAAAAACGCGCAAGTGCTTTCCTCCCCCAAACCAGAACGACACATTGTCCTCAATGTGAGCTAAATGCACAGATAAGCGAGTAAAACAGAGGACACTAATCATGGGGGGGTGGAGATAAGAGCGAGGAAGTAAGGGAAAAAGAGTAAGAAAGCTCACATGCTCGTGAAGGAGCTCCCCCAAACAGAAGTAAAGCGTGGAGTGCGGCTTATAATCCACGAATTTGCATCCAATTCAGTCCAGCTGTGAGGTACTTCGGAGCAGCAGGTGAGAAAGGGTAGGCCGAATAGCAGGGGCCGTTCTCAACAATACTAGGGACGCAGAGTCCGTAGGTACCTGCGTGCTAAATCAATCATAAAATCCCTCATCCTCACGCGCTCAAAAGAAAAGTCTAAAACAATGTCATGAAAAGCAAACAAACCAAAACAAAGTACAACTGATTATAAAATGCCAACGGGTTGCCTCCCGGAAAGCGCTGGTTTATAATGGTCCCGCACGACCGTCGTCAAAGCTCAAATCACGTCCAATTGGGCCAAGGACGTTGGCCACTAGCAACAGCTTCATTTGGCGAAATAGCATTTGTTCGCCATAAAACTCGATCTCCCCGCGGAAGAGCAGCATAATCCATCACGCACGGGACTCCGTCGCGAAATGGCTCTCCATAACAACTGCGGGCGCCGGACATTGCCAACCATGGATCTCCTCCACCATCACTAGGAGAATAGACATCCGCCCTCGTGACCTTCCGTTCCCCCAAACCAGGATCGTAGCTAACCTGCGTAGGACCTGCACATGAAAAAGCAGAAGAAACAACCTCCAAAGAGTCTCCAGTAGAGTGAGACGGAGGGGCAAGGTCAATAGCAGCCACGGACTCAGGCTGCATAGGGGCACGAGGGATACTAGACTTAGTGTAGGTCAACGTCTCACCTCCCACCGAGAACGACAGGGTCTTGTTTCCCACATCGATGACAGCACCTGCAGTATGCAGGAAAAGTCTCCCTAAAATGATCGGGATGTGGGGGTCCTCGGGAATGTCTAGGACAACAAAGTCGACCGGGATATAAAACTTCCCTATCTTGACCGGGACGTCCTCTAGGATACCTAAGGGTCTCTGGACACTACGGTCAGCCATCTGCAATGTCATGGAGGTCACTCCTAGCTTGGTCATATTAAGTTTTTTGCAGATAGAGTAGGGTATGACACTCACACTAGCCCCAAGATCACATAAGGCGTTCTGGACCACGTATTTCCCTATAGAGCAAGGGATTGAGAAGGTCCCGGGGTCACTCAGCTTCGGAGTGAACTACCCTGCAAAAGAGCACTACCCTCCCCCACAAAAGACACAGTCTCGGTGTCATTAATTGAACGCTTCTTAGATATGACCTCTTTAAAAAACTTAGCATAGGCAGGAATCTGTTTAACCAAATCAATGAATGGAATATTTACCTGCAAAGTTTTGAGGATCTCAAAGAACTTATCGAGCTTGGGGTCCACGGTAGCCGGTCGTACACGGCTCGGAAATGGGAGCTTGATTTGTATCGGCGGCGAAGGAGTAGCAACAGGGGCACCAGAACGAACACCCGAACCATCCTTGACAGCAACATCACACGGTTTGACCGTGTGGTTTGTCCCACTCTTCTCCTCATCCTCCGGATGCTTTGGGCCATCATAAACTGTACCACTACGCAAAGTAATAGCACATGCTGTATCATGAGGTGGGTTAGGAGGATTACCTTGGGAGGGTAGGGTACCCGGCTGTCGTGACGCTTGCGAAGCGGCGAGCTGCGCCACCTGATTCTCCAACAATTTAATCGCAGCGTCCTTAGCTTGGTGACACGGCTAAGTCGTATTGCCAATATCAAAATAAACCTACAAAAACACTAACAAGTAGCTAGCAGCAAGCAGGATCGTATCCACAGAGAAACGGTGTAGTTTTAAGTTAAAGACGGAGTAAAACAGGTCTAACTCGGGGGTGTGAAAAAGGGTTTGTTTAAACTATAAGCTAAAGCAATAATAAGATGATATGAAAATATGTAAAAGGGAGATTAGGGCATCGGGATCAATGTGATACTGATTCAGGAACTCAACTCAGAAGGAAATGTAAATCAACTGAAGCTATGCAAGTGACTAGGTTTAGGAAAACGCTCTCTCGAGTCAATTTTAACCTTAAGCAAATTTAGCGGGCTCTCGCAACTTACTAAATTCAACTTATCAAATACGCGTGAGTCTAGTTTCAATTAGGCTTTCGATCTTAAACTGAAACAACCTAAATTCAATTCAATAAAGGCGTCCCTAAATTCAATTGATAATAAAACGCGTAGGAAGAAATCAACTTGCACAAGTTCAATCAAAATAAGCAATTAAAACATGTCCTGAACCAAATATCACAATCACCCTAAACCCTAATAGGAAAATTAGCTACTCATAATTAAAGGGCAAACAAAACAATCAACAAGAATAAACATGATGGAAGAAATAAGAGTAATTGAAATAAAACCTGAATCAATCGTAGTGCCGGCGGTTACAATGAAATTAAACTTGAAGCTAAACTAAAGCTTTTGTGTAAGTTTATGAAAAAGAGAGCAAACTAAAGCAAAACCTAAAATAAAACCAGAAAAATAAAGCATGAGTCTTTTGTTTTCGTCCTAGGAGTATTTATATAAGTCTCCAAATAATTAACCATAAATTAAAACAAAACCCGACGAATAAGACGCTTGAGGCCGGCCAGCGGCCCACCAGGCCGGCGTGCAGCTCAGTGGCCGGTCCCTTTCTCTTCAACTTGGGCCTTGGTCTTTACTTTGGGCCTAAACTATCTCGTGGCCCTTAGTCTTTGGTCTTTGGTTTGTATTCTCGAGCTCTCATTCGTGCTCGAGCTTGGTCTTGTCGTCTTGATTCTCGTACTTGCTCCAATTGGTCCGGGTTTTGGCTCAAAACCACCAAAACCTGCAAAATGTAAATAAAAGGCAGCAGTATCGAGAAATGTAGCAAATAGCTCATAAAACTAGTAATGATCACGAGTAAATGCAGCTAAATGCGACTGAACCGGGGGTATAAAATGAATATAAATAGCGTGTATCAAACTCCCCCAAACCAAACCTTTGCTTGTCCTCAAGCAAACAGCATCGGAGAAAAATCAAAGTGACACGAATTAATCACGTTAGTATCTCGAAGTGGACGACCTATGCACATAAACATACAACCATAGACTGTTTCACCGAAAATAGAGTACAAGTCTCAACCATTCACACCACATTATACCACTAGCCTCTAACGCTTTCGCAAAAGTAAAACTGACGACACTTTCAATTCAAGCAAGGCCAACCGAACGTACCACTTTCCATCAACCAACTCTTTCCAAATCATTTCCTTTTTCTTTTTATTTTTCTTTTCTTTCTTTTGCAAATGTGGAGCATCCCCCGTATGTAGTACCGTTTAGCTTGACATTCACTCGGTAAAGATCGCGCTCGGGTACACATATTTCCTTAAGGGTTACGTCATTGCTCATACTCTCGGTCGCAACCAAATTCAAGGCCACTGTGGTTACTCAAATCAATGAGTCCCCTCCG
This sequence comes from Dianthus caryophyllus, assembly GCA_023091065.1. Classification (NCBI taxonomy): domain Eukaryota; kingdom Viridiplantae; phylum Streptophyta; class Magnoliopsida; order Caryophyllales; family Caryophyllaceae; genus Dianthus; species Dianthus caryophyllus. The sequence goes on along the minus strand of CM041518.1, from coordinate 12,119,414 downwards.
AGAGCATCGAAGCATTGCTCCAACATAAATAAATCTTTCCAATCATGCCGCAAACCAACTAACCAAACATTCCACAAACCATTGCCAAGCTCGAATGTCAAAATCGAAAGTAAACAAACGAAAAGCGATAAGAATTAAGCAGATACAAGTGGGTTAGTGTTGAGGCTCGCAATCTATTAATAAGAAACAAACATATAGTGCAGCTACGACGATAGAAAGTCGACTCGGAGATACTAAAGATCAAAATTAATGCACTAATCAATTCTCCAAACTGGACAAAGCAGACCAAAAAGACTCGTATTTTTGTGATTTTTTGAATTTTTCAATTTTTTTGGGTTTTTATATAAATGCACACTAACACTAAAATGAAAATGAAAAGCGCGAAAGTGCTTCCCTCCCCCAAACCAAATCACACATTGTCCTCAATGTGGAAAGCAGCACAACCACAACAGCAGAAAAGGACAAATAAAGGAGGGGGTAGGAAAATGAAACGAGAAATGAGGGTAAAACGGGTAAAGAAGGCTCACATTATAAAGTCGGAGCTCCCCCAAACCGAAGTCAATCATGGAGTGCGGCTAATATTCCACAAATATGCGTCCAATTCAGTCCAACGATGAGGTACTTCGGCATAGCACGCGAGAACACACGAAACAGAACAGCAGAACACACCAGCCGGTCCAGGCCGTGGCCTGGCCCAGGCTGGGGTGTATTTTCCAATTTTTCGCGTTTTTCTCCAACTTTCAAATTTGACTACGGCCCGATCACGACGGCGGCCGATCGGCCGACCGGCTGGGATGCCTTCTCGGAGCGTTTTCCTCAAAAATACTAAGGACAAAAGTCCATAAGTACCTGCGCGCTAAAATCAAAAAATAATACCCTCGTCCTCACGCGCTCAAATAACGTAAAATGTCAACAAACAAACCAAACAAAAGTACAAAGTGCAATCCAAATACAACGTCATCGGGTTGTCTCCCGGAAGCGCTGGTTTATAGTCCCGCACGACTCTTCAAAGCTCCACAATCACGTATAATTAGGCCAAGGTCGTTGGCCATTTGCGACAGCTTCACTTGGCGAAACAGCATCCGTTCGCCAAAGAACTCCTCCCGCTCGAGGCAAAGCAGCGTAGTCCATCATGCAAGGGATTCCATCTCTAAATGGCTCTCCATTCCTCCCTCGTGCTCCAAGCGGCTGAACCGGAGGCCCTCCTCCATCACTAGCGTCAAACAAGTCGGCTTTAAGCAGTTTCCTCTCCCCCAAACCAACCTTGCAGCTATCCTGTAATGAACCTGCACACGGGGAGACAACAGAAACGACCTCCAAAGTGTCTCCAGTAGAGTGAGACGGAGGTATAGCGATTAACGAGCAGGCCAGGCTCGAGGCGCATGGGTGACTGCGGGGTATCAGAATGGGTAAAGGTCAACTTTTCACCCCCCACCGTAAAGGCTATCGTCTTATTGCCCACGTCGATAACTGCACCAGCAGTGTGCAGGAAGGGTCTCCCCAAAATGATAGGATTGTGGACATCCTCGGGCATATCAACCACTACAAAGTCTACAGGGATAAAGAACTTTCCAACTGTCTTGGGGCGTCTTGTAGGATTCCCAGAGGGCGCTTAATCGAACGGTCAGCCATTTGTAAGGTAATGTGAGTGGGTTGCAAAGCTGACAAGCTCATCTTTTGGTAAAGAGAGTAGGGTAGGACACTTACACTTGCTCCAAGGTCACATAAGGCATTGCGAACCACAAACTTACCAATAGAGCAGGGGATAGAAAATGTCCCTGGGTCACTAAGCTTAGGGGGCTTACTACCCTGCAGCCTAGTACTAGCCTCCCCCACAAAAGCGACAGTCGACACATCCTCTAACGTACGCTTCCTAGCTAAGACCTCCTTCAAAAATTTAGCGTAAGCAGGAATTTGAGTAACAAGGTCAAGGAAGGGAACATTTACCTGAAGCGTTTTAATGACGTCGACGAACTTCTTAAACTTGGCCTCGGTCTCTGCACGTTGTCGACCCGGAAATGGGAGCTTAATCTGAACCGGGGGCGTTGGAGTAGCAACAGGAACACGCGAATTAACACCCAAATCATCTTTCCTCGCGGCGAGTTCGGTAGGTTAGACGGCCAGTTTGGTCGGCAATTTGCTTTGCCTTTAACCTCGGATCATCATAAAGCGTCCGCTTCTCCAGCGTGTCGCACACGCGATGTCGGGAGGAGAGGTTAGGAGGTTGGCCTGCGATGGTAAGAAACCTGGTTGTGGCGTAGCTGCGAAGTGGCGAGTTGAGCCACTTGATTCTCCAAATTCTTAATTCTTTGCGTCTTTAGCTTTGATCGCTTTTACGCACGTATTGCATCATTGTCTCCTGCGACTTACGCATACCCATCATCACTGTTGCATTTGCGACATCATGGCCCTAGTCTCGTGAAAGGGTCGGGTGCAATGTGGGTGAAGGTGGTGTATAGGCGGGTTTTGGTAGTTAGGAGGAGGTGGTTGAAAGTTTTGTGAGGAGGTTGATAAAGGGGCGTTTGAGGTAATTGGGTGGTTGGGTTTAGGGCGTTACAGTTCTGATATGAGAGAAGCGGCGGTCGTAAATGCAGGGTTGGTTTGGTAGGGCAGGTTTTGGTTGTAAGATTGATAAGCGTAAACCTACTCTTGGGGCGCAGCATACCCCGTAGAATAACCCAAGTCGTGCCCTGTAATAGCGTTTACATGGGCACCAGAAGAACCACCACCAGTCATCATACTAATCTGCGCAGTCGGTAGCGAACTTTGACGACTAGTGGCGCACTAATACTCCCTTATCCACGGTCATCATGCGCGCAGGCCAGTGAATTACCTCGCGGCTTTCCAAACTGTGACGAATGTATCGCCATCTCCTCAATTAATGCCCAAGCTTTATCATCATCTACATTGTTGGCAAAACCACCCTCTGCAGCAGAATCAAGAATCGCACGGCTTTCAGCATACAAGCCGTTATAAAAGGTCATAATCACGAGCCAGTCGTTCAGCCCATGGTGCGGACAATCTCTAGTCAGCTTCTTATACCTTTCCCACGCCTCAGCAAGCGACTCGTCAAAAGTTTGTTTGAACCCCTGAATCTGACTGCGCATTTGATTAGTGCGCTCGGGAGGATAAAACTTCGAGTAGAATGCGAGGGCCAAACTCCTCCAATCAGTAATACCGGCGGCCTCCTTGTTTAGATCAGTAATTCACTTGCGAGTCCGATCTTTCAATGAAAAAGGGAACAACATTTCCCTTATTTGATCCTGCGTAATCCCAGCCTGCTTGATAGTCGAACAATAATTCGTAAAAACCTGCATATGTCGACCAGGATCTTCCGTAGGATAGCCTCCGAACTGATTCCGCTCCACCAAAGTGAGAAAGGCGGGGCGAATCTCAAAGTTGCCCTGCAGAGTAGTGGGCATCGTGAATCCATTCGGGATGGACTCCGTTTTAGGTAGCGAGTGACTAGAGAGTTTTGGCATGGTCACTGGCTCCTCTAAATCAATAACAATGTGTGTATTGTCCTCGTCGCAGGACGATCGTTCTGAGCGAGTTTCCGCGTCTGAACTTTGCACACTCTCAGTTGCGTAAGCCTCGGCGATTTCCTTGAAGAAATTACGCGTACGGTGCAAGGTACGCTCAGGTTCAGGATCAAAAGGGACTAAACCTGTAGGTGACCTGCGCATAAATAACTCAAAGAAAACGGTGAGAACGGTCTCAAGGAACTAGGTTCCTTGAGACAAAAGAGAAAAACCTGTAACTGAACAATAACTTAAACTTGTCAAAGCCGTTTCCCCGGCAACGGCGCCAAAATTGACACGGCTAAGTCGTATTGCCAATATCAAAATAAACCTACAAAAACACTAACAAGTAGCTAGCGGCAAGCAGGATCGTATCCACAGAGAAACGGTGTAGTTTTAAGTTAAAGATGGAGTAAAACAGGTCTAACTCGGGGGTGTGAAAAAGGGTTTGTTTAAACTATAAGCTAAAGCAATAATAAGATGATATGAAAATATGTAAAAGGGAGATTAGGGCATCGGGATCAATGTGATACTGATTCAGGAACTCAACTCAGAAGGAAATGTAAATCAACTGAAGCTATGCAAGTGACTAGGTTTAGGAAAACGCTCTCTCGAGTCAATTTTAACCTTAAGCAAATTTAGCGGGCTCTCGCAACTTACTAAATTCAACTTATCAAATACGCGTGAGTCTAGTTTCAATTAGGCTTTCGATCTTAAACTGAAACAACCTAAATTCAATTCAATAAAGGCGTCCCTAAATTCAATTGATAATAAAACGCGTAGGAAGAAATCAACTTGCACAAGTTCAATCAAAATAAGCAATTAAAACATGTCCTGAACCAAATATCACAATCACCCTAAACCCTAATAGGAAAATTAGCTACTCATAATTAAAGGGCAAACAAAACAATCAACTAGAATAAACATGATGGAAGAAATAAGAGTAATTGAATAAAACCTGAATCAATCGTAGTGCCGGCGGTTACAATGAAATTAAACTTGAAACTAAACTAAAGCTTTTGTGTAAGTTTATGAAAAAAAGAGCAAACTAAAGCAAAACCTAAAATAAAACCAGAAAAATAAAGCATGAGTCTTTTGTTTTCGTCCTAGGAGTATTTATATAAGTCTCCAAATAATTAACCATAAATTAAAACAAAACCCGACGAATAAGACGCCAGAGTAGGCATTGCCGGCCCAGGCCAGACGGTCTGCTTTCAGTGGTGGGTCCCTTTCTCTTCAACTTGGGCCTTGGTCTTTACTTTGGGCCTAAACTATCTCGTGGCCCTTAGTCTTTGGTCTTTGGTTTGTATTCTCGAGCTCTCATTCGTGCTCGAGCTTGGTCTTGTCGTCTTGATTCTCGTACTTGCTCCAATTGGTCCGGGTTTTGGCTCAAAACCACCAAAACCTGCAAAATGTAAATAAAAGGCAGCAGTATCGAGAAATGTAGCAAATAGCTCATAAAACTAGTAATGATCACGAGTAAATGCAGCTAAATGCGACTGAACCGGGGGTATAAAATGAATATAAATAGCGTGTATCACTTGGCCATCCTTTTGCATCTGCTGCAACATCATCTCTTGTGACTTCTGCACGGCCATCGTCACTTGTGACATTTGCACCATCATGGCCTTCATTTCGGCCATAGGATCGGGGCCCTGTGTAGGTTGAGGTGGTGGTGTGTAGGGTGGTTTTTGGTAGTTGGGTGGAGGTGGTTGGTAATTTTTGTGGGGAGGGATGTATGAGGTGTTTTGTGGAGGTGGGGTGGTCGGGTTTAGCACATTTTGGTTACGATATGATAATAGTGAACGGTCGTAACCCGGTTGATTCTGGTAGGGCAAGTTCTGTGGGTAGGATTGGTAAGCATGAACTTGCTCGTGGGGTGCAGCATACCCCGACGAATAACCCGAATCGTGCCCTGCAACAGCATTTACATGAGCACCAGAAGAGCCTCCACCACGTAGCATACCAATCTGTTGATTAAGCGCAAAGAACTGATCGATGAGTGCACTAATACTCGCCTTATCACGGTCATCATCGCGCAGACCAGTGAATTACCCTCGGTTTCCGACCGGCGAATGCATCGCCATTTCGTCAATCAATGCCCAAGCTTTGTCATCATCGACGTTGTTAGCAAATCGTCCCTCTGCAGCTGAGTCAAGTATAGCCCGGCTCTCGGCATACAACCCGTTGTAGAATGTCATGATCACTAACCAATCGTTTAACCCGTGGTGAGGACAATCCCGGATGAGCTTCTTGTACCGCTCCCAAGCTTCAGCTAGTGACTCGTCGAACGTTTGTTTGAAGCCTTGGATTTGGCTTTTCATTTGGTTAGTACGCTCGGGAGGGTAAAACTTTGAGTAGAAGGCAAGAGCTAACCCATTCCAATCAGTGATCCCCGCGGTCTCCTTGTCGAGGTCCGTGATCCACTCACGAGCTCGATCTTTTAGTGAAAAAGGAAACAGCATTTCCCTTATCTGGTTTTGGGTGATCCCGGCCTGCTTTATCGTCGAACAGTAGTCGGTAAACACTTGCATTTGCCGACCGGGATACTCAGTTGGGTAGCCACCGAATTGATGCCGCTCCACCAAATTTAAGAAGGCGGGGCGGATCTCGAAATTGCCCTGTAGAGTTGCGGGCATCTGGAATCCATTAGGAATGGATTCCGGCTTAGGCACCGAGTGACTATAAAGTTTAGGCATTGTCACCGGCGGTGGAGTTAAAGGAGTAACTGGAGGTGTGTCCTCTTCGTAGGACGATTGCGTAGCACTAGACGACGCTTCCTCGGTATTAAGATCAACGATTTGAATTGCTTGCTTGCGTAGTCGATGTAACGCTCGTTCAGGTTCGGGCTCAAAAGGGACTAGAGTCCGAGGTGACCTGTGCATAAACAAAACTACAAGCAAATGATAAGAAACGGTCTCAAGGAACTAGGTTCCTTGAGACAAGAGAGAAAAACCTAAGCAAAAACTAAGCAAAAGCTATAACTAGCTAACCGTCTCCCCGGCAACGGCGCCAAAATTGATGAGGCTAAAGTCGTCACGCCTAATCAAAATAAACCTAACAAACAACTAACAGAAGCTAGCGGCAAGCAGGATCGAATCCACAGGGAGAAGGAGTAGTCAATAGAATGCTCGGCTAATCTAGGTCGGTCTCAAGGGTGTGAAAAAAGGTTGATACGATGAAACTAAACTAAGGATGGTAATAAAAGAGGTATGAAAAGTATGAGAGAGGGAGATTAGGGCATTGGGATCATGTGACAACGATTCAAGAACTAACTCAAAAGGGATTATCAATCAATTGAAGTCATGCAAGTGATTAGGTTTAGGAAAACGCTCTCTCGAGTCAAATTCAACCTTAAGCAAATTTAGCGGGCTCTCGCTACGTACTAAATTCGACTTATCAAATACGCGTGAGTCTAGTTTCAATTCGGCTTTCGATCTTAAACTGAAACAACCTAAATTCAATTCAATAAAGGCGTCCCTAAATTCAATTGATTATAAAACGCGTAGGAAGAAATCAACTTGCACAAATTCAATCGATAAAAGCAATTAAAACATGTTCAGAATCAAAGTCACAATCACCCTAAACCCTAATTAAGAATTAGCTAGACATGATTGCAATTGAAACAAAACAATTATAATAAGAAGACATAATGAAAGATTAATAATGAAATTAAACCTGGAATTAATGTTGAATCCAATTAAAGATCGAGTCTTGCAAGTAATTAAATCTAGGCTAAGAGTTTTGAGAGTTTTAAAAGAGAGAAAAACTAACTTCCAATGTAAAGCTGAAAATAATAATGAAAAGCATAGTCCAAACCCTAACTTCGAGTTCTATTTATAAGCCAACGAATAAACGTGAAACAGGGCACTGAAACCTATCGGTTCGGGGGGTGAACCGATCGGTTCTGGGTGGGAACCGATCAGTTCTGGGTGGAACCGCTCGGTTCTAAGCAACTCCAGCATTTCCAGCAACTTTGCTCCTTGATTCACGTATCCAGAACCTATAGGTTTGCTCTGAACCTATTGGTTTGACGTCCCAACTTGTCGTATTGACTCCGAATCGACTCTCGGGCTTCGTCTTGACTTCACGATACTCGTAAATGGTCCAAATGACTCAGGTTTTAGCTCAGGACCGCCAAAACCTGCAAAATACACACGAGGAACGACAGTATCGCAATATAAAGCAAATAGCTACAAATATACTAATGAAATCAAGTAAGTGCGAGCTAAATGCGACTATAACGGGGGCATATAAGCAATATAAATGACATGTATCAGGCACGTGCAACCGTGCGGCTTTTGACTGGTCGTATGACGAGGTTCGGGACCGTCTGAACCGGATGCAGTTTGATCAGGTTTGTGTTTGAATCATTTTAAATAGAGTCTACTTAAAATGATTGTATTTATGAGTGTTTGTTTTTGTTTGTAGTTCGTGCCGTACGTGCAGTGGGGCGATGTCACGGGCATTCACGAGGGCATCGGGCGCGGTTTGCGTGCGAGAGACCCAGTGCATGCCAGGCGGCCGTATGGTGGTTTTGGTACCTTGGAGAGCGTTTGGTCTTTCAGGCGGTGTGAGCTCGGTGATGCTAAGGACCCGTGAGAGTCCTTTTCGGCGAGGGTTTCATTCGAGATCGGATGGCGTTATGCGGGGAAGGAGAGTCGGTGAGTCTTCTCATCTGGGAAGACTATGGCGATTTGCTCGATCTCGGCTTGCTTGTGGGCCGATTGATGAGGTATGCTTGCTTCTTTTGAGGGTGCGTAAGGTAATTTTTACGAAAAATTTCCTTGACGTGTGCTTTTTGTAGTTGTTTGATCCCGAGATGGCGGAGCAGCCTGGCGACTTTCCTACCACCGTTGAGTATGACGAGCCGGGTGTCCGTCGTACCTTCACTTTGCCGACGTACTTGCCGGTGACTACCGACGCGGGCATGGACAGCTGGACGGGCAAGGTGAAGAAGGTATGTGTTTTTGTCTTTGTATATGTGAGTGAGCCCCCAGTTTGATCGAGGTATGAGTTATAGCGATGATCAAACTTGTGAGAGTCGTGTTGTTGTGTTACCCCCTCGAGTTTGTCTTAATTTGAGTGAAATGAAGGCAAAGTGGGGTTGACTGCTTTTGTTTTGAAATTTCCCCCCGAAGTTTGACTTAATTTGAGTGAAATTAAGGCGAAATGGAGAAGAATGTGAAATGTTTATGTGTTGTGTATCGCAGGTGGCTAAGGAGGCGCATAAGAAGCTATGGCGGATAGCCAACAAGTGGAGGATGGCTTGGGCTGAATTTTGCTTTCGGTTGTGTCGAGCCGGTGAGAGCGGCTCCAGTTAAATCGTGAGTTTGACGAGTATCGTCGTCGTCATCCTGAGTGAATTTGTGTAATAAAGATTGTATGAACCTTTATGTACATGTCGTTGTTGCTTGAACTTGAACTTGATTTGTCGTTGTGAACCTGTTTGGTAAGCTTGTTTGAAAGATGAAATGATTCCCGAGTGGGATGCGTTGATGTTGAATTAGCTTGTGAAAATGTGTTTGCAGAAAGTTCATTTTAAATGCGAAATGAGCTTGCATGAATGTCGAAAATGTTATGTTTTGACTCGTGGTAGGAATCGGGGTTGCCAAAGAGAAATGTAATGTTGTTGCGTGGGGAACAACAAACTAATGTCGTAGCCTAATGTAGATTGTAGTGTTTAGGAAAGACAAAATTAGGAAAGTTGCGAGAAAACCCGCCCCTTGAACCGCATAGCCTTATGCGGTTCAGGGGTCAAACCGCATAGGCCTATGTCACGGTTTGGGTCTGGCTCCGCATAGGGCTATCGCGGTTTGGCGGCTAATGTATTGTGTTTCCATATTTCGTATTATGTTTTCGTATATAAGGAGGGGGGGTGCGTGCCATAATCCTCATTCACAATCACTTCTTTTCTTTTCTTTTATTACAAGTTTTTGCTCTCATAAATATATTAGGTATATCTACAAAAGTTTTTTTTTGTATTTAAGAAAATGGTTGAGCATTTTGATGCTCTTTTGAAGAGCTGGACTTCCTCGCTAAGCCCGGCGATGAAGAGGGCGGTGTATGATGATGGTGCGGGTGTTTTCATTGGCTTTCGCCAAATGAAAGTCGATCTAGACTTCCTGGATGCGTGTTTAGATTATTGGGATCCTAGCTTGCACGTGTTTAGGTTTCCCGGGGGAGAGGTGTGTCCTTTGATGGAGGAGTTTGCGGCCATTGCGGGGTGGTCGAAACGGACTACTCCTGTGGTTGTAAGGAGTGGGTTGTGCTATAACGGGATGTTGCGAAACTTCCTTGGGATGACAAATGCTCATGCTGCAGGTTTGTTTGAAGGAGGTAAGGTGAATATGCTTCTTTTGTGTCAACGGTACATGAATAAGGTAGACACCAGTATTTCGGACCATTCTAGGCGGAGGGCCCTTACTTTTTGTTTTGTTCATCGTTATGCTTTTGCGGGGTCCATGCCAGATGGGGTGTTCAGGAGCGCGAGGTATGCTCGCGTTGTCGAAGAGATGGAGAGGGGATATGATCCTTCTGCTTTGATTCTAGCGGAGACCATACTGGGCTTAGACGACCAGATTATCTTGGCCGTGCGAGCTCGCATGGGGTTGCGCTAGGATCCTCAACATTTGGCTCATGGAGAGGCTAAGTGTTTATAAAGCTCTTCCCCTTGGTGGTGTCTTCAAGGCTGCGGCGACGACGTCGCGAAAGATGGAGTGGGCTGACCTTCGGGAGCGTTCACTAAACTACTACTGTGGGTTTGTGAAGGAGAGCACCATTCGTTGGTATGTGTCATGGTGGCATATTACGGCGATTACGGCGTCGTCTGTTGCGAATGCGGCTTGTGGGTTGATGCTGTGCGGGTTTGAACGAGGGGTGTGGATTCATCCTCTTCGCTTGAAGAGGCAAATCGGGCATGCTCAGACCATCCCTGAGCAGGATACTCAGGTTGGAGGGGTTGTTGTCCTAAACAACCAGATGATTGATGCTTGGATCCGAGGATGGTCGGACCATGTTACTTGGGCTGTTCCGGAGCATATAGAGTATACTCGTGTTACGGACTTCTACACGCGGTGGTATCGTTCCAATGATCCTCAGGAACGGGAGAATCAAAGGAGGAGAGAAAAGAATGGGCCAAGGCCTTCCTTGGCGTATGAGGTGGTGCGCGAAAAGAGGGACTATGGTGATCTTTGCGCTGTTAGTGTGGATGTATCTACTTCGAGGCCTGCGCGGGAAAGGCTTGGAGCAAGGGTGACCGCTAAGGATCGTCTAGGGTCAAGGATCGAGGAGCCCCCAGTCGAGCAGGACGAGGATCCGATCGAGCCCCCAGGATTTGAGAGGACTGCTCCCATGATCAGTTCGAAGATTGTGGCGGATCGGTCTCTTGAAGATGAAGAGGCTAATCCGAAGCGACAGAAAATGGCTTAGTTTGTTTTGTTTTACTTAGAAAATTTTCTTTATTCAAATACATGTTCTAGATTCGAATAAAGGGTTAAGGAGGCTTGTTCCTAACTCATTTCTAAATTGCGAAAAATTCTAAATAAGATAATAAAATAGAATTAATTTGCTTTTGCCTTGTCTCGTTGCTTTCTTTTGTTTTGCTTTGAAATGTTCTCGACCTTTTTAAGCTTTGAACATTCGTATTTTGTCTTAAAATCCTCGACCTTTTTAAGCTTTGGATTTGTTTGTTTGATTTGTTTGTTCTGAAACCCTCGACCTTTTTAAGCTTTGGACTTAGATTTTTTTTTTGTGTTGACTGTGCTCTCGACCTTTTTAAGCTTTGAGCGTCTCTTTTTGTGAGTGCATCGCCCTTGACCTTTTTAAGCTTTGGGCTTGCGTGCTGGGAAGTTCGGTTGTGCTTTTGTCAAGCCGCCTACGTATCCGCGTTTCACGGAATCAAACCGGCGTAGTTCGTGGGATTCGGTTGAGCTCTTTGCGAAGCTGCCTACGTATCCACAGTGCGTGGAATCAAACCGAGCGTAGTTCACTCACGCGGGAGTGAGTTTTGTTTTTTTTTTTTTTTTTTTTTTTTTTTTTTTTTTTGAAATACATTGCAAATTTGTTTGTGTTTAGGGGTAGTATTTATTGAGTTGATCAAGATTTGTTGGTAATCGGAAGTCCTGGCCGTAAGGGTCAGTTAACTTCACGGCTCCTCCAGGGAGGATTTCCTTGACCAAGTACGGTCCGGCCCAATTGGGTTTGAATTTTCCTTTTGGGTCGACTAGTAATGGTGCTCGGACTGATTTTAGTACTAGGTCACCCACTTTGATATTCCGTGGCTTGACCCGTTTGTTGTAGGCGCGTTGTAGGCGAGATTGATACATTCGGACTGTACTTAGTGAATGTAACCGTCTTTCGTCTAGAAGGATGAGTTGTTCGTATCGTTCGCGTGCCCATTCGGCTTCAGGAATGTCTGCTTCCATGAGAATTCGAAGGGATTGCATTTCGATTTCTACGGGTTGAACGGCTTCCATCCCGTAGGTTAAGAAGTAGGGTGTCATGCCTGTGGGTGTGCGGATTGTGGTTCGATATCCCCATAATGCGAATCGGATTTTGTTGGGCCAGTCGTGGCAGGTGTCGATCATCTTTTTGAGGATTGACACGACGGTTTTGTTTGCTGCCTCGACCGCGCCGTTAGTATGTGGTCGATAGGGTGATGATTTATGTCGTTGTATCTTGTATTTTAGAAGAAGTGGTTCGACTTCTCCTTGAAAGTGCGTGCCTTGGTCGCTTATGAATTCGTGGGGTATGCCGTAGCGACAAATGATGTTGGTTTGTATGAATTTTGCAACTTCTTTTGTGCCTAGCGTACGGTATGATGCGGCTTCGACCCATTTGGTGAAATAGTCGATGGCCACGAGGATGAAGCAGTGTCCTCCTGCTCCTACGGGTTGAACTTTGCCGATGACGTCAATTCCCCAGGTTGAGAAAGGCCATGGCGAGGTTAAACTGTATAGTGGTGAAGGAGGTGTGTGTTGCACATTTGCAAAAATTTGGCAACTATGGCAGTGTTTGACATATTTTGCGCAATCGGCTTCCATGGTGGTCCAGTACCATCCTAGCCTTATGATTTGTTTGCACATGGCTCGTGCGTTCATGTGTGGTCCGCACTCGACGTCGTGTACTTGGGACATGATTTCGTGCCCCTTTTTGTGGTCGACGCACAAGAGTAGTGTGCCTTGAGGTGTCTTTTTGAGTAGTTTGCCCATTTCCATTAAAAATTGTGATGATAATAGGCGTAGGGCTCGCTTGGCTTGTTTGTCAATGTTTGGCGGGTATTCGCCGTTTGTTTTGTAGTTGATGATTGCTTGGTACCAAGGGTCGGTTTGTTCTTCCTCGGTTTCAATGTCACAGATGTAGGCGGGTTCGTTCCGTCGTTCCACGACAATGGGTAGTGTTTCCATCCCCGGGGGTATGTTGATTAGTGACGCGAGCTTGGATAACGCGTCGGCGAATTGATTTTCTTCGCGTGGGAGGTGTATGAATTCTACGTGATAGAATTCGTTGATGAGCTCTTGTATTTTGCTTTGGTATAGTGCTAGGTTTTCGTTGAGTATCTTCCATGCTCCGGATACTTGGTTGATTATGAGGGAGGAGTCCCCATAGACTCTTATGTTGCGGGCGTTGAGTACAAGCGCTGCTTGGAGACCGTGCAAGCACGCTTCGTATTCTGCGGCGTTGTTTGTTACGTCAAAATCCAGTTTGATGGATAAGGGGGTGTGTTTTCCATTCGGGGATATGAGAAGTATTCCTACTCCACATCCTCGATAGTTGGAGGAGCCGTCGAAGTATAACTCCCATTGTTCTTGGTTGATATTGTAAATCCCGTCGTCTGGAAGGGATGTCGTGTCGATGATTGGCTCTTCGTTGATTGCATTTTCGGCTAGGAAATCAGAGACTGCTCGTCCCTTGATTGCTTTGAGGGGTACGTACTTAAGGTCGAATTCGGTTAGGAGCAGAGTCCATCTGGCCATTCGTCCGTTAAGCACAGGTTTCTCGAAAAGGTACTTTACGGGGTCCATTTTTGAGTAGACCTTCGTTTGGTGTGCTAGCATGTAGTGACGGAGTTTTTTGGATGACCATACTAGTGCTAGACAGCTTTTCTCGACGGGTGAATATCGAGTTTCGTAATCGAGAAATTTCTTGCTTATGTAATAGATTGCATGTTCTTCGCCGTTTATCTCTTGAGCGAGCATGGCACCCATGGCGGTAGGGGTTGTTGTAAGGTATAAGGATAGTGGTAAATCCTTTTGGGGTGGTCGTAGAACTGGCGGGTTGGTTAGTAATTCTTTGACCTTGTCAAATGCCTTTTGACATTCTTCGTCCCATTCAACGTGGTCGGTTTTCTTGAGTTTCTTGAAAACTGGTTCACATATTTTGCTAATGAAGCGCGAGATGTATTGGATTTGGCCTAAGAAACTTCGAATTTCGTCGAGGTTCTTCGGGGGTTGCATTTCTAGGATTGCTTTGACTTTCGAGGGGTCGACCTCGATACCTCTTTGGCTCACTACGTGTCCTAGTAGTTTACCGGATTTGACTCCAAAAGTACATTTTTGGGGATTGAGGCGCATTTTGAATTGTCGTAAGCGAGTGAAGAACTTGCGGAGGTTAGTGATGTGACCACTCCTCTCCTTTGACTTCACGATCATATCGTTGACGTAGACTTCGACTTCTTTGTGCATCATGTCATGTAAAAGGGTTGTGGCGGTGCGTTGGTATGTAGCACCAGCATTGATTAGGCGAAGGCATGACCAGGTAGCGATATGTGCTTACGGTGTAATGAAGGCCGTTTTTGCCATGTCCTCGCAGGACATTTTGATTTGATTATAGCCTGCGTAGCCATCCATGAAGGATAGGAGGGCGTGATCGGCGGTGTTGTCGACTAGGACGTCCACATGGGGTAATGGAAAGTCATCTTTGGGACTAGCTTTGTTCAAGTCGCGAAAGTCAACGGATATTCGAATCTTGCCATTCTTTTTCAAGACTGGGACCATGTTTGAGACCCATTCAGGATACTCGATGACTTGGATGAAAGCAGGCATAGTTGTTTTTCGATTTCTTCCTTAACCATAAGGGACCATTCGGGGCGTAGTCTCCTTAGCTTTTGTTTGATGGGTTTGTAACCGGGTTTAATGGGGATGCGGTGCTCGGCTATGCTTCGTTCGATTTCGGGCATATATTTGTACGACCAAGCGAATACGTCCTTGAATTCGCTCAGGAGTTGTGTGAATTGGGCGCGCTCGTGTTCATCTAGTGAGGCACCTAGTTGTAGTTCTCTTGGCTCTTCGAGGGTTCCCACGTTTATGGTTATGGTTTCCTCGATAATTGGGTCTTGTGTTTTTGGGTGAACAATGTTTGCAATGTATTTGTTTAATGATTCATTTGTTTGTTCATTTTCATCGCATGAGTTAGTGTCTTTTGTATTTTGTGTTTTGTTTGTTGCTTGTTGATTTTTGTTTGTTTGTATTTTGTTGTTTGTTTTAGCTTGAGACAAGACGTAAGCAAATTTATTCATTTCATTATTTTGAAGAGAATTATTCGACAAATCGGAAAATTGCTTGGAGCTAGCCTCCGTAAAAAGGAAATCTAAACTAAAGCTAGAGTCTAGGATAGATGGGTCGACAGGTGACCCGACACTAAGAGCATTAGAAGCTAAAAGAATCTCTTCTTCTTCTTCGTCGTCTTCTGTGCCGTCGGAGCTGCTTGAGTTGTGATGTAAATTGCATCGTTGCTGGAGGAAAGTGTGGTTTTCCTTCGAGGTTTCTTGATTCTTCCTTGATCGATGAGATCTTGGATGGCGTGTTTGAGTTTGAGACAACTCTCAGTACTATGCCCCATGCCCAGATGGTATGCACAGAAGGCGTTGGGGTCCCATGATTTGGATTTCTTCTTCATGGGCGGTTCATTGATAGGTCCGACCGGTTGAAGGTAGTCCTTTTCGACCAGTTTTTGTAGTGCTACGGCGTAAGGCATGTAGAGTTTGTCGAAATTCCTTGTAGAGTTGTTCGAGCTGAGCCTGTTTCGGCTTTTGTGGGCATGTTCTCGATAAGCGGGATCCTCGTAGCTAGACGTGAGATCCTTCTCAATGTGGGTGCCAATTTCGACGAGATGTTCAAAATTTCGAGCATTGCAGAAGTGGAAGTAATATCGCCAGGCGGGTCGTAGACTGAAAAGGAAGGTGTGCATGAGCTCGTTCTCGTGTGGGTGGTCCGGCACTCGGGCGAGTAGTTTCCTCCATCGTACGAAATGTTTGACGAAGCCTTCGTTATGCTTTTGATAAAGAGCTTCGAGGGCATCAAGAGAGGCTGGGTTGGCTAATTTTTTCTTGATGCGTCGTTCCAAACGTTCAACTTCGGTTCGATGCAAAGCCTTTAGGTGATTGATGTCTTTTGCAAGTTGATTGATGTGGCTTATCATCTCGTCGGTGGGTAGCCAGTATTCGTCGTTGTAGGTACCGGGATCAGACCATGGAACCACTCGACGTCTTGCTAAGGCCGTAAGGTTAAAAAGATTTAAGTACAAAAAACCTTTTAAAACTGTTTTGGAGCCGCCACTAAATTATGAGGGAAATTTAGAACCCGCCTCCGTGTCCTCATGCTCAAAGACACGTCTTAGAGTTCAAGGCACGTCGACACCTATCCGTCTAAGGTTATTGTGAAACCAGATTCGGATTCGGGTGAGGGTACTTTTCTAAAGCATAAATCAAAATAATGTTTTTATGAAAGATCTTTTGGAAAAGCCTATCAAAAGATAGCCTCTACTAGACTTGAGAACAATGCAAATAATGATACATGAGCCTAAGTAATACGCTACGTACAATTGCGATAAAGATGTAAAATAATGCAAAAGAGATTGATTAAACCCTCAGTTAAGCATGCTTAACTTGTTAACGAAAAACGATTCGATTTAATGACGAATTCATTTTAAGTTGATTTAGATGCAATAAGAGGATTTGCTAAAATGCATGCAGTAAAATAAAGTTCAATTAGCCATTGGTTTATTTTAAGGAGGTCAGTTGTTTATACGACTTTGGAAAGGTCTTACGAATAGGGTGTGTATTCGAGGTGCATGGCCGCCTTATGAAAAGCAGACTTGCGTACCAAAGTCGGGGTGAGCCTAATGTAGGCCCTTGCTAGTCTAAGAAGTAAAGAAAGACCTTAATCCATGCAGGACTAAGTATTACCTGTCTCGAATTAGGAAACCGGCAGCGCTTCGCTTCAAAGGGAAGAATTCAACACTAGGAAAATGAGGAATTCTAAGGGTGTTTATGCGTGAGGCTTTTGAGAGTGTTTTGGGGTGAGAATTGTATTCTGAAATTGTGTATTGAATGAATGACCGAAGGGTCGTATTTATAGTGTAGAGTTCGGTAGATTTTAGGAAATCTAGGGATAAAACCGGACGTAGGAGCCGCAAGGCCTCTTGCGGCTGCCTGGGGCAATCGCAAGGAGTCTTGCGATAGCCCCTACCAATCGCAATGCCTCTTGCGATTGGTAGGGAGGTTCTATCCTATATATTAGTATATTTCTAAATTATCTTTTAGGATATCTGAAATAACCTTGCGTGAGCTCTAAGTTAGGGGTTGCTAGGGTTTGTTTTAGGGTTTGACTTGGTCAATCCTGATCCTAGGAATGCGGGCCGGTATGGGTTTGGGCTGGGATTACGGGCAGAGCCACGAAAATGTAAAAAGGGTGCATTTTGTGTAATTTTGTGAAATAGGACATTCCGTGAGACTATCCTGGGTATTTGCTAATGCTAAAGGGTAGTTTTAGCAGCTAGGCCTAAATTTAGGTATTTAGGTGGATCGATGTGTTATATGTGTTTGAAAAGGGGTGTGCGCATGCCGATTAGGACCTGAACTCGAGACAAGCTAGACTCTAGACCTAAGGACACTAAAGGTGATGACCCATAAAGAAACCTCCTTTGCATTTAAAAACATTTAACTTGAATTCGTCATAGTTAGAACCATTTAAGTCAACGTAAAAGCACGCAATAAAAGTCCATTGTTACATCACTGGGTTTTTGGCGGGAGGTGCGGATTTGGGTATCTACAGTCGTCTTCATTATCACTAGACCAAACGGCATTGATTTGGTCATCCGAAGGTGTGATGAGGTAAGAGCAGTCTAGTATAGGGATTGACCCCACGAAGATTTCATGATTGCCAAGCGGGTTTTCGCTGTTTGAAGGCTTGGTGGGTTGAGATGGTTTGCTAAGCTTTCCTTGATCAATGAGATCTTGGATAGCGTTTTCGAGCCTAAAGCAGTTCTCGGTAACATGCCCCTTGCCTCGGTGGTATGGACAGAAGGCATTGGGGTTCCAAGATTTAGGCTTCTTGTCTTCGGGCGGCTCGCTAGTAGGCCCAATCGGTTGTAGGTAGTTTTTCTCGGCCAACCTTTGAAATGCCTTGGAGTAAGACATAAAGAGAGGGTCGAAATTTCTCTTGGCCTTGGGAGGCGGCGAGAAGGTAGTTGCAAAGGCGTCGAGAGTGTCGTCGTCAAGGTTACCGACGGTGCGATTTTCGTCGTTCTTGACCGCGCGGGAAGACTTAGAGGAGTTCCCTTGATAAGCATGGCCGGTGTATTTATCCATGGTGCCAGTCCTAAGGTCATCTTTGATTTGAGTGCCGACCTTAGTTAGTTCTTTGAAGTTCTGAATGTTGCTGTACCTCATGTAGAATTGATACACGGGTCGCAGGTTATTTATGAACTTCGGTACGAGCTCGTCCTCGCAGGGACGGTTGGGGATTTGAGCGCTTAGCTTCTTCCAACGAGTGAGATAGTCGGTGAAGCCTTCATTGTCCTTTTGAGATAGGACTTCTAGGGTGCGAATCGAGACTTGAGTGTCTTCATTGTCTCGATACTGTCGGTCGAACTCGACTGTTAGTTCCTCGAAGGTGGGGACCCGCTGTGGGTCGAGTGAGTAGAACCATGTCTTGGGTACTGCCGCTAGAGAGTGCGGAAAGAGAGTGAGCCAATGTTTGGAGTCGACTCCCTTGATGGCCATTTGGGATTTGAAAGCTCGGATGTGAATGATCGGGCTCTCATGTCCTTGAAAGATAGGAAGATCACTAAGGGCGAGCATGTTTGGGAGCTCGTCCTTAATGCTAGTAGGTACGTTCTCGTTCTCCTTGTGGATAGAGTAAGTGCTCGAGACATAGAGCCTCTCCTCCATAGCTTGGAGTTTCTTAGCATGCCTATCAGCTTCTTCCTTAATCTTGAGTTCCATGCGTTCTACTTCGACTGTATGGTGGGTCAAAAGGCCCTCAAGGTCAGCGGTCAGCTTTGCAACTTGGTCACGGAGTGCGTTGACTTCTTCGTTGTTGCCGGCCATTTTGCGGGTGTAGGTTCGTTTCTTGTAAGGGATTATTACACGTTGTTTAGTGCGTCGAGTATCCAGCTGAGGCCTGCATTTCACTTCGTATATTAGGGACACGACTCGACCCACTAGACTCACATTCATTTTTAAGCATTTATTTTAGCTCATTTCTTTGTTTAGAAAGACCTTTTATGTTTTGAAAAGAGGAGATTTTCGAAAAGGTTTTAGCTAAAGGAAGCTTTTGAGACGAGGATGTGTGCGCACATCTCGCCTCGATGTTAAAGTGTTTTGCTTTGCACCCGTCGAACTAGTATCGGTAATTTGCCGAGGTGAGCTCGAGTTCGGATGTGTAAAAGAGGGAGGATTAGACTCGAGAGTGGTTAACAAGTCGAGTCGAGGATGTTAAAAGCGGAGTCTAGGCCGTATGACCTAGAAGATTGAAATTCGCGAGCTCGGGTTTTATTCCTTGCTCGGGTTTTTGCTTGTTAGTGAAAAAGGAGGATTTTGAGAAAGCTTGTTTCAAAAATTCACGATAGTTTTGTTTGAAAAAAGTGTTAGATGTTAGATGTTAGGTTCATTTATCTTTGAAACGTTTAGGCGAGTTTTCGAAGATATGAATGCAAATGCTTATTTTGAAAAAGACTATGGAGTGCATAGCCTCGAACTTGTACGTATGACTCAAAAAGGGTGAAAATGAGTCAGTCGGGTACACCTCCAACTACCTCGAGTACGCTTTGGCAGATACTTAACCCCTTTATTTCCTTACGCCGGAGCGATAGGTTTTCTAAAGGGAGCACTAGGGCGGTCAAGATAGCCGTTTACGGCAAGCCGTGGAGGGGCGAGAGGAAAGCTAGTCCGGCATGTGCTTTATCGAGTGGACAAGCCTGCATGTGGGAACCACCTCTCGAGGGTGCAAAGGGTGCCTAGATTCCAAAAGGAATGGACTCTAAACGAATGTGCATAGCTCAATTATGTATACTTGGATTGTTCAAGGCTTTCAAGTTTCATCTCTTTATTTTTAAAAAGAAAAAGCTAGTTTTAAGTTTTTAAAAATAAAATGATAATTGAGCTAATGTTATCCTAATTAGGATACATAATTAAACGGATACATAATTGAGCTAACTTTAAACGGAAATTGATTTTTATTTTATTTTATTTTTTTTATTTTTTTTTTTTTACAATTTTTTTTTGCCTTTAATTCTTATATTACTTGATACAATGTCGCTGTTATTTCGAAGTGCAATCAATGTTACTTTAAAATGTAACACTGTGGAACCCGGGAATCGAGGACGAGGGACCCAACACGGCGTCTTGCTTAAGGGCGCGTTTAAAGTTAAAAAAGATTAAGTTAGAAAATCCTTTAAAACTGTTTTGGAGTCGCCACCTAATTATCGCGGAAATTAGGAACCTGCTATCATGTCCTAAGCCTAAAGACATGTCCTAGATTTTGGAGCACGCCGACACCCCTAGATCTAAGGCTTGTGAAACCAGATTGGATTCGGGGTGAGGGTACTTTAGGAAAAGAGTTAATTCAATTAGTGATTTATGAAATCTTTTAGAAAAGCCTATGTAAAAATAGCCTCTACTGACCTAGAACAATCCAAATAAGATGATAATTGAGCTAATGTTATCGCTACGTACAAGTGCGAAAAAGTTTGTAAAAGAATGCAGATGCATATGCAAAAAGATTGATTAAAACCCTCAGTTTAGCATGTTTAACTTGTTAACGAAAACGGTTCAGTTAAAGGTCGAATTCATTGTTTAAGTTGATTTTAATGCAAAATAAGAAGGTGCAAGATGCATGCAAATAAAATAAAGTTCAATTGTCCATTGGTTTATTTTATAAGGGTCGGTTGCTTATGCGACTTTGGCGTGTCATCGGATATGGAGTGTACCCGAAGTAAATAGAACACTTAGAGTGCAAGCGTTACTGGGTGCCAAAGCCGGGGCGCTAGAGTGTAGTCCCCTTTGTTAGTCCATAGAAAATAAGAAAAGCTTTGATCCAAGGGGATCGGTACCTACCTTGTCCCGACGTCAGATTCTGGCGAGCTTCGCTTCTTGAACTTAAAAGGAGGATGAATTCAACACGGGATGGTGTGTTGAACTCAAGGATTTGAGTGCTTGAGGCTTTGAGAGAGTTTTGTAGTGTGTTTGCTGTGAAAGCTGGTTGTGAATTGTGTTTTTCGAGGTCAGGTATAGGGGTGTATATATACTAAAAACCTCGGAGAAATTAGGAAATCCGGGGATAAAAACAAGCCAGGAAACCGCATAGCCTTATGCGGTTGCCAGGGCAAACCGCATAGGCTTATGCGGTTGCCACCCCAAACCGCATAAGACTATGCTGTTTGAAGGTGTGCTTTTTTTGTGTAGTTTTCTAGTTTCGGTTTGATTATATCTCGAAAAGATTTAGTATAATCCATACTAGCACGTCAAGGAAAAGGCCTAGGATATTTCTGAGATATTTTGATGTTCAGGGCTTTGGAGTGCGGGCCAAAGGCTGGGTTTGGGCTCGGTTTCAGACGAGACCGAGAAAAAATGAAAAGGGTGTATTTGCATGGATTTTGTGAAATAAGGTAAGACGTGAGGTTGTATTTTGTGTAAGAGGAGGCTAAAGGGAAGATCTAGCCACCGGGCCTAAATTTAGGGATTTAGGAAAGCTGAATTAGACCTTGTTAATGTAAAAGGGCTAATTGTGGTGCAAATGCGAAGCTCATGCCAAATGAAGCAGGACAAGGACCTAGCTAGACTCCAAATGGACAAAATGAACGTTATTTAAGTGTGATGTGAAGCGACCTACTCATTTTAACATTTCAAACGACTCAGAATGAGTTCGACATTAGTTAGAACCGTTTAAGTCAACGTTAAAGCATGCGTAATAAAAGTCCGTGTTACATCACAGGGTTTTGTTTGGGAGGGTACGGATATGGGTATCCACAAACACATGTTACTCTAATATTTTTAATTTTTTTTTTTTTTTTTGTTTACCTTTAATTCTTATATTACTTGATACAATGTTATTGTTTCTTCGAAATGCAATCAATGTTACTTTAAAATGTAACACCTATTACTCTAATAACTATCTTAAAATGTAACACATGTTACTCTAATAATTTTTTTTTTATTTTTTTTTTTGTTTGCCTTTAATTCTTATATTACTTGATACAATGTTATTGTTTCTTCGAAGTGCAATTAATGTTACTTTAAAATGTAACACCTGTTACTCTAATAACTATCTTAAAATGTAACACATGTTACTCTAATAATTTTTTTTTTTTTACTTTTTTTTTTTTGCCTTTAATTTTATATTACTTGATACAATATTACTGTTACTTCGAAGTGCAATTAATGTTACTTTAAAATGTAACTCCTGTTACTCTAATAACTTAAACGGAGTACATGTCATTTTAACAAATTTTTATATATTTTTATATATTTTCTTGATACGATATTCAATGTTACTTTAAAGTATAACATCTGTTACTCTAATAGCTTATATGTGTTATTTTAACAAATTTTTATTAATTCTTAAGTATTTTTTGATACGATGTGCCTGTTACTTCAAAGTGTAACAATTGTTAATTTAATAACTTTTACGTTTTATTTTAACAAAATTTTATTAATCCTTTTATTTTCTTGATGCGATGTTACTATTTCTTTGACGTGAAACCAATGTTACTTTAAAGTGTAACAATTGTAACTCTAATAGCTTGTACGTGTTATTTTAACAAACATTTATTAATCCATATATTTTCTTGATATGATATTATTGTTACTTCAAAGTGCAATCAATGTTACTTTAAAGGGTAACAAATCATACTCTAATAAGCTTGTACATGTTACTTTAAGTTATAATACTTGACAAAATCATGGTAATAAAATTTTATATAATTATTCGTCAATTGTTACTTTAACGTTTATTTGTTATTACCTTAATATAATAAAAAGAAATAACAAAAACATTGAAATTATCAAGTAATTGAAAAATTAAAAGAATTTAAAAAAATAGCAAAAATCGTTAAAAAAAAAATAACAAAAACAATGAAATAATTAAATAACTGAAAAACTAAAAGAATTTAAAAAAAAAATTCGTAAAAACAAAATCGTAAAAAAAAAAAATAATCGAAAAAAAAACGTAAAAAAAAAATAAATAAAAAATTCGTAAAAAAAAAAAAAAAAAAAAAAAAAAATCGTCAAAAAAAAAAAAAACGTAAAAAAACTTAAAAAAAATAAAAAAATAAAAAAAAAAAAAAAAGAAAAAAAGAAAAAGAAAAAGAAATAGAAAGAAAGAAAAAATAAATAAATAAATAAAAGAAATCTCAACCATTGATTTCATTAGATCCAAGGTCTCTAAGAGTGTACAAAGGATGCACCAAATATAAGGGATTCATGTAATCCTCTCTGTATGTATATATATATATATATATATATATATAGAAATAGGATCTTATACATCCTCCCAACAATTATACATCCTACATCCAAATCTCAAATTTCTGGATCTTGATGATCCAATGGCTCAGATTTATAGTTTTTTGGTGAGGGGAGATTTATTTAATTTTTATTTATTAATTTTTTTTTTTAATGTGAGGGGAGATTTATTTATTTAATTTTTTTTTTATGAGGGTAAATTTATTTTTTTTGTTTTTTTTCCCTTTATGAGGGGAGATTTATTTTTTTTTTTTTTTTTTCTTTATGAGGGGGGATTTATTTATTATTTTTTTTTTTCTTTCATACTTTTTTTTTTTTTTTTTTTTTTTTTTTTTTGTCATTCAATTCTCATCTACCAATTTCTACATTTAATTGTGCTAAATAAAAATATAATTCTCCTCGATCAATTTATGCATCGATTTATGTTGAATTTTCATATCGTCATCGTTCAATTTTATGTTTTTCATCATCATTCATCTTCATCATCAACTGAAGCTTTTGCGTTCAACGTCATCATTATCGTCATCGTTCAATTTGATGTTCATCGTGATCGTGATCGTTCATCGTCATCTCACTTTGATGTGGTGGAACTACTATGTTCAATTAAGTTATTATTGTGTTCTTGTGTGTTGTACACTAAGTGTTTGATGAAATGTCTCAATGAGTTGCTTGTAATATTATTTTTTTAAATAGAAGTATCACTAATTTAAACTGAAAGTATCATATTATTACACAAGAAGTATCACGATGCTGTTGAATTCATTATGTTTTAAATTCTACAATGTTTCATTACTCAATATATATATATATGAATTCATTGTAAGAAGTATCAAATGTTAATATAAGAAGTATCACAATATTATGTTAAAAGTAACAAAACATTATGTGGAAATATCACTATATTTTATATTATGTCACAATATTATGTTAAAAGTATCACTAATTTACACTAAAAGTTTCACAGTGTTACACTAAAAGTATCACGATGCTGTAAATCTATAGCAAAATATTTATGTCTTACATCCTACAAAAAGTATCACTTACGATAACTAAAAGTATCACTATTTAGAACTAAAAGTATCAAAACAAATCATAGTAGGCCGCGCGCTTTTTTTTTTTTTTGGCTCAATCTTGACCCTCCATTCCTTTGATCTAAGGGCTTAGATTAGGATGTAGGATGTACAAAGATGTTAGGATGTACCGGATCCTAACTCTATATATATATATATATATATATATATATATATATATATATATATATATATATATATATATATATATAGAGTAGAGTTATATAAGTCACATATTTTTTAGAGTCCTAGAGTCCACTTTTACAATTTAGAATTTTAACCAAAATAATTGAAATTTTAACCCTAAAATTTGAAATTCCAAAAATTCTAGGAATTCCAGAAAAATTTGGAATTCCAAAGTTTTTGGAATTTCAAATTTTTGGAATTTTTGGAATTCCATTTTTTTTGTTAAAATTTCGATTTATTTGGTTAAAATTTCAAATCAAAAACTGGACTCTAGGACTCTAACTCAAGACTAGGACTCTAAAGAACCTAATTCTATATATATATATATATATATATATATATATATATATATATAGAATACGGATCCGTGCATTGCCCTTATGGTGCGCATAAATGCACCAAATACAATCCAACACACAAACACAACATAAAGCCCAACTCCCCTCACAAACCCTAAACATCTCCCTCATCATTTTCCCTAAATCAAAACTAACAGTAAATCATGTCTTCCATCAAGCTCACTACAGTCACCACCGACGACCACCACCGACGACCACCACCGACCACCACCACCGATGGCCACCATCATTTTCCCTCTCTCTTCTTCTCTTATGCACTTCTAACAATCAATCATATCCATAAAATATCCTTTCATTATCATCACAATCAAGCACAAATCATCATCATCATCATCATCAATCATGGCTTTCATCGAATCATTGATGGCACCACTAAGGTCGACGCCTTGTACCTGCGTTCCTTTTCATTGTCTTCTCTCCACCGGAGGTCCGACGACTCCATTGTCACCGCAAACTTACCGTAGGTTTTTAAAATTACACTTCTTTTTATTGTAGATCTACTTCTTTTTATGGTAGATCTACAATTTAATTTTGAAAGATTGTAGATCTACGGAGTTATGGGCTGTTTCAAGGTGGTGGAGGTAGTGGAGGTGGTGGTACATGAACACGGAGTTGGTCGAGTTTCAGGTTGTGTCAAGGTTGTAGATCTGTAATTTAATTATACATCTTGTGTACCTAAATTGTAATATTGTGTACCTAAGTCAAAATTTTGTATACCTAGTATTATTTAAATTTCAGATTTAGATCTACTATTATTTAAATCTCAGTTTTATATCTACGTATACGTATTGTGTACCCAAACTCATTTTTTGTGTATCCGAGTTATAGTTTTGTGTATCCAATTTGTCGTCATTATAAATAACTATGAGAGAAACATAAATAAAAACACAGGATTTATTAGTAATTTGTGTGTATTTTACCTGTTTTTCTGTGTACCTAATGCTTAAATTTGTGTATCCAATATATATATTTGTGTACCTAATATACAGATTTGTGTACCTAATGCACATACTTGCGTATCTAGTGAATTAAATGCAGTATAAAGTAAGATGGTACGGGATCTTAGCCCTATATATATATATATATATATATATATATATATATATATATATATATATATATATATATAGGGATAAGATCTTTTAAGCCCAAGTAATTAGAGAAAGTCATTAAGTCCAGAATCCGCTTTGAGATTGTAACACAAAAATTTAAGATTTTAACACAAAAATTTGAAACTGCAAAATTCCAGAATATTTGAGATTTTAACATTCGTTAAAATCTCAAATATTCTGGAATTTTGCAGTTCTAAATTTTTGTGTCAAAATCTCAAATTTTTGTGTTAGAATCTCAAAGTAGATGTTTGGACTCAATGACTTTCCCAAAACTTAGGGCTTGAAAGATCTTATCTCTATATATATATATATATATATATATATATATATATATATATATATATATATAGATTTAGGATCCTGTACGAACTCAAGTTTCGATGCGAACTTACGAACTACATCTCAGCCGTCAGTTCAAATCTCATCAAACAGTGATATTAAATCTATTATTACGCTTCCACTTCTATCCTCTTCTATCCCAAGTCATAACCTTTCTCCTTTAACTTAATTCACCCTCTTTCACGACTACCACCACCCACCGTCGATGTCGACCACCACCATTTCGGAGCACTTACGTCGCCGGCGAACCACCATAGACCCAAATCATTAGCGAATTTTGCCCCGTTTCCCTTTTTCTATTGTGCTCCCTATCTTAGTTGAGTTGTCTCTATTATGGATTCACTTTCATCACGGACCGATTTTGAATTGGAATCTTTCAACTAGCATATTTATGTGGTAAGTTTATTTATATAATAAAATTTGTTTTTTTAGATCTATTACTTTAATTTTTCAAATTCTGTCTTAATCTATGGTTATTGTTGGTGTTTTAAACAACACAAACGTGGTGTTTGTGAGTTGGTGATTATTTGAATCCGTCAACTATGGTGGACAATTGACTAATGATGTCACTAGTTAAGGCACTAGCCGGTGTGGATGTCGTCAGTCAGATCACCATATGACGATAATTAGAGAATATATGAGAGTCAATGGAGGGATTAAGGTTGGTGGCTATGGGGATGCTTTGTTATAGGGATATGAAATGATGTTTTCTAATTAATCGGAGCCCCTATGGTGAAGAACTATTTTGATCGAAACCACCATCCTTTTAGACCCTAACAATCCATCATCTTTTATTTGTCTATTCTCACTTGAGTTGTAATCATCGCCCAAAAAATAACAATCTCTAAGGTTCGTGTAATGAGTAGGTTATTTCGCCTATCTAAGGTTAATGGTCGTGTCATCGACAACACTTTGAGATGTCAGCTGGTAGAGTATGACATTAGTCGTAGTAACGTAGTTAGTTAGTGGATATGTCAAATATTATTCTAGATACATAAATTGGTAGTTTGGATACAAAATTTGAATTGTGTATCTCGAGTACTATTTTGTGTATCTGGAACACTGATTTCTGTATCTCTAGAAATGCCTACCAGCTTGGCTGAAATTAATCCTCTAGGTGTGTTGCTTGGATTTGTGGTTCTATACTTTTTTTTGGCAAGATAGGAACAGGACCTCAGTTAAAAACCTTCGACAATTCAGTGTACCTTAGCTCTAGACATATTTTTATACAGAAATGGTTTTCGGACGATTGTTGTGGACGTCTTCTTCAATGTCGGCGGATCTGTAGAAGAACAACATATTCTTATGCAGATGCTTGAAAAGTATGTATGCCCCTCCTCTGTCTTGAGTTGAGTTGCAAATTACTCAGGTACACAAAATAATACTCTAGATGCATAAAACACTAATAATTAGCACCGACAGCGACCAACCCTAATAATTTGAGCATTTTGTTTCCTGCTCCAAATTTTATGGTATCCACTCAATGACATCTCACAAATGATCCAATCGACCTACTGAGAACATCATTCATCGTTGATTTTGTCCATCAAATTAGGGTTCTTCATTTCAATCTCACTACAAATATATACAACTCTCAACGTTGCTCAAATTTTCAATTGATTGAATTTTATTGACATTCATAAGCTTAATTTTATGGCATTATTGAGTAGAATCAAAGAGGTTAAACCTTTTTTATCCTAGACATGAAGGGTTTCTCGATTTTATGGTTTGATTCTTTGCTGAACCAGCTCAGCTTGTTTCACTGATTCTATATTGTTTTTTTTTTTAATGTAGTTTGATTGTTAAGTTGATGATGTTTCATTTGATTACGAAGTGGAATAATTTAATTTGGATGAATGAATTGTAGGAGTTAAGAAAAATGTGGAGGTGGGGGAGCTGAGTCGACCTCGGCGACGATGTTCCACTGTGCATCTTCGGCCCAAGTATGTCAATTTTTACTTCCCAATAATACTTATGACTTTCATTCTTGATTTACAAAATCTGAACAAGAATTTCAAAATAAATGCACGACTGTCTATAATTGTAGGGCAAAACTATTTAAGTTCCTGAAAAAGTTAACGAAACTAGGTGGTGTGATTGCAGAGGTCGATAGGGGAGCACTGATGTAGCGATTATGGGGTTAATAATGGCATTGGTGGTATGTTTTGAATCTTTAGTTAACTTTTTGTTGTTATATTAGTGAAAGGCTGGTGGCTTTGGTGGTATGGTGGTGTTGGTGGGTACTTATATGTGTATCCATTTGTGTATCTTGATCATTTATTTACGTGTCAGAAAGCGATTTACGATTCGGAATACTTATATGTGTATCCATGTATTCTTGTCCAACTTCAGGTGTCCATTCAACATCGGCCATTAAACTAGTCCAGATTCTCTTCAAGGCCTTGCTAATGTTTGACATCTTATTACTCACCTCTCAGTCATTATTTTACATCTGAAATTGGATTGATTTCAACAGTCATATATTGCATGGATTGGTCACTATTGTGACATCGTTCTTGTGATTGTTTTTGTGCATATTGGTTATTGACGGAGAGTCATAACGAGTGGATACATGAATAATAACTCTAGATACAGAAGTAGTTAGTCTAGATACACATATATTGTCAGATGTCATTTACGTACCCCGAGTAGTGTTTTATGCATCTAGAGTATTATTTTGTGTACCTGAGTAATTTACATACAGAATCCTGCGAGTTTTTCACTGTGGTTAAGCGAGTGCATGTGCCTGAATGTAGTTGGTATGTTATCCTTTTTTTTTTTTTTTTTTTTTTTTTTTTTTTTTTTTTTTTTGTGTGTCAGAAAATTCTAACATTGTATTAGTTTAATTGGTCGGAGGTGTAGCCATGGTAGATTACGTTGTCGGAGATATGACGGAGGTCAAGTGATGGTCAGACTTTAGAAATGTTGAGGTCTGATACATGAAAAATTATGACAGATGCATTTAACTTGAACATAGATACACAAAATGATTTGTGTATTTGAAACTTTAAATTATTTGTCTAGAGCATTAATTTGTATACGGTGACTGTACAGGTTCAGACCATTATATTAAATGAAACAAGCAGCACACATGAAACAAGTAGCAGAAGTGAAAATCTAGACTACTAAATTGCAGATCAAGTATGAGAGGTGGTTCAACTAGACCAAGAAATGAAAGAGCTTGCTAGATAGTTGATTGAACAACAATCACTACTTGTGTTTGGAAGAGAGTACAACTACGCAACGACTCAAGTGAATGTGAAGGCGGTAGCACTGATGCACAGCGAAGTAATACTTGTGAGTGAAATGAAACATGGCCAACTGGCTTTGGTTTACGAAAATTTTCCCGTTTTCCATAATTTCTACTCGTGATTCTTGCTTCAGGAGCGGCTTTTTTAGTCCATTGTCCGTTAGACTTAGACTATGACAGAAGCTCTCAATTTATCTGGTTTTCATGGGACTACCTACAAAATCTTTCTACAGCAAGCAACAATCAGTAATCCAGCAATAGCGTACTCAGAAAGGACGTTTGATTGTGATGTGCTCAAAAGGTAATGCAGTATCGGTCTATCCGAGTGAATCATGTCGTGTCTTTGAAGTTTCTCATGTCGAGGAATGCCTTCAGCCGGTGATCAACATAATTTTGTTGCAGGTAATTACTTCTTTCTTTGATGTTGTAACTTTGATTCTTTTTCCCATGTCGTGGAATCCATACTTGGGCCATTAGTCCTGTATGTTAGATCCGGCCTAGTTGACAGATTTCATGCATATTTATGAGTTCAAACATAACAACTATTTGTCATGTGTAATCACCAGTGTTCTGAAAAACAACCATTTTGGGGCAACTGTTAGCTTATCACCTAACGGTATTGCGAGGCTTCAATGTTTGACCAGCCACAAAACTTGGCAAAGAGTGTGACGACACACTAGTTAGGCCTCAAAAAAACACAGTTTTAGGGATGGATTTTTGCGTCAAATTTGTAATTAAGGTCTTGGTGTTAGTTTTTATTGTTATTGTTATAGAGAAGGGCTTCGTTCCTTTGCAAAAATAGCTAATCGTCTAACTCAAATTCATACTCCGTATTTTATAAAGATTTGTCATATATTCTACTTTTACGGAGTGAACCTTTGCATACTACTCCTAACTCTTCCAAGTTTCAAATACATGGCAATCTTTTACAAATTGAGTTTTTTTCGAGAAACGAGCAATCATCTCGTATCATAAAAATGCTATCTTAAGAATCTTTATGATTAATGTCAGCAAGTCATCTTTTGAGTAATAGGTTTAGCAAAGGCTATTAGCTCAATGGCAGAGCAATGTGCAATGTACATAGGTATGGGTTCGAATCCCATATAGCCTACAAAATATCGTTAGTATGACTGAAACTAAAGCCAAAATTACTGTAACTAAGGGGAAAAATCGTGTAACTAAAGGCAAATTTTTACTGTAACCAAAACGTGAATTAACTAATGCCAAAATGAATTAGGTACAAAAACTGTAACTAGGAGGAAAAATCGTGTAACTGAAGCCAAAATTAGTGTAACCAAAAAATGAATTAATTGAAGCCAAAATTAATTAGGTAAAAAAAAAACTGTAACTAGGAGGAAAAACCATGTAATTGAAGCCGTAACCAGAAAGTAACTGAACAATAAAAGTTTCAAGGCAGAGTATAATTCCATTTTTGAGCCTCGAATTTTGTAATTTGTACTAAAAAATCTATAAATATATGTGTAGTCATAAGCCAATATCGCATGTTATCAACCAGGTATGCTTGAATAAGCCGACCGGTGAACAAATCAGCTATTTGTATTGTTATAAAATTTTTTATGTAATTAGCTCTTATCATTAATAGTTCAAGTACATTATTATCCTTAAATATTTGGTGTATGTGGGTTTATATTTAACTTGTAACTAGAGGAGAAATTCATGTAACTAGAGGGGAAATTCATGTAACTCGAGGGGAAATTCATGTAACTAGAACAAAAAAAAAGTGTAACTAGAAAATGTGATGCTTATTTCAACATACTACAAGGGAAAAGTGATAATAAGCGTAACCACAAAGCCGAAACAATTCATAATTACTAGAGGGAAAATAACTGTAACTAGAGGGGAAATTCAAGTAAATAGATGAGAAATTCATGTAACTAGAGAGAAAATAACTGCAACTAGAGGGGAAATTCATGTAATTAGAACAAAATAAAGTGTAACTAGAAAATGTGATGCTTATTTCAACATACTAATAAGTGTAACCACAAAGGGAAAAACAATGTAACTCGGACGATAAAACCTGTAGCTACACTCATAATAAGCGTAACCACAAAGGGGAAACAATTCATAATTACTAGAGCGAAAATAACTGTAACTAGAGGGGAAATTCATGTAACTATGGGGGAAATTACTGTAACTTGAGGGAAAATAACCGTAACTAGAGGGGAAATTCATGAAACTAGAACAAAATAAAGTGTAAGTAGATGGGAAATTCATGTAACTAGAGGGCAAATAATTGTAACTAGAGGGGAAATTCATGTAACTAGAGGGGAAACTTATGTAACTAGAGGGGAAATTCATATAACTAGAGGGGAAATTCATGTAACTAGAACAAAATAAAGTGTAACTAGGAAATGTGATGCTTATTTCAACATACTACAAAATAAGTAGAAAGTGTAACTAGAACAAAATAACTGTAACTAGAGGGGAAATTACTGTAACTAGGGGGAAATTCATGTAACTAGAGGGAAATAACTGTAACTAGAGGGGAAATTTATGTAACTAGAGGGAAAAGAACTATAACTAGATTGGAAAATAACTGTAACTAGAGGGGAAATTACAGTAACTAGAAGGAAAATTCATGTAACTAGAGGGGAAATTCATGTAACTAGAGGGAAAACTTATGTAACTAGAGGGGAAATTCATATAACTAGAGCGGAAATTCATGTAACTAGAGTGGAAATTCATGTAACTAGAACAAAATAAAGTGTAACTAGAAAATGTGATGCTTATTTCAACATACTAAAAAATAAGTAGAAAGTGTAACTAGAACAAAATAACTGTAACTAGAGGGAAAATTCATGTAACTAGAGGGGAAATTCATGTAACTAGAACAAAATAAAGTGTAACTAGGAAATGTGATGCTTATTTCAACATACTACAAAATAAGTAGAAAGTGTAACTAGAACAAAATAACTGTAACTAGAGGGAAAATTCATGTAACTAGAGGGGAAATTCATGTAACTAGAGGGAAAATTACTGTAACTAGGGGAAATTCATGTAATTAGAGGGAAAATAACTGTAACTAGAGGGGGAATTCATGTAACGAGAGAGAAAATAACTGTAACTAGAGGGGAAATTTATGTAACTAGAGGGAAAAGAACTATAACTAGATGGGAAAATAACTGTAACTAGAGGGGGAATTACTGTAACTAGAAGGGAAATTCATGTAACTAGAGGGGAAATTCATGTAACTAGAGGGAAAACTTATGTAACTAGAGGGGAAATTCATATAACTAGAGCGGAAATTCATGTAACTAGAGTAGAAATTCATGTAACTAGAACAAAATAAAGTGTAACTAGAAAATGTGATGCTTATTTCAACATACTAAAAAATAAGTAGAAAGTGTAACTAGAACAAAATAACTGTAACTAGAGGGAAAATTCATGTAACTAGAGGGGAAATTCATGTAACTAGAACAAAATAAAGTGTAACTAGGAAATGTGATGCTTATTTCAACATACTACAAAATAAGTAGAAAGTGTAACTAGAACAAAATAACTGTAACTAGAGGAGAAATTCATGTAACTAGAGGGAAAATAACTGTAACTAGAGGGGGAATTCATGTAACTAGAATAAGTTAAATTTTATGTAACTAGAGGGAAAAGTGGGCCCATGGGGCTAAATGGAAAAAATAGAGGGAGTATCTCACATACATTTTTTCCGTGATTTTTTTTAATGTAACCAACAATTAATTTAATGTGCCAGATACATTAAAGACGGTTCCGGATACATTATACTGTACTTCACATATATTTTTTTCCTTAATTTTTTTAATGTAACCAACAATTAATTTAATGTGCCAGATACATTAAAGACGGCTCTAGATACACTTCACATACATTTTTTCCTTAATTTTTTTTAATGTAACCAACAATTAATTTAATGTGTCAGATACATTAAAGACGGCTCCAGATACATTATATTGCACTTCACATACATCTTTTCCACCAACAATAGTTACATTATATTGTACTTCACATACATTTTTACTTTAATTTTTTTTAATGTAACCAACAATTAATTTAATGTGCCAGATACACTAAAGACGGCTCCAGATACATTATATTATAGTAGACTAGACTTGTTCGGGCTTACTTACGATGATAATACGCTGTCCTCTTTGAAGCACAAGTAATACAAGTGCCAAGTAAACAAGGCTCTAGAATTAAGACAGCTACTGATTTGAGATGCAATAAAAAAGATCTTATTCAATATGACTTGTAGCATGGTAAGAGTCTAAACCATACACCAGGCTCAAAATAGCAATCAACACCAATCTCGGCTGAAAGCATTACAAGCAATGGTCCAACAAAACAATAAGAAGTACATAAATATTAAAGCCACCAATTAATGAGTTTGAGGTCCTATTCATAAACGGTGCCCCCATCTTAAGCGCCCATTACTCCTGAGTTCCTCTTGCACTCACTCAACATGTCGAGGTAGAACTAGCATCTGCTAATCTCACTTTCAAAATTGTTCAAGCACTGCATCAAGGAGCCAAAATTAGAACGTGGACACAACGAGACTTGTCAACCAAGTTCAAAACACAAGCAACAAAGTAGAAAGATTCATAAGATTATAAGACCACTCTATTTGACCATAGCCCTTATGTAAACAACCATCACAAAAACGATGAATTAATTGGAAGACAAGTAAGCAAGTAAGATGTCGAGTGAAGAATATTTGGTCCGCACATACTTGAATATGTACTATTCGAGAAAAAATTTCAAAATACAAAGAAGAGAGGGCATACATCTTGGAAGGCCTTTAAGTGAATTCCACAGGCATCACCAACACTACTAGCTTGGTGCAAGAGATTGAGCGACCTCGGCAAGACCGATGGGCTTTCATGTTGAATTGTGCGTGGACCCATAACGGCATCTCTGACCATGTGTGCCACAACGCGCTCCCAAAGACTCAAAAGCCATACCTAAACGAGGAATTACATGTTTCATCACAGAGAGATTAGCACATCGATTACACATAAATAATGTTTTACAAAACTCTTCCTGAAGATATTTGCATACCTTGAGCGATAGTGGATCCAATACCCCAGTAGGGATCCACCGCTAAGCTGAATCGAGCTAAACAGTCTATCACCATGGTGAGCTAAACACATGTCGATCACCTCCCACTGTTGTTGTTGGCGACACCACCTATGACCTTAATCCACGAACGAAGTTTAATTTGTCGCCATTTCTCGGATACACAAATTAATGTTCCAAATACATGTATAGATGCTTTAGATACACTAATCAAATATTGTATCCACACCGCCATTTTGTGTATTTATAGTAATATTTGATGATTAATGTCATATCCCACAAGATGATGACTCAAAATGTTGTCGACAAAATGACCATTAACCTTAGATATTGGCGGCTTTATAACATGTTGGTGGACAATTATGATCACACCATAATCATCTTAAAGCTACAATTAACATTTGATGGACTAATCGACTCACCGTATAGTGTACACACTATACTTCACGAGCAATGTATGCAAATGAGCAACAATGAGGGCTAAATAGACTCACTGTTAAGCCCATCAATCATGTGCTTGTCCATAACAACTTGCTCGGCAACACCAGGATGAGCAAACACGATGAAACCAAATCCACGAGTACCTTGAGGTGTCAACTCATAACTCAGACAAAGTCAATAAAAACAGGGACGAGTTAGTGGTGAGAGAAAGAATGAGTGAATCGAGAAGACAAGAAAGAGGGAAGAGAAGAGTATGACTCACCCGTGATGGTTAAATTCAATGAAAGCTTCGGTGCTCTGAGGTGGAACAGAGCAAAAACAGAGAAGAAGTAGAGGCGAAAGTAGGGCATTGTGGTGGTCTTGAACTCCGGCGAGACCGGTAGGCTCGGCGAGGTCAGCGACAAAAACGCGAGGGTGGAAGAGATCGGCAGAAGCGTTGAGGTTGACTCCGTTGAGTGGCTTTTGGCCTCGAGTTCAAGTGACGGTTCCGGCGAGAGGGCGATTTCCGGTAAGTTAAAGAGAGATAGTGATTGAATGAGTGATAAAGAGGGAAAAGATAGAATGAAAAAGAAAAAAAAAAAAAAAAAAAAAAGAGGAAGAGTGAGGAGAGGTTTCCGGGTGGTGGTCTCCGGCGAGGTCCACGGTGGCCTGAACTCCGGCAACGTCAGGTCGTGGTGGTGATGTGTAGGCAGGTTGGGTTTGGGTAATGGTGTTTGGATACCATGGATGTAAATAATATCATTGTATTGGTTTGATTTCTGATTTAGGCTTTAGGTATGTTGAAGTAGTGAAGGGGGAGGGAGTTCGTATAGTTCGCATCGTATATAAGTTCGCACGGGATCCTGCCTCTCTATATATATATATATATATATATAGAGAGAGAGAGAGAGAGAGATAAGTTATATCAAGTCAGTGGCCAAGGGAAAGTCAT
This sequence comes from Dianthus caryophyllus, assembly GCA_023091065.1. Taxonomy (NCBI): domain Eukaryota; kingdom Viridiplantae; phylum Streptophyta; class Magnoliopsida; order Caryophyllales; family Caryophyllaceae; genus Dianthus; species Dianthus caryophyllus. The sequence goes on along the minus strand of CM041518.1, from coordinate 12,083,394 downwards.
CAAGTCAGAATCCAGTTTTTGGATTTTAACCAAAAAAAATTGGATTTTAACCAAAAAATTTTGCATTTCAAAAAAATTGGATTTCAACAAAAATTTTGCATTTTAACCCGTTTGTTAAAATGCAAAATTTTGTTAAAATCCAATTTTTTTGAAATGAAAAATTTTTTGGTTAAAATCCAATTTTTTTTGGTTAAAATCCAAAAACTGGAATCCTGACTTGATGACTCAAAATATTTACCTGACTTGCTTGAACCTCATTCTATATATATATATATATATATATATATATATATATATATATATATATATATATATATATATATATAGAGTTAGGATCCGGTACATCCTAACATCTTTGTACATCCTACATCCTAATCTAAGCCCTTAGATCAAAGGAATGGAGGGCCAAGATTGAGCCAAAAAAAAAAAAAAAAGCGCGCGGCCTAACTATTAGTTATAAGTTACTATGATTTGTTTTGATACTTTTAGTTCTAAATAGTGATACTTTCAGTTAACGTAAGTGATACTTTTTGTAGGATGTAAGACATAAATATTTTGCTATAGATTCTGACATCGTGATACTTTTAGTGTAACCTTTGTGAAACTTTTAGTGTAAATTAGTGATACTTTTAACATAATATTGTGACATAATATAAAATAAAGTGATACTTCCACATAATGTTTTGTTACTTTTAACATAATATTGTGATACTTCTTATATTAACATTTGATACTTCTTACAATAAATTCATATATATATATTGAGTAATGAAACATTGTAGAATTAAAATCGAGAATGAATTCAACAAAGATCGTGATACTTCTTGTGTAATAATATGATACTTTCAGTTTAAATTAGTGATACTTCTATTTAAAAAAATAATATTACAAGCAACTCATTGAGACATTTCATCAAACACTTAGTGTACAACACACAAGAACACAATAATAACTTAATTGAACATAGTAGTTCCACCACATCAAAGTGAGATGACGATGAACGATCACGATCACGATGAACATCAAATTGAGCGATGACGATAATGATGACGTTGAACGCATAAAAGCTTGATTGATGATGAAGATGAATGATGATGAAAAACATAAAATTGAGCGATGACGATTTGAAAATTCATCATAAATCGATGCATAAATTGATCGAGGAGAATTATATTTTTATTTAGCACAATTAAATGTAGAAACTGGTAGATGAGAATTGAATGACAAAAAAAAAAAAAAAACAAAAAAAAAAAAAAAATTGAAAAAAAAGAAAAAAAGAAAAAAAAATATATGAAAGAAAATAAATAAATAAATAAATCCCCTCATAAAGAAAAAATAAAAAAAAATAAATCCCCTCATAAAAGATAAAAACAAATAAAAATAAATCCTCTCATAAAGGGAAAAAAACAAAAAAATAAATTCACCTCATAAATAAAAAATTAAATAAATAAATCTCCCTCACATTAAAAAAAAAAATAATAAATAAAAATAAATAAATCTCCCTCACCAAAAAAAAACTATAAATGCGAGACATTGGATCATCAAGATCACAGTGTGAGATTTGGATGTAGGATGTATAATTGTTGGGAGGATGTATAAGATCCTATTTCTATATATATATAGAGAGAGAGAGATAAGCTTATATCAGTCGCCATTAGTAGGGAAAGTCGTGAGTCAGAATCAGGTTTTGGATTTTAACCAAAAAAAATTGGATTTTAACCAAAAAATTTTGCATTTCAAAAAAATTGGATTTCAACAAAAATTTTGCATTTTAACCCGTTTGTTAAAATGCAAAATTTTGTTAAAATCCAATTTTTTTGAAATGAAAAAATTTTGTCAAAAGTTTATAAAACATTACAATATCTTTCTCTTTTCCAACACTTTTCACATTAGGAGATTGTATATAATCATAAAATGTTTTTTTTTTAAATTTAATTATAAGTTATTGTCCAGTTGTAGTAAAATATATCTAAAAATTTATATTTCTAAATGTGAAAAATATGGAAAGAGAGATACCAGTAAAATATTTTACTATAATAGAAACATTTTCAAATATTTTTTTCCGAAAATAATCATATTATATACTCCCTCAATTGGTGATACACTTGCGTTATTTGCATTTTTAAACTTGTCAAGATACATAATTCAACAATAATAGCTATAGTTGTATATGGTAAAAAAAAAAAAAAAAAGTATAATTATTTGATACTCTTGTTGTACTCATTAAGTCCAATTACATAATATCACATATAACTATATTTTTAACTATATGTAAGGAGTAATTTTAAAAATTCTTCCTTCTACATGAGTAATGTCAAAATGTGGTCAGATTCAAATGATTTCAATGGAGAGAGTAGTACGGAGTAGTAATTAGGGAGTTGTAGGAATTAGGGAGGGATGTTAAACCATAAATTAAAAGCATATAAAATATATTTTCGAATTATATCATTATATAAATCAAATATGTTCATAAAAAAATATATAAATATTGTCAACCTTGAAAAATACAAAATTAAATTATTCATTAAACATATAAATTTCTCATTAAACATATTTCTCGAATATATAAGAACGTATAAATCTTAGATTAAGAAAATAACATCTTTATATTTGTTGAAAATACATTAAGCATTATATTTCAAACAAATAATTATATGCAACAACGTGAAACAGTGAATGTTCCTCAAAGTGTTATCAATGAGAACGTACAAGTTGAGGGAGATTAATTGTAGTTTCAACATTAAAAATAAAAGCCTCTCGCAATTGGTGAATAGTTTTAGTTACACTATGAAAACAATATTTTAAAAACATTGTGGGACGATGCTTCAATACATATAAACTAATAGTAAACAATCAACAGAGCAAGGTGAAGTTTTAATTAATTTGAATGTCATGCCAAATAGTTCAAGATCCTTTATTTTGCAAAAAAATATTTTGGACTTTGATTGTCATCAATTTATTTACAATTTGAATGATGCATTGAAATTGTTATTTAATATTAAAGTAATAAATTACTATTCGCGATAAAATTAAACTAATGTAGTTTCTTTAAAACTTGAAATTCAATTGTAATTAGGTATGAGGTCGTGGATTTAAGGAGAAAGAATTTGGAACAGTCTATTAATGGGATTGTGGCTTTAGGGATTGAGGTGCTTTGGTCTTTTTGATTTTGAAGATTTTCGTTTAAGGATTTTGTTTTAGACAGTTAATATGTGACACAGATGCTGATAAAGTGAACTCTTAAAGAGGAAGTTAGAGTATTTATTATTAACTACAAAATAGTCATTTCACATAACTTTTAAACACAATATAGGTTAGTCATGAATAATAGTTGATACGCATTTTAAAATTTAGAAGGTAAATTGTCATTAAATTGAAGATTTCTTTCAAATTTTAAGGTACATTTTAACTATACTAAATGTAAATTTTAGTTTTGAACTTGAAATATTCTCAAAATTTTCAAATATAACTCTTAATTTTTAAGTGTACCTAATATATATTTATAATGTACCTCACAAAATGTACTTTATGTGTTAAACGAATGTATTTTCCGTATATTTATAATGTACTGTAACTGTTCTTACCGTTCTTACCAAAGATAGTGTTATGTATTGCTTTTCGTAACACGTGTGAACAAGAAAATTATTTTTCAGGAATTAAATCGTGTGAAACTTTTTCTACTAGTTATATAAATATAAGCAAATGGCATAACTAAACCCATAAGAAAACATCTAAACAAAATATTTATTGTTTTAACTTTAAATTCAAATACTTTTTTCGTATATGTCTCCTAATTCCGTCCATGACATTTTAAAGCCCAACGACTCCTCTTTCTTCCAGGTACACATGTAATCACAAAAGGTAATACATAGTATATGAATTTAACGTAACTTACTTATATTGTGACTAAAAGTTGCCCACTTACTTATATTGTGATATTTATTTTTGATAATTTATGATAATTTGAATCGTTTTATATTATTTTAAGATATTTATTTTTGATAATTTGAATCGTTTTATATTATTTTAAAACATCACGTCTAAGAGGATACTACTGCAAAATTGCCCACTTACCTATATTGTGACTAAAAGTTATGTTAATAGACCATTTTGTAGTTAATAATTAAATACTGAAACATCCTTTTTGAGGCTTCACTTTATCAGCATATGTTCTAAGTATTAACTGTCTAAAACAAAATCCTTAAACCAAAATCTTCAAAATCAAAAAGACCAAAACACCTCAATCACTAAAGTCACAATTCCATATATTAAATGCTCACGCCCCAAACCTGAGTACAGTCCAATTTGAAGTTTTAAAAAAAACTACATCAGTTCAATTTTATAGCGAAAGGTATTTATTAGTTTAATATTAATGATAATGATAATTACAATGTATCAATCAAATTGTAAATAAATCGACGACAATGAAAACCCAAAACATTTCTTGTAGAATAAAGGACATCGAACTATTTGGCAAGACATTCAAAGTAATAAAAACTTTACCTTGCTCTGTTTATTGCTTACGATTAGGTTATATGCATCGAAATATCGCCCCATGAGGTTTTAAAAATATTATATGTTATGAAAATTACATATAAGGGAGTTAATTGAAAATATTGTCATAAAAAGAAATTTTATTTAATATAATACACTTTTCTTACATATTCAAGATTAACGTTTGTTGACTAATTTTTAAAAAGAAAGCGATTATTAATTTCAAGTCACGTGTATTATGAATCATATACATGTGAAGTTTTCAGGTTTGTTAACAATTATTTTTTGGGAAATATTTTCGTGTTTTATTTATATTTTTGCGAGTAGGTAAGAATTGTATTACTTCCTGAAATATTTTTGTGTTTCTGAAATAAATTTATAAGATTTTATTTTTGGCTGTATTTTCCTTCCCTAATCCTTAATATTTTTTGAGGTTATAATTTTGGGATAAATTTTTTCAAGAGTTTATATAACATTCTAATATCTTTCTCTTTTTCTAACGCATTCACATTAGGAGATAGTATACTAGTCTAGACCTGGCAAAATAAAACCGAACCCGAAAAATCGACTGAAATTGTTGGAAGCGACATCTAATCGAACATCTGAAAAGTTTAACTTTAACGTAATCCGTAACCTGATATGACTTGAACTGAAACTGAAACTGAACGAAATTCAACACATGTCTGAAAAGACCCATAGTCGAATAAACTCGAACTGTTTCGAATCCGAATTTATTTCACCCAAACCCGAAGACAACTGAACTGAAAAATAATTGATTAGACCAAACCAACCGAATATTTAACCATATATAAATATAAATATATATATTATTGGTTAAGCTAGTTTATATGACAAGAGTCATATATACTACTCGTAGTTTAAAATCAACTTGTTAACTCTTTAACCTAAAGAGTATTAATTGATTTTATAATTGAATATAATGAAGATAATTACTACTTATAACCATAATATCTCTTCATGTCTAGCTATTCTATCGATGTGGGATATTGGAACTCTTTATACCAACAAAATTCACCACATTTACATTAATCTTTCGATGTGGGACAAACAATAATAAAGCAAGAGTAATTCAAGTTAAAGTCGCATTTTAAGAGCAATAGGTGACAAATAAAATCATCAAAAACGAAATCTTTAAAATAATATAATATGTAAGACTTTTAAAGTTTTGTCCTGTATTTCGTTATATATTTATTACATCCCATAATTTGATATGCGAAAAATTTAGAGGCACACAAGTGAATTCAAAATGAAAATCAAAATTGAGGATACAACTCTTTCATATATTATCCGAACATGACCCGATTCGAATAATATCTGATTTGAACATAACTCGACTCGATTATCAACTGATCTGACATTAGCCCGACTTGAACCCGAATTGGTCCAAAATTATCTATAACCGATTGAGACTCGTAATCGAAACAAAACCGAATTGAACTGAATTGAAATCGAAAACACAGATAAACCAAATGAAATCGATCCGAAACAAACTGATCCGAAACCGATCGAAATGACCCGTTTGCCACCTCTATATACTACTGAGAAATGTATTTTTGTATATATATATATATATATATATATATATATATATATATATATATATATATATATAAATTCCTAAATAAAAACATTTTAAATATTTTTTTCCCAAGATAATCATAAAATACACTCCCTTAATTTGTAATTTAATTGCGTTATTTGAATTTTCACAGTTGGCGAGATATATATTGCAACGATAATAGTATAGTTGTAAATGGAAAAAACAAATAAAAGTACTCCGTATTTGATATTCTTGTTGTACTCATTAGAACAAATTACACAAGATTAGATATAACTAAAATATTTTTTATATATATGTAGAGTAATTTTGAAAATTGTCCCCTCTACATGAATAGTGTTGAAACGTGATAAGATTTTATTGGATTTAAATAGAACGAGTAGTAGTAATTGTAGAAGGATATTAAAACATATATTATAATCATATAAAATATATTTTCAAAATTATATTATTATGAAAATGAAATATGTTACTAATATAATATCACTGTTGTCAAACTTGAAAAAGATAAATCAAATTAAATTATTGAATAAACGTAAGATTTTTATTTTTCTAATTCTTCTCTCTTTCTAAAATTCCTCATTAAACATTTTCTTAAATATATTAGACAATATAAATCTTTTATTAGGGGTCGTTTTGTTAATACGGGAAGAACAACATCCCATGTAGTTACAATTCATGAGAACTTAATTCCCGCATCCAACTTCAGGGGAATTTGTAAAATGTGTTAGGTTGACAATGAGGGAAGTAATTTCCATGGGAAGTACAAGTTACCAAGGGGGCCCTAGGTAAGCAAATTCATGGGATTTTCAACTTCCGACATCGTATGGTAACTTTGGGTAACCAAACAAGTCCAATTTTTTTTAATTCATGAGATTTACAACTTCCCATGATTTTGGGTGGGCAACCAAACGAGTCCGTCAAAGTGCTTTCAATGAGAAAATATAAATTAAAATTGATAACTTTTAATTTACACATTAATAATATAAGAGTCGCTCACTTGTAGTGAATAGTTTTAGTTTCACTTTGGAAATAATATTGTTAAAACCTTGTGGAACTACATTTGAATGCATATAAACTAATAGTAAACAATCAACTGAGCAAGGTGAAGTTTCTATTAATTTGAATGTCATGCCAAATAGTTTAAGATGCTTTACTCAACAAGAAATGCTTGGGCTTTTATTGCTGCCGATTTATTTACAATTTGATTTATATATTGTATTGTCATTTAATATTATAGTAATAACTTAGTTTTTGCTATAAAATTGAACTGATGTCGTTTTTTAAAAAAAAAAGTTTTATGAAATTGAATTGCATCCAGCTTTGGGATCATGGATTTACGAGAAAGAATTTGGAGCATTTTATTTATGGGATTGTGACTTTAGGGATTGAGGTGTTTTTGGTCTTTTAAATTTTGAAGATTTTGATTTGTGAATTTTGTTAGAGAGAGTTCATATTTAGGATAGATAATAAACAGAAGCCTTAAAGAGAATGTTAGAGTATTTAATTATTAAATACAAAATGGTCCTTTCATATAACTTAATTTAATCACAATATAGGTAAGTGGGTGATTTTGCAGTAAAATCCTCTAAGAAGTGATGTTGTAAGAAAATATAAAAGGTCGTAAATTTTAAAAAATAAATATCATAAAAGTGTGTTATTTTTAAGTGACCTTAAATTAATATACTTCGTATTACTTTTCATAATACGTGTGAACAAGTAAGTTTTTTGGAATTCACCTATGTGAAACTTTTTCTTCTAGCTTTAATTTATAAATATAGGCAAATGACGTAGTTATAGAAACACGAGAAAATATCCAAACAATTATTAGAATTTTAACTAGAAATTGAAATACTTTATTTGTGAAAATGTCTCTAAATTTCGCCCATAATATTTTAAAGGCCAGTGGTTGCTTCTTTTCTTTTCCACGTACAGAGGTAATATGACTTGATAATTAGTCACTGATATTTGTCATTTCACACGAGTCTTACGTAAAATTTCATTTATGTGTAATTAAAAAAAAAATAAAAAATCAGCTTAGCATGTTTCTTTTAACTGGTGAAGAATAGTTTATACGGAGTAGTAAATTACAATTTTAAATTAGTCCATTTTCAAATATACCATGTGAAATTTTAGTAGACACGACAGTTTCAATGATTTAATGTAACACCCCATTTAAGCCGGGCGGACCCCACCTAAATAAGGGTGTTACGGGGCCCAACTGAATGGGCTCCCAAGAAACACTTTGTTAAAAACATGAAGACCTGAAATATAAACAGGATATATATATAATATAAAGGAAAGCGGTAGCTCTCGGCTACAAAACTGCAAGAATGTCAAACGGCACGCAGGCCCCAAAAACTGAGTAGCGAGATAAAACGAGACGTCTATGGTGGCGAAACTAGACATAAGACTAGTATTATTGTGATTCCCTCCAAGCGCCCCACAATCACACAAAGCACGTCCGAAAGACCTGGGGAGAAGCCAACAGCCAAACAACCACCTAGTTAGTCAACAGAATACTCATATACGAGGAAGGAAAAGAAATAGAAGCCTTTAAAGTAAAACTGAAACGCGTAAGCAAATTAAACTAGTACTGTATTATTCTTAGTCTGAAAGAAAATGCAAGAAGCTAACTCGGACGATTATCAACAATTCAAGGCACAAAACAAGTTAAGAACCCCGCTGTGTAACCTCCACACAGGGGACTTACCATACCGTCATCAACCGCACCTCCACCTCGTGACATCGGGCCACACAGACCTCATCACGCTATGACATCGGGCCACACAGACCTCATCATAGTACGACATCGGGCCACACAGACCTCATCGTATCGCGACATCGGGCCACACAGACCTCATCGCATCGCGACATCGGGCCACACAGACCTCATCGCATTAGGTCGCACAGACCACATGACATCGGGCCACACAGACCTCATCATGATCTCAATGTACAGAACGTCATGACAAGAGAATAGCATCAACTTCATTTAAACTCGTATTCATCATTCCTTACCGTCAAGGTTACTCTTATAAGATGGCATTTTACTCCTAACATACAATAATTCGAATCAACACAAATTCCTCTTTGGATATAGATCATAACTACAATACATATGCACATTCTAAGTCACAAGACACTACTTCTAATATACACATGGTACTCGGTCATCACTCCGAGTACCAACAACACATGATCCTTGGCAAACTCCACGGTCACCCACCACCTCATACATACACATGCTACAACCACACATCATACATACACATGTTACATACTAACATTCACATGCTGCCCACAATCACTACAAGCTGCATATTACGTACACATACATACAATTACCATTATACATATATACACATATTACATATTACCTACACCTACATCCGTACATACACATACATACAATTACATACACATACCTGCAATTACAATCACATACATACATACACATATTACATATTACATACACATACATCCATACATACACACATACATACAATATACATACAATTACAATTCAAGATATAACTCATCATACAATTTATTATACGCTTCGAGGTACAATATAACATACATTTCACTATACAATTCAAGGTATCCTTGTAAGACACTTTGAGTCTCGATCATGTTTCCATACTCTAGAAACAACACAATAACAACTTCACACTCAAATGTTAACCTACACTTCACTTACACATCCTCTTAATACCCATAAGGTGCTCCGCCATCTCCCCGAGCACCAACACCTCACGACTCCCACACTACGGCCAAGAATCTGTAGCTCCCACAGAAAAACACGGCCACAAGGCCCACACACTCTTCAAGTCACGGTCACAAGGAGACCCTCCTTGTAAGCCCCCTTCAAACCAACACAACACCCAACATAGCTTCCATACAATAGTAGCTCAACACTTGACAACTAAAACAAGGTCAAGCCTCCTTATTACAAGCCTTTCTTACAACCAACACATTCACAATCAAACTTCACATGATATAGGCTATTATCCAGGCATTACTAACATACACAAGCATTATCATGACATAAAACATACACAATATACACAATAACATACAAGGACTAAGTAAGGAAGAATCCTTACCTTAAAAGAAGAACAATTGATTCTTGATAGGATGACACCGATTCACAAGGGTTCTTCCACGAATTCACCTTCAATATCACCCAAAACATCACCCAAACAATTCTAATCATTAAAGGAGTCAACCATAATCCGATTGTTACACTTTCAAATTTGACCCACCGAAACCCTAAAACAAAAGCTTCGAATTTGACATAGAGACAGGCCTTACCTTGGGTTAAAATGGGTATGAGGAGATAGAGGAGGGCGAGGGGAAGAAAACGAAACGAAAAGCGATGGAAACGGAGATCGGACGAGGAAGACCCATATCAAAAATCGGGAGTGTCGACGGTGATGTTCACGTTTTGAAGGGGAAGGGATGAAGGCAGTTTTTCCTTTTTTTTTTTGTTTTTGTTTTGGTCAGTGTATGAGTAATTGAGGGAGGTGAGGTTGAGTTATAACAATTTGTTTAGATAGATTAAATGAAATGAAGGATGAGAAGAATAATGAGGGTCCAAAAGCCTCTAAAAAAACCCAAAGTAATTATTTCTAGTCTTAAAATGACAAGAACGTCTAAACTAGCGACGTACAAAAATACGGGGTATTACAGTCTTCCCCCCTTAAAGGAATTTCGTCCCGAAATTCATATCACTAACCAATCAATCAACAGTTCAACACAAGCTAACGTGTAAACACGTACACAACCAACTTCACAACATGATCAATAGACGCTATAGACAAGGTATTGCTACTAAAACATCCATAATATGCAAATCAACAACATAGAATAAAATTTTTCTGCGCGCTTTCTACCCCCCTAAAAAAAAGAGTTACGTCCGCGTAACTAACATATGTCAAGAAAAAGGAGGAAATAACGTGTTTCCATCACACCTATCAAGTAGATATATTTAACGTTGAGACTTATTATTATTACACTCATGTATATCTAGGTACTGATCATAAGGATCAAACCAAACCAAAATTGGCAATAAGTAGACCTATAAGGTGTGCATCCTCATCGTATCAAAACTTGACCTATGATAGTAACTTCCCTCAATCATCATAACTATAATCTTTTCTTACTTTGTCCACTTCCTCGCTACAAACTTGACTGCATGGTCCCGAGGTACGAGATAACAATATGGCTCAACGTTCTCTAATCGAAAAGTACGACGAATATATATATATGTACAAGAAAACATAAATAAGGGTACTTACAGAAAACTTTATCACCGAGGTATAGACTAAATAAGACACGATTTTTTTACGTTCACTTGCCACCTCTGATGCTGTACAAAATATCCTCATATAACATCACATATTTCAAGATGTCTCCAAACTAAGACTTTTGTTAACTGCTCATGCAACCGATGCGTTATATCTAACCACAATCATGTTTCCTGTTATGTACTATGCATATAGCGAATATCACTACCCTTTACAAATCACAGTTCTAAATTACACGGAAAAAGCAATATGTCGTTGTATAAACGCGCACCATTGGTATAACTAAAAGATGATTACGAATAATTATAATTCTACTTGCAAGCTCACACTAGACTCGATGCACCACAGTAACATTACCCTTATCCACTACAATCTATGTCCTTATTCCTGTTCAATTAATCTGGTAAATAAATTGCAATAAGCTTACGCGTATAACTCTAACTAACCTATTCTATCATTTTATCTATTTGATCGTAAACGTGCCTTGATGCTGATATACTAAATTCACATCCCTCGGAACCTTCTCACCTATTTCATATTGTTTCCATTATCGACCTGTTACTGACACATACAAAATATTATCCTAATATTAATATTACGTACCCTCAAATATAATTCATTCTACACACGTCCATCAAACAGGTTCCTCATCATGCGCCTATGTCCTCATCACCATTTCGTACTCTTTTATTACAGTCATCTATATCCCCACTTTTCTTCCTCGATCCACTCACACCCTCACCAGGATGAACTATTTCTCATGTTGGTTATGTCTTACACATTACTGCTCACTAACCTTCTCCAAGTATGTCGAGATAATATGCTTCACCATCTAAAAGGCACCCTTATCTTGCGAGGTACTCGTATCCCTACCATCCCAAAGTATATACACATATTTGTACTTGTACGAATATCTAAGGGTCAGTACACACGTTCTTCCATCTCTATATGTTAGCCTTTCATCGTCTCGCCATACGCGTGTTAGTACCATAACTCAATGAAATAAAAGAGAATCACCCATTTTGTTCAAGCATCGTTTAATTTTGTGCCCTAAGTAACCAACATTATACAAACACTTGCCTTAGACATCCGTCACTTACTCTTAACGTCACACAAAACTCTCTCAGGTCCTACTAACTACCATTTACGCATCACCTCTCACTCTGTACCCTTTACTTCTTATTTTACTCTTAACTGAACCATTTCCATTACATAAAGTGATAACCAACTTCACCCGTGTATCAAACGTCATTAATCCTCAGATTCTTAGTTTATCAAACAAGTGCATTATGCTGGGTACTTCCTTGTATCCCATAAATTGTGTTTTGTGTTGACATTTTTCGTGCGTTTCCAACCTATATGACTATCAGAAACAATTAATTCATGAAGGTGTTGATTTTCTAGGTTATCTCGAACTATGTCTTGCGCCTTGTATCACAACCTAATATTTTCGATGGTCTATGTCTCACTTTTTGTCTATATATAATAATACGCTTTTGAACAATTAATACCCATCCATGATCCTTATCCACCATAATTCATACACCGCAAAACTAGTGCCTACTCAACCAAATTACTTATTAGTCTTTTAAACAACTCCAAAACACTCGTTAATATATGTTAAAACCAAAATCTAGATCACGATCTCCGACTACATTCATATTACTCACGCTTTATAAACCCTCATCAACCATCCACTACAGAACATTCCTCAAGGGATACTATACGTCAAGTACATCTCACAACCCTCCCATGGAACTATGATCCTCATCACTCCTAGGCATATAAGGATACTACCAAACTTACCATAATCACGTTAGCGATACTTAGCAAAATGAATGTTAAACCACTATGATCAAGCGTACAGTAAATATTGCATCTATGGTAATCCACTCTCACTCATCTTAGAATATTAAAACTAGATCACTCTTAACCGTATCATATAAGTTGCGATCTCATAGCCTTTACTCGTATAGTGTTAATCATCATGTTCCGATCATATAAAGTAATCCAACGTACCATTTACTCTTACTTACCTCGCATTTGGCTTATATTTTACGCTCAACACTCCCGAAGTTCACTAATCAACATTTATTTCTCCACAAAACACTAACTAGAAGACGCTACACCAAGACGACAGACTTAGCCGACGACAACTAAATATGCGGACAACTACAACAGACGACAATAGAACGCATACAAATATACCTGAACACTCCAAATATATCTACAACCATCATGTACGTCCATCGACTGTCATTTCAAACTCCATAACCACACACACAACTACGAGTCTTATATTTGAACAAGTCTCGCTCAAATTCAAGGCATATACGAATACAATTCACATACTTATCTTCACTCACACATGAACACAACACACTATTACAATTCATTCTGCCTACGTTAATCATACCACCAGTAGCCCAACAGGTTGTACAGACTACCATCAACAGCAAAACATCACACCAAAGCTTTTCCATATCGTGCCATAACCCACCAGCTTAAATGCGTACTTGGCAACAACGGGGTAGTGTAGCAGCATTTCCAGCATCATAACAACGTCAACAGTAGCTTATAATGTATATAGCAGTAAAATAAGAGCACAACAATTATTTCTAAACTACTTCCTACCTAACCCTAATAAGCCTTAACACCCTTTCTACAACTCTTAATACAAGCAACTACGAATGACTTGATATTATATAGAGAAATTATTATATAACCTTACGCGAATGCCAAACCAGTACTCAGCACAACTATAATTGAATCATTACTCATCACAAAAAGCAACGACAAGCAGGCAATAGAGCTTAGCACGAACAACAGCTATATGACCCATACATACTACCTGTATACATACACTAATAACAGTGCATCACCCCGCAACATGGTCTCACACAAAAACATATCATTTATACAACTTACGAGTTACGACACACAAAGACGTATAGTTAAAACTGAACTAAGTACTTGTAATGGTTTCTTTCATATCTTTCTCATTCCCATTATTTCGTATCGTTCCACATCACTTCCGAATCATTTTCATAACATCCTCATCTTAAAATCGGTATAACAATCATCACACAGAATAACTTCTCTTTATCATTGATTACACAATACAACATGCACATCACAAACCATTAAGTATAATCAAAGCAATGTGTCACTTCAACAGCCCATGATATCATAACAAGACATGTTCATGGAAAATAATACAATGAAAGCAATGAAAGCAATGTCACATATATCAAATACAATGAAAGCAATGTCATAGTTCCACCACAACAATATACAATTATATCCAGCAGCAAACAATTCCACAGTTCCTCAAAATGCACAATAAAGTGTCTTCAATGACCATAAGGTCCTAATCCCATCCTCCATCAATAATATTCAACATAATATAACGTATAATCCACGAGTACGCTTACGAAAGCATAATATAATAATACGGTGGTATAAGGTAGCAACATATACGAATCATAAATAAGAACGATAACATGAACGAAAACGAGGATAAATAACATCATTATATCAATGTTCGGCTTAAAGGGGAGGGTGGGCGGGATCATTATCATTATCATTACTAAAACATAACATCAGCAGCGTACATATATAACTACTATACTTAGTTAACCTTTACTATTTGCTCGTTACATATGTACATCAGCAGCGTACATATGCGTCAGTTACATTGTTTGCTCGTTTTCACATGAATGCAGTGCAAAAATATACTATAGCTAACAGCAGACAATGTTTCACAATTCCCAAAATGTCGTAGGGTGAACGGGAGGTCGTCCACGAGTCTTTTTGGATGACATACTATTACATATAACAAAATCAGGTCAGAAAAAAGCCGACCTACTTTAACTAGATAACAACGTCGAAGCGTTCATCATAATCAAAACAACATAATTGTAACTTCCACACAATCAATCACGCAATGAATCATGCAACAAGCAACTCATTCCACAAAGAACAACCAACAATTTAACCAAGCACGCATAAGCAAAAGCGTATCAACAGCAACCAATTCCACAGTTCCACAAAATTGCACCGTAAGTGCCTTCAGTGACCCGAAGGCCTTAATCCCATCCTCCAACGATCATACAACAAGGTATATACTATATGAGGTGAAATGCATCAAGACAATATTACATAAACAGTGATATTAAGAACAATGTAAGCCCAAAAAGGATACAATAATATAAATCTAACAATATAGCGAAAAGGGAGGGTGGGTGGGATCATAATAATATACAATCGTTATAATTATAACCTGCACCGATAGCCATTTTCTTGTCATGACGTTCCTTGTACTCATCTCCACACCACAACTCCATAATACGTCGTAAGAAAACACCAACTCCACACCAATTCCACGCCAACTCCACCAGCCTTAACTCGTCTCATCGTATCTCATCACCAAATCTTCATACTCCAAGTTTACACAACACAAACACAAACAAGGCAATCATCAGCATAACAAAGCAACCCGACGTACTTTTACCCCCCGTTAACCACTTCAACTCGTGGCTACCAAGCTCTCTAGGGACGTCTCCCACCCAGGGTTTCAGGACGTCTCCCTAACCCTGGTGTTGCTTGGATCACCAGTCATTTCCATGGGGTTCATTTTAATTCCTATATAAATTTTAAGACACGACTCTCCTAATTCATTTTAGGATTCATTTTTGGTTCATTTTATCAGGGTCGCCGCTCTGATACCACTTTGTAACACCCCCATTTAAGCCGGGCGGACCCCACCTAAATAAGGGTGTTACGGGGCCAACTGAATGGGTCCTTGGGCAAACACCTGTTTTCAAAAACATGAAGACCTGAAATATAAACAGGATATATATATAATATAAAGGAAAGCGGTAGCTCTCGGCTACAAAACTGCAAGAATGTCAAACGGCACGCAGGCCCCAAAAACTGAGTAGCGAGATAAAACGAGACGTCTATGGTGGCGAAACTAGACATAAGACTAGTATTATTGTGATTCCCTCCAAGCGCCCCACAATCAGCAAGCACACGTCCGAGTACCTAAGGGGAGAAGCCAACAGACAAACAACCACCTAGTTAGTCAACAGAATACTCATATACGAGGAAGGAAAAGAAATAGAAGCCTTTAAAGTAAAACTGAAACGCGTAAGCAAATTAAACTAGTACTGTATTATTCTTAGTCTGAAAGAAAATGCAAGAAGCTAACTCGGACGATTATCAACAATTCAAGGCACAAAACAAGTTAAGAACCCCGCTGTGTAACCTCCACACAGGGGACTTACCATACCGTCATCAACCGCACCTCCACCTCGTGACATCGGGCCACACAGACCTCATCACGCTATGACATCGGGCCACACAGACCTCATCATAGTACGACATCGGGCCACACAGACCTCATCGTATCGCGACATCGGGCCACACAGACCTCATCGCATTAGGTCACACAGACCACATGACATCGGGCCACACAAACCTCATCATGATCTCAATGTACAGAACGTCATGACAAGAGAATAGCATCAACTTCATTTAAACTCGTATTCATCATTCCTTACCGTCAAGGTTACTCTTATAAGATGGCATTTTACTCCTAACATACAATAATTCGAATCAACACAAATTCCTCTTTGGATATAGATCATAACTACAATACATATGCACATTCTAAGTCACAAGACACTACTTCTAATATACACATGGTACTCGGTCATCACTCCGAGTACCAACAACACATGATCCTTGGCAAACTCCACGGTCACCCACCACCTCATACATACACATGCTACAACCACACATCATACATACACATGTTACATACTAACATTCACATGCTGCCCACAATCACTACAAGCTGCATATTACGTACACATACATACAATTACCATTATACATATATACACATATTACATATTACCTACACCTACATCCGTACATACACATACATACAATTACATACACATACCTGCAATTACAATCACATACATACATACACATATTACATATTACATACACATACATCCATACATACACACATACATACAATATACATACAATTACAATTCAAGATATAACTCATCATACAATTTATTATACGCTTCGAGGTACAATATAACATACATTTCACTATACAATTCAAGGTATCCTTGTAAGACACTTTGAGTCTCGATCATGTTTCCATACTCTAGAAACAACACAATAACAACTTCACACTCAAATGTTAACCTACACTTCACTTACACATCCTCTTAATACCCATAAGGTGCTCGGTCATCACTCCGAGCACCAACATCACACGGCTCCCACACTACGGCCAAGAATCCGTAGCTCCCACAGAAAAACACGGCCACAAGGCCCACACACTCTTCAAGTCACGGTCACAAGGAGACCCTCCTTGTAAGCCCCCTTCAAACCAACACAACACCCAACATAGCTTCCATACAATAGTAGCTCAACACTTGACAACTAAAACAAGGTCAAGCCTCCTTATTACAAGCCTTTCTTACAACCAACACATTCACAATCAAACTTCACATGATATAGGCTATTATCCAGGCATTACTAACATACACAAGCATTATCATGACATAAAACATACACAATATACACAATAACATACAAGGACTAAGTAAGGAAGAATCCTTACCTTAAAAGAAGAACAATTGATTCTTGATAGGATGACACCGATTCACAAGGGTTCTTCCACGAATTCACCTTCAATATCACCCAAAACATCACCCAAACAATTCTAATCATTAAAGGAGTCAACCATAATCCGATTGTTACACTTTCAAATTTGACCCACCGAAACCCTAAAACAAAAGCTTCGAATTTGACATAGAGACAGGCCTTACCTTGGGTTAAAATGGGTATGAGGAGATAGAGGAGGGCGAGGGGAAGAAAACGAAACGAAAAGCGATGGAGACGGAGATCGGACGAGGAAGACCCATATCAAAAATCGGGAGTGTCGACGGTGATGTTCACGTTTTGAAGGGGAAGGGATGAAGGCAGTTTTTCCTTTTTTTTTGTTTTTGTTTTGGTCAGTGTATGAGTAATTGAGGGAGGTGAGGTTGAGTTATAACAATTTGTTTAGATAGATTAAATGAAATGAAGGATGAGAAGAATAATGAGGGTCCAAAAGCCTCTAAAAAAACCCAAAGTAATTATTTCTAGTCTTAAAATGACAAGAACGTCTAAACTAGCGACGTACAAAAATACGGGGTATTACATTTAACTTCATAATATACCACGCACATTTGCAAATTACTCAATTTGTCAACACTTTCTATTAAATGTTTCTTCTTCTACTCACCACAAACGATCGTTTTAATGTATCATGTCAACAACCTAGAACTACTAAGCCGACAAGACAAGGTTAGTTGTACAGCCTTCATCAACAGCAGATGGTACCTGAGAAGGCGCACATTAGTCCAAGCAATAATCGATTATACCAAAATATGTTTTAATGCAGCCTTAACATTTATTGCATAAATGGTTGTATTGATAGGTCGAGTGCAAATCAATCTTACATGATCGGTAGGCCTCGAGGGTGTCAACCGTCTAAAGACGGGGACCCCAAAATTTTAGAGGCCCAAATCGATTAATCTAACTTTTGGATCGATAATATAGATATTCTTTGCATTCTGATAACATTATGCAGTTTGGTTGCGGTTGGTTAGTTGATCCTCTTGGGAACCTAAGGTCAAAGGTTCAAATCCTAAGACGTGCATTTTTATTTTTTATTTTTCCTTCTATATTTGCATATGTTTATTAATCAAAACGATTGTACACTATTTTCAATAATATTCTAAAATGTTAACAACATCTTGAATTTGTGTTTTATTTTTTTTATTTTTATTTTTTTTGTTTTAAAAATTTATGATTATATCATTATTAAAAAAAAAGTATAAAGTCATTTTACAATATCAATATTCTCATTGGTTCAAGATTAAAATGTGGAAAATATAAAAAAAAATGCTTTATTTGATGTGATACGTGTCAAAAAATACTATTCAATACTCCATAAGATATAATAATAAGGAAAAATTCACATGAATAATCCGAACTATTACCCATATTCCA
This sequence comes from Dianthus caryophyllus, assembly GCA_023091065.1. Taxonomy (NCBI): domain Eukaryota; kingdom Viridiplantae; phylum Streptophyta; class Magnoliopsida; order Caryophyllales; family Caryophyllaceae; genus Dianthus; species Dianthus caryophyllus. The sequence goes on along the minus strand of CM041518.1, from coordinate 12,063,921 downwards.
TAAATAATCCCAAGTCAACTTAATCTCAAAATAATCCCAAGTATTAGACAACCCTTCCAATAACATACAAATAAACTTGCAACCTCTTTGGCCGGTAAACTATCCACTTAAACTACTTTAATTACTTTGAAAATGATGCACCTTTTTCCCTTTTTTTGTTATTTCTTCTTTTATCAGTTATGAACAGTTCTTCTTCTTCCCTATTTTTATTTCAATTTTACCGAAACAAAGTAATACTCAGATTTTATTTTCAATCTTTTGTTTCGGTGCGCACTTTTTATTTCAATCTCACTAATAAATCTGAGTTATAGTGAGACCGATATAAATTATAGTTCCAAGACAAATATAAATGAAAAGCAATACTTTATTATGATTTGTAGGTAATAGTTCAAGGAAATTAATCAGTTAACCAACAAATGACGCAGACATCAAATATTCCATACGAGCAAACAACGACGAGACGAGGGTGAACGCCATTGTTGTTGTGATTAAAGGAGAGAGGAAAAGAAAGGAAGGGAGAAGAAAATTAGGTGAAGTAAGGAAAGGAGGGGAGAGAGAACGGTGGTGGTGCACCGGTGGTCAGCGTGATGGTGAAATAAGGTGACCACCGTCTTATTTGATAATTAGAGCGCAGTTCATCTTAACTTCAGTTTCATGGTGACAAAGGCTCAAGTCGAGCCGAGCTGACCAACTGGCTGGCTAGGCCCTCAAGATTGGAAAGATTGCATCAAAGTCGGCTCAAACCTGACCTAGAATCGAAGCTATAGTATAAAATACTCCCTTAATTCACGCTTGAATTGAATTAAGTATGTTTTATCTGATCGAGTTTGTAAAAGCTCGACTCAAGCTTGACTCTTGTCAGAAAAAATGGTTAGGCTTTGCGAGGGAGCTTTAAAAAGAAGGACATGAGTCCTTCCATAAGTTAGTGGGGCTGAGAAGGGCACTTCGGTACTGTAATGTGGTGAATGTGGAGGTCGGTGATCAGAGTTGTTAGTTTCCATGGTGGTGGATTTTGTTTGTGGTTTTTGAAATCGTTGGTGTTGTTGTTGTTGTTGTTGTTTGTGGTGATGTTGTTTATGATGATGATGATGTTGTTGCTGTTGTTGTTTGATTTAATAGAGGTACTAAGGAGTAAGGTCAAAAATTGAAGGGAAGAAGGATGAATGATGGAGATGAGGGCATAAGAACAAGAAAGACGAAGATTAGGGAAGTGCTGACACTTTTTCTATTTAAACCGGTCCCACCACTTCCTTTAACCTACGTAAGCAGGTTAAATTTAGAGTTGGTATGTTATTGGAAGGGATGTCCAATACTTAGGATTATTTTGAGATTAAATTGACTTGAGATTATTTATGGAATATGGGTAATAGTTCGGATTATTTATGTGAATTCTTCCTAATAATAAATGTGTACTCGTAAATGTGTGAAAAAATAAAAAAAAATTCCTCTAAAATATTAAAATAATTTTAAAGACATACAATAGTTCATACTATTACGGAGTAGTACAATATGATGTAGAATTAATGGGGCCTAATTTTATATTGTCGCACAGGGCCCCGAAAACTCAGGGACGGCCCTGTACATGATACTATATATAGTGTTTAATAACGCATGAGTGTAATGTACAAGTAAGCATAGTGATAACAACGTACATGGGCGAGGCAATATCAAGGAATAACATGTAAACATGAGATGTATCATATTCATGAGTGTAATAATAATCAATTCATAGCAAGTAGGCGAAAGCATGAGAGTAATTCACATGATTGTAAAACATAGGACTAACATGAGTATAATAGTATTATGCATGCAAAATATTCACAAAAATGAGCATAAGTGCTTTAAGTTAAGAAAACATAATTCATGATTTAGTACTCAAATCTATTATAAAGAGCATTTTTACAATTAACTAATATACATCAATAACTACTTTACATGTCCTATTTCGTAGAATATCACGTCAGAATTTGTAGCCATTATATGAAAAGAATTCATTTTTAGTTTTGAAAACAAGCACGAGATGTGGCTACTAATGGATTCAAAGCTTACCATTATCACTTCATATAAGTGGAGTAAATCAATCTTGTGAGATCAATCAGACCAATACTGGGAGGCTTACATCTCACCCATAATTCCCAATGTAATCGAACACGCATATAGTCAGGCTAAAGATCAAAGTACTGCAAGGGGAGTGAATGGCCAATAATGGTCTTAGAGGCCACTAAAGGCATGTCTTTACCACAAGGCTATGCCAACATATCACAATCAAAATCATAATCACAAAACAACGACAAAATTACGCGCCAATTTACCATTAAATAGCAGAGCTGATCATCTACTGTTGTCTATATATTCGCATATACTCGCTCCATCCTGTTGTGTCCCACATGGCCGTTAGTGATCGTCAAATGACTACTACCTAATGGCGCACCTTCTCAAAGGATGATGTTATGTACTCCTTAAGCAATGACTCCCTAGCATCTTCAGATTACGAGCAACATACTTTTCGGAGTTATCCCTCGTAAGGTGATAACTTGACAATTGTATAAGAGTACCCAAACAAACATGATTTAAGAGGGAATCTTAAATGATGAATTATGATGAAAGGGTTCTTAGAGGTCCCAAACATAGAGGGGATTTTACAAGAGGCCGAATTATGATAGGAATACAAAGTATAACCAAGTATCCAGGCTAATTTTATATGCATCATGAGCTTTATGATGTTACTTATTATGATCGGAGAATACAAGGCGGTTCAGCGGTCACAAAGATCAGAGACATAAATGTTTTAAAAAAAAATTGCCCCAATCGAACACTCTGTCACAAAGTTATGGCCGTTCAAAGTTTTGACAAACAATAACCTTGTACCGACTTTGATAGTCAATTCCTTGGTCGCCGTCGGGAAAAATAGAGATCCGTTTTGACCTAGGTAAAGGCCCCGATGTACTCTACCTGACATAGGCGTTCAAAAAACGGTGGGTCCGCTGATGGCGTTGATTCCTATATATACATATGTATATATAGGGATAAGATCAATCAAGCCCAAGTTATGAGGGAAAGTCGTTAAGCCCAAAATTCCAGGTTTGAGATTTTAACCAAAAAATGTGAGATTTTAACCAAAAAAATGTGATTTTAACAAAAAAAAAAAAGATTTCAATTTTTAGTAGGTTGATTCTTGAGTCCATTATCAATTCCAGGCCTTTCCCACCTCCTTTTGAGATTTGATCTCAGCCGTTGATTTTGATAATCCAATGGCTTAGATTACGACTCAATGGCTTTCTCTAGATTTTGGGCTTAAAAGATCTTATCTCTGTATATATAGATATATATATATATCTATATATATATATAAATATATATATATAAATATATATATATATATCTGAGAGGATCACATGTATTCCTTATATTTGGTCCATCCTTTGTACGCTCTTAGAGCCCTTGGATCTAATGAAATCAATGGTTGAGATTTCTTTTTTTTTTTTTTTTTCTTTTTTTTTCTTTCTTTCTTTTTCTTTTTCTTTTCTTTTCTTTTTTTTTTTTTTTTTTTTTTTTTTTTTTTTTACGATTTTTTTTGTTTTTTTGTTTTTTTGTTTTTTTGTTTTTTTTTTTTTTTACGTTTTTTTTTCGATTATTTTTTGTTTTTACGAATTTTTTTTAAATTCTTTTAGTTTTTTAGTTATTTAATTATTTCATTGTTTTTGTTATTTTTTTTTAACGATTTTTGCTATTTTTTTAAATTCTTTTAATTTTTCAATTACTTGATTATTTCAATGTTTTTGTTATTTTTTTTTTATTATATTAAGGTAATAACAAATAAACGTTAAAGTAACAATTGACGAATAATTATATAAAATTTTATTACTATGATTTTGTCAAGTATTATTGACACAGCTAAGTCGTATCGCTGAAATCAAAATAAACCTAACAAACAACTAACAGCAGCTAGTGGCAAGCAGGATCGTATCCACAGAGAAACGGAGTAGTTTTAAGTTAAAGCAGGCGAAAACAGGTTCAACTCTAGGTGTGAAAAAGGTTTGTGATAAGCTATAAACTAAAGCAAATAAGGTAAAGAAGAATAGAAATATATAAAGAGAAAGATTAGGGCATCGGGTTCATACATGACAATGATTCAGGAACTCAAATTTATATGACGGAAGAGATAAACTGTGCAAACGACTAGGTTTATAAAACGCTCTCTCGAGTCAATTTTAGCCTTAAGCAAATTTAGCGGGCTCTCGCAACTTACTAAATTCAACTTATCAATCTCGCGTAAGTCTAGTTTTAACTCGGCTTTCGATCTTAAATCAAAACTTACTCAGGTTCAATTAAACTCAGACAAATCGTTGATCAGGCGAAATAATCCTAATTCAATTGGCATAAAACGCGTAGAAAGAAATCAAGTGCACAGATTATTCAACCAATTTAATCCTAAAACATGTTCCTGAACCAAATATCACAAATTCCCCTAACCCTAATTAAGGAATTAGCTACTCATGATAAGGGCAAAACAATAACAAGCAATAAAGATAAACATGATGAATAATATTAATTGCAATAGAATAAAAACCTGAAACTTACGGAGTACCGACGGTTACAGCTGAATCAATCTTGAAAACTAAACTAAAGTTGGAGTTTTTAGAGAGAAAATAATGAAGAGCAGCAAAACTAAACTAACTTCAAAACATAAAATAAAGCATAAGTTTTCAATCTCGACCTAAGGCACCTATTTATATTGTACCAAACAAATAATCCACGAAATAAAGCAAAACGTCTGAAAAATACACCCTAGCCGTGCACGGCTTATTGCACTAGGCTGGCCGACCACAAATGTTGGTAGGCTCACGCTACTTCCTCTACTTGGGCTTCACTTACTTGGCCCCTTTGTCTTGGGTCTTATTCACTCGTTTAGCCTTCTTAGTCTTTGGTCTTGGTTCGTGTTCTCAAGCTCCTGTGCGCGCTCGAGCTTGGTCTTATCGGCTCGGTTCTCGAAATGCTCCAATCGTCCCGGGTTTTGGCTCAAATCCACCAAAACCTGCAAAATATAAATAAAAGGCAGCAGTATCGAGAAGTATAACATATAGCTCATAAAATCATAATAAACACGAATAAATACGAGCTAAATGCGACTGAACCGAGGGCATAAAATGTATAAAAATAACATGTATCAAACTCCCCCAAACCAAACCTTTGCTTGTCCTCAAGCAAACAGCGTCGGAGAAAATCAAAGTGACATGAACTAATCACGCTAGTATCTCGAAGTGCACGACCTATGCACATAGACATACAACCATAGACTATTTCACCAAGAATAGAGCACAAGTCTCAACCATTCACACCACATCGTACCACTAGCCTCTAACGCTTTCGCAAAAGTAAAACTGACGACATTATCAATTCAAGCAAGGCCAACCGTACAAACCGCTTTCCAATCAACCAATCTCTCCAAATCATTTCCTTTTTGAAATTTTTTCTTATTTGTATTCTTTTTTTTTTCGTTTTTTTTTTTCGCAAATGTGGAGCATCCCTCGTATGTAGTACCGTTTAGCTTGACGTTCACTCGGTAAAAATCGCGCTCGGGTACACATATTTGTTGGAGTGAGTGTCCTCCACAATGTTGCGAATACTTAATAAATCTCATTAAGAGGGATAAAGGGAATATAGCTTTATATAAGTCAGTTGATTAACGTATATCGGTAACGCTCGGCTTGCTAGAGTTTGACGTTACTGTCATGAGATGGCGGTAATCAACTGATCCCTTTCGGTCACACCTAATGGGAGGAAGACCAACAGAGACTAGTTATTTATATTTGATATAGTATAACTAAAGACTTAATATTAAGACTAATACGTTAGTCAAGAGGTAATAAATTATGTAGCATTATATAAGATCACGGAACTAGAGTGTTATTATTCTTTTATGCGATAATTGAATAATAAAAGGTTTTGTGATTTTGTGAATTAATAATTAAGTGTTAATTTACTAAAAGGGTTATTTGTTATTAATAAAGATTAATGACTAATAAGATTTATAGGTTAATAAAATGGAGAATATTTGAGTCCAAAGTGATAAATTATATATTGATATAATTGTCATTTATATTACTTAAATTGTTAAGTATATATATTATTTTTATTAATTAGTTTATTTAAGTTGTTAAATGGACTAAATAATATCAAATGGACTCAAATAAAATGGACCAAAAAATGACCCAAATGGGCCTAAAAAATCAGCCAAAATAAGCTCATTATGAGCATTATTTTGGTCAATATTGTTGGTCAATTTTATGCCTAATTCTCCATTCATATTTGCCTATATATACACTCAACATTTGCAAGTTGTGAGTGACATTATTCACACATAATAATTCACAAAATCAAGTCAAAAAAATCAGCCAAAATTACTCCATTTTGGCCATATGTTTTTGATCAAAATTGATCAAATTAAGTTGATCAATTTTACACTATTTTACTTATAATATTACCTCTATAATATTAAGTATTATACTACAATAATCTAGATATATTATTTAGTATAAGTTGGTTTAATCCTAGGGTGGATTAAGGAAGGAGGTGTTCTATTTTGAACACTAAAGAAGCTCCATTTTGAGGCCTTAAAGAAGGTCCTTACTCTTTTGTTTTAAATTACCGTAATTTAATTCAATTATACACCGTTTAGTTTAACATGCACAACTAGGTCCGGAAGTCCACTATAAGTGATTAGTGGCATGGTTAGAGGAGTCCTTTAGGGCCATGATCCTAACAAGTGGTATCAAAGCCATCTGTTGTTGCATGTTTTACTAAGCCATAAAAGTGAGCTTTTTCGGCCTAGAGTTGAAATTTGTGACCAAAATGAGTTTGATCACATTTTTTATGGCTTGCATGTTCATTTTATGGTCTTTATATCATTCTGGTTGTAAATTAATTTTTACAAAATTTCGCTTTATTTATCGTTAATACGACTAAAAATGGCTAAAATGGTTTAGCTAAAATGTAAATTTGACATACTACAAGAATACTCAAGTGTTTGAGATTTAAAATTTTGAAATTAAAAGAATTAATTTCATTTAGTTTGAGTTAGTTTTAACGGTTAAAAATAAATAAATCCAGAAAGTCAAATTTATTCATTTTTAGTCGAGATGCTGCCATTTTTTATATTTATTTTGTTTTTGAACTACCACCCATTTATGGGGTCGAGTTCATTTTAATAGAACTACCACCCATTTATGGGGTCGAGTTCATTTTAATCGAACTACCACCCATTTATGGGGTCGAGTTCATTTTAATCGAACTACCACCCATTTATGGGGTCGAGTTCATTGTATCCGAATTACCACCCAATTTATTGGGGTCGAATTTGTTTTTATTCTTTTTGTAGAACTTGGACCAGAATTCAAAAGTTTGAGTTTGGTATATTTCATAAGGGTTATGATAGTATTGGCAAGCAATCGTAACGGTTACGATAAAAGCGATAAAAACTAGCAATTTTGATCAAATTATGCTAAGTAAATTAGTGGTAAATAAATTATCATTCTAAATCAGTTTAGAAACTTAGTATAAGCTCAAAATTTGTTTGAGTGTTGATCCAACTTTTTAAATGGTTAAAAACTTGATTTAATAGACGATAAAGATCATAAATCGATATTCAAGTTAAATTGGTAAATTGATAGCTTGGCATGTTTTATTTTATTTTATATAATCGGATTATATTGTTTATGCATGTGGTTTGAATGTGATTCATATTTAATGCATGAATTCTAGTATGGCCTAGTTTAATCGGTATTTAGGACCCGTAATGAAAGGGAATACCGATCGGTTTGTAATATAATTGTGATCTCGTATCACCCTTGTATTTGATTATTTATTCTTTTTAGAAATATATGTATAATAGGATTATACTTGTATTTATTTAAGAAGACAGTGATCCAATTACAAGACGATGCCATTTTGGAAAGGAGTTCCAAACGAAGATTCCATATAGGGGCCAAGGCGTTGGCTTCCAATTTGTAAATAATTGTATTACACTAGTTAATTAGATTAGCTAGATGGCCATACTAGGAATTCTTGTTTGTTTCATTTTATTTTAGCGCGTTAGAGTCACCCGCTAAAACATGCCAAACTAATCAAATAACCGACTAGCGTAGTATATATTGTCGATAAAATCGTCTAGAATTCGCCTATTTAGTTCACTTTAAAGGGAATTAAAGATTAATCGACAAGATCTCTCATTTTAAAAATTGAGATTAGCCTTACCAATTAGTAGCACCTATAAATCCCTTGTTCGTCAGATGCAGGTCCGCCTCCGCGGGGTGTAATCTTTCTACCTTGGGTAAAAAGGGTAATAAACGAGTTATTACGAGCGAAAATTGGTTGGACTCAATAGAATGCAAGACAAGTCTTGTATTCTAGGGCTAGTAGTCGGATTTAAGTAAAATCTGACGACCGAGAGTTCTAAAAGTGTTAGAATCAGTCAAAGGTTGACTCACCAAGATTACTTAAGATTGGTATGGAACGGCTAAACCGTCCTCAATTTTAACTAAAATTGGATCTCGGGATCATTCATATAAATCAGTGGGAGATCTTTACATGGATGCTTTTATGTTTAATCATTTATCATGAATGCTTATAGTTTTTCCTTTTTCGCTTGTAGATTTACTATTAATTATGGCGTCTGCAACTGATGATACTACTCCTCCTCCTAATAATTCTCCTCCTCCTCCTCCTTCTACCGCTGCGCATCTAGCGCGAGATTCTTGGCTACGCTCTTTTATGGATAAGTTTATCCTAAAGGACGATGGTAGCAACTTTTTGGATTGGGATGCCAATCTCCGTAGTGCTGCCATAGCAGATGGCAAATTACGGTACTTGGTTGATCCTTCCCCTCCAGTACCGACACCAACGTCGAACTCTGTTGTTAAGGACACCTATGATGAGTATCATAGGGAGTCTAATGCGATCCGGAATGTTCTACTCTTTTCGATGGAACAAGAACAACAGAGGAGGTGTGTGGGTTTGACATCGCATCAAATCTACACAAGGTTGACAAACAGTTTCTCGAAAGCTCCCCGAATCCTGCAGTACGACGCGGCTGCTAAATTCTTCGAGGCTCGCCTCGCAAAGGGACAGTCCGTGTCAACCCACGTACTCAAAATGATTGAGTATGTGGAAACACTGCAAAGGTTGGGTATTGCGATCACGCAAGAAGTTGCGGTTGATCGAGTTCTACACTCTCTCCATGAGGGCTTTGCTCACTTTCGTATGAACTATAATATGCGAGAAAAAGCCTACATGAGCTTCACTCTCTGCTTGTACAAGCAGAGACTGATATGAGAGCTAGTGGGAGCAGTCGTAGAGAAGTGTACAATATGTCGGTTAAAGGAAAAGGGAAGTTTAAGCCCGGCCCAAAAAGAGGGAATAAATCGGCTAGTACGAGGGATAAGGGCAAGGCTCCTGTAGCAAGTACGTCCAAATCCTCGAAGAACGGGCCCAAACCGGACACGAAATGTTTCTATTGCTCTAGTGTCGGACACTGGCAAAGAAACTGTCCGAAATATTTGGAGGACATCAAGACTGGAAAGGTCGTCCCCAAAAGTACGCTTTCCTACTCAATCTATGTGATAGACGTTAATTATACTTTAGCTAATACCTGGGTACTTGACTCAGGCTGTGGTTCTCACCTTTGTAATCATTTACAGGGGCTGGTAAGAACTAGAAAACTAGCTAAAAGAGATGTGGACCTGCGGCTAGGGAATGGAGCTAAAGTAGCGGCCGTCCTAGTAGGAACATATGTACTTGTTTTGCCTTCCGGTTTAGAGTTGTATCTTAATAACTGTTATTATGTACCAACTTTAAGTAAGAATATAATATCTATGTCTGTACTAGATACAGAAGGTTTTACTTTTGTAATCAAAAATCAAAAATGTACTATTTCATCCGATGAAATGATATATGGTTGTGCAATATCGATTGCTGGTATTTATATTCTTGATCTGGCAAAAGACGTCTATCAAATAGAAAATAAAAGGCTCAAAACAAGTGATCCAAATACAACTTACCTATGGCATTGTCGTTTAGGACACATAAATGACAAACGCGTAAGACGACTAGTTTCTACTGGTCTTCTGAAGCCATTTGACTACGAATCATATGGTGTTTGCGAATCTTGTCTTTTAGGCAAGATGACTCGTAGTCCTTTTACTGGAAAAGGAACACGAGCTAGTGAGTTGCTGGGACTAATACATACAGATGTATGTGGTCCTATGACAACTTCAGCCAGAGGTGGGTATAGCTATTTCATTACTTTTACAGATGACTTAAGTAGATATGGTTATGTCTACTTAATGAGGCATAAGAGTGAAGCTTTTGAAAAGTTCAAAGAGTTTCAAAATGAAGTAGAAAATCAATTAGATAGGAAAATCAAAGCTTTACGATCAGATCGTGGAAGTGAATACCTATCTAATGATTTTGATGATCATCTTGTAAATTGTGGTATTTTATCACAACTGACTCCTCCAGGAACACCACAATTGAATGGTGTTGCCGAGAGAAGAAACCGAACTCTATTAGACATGGTTCGGTCGATGATGAGTCTGACTGAGCTACCAGACTCATTTTGGGGCTTTGCACTTGAGGCAGCCGTTCTTAACCTGAATCGTAGCCCGACCAAAGCAGCTGAGAAAACTCCATATGAATTATGGAGAGGGAAAGTCCCTACTCTATCATTTCTCAGAATATGGGGTTGCGATGCATATGTCAAGAGTAAGTCTGACGATAAGCTAGCACTAAGATCTGAGAAATGTATCTTTGTAGGATACCCAAAGGAAACACGTGGCTATTACTTCTACAACCGTCACGAGAACAAAGTGTTTGTGGCTCGTGAGGCTGTCTTCCTAGAAAAGGAATTTATTTCTAGAAGACAGAGTGGGAGAAAATTTGAACTTGACGAAGTTCAAGAGCCACAAACTGAGGTTGTGACACAAGAAATCGGTTCTTCTGTTGCTAACTCAGTTGTCATGCCTTCTGAGCCTAGAAGGTCAGGGCGTGTTAGTCACCCACCTGATCGGTATCTAGGTTTGATTGAAGAAGGAAATGAACAGGTCGTTTTACTTCTTGAAAGTGACGAGCCTGCTACCTACAAAGCGGCTGTTTCTGGTACTAACTCCGAAAAGTGGATTGAAGCAATGAAATGCAAATGGATTCGATGTCCGAAAATCAGGTTTGGAACCTGGCAGATTTACCTGAAGGAGTCAGACCTCTTCAGTGTAAATGGATCTTTAAAATCAAATACGGACTGGATGGAAACCCAGATGTTTTCAAAGCTAGACTAGTAGCTAAAGGTTTCACTCAGATTCATGGTTTACACTATGATGAGACCTTTGCTCCAGTAGCTATGCTTCGATCCATTAGGATAATTCTTGCAGTTGCTGCATTTCATGATTATGAAATTTGGCAAATGGACGTTAAAACCGCTTTCCTGAATGGGATTCTGGATGAGGAGGTGTATATGACACAACCTGAAGGTTTTATCGATCATAAAAATCCTAAGAAAGTTTGCAAGCTCAAGAAGTCCATTTATGGTCTTAAGCAAGCATCCAGGAGTTGGAATCACCGGTTTGATCAGTGATTAAACGTAATCCGGATTTACTCGAAGTGTTGAGGAACCGTGGTCTCAGATAATGAAATTCGATGGGAGTCATGTTGTATTTTTAGTATTGTATGTAGATGACATATCGCTAATTGGGAATGATATACCTATGCTCATACGTAAAGAGTCGGCTTGGAGATCATTTCCAGGATGAAGGATTTGGGAGAAGCTAAGAGAATTTTGGGCATCGGGATCTATAGAGATAGATCCAAAAGGGCGTTAGCGATAAGTCAAGAAGCTTATATTGATAAAATTCTTGGCGGAGTTCAACATGAAGAACTCTAAAAGAGGGTTCTTTACCTATGGGTCATGGGACTACTCGAGCAAATCACGCTGTCCCATCGAACAAAAGGATGTTGAACGCATGAAATTGATTCCATATGCTTGGCGATTGGATCAATCATGTATGCGCTATGATGTGTACACGCCCAGGATGTGTCATATGCTCTTAGTATGACGAGTAGGTACCAAGCTAATCCAGGTGAGAGTCTTGGATGGCGTTAAAGAATATTCTTAAGTACTTGAGAAGGACTAAGGATTCAGTTATTGTTTATGGAGGAGATGATGAGCTACGTATAAAAGGTTATACGGATGCTAGTTTTCAAACTGATCGAGATGACTTGAAATCTCAATCAGGATATGTCTTCATTATGAACGGAGGTGCAGTTTGTTGGAAGAGTTCCAAACAGCCAGTAATAGCGGACTCTACAACTAAGGCGAGTACATAAGCGCATCGGAAGCTGCGAAAGAGGCAGTTTGGATTCGACAGTTTTTAGAGGGTCTAAAGATAGTCCCCAAAGCTGAAGAACCAGTTCCCATTTTTTGCGACAATAATGGGGCGGTCTTTCAAGCTAAAGAGCCCAAGTCTAGTAATAAATCTAGACATGTACTTCGGAAGTTCCATGTGATTAGAGATTATGTGGAAAGAAAGGAAGTTATGATATGTAATGTAGGGACAGACGACAATGTCGCTGACCCATTAACCAAACCATTACCTCAATCGAAACATAACCGTCATGTAGTTTCGATGGGTATAAAAAGGGTTTTGGATTTGTAAAATTATTTTGATATATGATCATCTAATTTTATTACATATATAGTATTTATGATTTACTTTTATTCAATTTTTATATTGTTTATACTCGGTTTGTCCCAATAGGTTGTGGAGACAACACTGAACCCTGTTAAACTGAGCGGGATCAACCTAGTATTCAGCCCCTAGTCACTTATATGAGGTGACGTCTCTCTAGTGACTGGTTTGTAAGTCGATTTGATGGTGAGTTCAGTAACCATAGGTCATAGACAGTATGACCAGTCGATTACTTTGGCAGGCTATGGGATACTCTGCTGGGCAATGACCATTAACCAGAGTTCTTTTTGTTGCCTGGTCGTGGCAAGAATTTCTGAAGTATTCCTTTGAGTCGGTTCTTTAGACTCTTAACTGTTAGTCTGAGTCAGTACAGTTTCCGAGTGACTTTGGTTTATATCCTATGTCGCACCGTAAAAGGAGGCTACAGGGTATATTCTGGGTCATGGTGATCTGTGTTCGATTGCAGGCCTACATGGGTAACAGGAATTGTCTACCCTCGTCGGGGTTCAGTATCTCATGGCCACTCGAGGAGAAATAACTGGAAATGCGTGGCCACGCTCGGAAGTAATCTATGATAGATTCTTCCGGTCAGACAGTTATTCTCCAGATCGAGAAAACCACTCTAGATCAGATCAATTGCAAGTGCGACCTGAAAGACACCTTGCATTGAGTGGGAGATCAAAGTGACAAGAGAATCGGTGTCACAACACTTGTAAGGACAAGTGGGAGATTGTTGGAGTGAGTGTCCTCCACAATGTTGCGAATACTTAATAAATCTCATTAAGAGGGATAAAGGGAATATAGCTTTATATAAGTCAGTTGATTAACGTATATCGGTAACGCTCGGCTTGCTAGAGTTTGACGTTACTGTCATGAGATGGCGGTAATCAACTGATCCCTTTCGGTCACACCTAATGGGAGGAAGACCAACAGAGACTAGTTATTTATATTTGATATAGTATAACTAAAGACTTAATATTAAGACTAATACGTTAGTCAAGAGGTAATAAATTATATAACGTATATAAGATACGGAACTAGAGTGTTATTATTCTTTTATGCGATAATTGAATAATAAAAGGTTTTGTGATTTTGTGAATTAATAATTAAGTGTTAATTTACTAAAAGGGTTATTTGTTATTAATAAAGATTAATGACTAATAAGATTTATAGGTTAATAAAATGGAGAATATTTGAGTCCAAAGTGATAAATTATATATTGATATAATTGTCATTTATATTACTTAAATTGTTAAGTATATATATTATTTTTATTAATTAGTTTATTTAAGTGTTAAATGGACTAAATAATATCAAATGGACTCAAATAAAATGGACCAAAAAATGACCCAAATGGGCCTAAAAAATCAGCCAAAATAAGCTCATTATGAGCATTATTTTGGTCAATATTGTTGGTCAATTTTATGCCTAATTCTCCATTCATATTTGCCTATATATACACTCAACATTTGCAAGTTGTGAGTGACATTATTCACACATAATAATTCACAAAATCAAGTCAAAAAAATCAGCCAAAATTACTCCATTTTGGCCATATGTTTTTGATCAAAATTGATCAAATTAAGTTGATCAATTTTACACTATTTTACTTATAATATTACCTCTATAATATTAAGTATTATACTACAATAATCTAGATATATTATTTAGTATAAGTTGGTTTAATCCTAGGGTAGATTAAGGAAGGAGGTGTTCTATTTTGAACACTAAAGAAGCTCCATTTTGAGGCCTTAAAGAAGGTCCTTACTCTTTTGTTTTAAATTACCGTAATTTAATTCAATTATACACCGTTTAGTTTAACATGCACAACTAGGTCCGGAAGTCCACTATAAGTGATTAGTGGCATGGTTAGAGGAGTCCTTTAGGGCCATGATCCTAACAATATTTCCTTAAGGGTTACATTATTGCTCATACTCACGGTCGCAACCAAATTCATGGCCACTGTGGTTACTCAAATCAATGAGTCCCCTCCGAGAGCATCGAAGCATTGCTCCAACATAAAATGAATCAATCCAATCAAACCACTAACCAACAACCAAACATTCCACAAACCATTGCCAAGCTCGAATGTCAAAGTCGTAAGTAAACCAACGAAAAGCGATAAGAATTAAGCAAATACAAGTGGGTTAGTGTTAAGGCTCGCAATCTAGTAACAGGAAACAAACATATAGCGTAGCTACGACGATAGAAAGTCGACTCGGAGATACTAAAGATCAAAGTAAATGCACTAATCAAATCTCCAAACTGGACAAAGCAGACCAAAAAGACTCGTATTTTTGTATTTTTTTTTGAATTTTTTTTGGGTTTTTTATAAGAAATGCACACGAAATGAAAATGCAAATGAAATAATAAGCGCGAGCGTGCTTCCCTCCCCCAAACCAAATCACACATTGTCCTCAATGTGGAAAACAGCACAACCACTAAAGCAGAGGAGGACATATAACGTACGGGGTAAGGAAAGTAATAACGAGAAAGGAGGGTAAAAGGGGTAAAGAGTGCTCACATTATAAAGTCGGAGCTCCCCCAAACCGAAGCGAAGCATGGAGTGCGGCTAAAATCCACGTATATGCGTCCAAATTAGTCCAACAACGAAGTACTTCGGCATAGCACGCGAGGAAAAATGAAACAAAAGAGCAGGGAGCATCAGAGTGGTCCGGCCGGTCCAGACCGGCACGTTATTTATATTCATTTTAGGCCCCCGGTTCAGTCACATTTAGCTCGTATTTATTCGTATTTATTATGATTTTAGGAGCTATTCGCTATACTTCTCGATACTGCTGCCTTTTATTTACATTTTGCAGGTTTTGGTGGTTTTGAGCCAAAACCCGGGACGATTGGAGCATTACGAGAATCGAGACGACGGACCAAGCTCGAGTTCATGCAGGGGCTCGAGACACGAACCAAAGACCAAAAATATAAGAAAGGCCACGAGTGAGTAAGGCCCAAAACAAAGAGTGAAGAAGCTTGGGCCCAAGATTAGAGGAGGAAGGCAGCCGGCCCATTAAGTGGGTCGGCCTCAGCTAGGCCCACGGCCACCACGTGTGTCTTTTCTGACGGGTTTTGATTTAATTCGTGTTTTAATTATTTGGAAACTATATATATACTTTAGGTCGTACACATTAAAAGGGGGATGCTTGATTTTCCATTAGTTCTCTTAGTTTTAGTTTTACTTCTTCTCTCTTTTACAACACTCAAAGTTTAAGTTTAAGTTTAAGTTAAGTTTTCAAGATTGGTTTTCTTGTAATCGTCAGTACTCCGTATTTACTCCAGGTTTATTCTATTTACTTTATTTGTTCAATTATGTCTTCTATTATGATTATTGTTGTTATTGCCCTTATCATGAATAGCTAATTTCCCAATTAGGGTTCAAGGGAATTTGTGACATTGGTTTAGGAACATGTTTTAGGATTAAATTGGTTGAATAAATTGTGCACTTGATTTCTTTCTATGCGTTTTATTATCAATTGAATTTAGGGGCCTTTAATTGAATCAACTTAGGTTGTTTCAGTTTAAGATCGAAAGCCTAATTGAAACTAGACTTACGCGAGATTGATAAGTTGATTTTAGTAAGTTGCGAGAGCCCGCTAAATTTGCTTAAGGCTAAAATTGACTCGAGAGAGCGTTTTATAAACCTAGTCATTTGCACAGTTTATCTTTTCCTTCTTATAAATTTGAGTTCCTAAATCGTTGTCATAATGAACCCGATGCCCTAATCTTTCCTCTCATATATTTCTATTCATCTTTGCTTTTGCTTTAGTTTAGCTTAAAACAAACCTTTTTCACACCTTGAGTTGAACTTTGTTACCGCTTTAACTTAAAACTACTCTGCTTCTCTGTGGATACGATCCGCTTGCCGCTAGTCGTTAGTTGTTTGTTAGGTTTATTTTGATTTCAGCGATACGACTTAGCTGTGTCAATTTTGGCGCCGTTGCCGGGGAAACGGCTTTGTTAGTTGTAGTTATTGTTTTTGTTACAGGTTTTTCTCCCTCGTCTCAAGGAACCTAGTTCCTTGAGACCGTTTCTCATCTTTTGCTTGTAGTTTTTGTTTATGCGCAGGTCACCTACAGGTTTA
This sequence comes from Dianthus caryophyllus, assembly GCA_023091065.1. Lineage (NCBI taxonomy): Eukaryota > Viridiplantae > Streptophyta > Magnoliopsida > Caryophyllales > Caryophyllaceae > Dianthus > Dianthus caryophyllus. Next base: position 12,047,094 of record CM041518.1, on the reverse strand, counting down.
GTTCCATTTGAGCCTGAACCTGAGCGCGCATTACATCGACTACGCAAGGAAGCGATTAAAATCGCAAATTTTGATCTTGAGGAAGGCCGTGATTCGGAGTCCAGAAGTAAGAATCGTCCTACGAAGAGGACACACCTCCCATTACTCCAGTTTCTTCTCCACCTCGCACGACTATGCCTAAACTATATAGTCACTCGCTACCCAAGCCCGAGGCGATCCCGCAAGGTTTCACAATACCAAATACGGTCCAGGGTAATTTCGAGATTCGCCCCGCCTTCCTTACTTTGGTGGAGCGTAATCAGTTCGGCGGCAATCCTACGGAGGATCCCGGTAAACACATGCAGGTTTTTACGGACTACTGCTCGACGATTAAGCAGAATGGGATCACTCAAAACCAGATTAGGGAGATGCTATTCCCTTTTTCTTTACGTGATCGAGCGCGAGACTGGATCACTGATTTAGATAAGATTGCTGCGGGTATAACGGATTGGCCAAGTCTAGCTCTTGCTTTCTATCGCAAGTTCTACCCTTGATATACGTTATTTTTATATGTTTTTACCCCCGTCCCGAGCTGCGTTTTATTGTCAAAATGCGCCCTTTAGGGCCATTTTGTTCTCACATTTCGCTCGAGTAGCGTTTTTGGTGTTTTTCCGTGGTTTGCAGGAATTTGTCGTATTTCCGTGCATTTGAGCTGAATATTGGAGTTATGACGGAAACCCGAAAGCCGAGGCGAAGACGAGCTCGGGAATTGAAGTGATACGAGTAACTTGGGCGAAATTTGGCGTTAAGGCCCAAGTAGAAAGAAAAGTCAAGCCCAGGAGTTGAGCCCAGGCCATTTCGAAGGTCCCACGGCCAAACCTGACCCACGTTTGGCCGATCGGCCATGGAGTATTTCGACTTTACGGAGATTTTGAGCCCCAGAATTTGGGCTACGATTCTAAGCCGGCCGTAAGAACACGCCACTACTTTGAATTTATTCGAAGGATTTAATTTGTAATTTAATTATTTTAATGTTTTAGAAAATTACTATATAAGAGAATTTCGGGAGTTAGGTTTAGTTATCTTTCATTACTGCTTTCTACTGCTTTTTAGAAATTAGACTCTTAGAAAAACTTCAAGGTCTCTTTTAAGTTCATCTTCAAGCTAGAATCAGCTTGCTCGTGGATTAATTTCAAGATTATTTCAATTGGTAATTTCATGTTTTTTGTTCTTTATTTCTTTAATTCAATGATTATTATGTCGTTTGCCTTAGTCATGAGTAGCTAATCCCCCAACTAGGGTTGAGGGGGAATTGTGCCTTTAATCCGGTGTTTGATTAAATTGTTGCAATTGATTGGCTTGTGCTTGTGCGATTTCTTCCTGCGTGATTAATTATCAATTGAATTTAGGGACGCCTTGATTTAATTGAACTTAGGGTTATATTGATTTAAGATCGAAAGCCTAATCAGTATTAGACCACTTCGCGTAATTGATAAGTTGAATTAGTAAGTCGCGAGAGCCCGCTAAATTGAACTTAAGGGAACATTGATTCGAGAGAGCGTGTTCTCGCCTCTAATCGCCTTGCACGATCCAATTGATTGCTATTTCTATGAAACTTATTTTATCCGGATTATTGACATAAGGAACCCGAGACCCTAGTCTTTTCTCCCTAGTTTAAACCCCTTTTTATCATATTTGCTAGTAGTTTATTAGTTTTTCCAACCAAACATCGTCATACCTAGGAATAACCTGTCAACTAAGTGTCTTGCGAGTAATTGTTTCTCTGTGGTTCGACCCCTTCTTGCCGCTAGCTATTGTTAGTAGTCCGTAGGGTTTATTTTTGATTTCAAATGATACGACTTAGTGTGTCAAATTTTGGCGCCGTTCTTAGGGAAACGGTTTTATTTCGCATTTACTTAGTAGGTTATTTCTCCCTGCCTCGTGGAACTCCGCCTTGAGACCGTTTCTCATTTCTTCTTGTAGTTTTCGTTTATGCGCAGGTCACCTACAGGTTTAGTTCCCTTCGATCCCGAACCTGAGCGGACTTTTCGCAAAACGCGAAACTTCTTTAAGGAGATTGCAGCAACTTACGCCAACGAGGTTGTGGAAGTTTCGGACGCAGAATCTAGGTCTGAAGCATCGTCCTACGAAGAGGACACTACTCCACCTTCTACTTCTAGTGTTGTTTCTGAGGCGTTTGTGACTATGCCGAGACTTTCCAGTCACTCCTTGCCCAAGACGGAGTCTATTCCTAATGGATTCCAAATGCCCGAAACTTTGCAGGGCAACTTCGAGATTAAACCCGCCTTTCTAACCTTGGTGGAGCGTAATCAATTCGGAGGAAATCCAACGGAGGATCCCAGTCGTCATATGCAGGTTTTCACGGATTACTGTTCGACGATAAAACAGAATGGGATTACTCAAAATCAAATTAGGGAAATGCTGTTCTTTGTTCTCTTTCGCCACGTGATCGCTACCCGCGGAATGGATTACCGATTTAGATAAGACAGCTGAGGGTATTGCGGATTGGAATGGGTTGGCTATGGCGTTCTATAAGAAGTACTATCCTCCAGAGCGAACTAATAAGATCCGGAGCCAAATCCAAAGCTTCGAGCAAACTTTCGACGAATCACTTGCTGAAGCTTGGGAACGTTATAAGAAACTCATCCGTGATTGCCCTCACCACGGGTTGAACGACTGGCTCGTGATCATGACGTTTTACAACGGGCTGTACTCAGAAAGTCGGACTATCTTGGATTCAGCTGCCGGTGGGCGGTTTGCCGACAACGTCGATGATGACCAGGCATGGGCATTAATCGAGAAAATGGCGATCCATACCTCACAGTACGATCGACCTAGGGGAAATTCGCGCAAAGCTCATGGTGATCGCGAGAAGGATTCTATTAATGCTTTGACGAGCCAAATTTCGGCTCTGACGATGCAGGTCGCCAAGATGAGTGGTGCGGGTTCGTCTAATGCACAACAGGTTAACGCGGTTACGGGGCACGATGTAGGATGCAATAATTGCGGGATTGTTGGTCATTACGCACATGAGTGCATGAGTTCGCAAGAGCAGGTTAATGCTTTTACTTCTTACCGTTCTAACTGCGAAGATCGGACTTCGGTGACTACGATCGGTCTACCTTTCTTATCGGAACTGTAACGCTTCAATCCTACTCACTTGGCCGGCCCGAACAAACAACGTACATTCCGCCACAACGGAATTACCAACCGCCGGGCTTCCAAAATCAAAGGCCCCAATTCCACCATCAACAACATTATCAACAACAACCACAAGTTCAATCCGCTCCTACTCCCGCTAGTGATCATGGTGTGGGTGAATTGAAGGCTATGATGATGCAGATGGCCAAGACACAGGAAACGATGATGACGCAGATGCAGAAAAGTGATCAAGCTAAGGACGCGGCTATTAAGATGTTGGAAACGCAGGTTGCACAACTAGCGAGTTCGCAAGCTACGAGGCAACACGGGACACTTCCACCGCAAGGAAACCCGCCTCATGACACCGCAAATGCGATTACATTGCGAAGCGGCACACATTATGCAGGTCCGAAGCATCCGGATGAGATTGAGGCCGACAATTTGAAGAAACGAGCTGAAAAGACGCACCAGCCGGTCCACCGGCAGCCGGTCGTCCAACCGGCTGGCACGTCTGACCTTACGGGTGATGCAGGTTTGGATAAGGAAATTGATGATCAAGCTAAGGACGCTCAAGCTAAGGTCCAAGATGCTTCAAAGGATGTTACTACTCCAGTTACACCCCCGATAAAAATTCAACTCCCGTTTCCGGGACGTCAACGAAATGCTAAAGCCGAGACGCAGTTCGGTAAGTTTCTGGAGGTCGTGAAGAATCTGCAGGTAACCGTTCCATTTACTGAGCTTATCACCCAGGTACCTTCTTACGCTAAATTTATGAAGGATATTCTTACTAAGAAACGTTCCTTTAACGAAGTTGAGACTATAGCGTTTACAGGTGAGTGTAGTGCCCTTTTACAGAGTAGTGCACCCTAAGTCAAGGATCCAGGTAGTTTCTCCATTCCTTGCACCATAGGTACCCATGTTATCGACAAAGCCTTGTGTGATTTGGGGGCGAGCGTGAGCGTTATGCCTTATTCAGCCAGTGAGAAACTAAACATGGGAGGGTTGAAGTGTACGGTGTCACCCCCGCAGATGGCCGATCGCTCCTGGCCAAGAGACCTTTAGAGTGCTTGAGGATGTCCGTGAAGGTAGGGAAGTTCTTTTCCCTGTTGACTTTATTGTTTTGGATATGGTGAGGATACCCAGATACCTATTATCCTAGATCTACCATTCCTACACACACAATGCAAGGTCATAGATGTTAAGAACGGTAGATTGACTCTAGAGGTAGGGGGTGATAAGGTCACATTTAACCTTAACCAAGCCCTTAAGAGCCCGATGTTGGAAGAGTCTTGCTACTATCTTGATATTATTGATATTGTTGATGAGTCGGTGTCTTTTGTCTCCGAGGGATCCTTGTCCAAGGATCCTTTGGAAGTTTTAATGTGTGGTGAATGTGCAGATGATGAGACAGGTCCGTGGAACGCGGAAGGCTGAATCCTGAAGCTCTCCTATATCTTTGATGAATCCGGAGAGACTTCGACACCATCGAGACAATTGAGACCTCTTATGCCATCGAGGTCCAAAAGCCCGAGTTGAAGCGGGTTGCTGCTCACGATTCAAGTATGCGTTCTTAGATGAAGACGAGATGAATCCGGTGATCGCCAAGAAGGATCTTACTGAGTCCCACCGACCGCCATTGAAGGTTTTGAGAGCCCACAAGAAGGCTCGGGATACTGATCTTAGTGATTTGAGAGGTATTAGTCCTGATTTCTGTATGCACAGGATTCACCTCGAGGATGATCACAAACCGGTGATTCAGGGTCAACGGCGGTTGAACCCGAACATGCAAGAGGTTGTTAAGAAGGAGGTGATGAAACTCCTTGACGCCGGTATTATCTATGCGATTTCGGATTCTAGGTGGGTTAGTCCTGTCCAAGTTGTCCCTAAGAAGGGTGGGACTACGGTGGTCAAGAATGAGAAAAATGAGTTGATACCCACGAGAGTTGTGACTGGTTGGCGGATGTGCATTGACTATCGACGGTTGAATGCCGCCACGAAGAAGGATCATTACCCACTTCCATTTATTGATCAAATGTTGGAAAGGTTAGCATGCCACAGGTATTTTTGCTATCTAGACGGCTATTCAGGTTTCTTTCAGATCCCCATTCATCCTGAGGATCAGGAAAAGACCACCTTTACTTGTCCTTACGGGACTTTTGCTTATCGCCGAATGCCGTTTGGTTTATGTAACGCACCTGCTACTTTTCAACGTTGTATGATTAGCATTTTTTCCGAGTTTATCGAGTCTATCATGGAAGTCTTTATGGATGATTTTAGTGTGTACGGGACCGATTTTGAGTCTTGTCTATTTAATTTGTCTAAAGTCCTAAAGCGTTGTGAAGAGGTTGACTTGGTTTTGAATTGGGAGAAATGTCACTTTATGGTTAAGGAGGGAGTCGTCCTTGGTCATGTTGTTTCTGATAGGGGCATCCAGGTTGACAGAGCTAAAATCAAAGTGATTGAGCAACTACCTCTTCCCGTTAACGTGAAAGGGGTCCGAAGTTTCCTTGGTCATGCGGGGTTTTATCGCCGCTTTATCAAGGACTTCTCAAAGATTGCTAAACCACTTACCCAGCTCCTCCTGAAGGATGCCCCCTTTTTGTTTACTGATGAGTGCGTTGAGTCTTTTCGCAGGATTCAACAGGCTTTGATTTCAGCACCGATTATCCAGTCTCCAGATTGGAACTTGCCGTTTGAGATTATGTGCGACGCTAGTGATTATGCGATCGGCGCGGTGTTGGGACAGAGGCGTGACAAGGTATTACATGCTATATACTATGCTAGTAAAACCTTGGATGAAGCGCAGGTAAACTATGCGACGACGGAGAAGGAGCTTCTAGCCATTGTCTACGCGTTAGACAAGTTCAGATCATATCTAATTGGGTCCAAGGTGATTGTTTATACGGACCATGCGGCATTGAAGTATCTCCTAGCTAAGAAGGAAGCCAAGCCTAGGTTGATTCGCTGGATCCTGCTACTCCAGGAATTCGACCTTGAAATCCGCGATAAGAAGGGTGCTGAGAATGTGGTTGCGGATCATCTATCTCGACTACGTTTCGATGAGGGTGGAGTTGTTGTCCCTATTGACGACTCTTTTCCGGATGACTCGTTGATGGCCGTTAGTCATGGTGAGCCTTGGTTCGCCGATTATGCTAACTTTGTGGTTGCAGGTATACTTCCCAAGGATGCTACTTCTCAACAAAAGAAGAAGTTTCGGCATGATGCAAAGAAGTTCTTTTGGGATGATCCGCATTTGTTTCGTGAGTGTAGCGACGGATTATTCCGTAAATGTGTACCTGATTGGGAGATTCGCGGGGTGTTAGAGGGATGTCATTCCTCTCCTTACGGTGGGCATCATGGTCCCACCAAGACCGCGGCGAAGATATTGCAGTCCGGGTTCTATTGGCCTACTCTATTCAAAGACGCAGCAGCGTTTGTCCTGTCTTGTGATGCGTGCCAACGGACCGGGAACATCTCACGGAGGCATGAAATGCCTCAAACAGGTATTCTAGAGGTCGAGTTGTTTGATGTTTGGGGAATCGATTACCAAGGCCCGTTCCCGTCTTCTAATGGGAACCGTTTTATACTTGTACCGCTCGACCACGCCTCTAAGTGGGTCGAAGTCGCCGATCTCCTACTAATGATGCTAAGGTGGTAATCAACTTATTTCGCAAGACGATCTTTCCTGGTTTGGGGTCCTCGTGCAATCATAAGCGATGGGGAAGTCATTTTCACGGTAAGCATCTCGACACTCTTCTACTGGCGTATGGTGTTCAACAATCAGATCGCTTGCTTATCACCCGCAGACGGCAGGCGAGGTTGAAGTTTCAAATCGAGAGCTCAAGTCTATTCTTGAGAAGGTGGTCACTAAATCACGCAAAGACTGGAGCTCGAAACTTGATGATACTCTATGGGCTTATAGGGCGGCGTTTAAAACGCCGATCGAACTTCACCCTACAGGTTGGTGTACGGAAGGCATGTCATCTCCCGTTGAGTTGGAATACAAAGCTTGGTGGGCGCTTAAGGAGCTTAATTTCGATTCGACTACGTGTGTGGGGAGAAGCGATTATTCTTGTTGAATGAGCTCGATGAATTTCGTATGAGTGCTTATGAAAGCTCGCGGGTTTATAAGGAGCGCACGAAGAAGAGGCATGATCAGCGGATTCTACCTCGCGAATTCAAGGTAGGTGATAAGGTGCTCCTTTATAATTCTCGCCGCTTATTCGGGCAAGTCAAGTCCCGGTGGTCGACCGCTTCACTATTACCGGCAAGTAAGACGGCATTTCGAGCTTGAAACTAGCGCGGGAGAGCGTTTTCAAGCTAATGGACATCGGTTGAAGCTGTACCACGATGGCGCTGCTGTTGGTTTGGTCGAGGTGCTCTACCTCGCACCACTTGATTCATCTTGCTAATGAGGTAATATAGTCGAGCGGGACTTAAAACCAGCGCTTCCGGGAGGCAACCCGTGTGTCCTTGTATTTATTGTACTTTTGCTTTTTCGCATTTTTCATTATTTTTTAGGTGAGACGAGAGTGAGGGTATTAATAATTTTCATGAGTAGTGCAGGTTGAGTTTCAAATTCCATACTTAGAAATTTTTGAGAAGGAGCAGACGGGGCTCACGAGCCGGCCGACCGGACGCCGGTCCTGGCCCGGAGCCGTAGGCCAAATTTTGAGGGTTTTTAATTTTGGGAAACGAAGAGAAAAAGAAGCTACAGGTCCCCAAAGCCGGGCGACCGGCAGCCGGTCGGGGACCGGATGAGGTCTGTAGAGAAATTCAACGAAAATGCTGATGTCAGGATGACGTGTCGGGTCAAAGCGGGTGAATCGGCAATGGCCCCGACCTACTGGGTTCACAAAAATGCCTTAAAATACACGAGATCCGCCTAATCTCTCCCCACTTTATCATTTTCACTCTCTCTCACTACTCCCTCTCTACCACCCACGAAATTCCTTTCCCCTTTTCACCCAAACCCTAACACTCCATTTCACTCCACTCTACTTCATTTCCATGGCGGATCCATCTCAAGGAGCTCGGAAACGCGGTCGCCCTCAAACCCGGTATCAAGCGGCTCAACCCGATATCGCACCGGATCCCGATTTCGACGAGGTAATTTTTACTTCTACTGCTCAAAAGGATAAATTTACCGCTTTGAAGAAACGGTCCCTCATCCCCACTAGGTTTATTTGTCGGAACTCTTTACGAGCCCTAGGTTTAGACGGTGTTACGGAGAAACTCTTTAAAGGCGTCGGGATGGAATTTATGTTCGGGTTGATTCGAATGACTTACCCTCGACTTACTTGGGAATTTTTGAGTTCGTTGGAGGTTACGAAAGACACTAGTTCTGGGTTCCCCATCTTGCAGTTTCGTCTTATGAATGCCGACATTACTTTGACGACGAAACAACTCGGCGAAATTTTCGGGTTAGCTCATAGGAAGACGTTTGAGGCCCCCGACACTTTTGATTATACGGAGCTCTGGCGCGCTATTTCTGAGCAGCGCCACACGCCGGGTCGCCATATGAGTTCAGTTCAGATTCATCAGCCTGCCATTCGCATTTGGCAGAGGTTCATGGGTTTGACCATTTTTAGCAGGAGCGAGCCCCATAATGTCCGAACTGAGGAGATGCAGATTTTGGGACAGTACCTTCGGCAGAAACCCGAGAAATTTCATATAAACATCGCGTACCATCTCGCTTATCACTTGAAGCGACTATCTACTGCTTATGCGGCTGACGTGCCGGTGTATGTGGGTGGCCTTATCACCCAAATTGCGATGCGGACGGTTGATTTTGTTGACAACCCGCGGGACGCTGTCGCGGGCAATCATCTGCTTGATACGAATTACTTCCATAGTCCTTTGAAATGGCTCACCCTCAATTCGGTGGGCAAACGTGTTTGGATGATAAACAAGGTTCCTAGTATCGAGCTCCCTGCACGCCTCTCTCTAGTGCAGTTGACAGCGGATCAACCCTCCTACACTCTCCCTCGGTGGAGCTCCAAGACTCGCGGCGCTCGGTCTGCATTTTCACCGACGTGAGCGACACCTCCTCCTGAGACCTCTTCTGCTGGTATTGAGGAACCTACACAGGTCCCTCCACGTGTCTCCGCCGCCGAAAGTACCCGCGAAGATTACGACCTCCACCCCGACGTTGTTGCAATGATGGGGCGTATGGATTTGGGGCTGACTGGGCTCCGTTCTGACTTTGCTGGCTTTCAAACTCAGTACGGCGATGATCTGCGCGCGACGCACGCGCGTATCGACCGGGTTTATACTGATATGGCGTTGAGCCAGTTCCCGAGCTATGATGCCTACGCGAGGCAGGGCACCGTTCCACCCGAAGGACCTCACCCGTCCTTCTACACTTGGCCCGACGGCGGGTATACCGACCCGAACATTCATGGAGGGCTTCATCTTCAGCCCGATTATTACTCCACCCCTTACACTTGGCCAGATGGTGGATATGGTTATGGAGCTCGCAGCTGACCGCTCTTTGCGGTTTTGGTGACGCAGCGTCTGGGTCAGTCTTCGCGACTCGGGGGATGGCGATAGACGACGAAGAGGATGATGTTATTAGGGCCATTGACGAGTACGAGCCCGACGATTAGTAGTGGCGTGCTGGCCACTAACCCCCGAGCATCTTCTGGCTTGGGGGAATCCCTCTTTCTTGTATGTTTTCTCCTCTCTACTCTCGTTTTATTTCCTTCCCCAATATTAATTTGAGTCCTCCAGTAGTGTTTTCTGATTTTGGATGTTGGTTATTGTTTGCTGCTGATCACACTGAGGACATTGTGAAGTTTAGGCTTGGGGGAGGAATTAGGTTGCTTTATTTTTCATTCTCTTGTATTTGTGTGTTAGTTAGTTTTGATTGCTTTTGGTTAGTTCTTCTTATTGCTCTTATTTTCCTTTTCATTTTCAAAAATCCAAAAAAAAATTAAAAAATGTCAAAAATTTCAAAAATAGAGTCAGTTAGATGTTGAAACATGCAAAACGACGATGATTTAATTGCCTATGTTTGTCCTTTTCTCACACTTAACATGATTGAGCACGTGCTTCATGCGTTATAGAGTTGATCTTACGAGTCAGTTGCTAGTTTGATTTTTGCTGAATCATAGACTCGGCCGGTAATTAGTGAGCTACATATATGGAGATGATTAGAGCCTCCAAGGCCAGTGACATCTACGACTGGTCTCCTTATCGTTAGGTTGTGTGTAGTTTCTCCTCGTGCAGGGCGTAATATTAACATGCATAAATGTGAACTCAATCGCTTATCTTGAAGTCGTGTCGGGTTGGTGGCTAGCGGCATTACATGAGGAAAGGCAGCACTTATACTTGTTTTATGAGCTCCACATTAGCCAAATAGCCTATTTTTCTTACCCTTTAGATTATAGGTTTACCACTTTTTTGCACCCCGTCTTAGCCTTAAAGCTTGTTTTTATACTACATTTTATCTAACCACTTACCTTTTCAGTTTACCTACCCTATTCGGGACAGTTGCATTTGATTTTTGGTATGTTGGTTTATGCTTGAGGCGTTGATTTGAGGTTGCAGAAAAGAGTTACGAGTTGGAAGATTAATTTTCCGTCACTTACCGTTACCCCCTCTTTATTTTTTGTTTGTTTGCATTTTATTTCAAGTTCAAAAAAAAAAAAAAAAAAAAAAAAAAACCAGAAAAATCGAAAAAAAAGAGAAAAAGAAAAAAAAAAAAATCAAAAATATGTTATTTCGTTTGGGGTTGTACATAATGCGGTTGGTTGACGAGATTTATTCGACTTTTCTTACGGAGGTTGTATCTCGAGCTTGAGTTTATTTGCCTCCGAGTCGACGGAGTTGGGTTGAATGTTGTGGCGAGTTGAATTTTTGTAAGCTTATGCAACTACCGAATTTAGCTCCACTTATCCTAAACGCGCTTGGCGCAACCACCTTTCACCCTTCACCTTGGCCTTCCCGCGTAAGTCCTTGGCATGTATTCTGGTCATTCGTCTGGTTGGACACGTACTTATGTTGTAGAGTTTGTTTTCACATTCGATTGCAGGCGTGTTTCACGAGTCGAGATGGTGAGTGAGTTACCTTTGCATTGTTACATATAATTCACATATACTCACCCTTGTTCTTAAATGAGTGCAGAGTGAAACCCGTGAGGATACTACATTATTGGTCTCCTAGAGTCGCCGGTTCACAAATCTTTTCTATGCAATTTGATTAGTATGTATTGACTTTGTTTCTGCAGTTAGGAATTTATTCTTAACATTTTCGACTGCTCATGATTGTTTAAGTTGTACTTGATTAGCGACAGTTCATGCTCGGCTCTGAGTCGTTGTTTCTCATCTTTTGTATATACTTGTATTGTGTGTTTAGTTTTAGTTGAGTCACTTGCTCGAGGACGAGCAAGAGTCTGGCTTGGGGGAGTTTGATATACGTTATTTTTATATGTTTTTACCCCCGTCCCGAGCTGCGTTTTATTGTCAAAATGCGCCCTTTAGGGCCATTTTGTTCTCACATTTCGCTCGAGTAGCGTTTTTGGTGTTTTTCCGTGGTTTGCAGGAATTTGTCGTATTTCCGTGCATTTGAGCTGAATATTGGAGTTATGACGGAAACCCGAAAGCCGAGGCGAAGACGAGCTCGGGAATTGAAGTGATACGAGTAACTTGGGCGAAATTTGGCGTTAAGGCCCAAGTAGAAAGAAAAGTCAAGCCCAGGAGTTGAGCCCAGGCCATTTCGAAGGTCCGGCCGGTCAAACCTGACCGGCGGCCGGTCGACCGGCTATGGAGTATTTTCTGACTTTTACGGAGATTTTGAGCCCCAAAATTTGGGCTACGCATTCGGGCGCCGGCCGGCAGCCGGCCGGCCGGCCTTGGAATTTTATTCGAAGGATTTAATTTGTAATTTAATTATTTTAATGTTTTAGAAAATTACTATATAAGAGAATTTCGGGAGTTAGGTTTAGTTATCTTTCATTACTGCTTTCTACTGCTTTTTAGAAATTAGATTCTTAGAAAAACTTCAAGTTCTCTTTTAAGTTCATCTTCAAGCTTTGTAACCGTCGGTACTCAGGATTAATTTCAAGATTATTTCAATTGGTAATTTCATGTTTTTTGTTCTTTATTTCTTTAATTCAATGATTATTATGTCGTTTGCCTTAGTCATGAGTAGCTAATCCCCCAACTAGGGTTGAGGGGGAATTGTGCCTTTAATCCGGTGTTTGATTAAATTGTTGCAATTGATTGGCTTGTGCTTGTGCGATTTCTTCCTGCGTGATTAATTATCAATTGAATTTAGGGACGCCTTGATTTAATTGAACTTAGGGTTATATTGATTTAAGATCGAAAGCCTAATCAGTATTAGACCACTTCGCGTAATTGATAAGTTGAATTAGTAAGTCGCGAGAGCCCGCTAAATTGAACTTAAGGGAACATTGATTCGAGAGAGCGTGTTCTGCCCTAATCGCCTTGCACGATCCAATTGATTGCTATTTCGGTGAAACTTATTTTATCCGGATTATTGACATAAGGAACCCGAGACCCTAGTCTTTTCTCCCTAGTTTAAACCCCTCTTTATCATATTTGCTAGTAGTTTATTAGTTTTTCCAACCAAACATCGTCATACCTAGGAATAACCTGTCAACTAAGTGTCTTGCGAGTAATTGTTTCTCTGTGGTTCGACCCCTTCTTGCCGCTAGCTATTGTTAGTAGTCCGTAGGGTTTATTTTTGATTTCAGCGATACGACTTAGCTGTGTCAACCCTCCAGAGCGGACTAACCAACTCCGTAGTCAGATACAGGGGTTTCAGCAGAGCTTTGATGAAACATTGGCGGAAGCGTGGGACAGTTACAAACGGTTGATTCGTGAGTGTCCACATCACGGTTTGGGTGATTGGTTGATTATTATGACCTTTTATAATGGGTTGTATGCCGAGAGTCGCGCTATTCTTGACTCGGCCGCGGGAGGTCGATTTGCTAATAATACGGACGATGATAAAGCGTGGCAAACTATTGAGGAGATGGCGGTCCATACATCCCAGTTTGGTAAGCCTAGGGGTAATTCACGGTCCGCACACAACGACCGTGGAAATGAGAGCATGAACGCAGTTATGAGTCAACTTTCTGAGCTGAATAGGAAGTTTGATGCTATGCAGGGGAGTTCGTCGAGTGCCCATGTTAATGCTGTCGCAGGGCATGATTGAGTTATACTACGGGTATCTTTGACCCCACGAGCGAGTTTACGCCTATCAAAACCTGGCCGTGAATCGGTAGGGTTACGATCGGTCACTGTTATCCTACCGTAACAATAATGTGCTTAACCCGACTCCCCCACCTCCACAAAACACCCCTTATCAACCTCCCTACAAAAATCAACCAACTCCACCTAACTATCAAAAACCACCCTTCACTCCACCTCAAACTGCACAGGTACCCGATCCAATGGCCGAGATGAAGGCCATGATGTTGCAGATGTCGCAGGTGACTATGGCCGTGCAAAAGTCACAAGAGATGATGATGAAACAAATGCAAAAGGATGGGCAGGCTAAGGACGCTGCAATTAAACTGTTGGAGAACCAAGTGGCTCAATTGGCCGCTTCGCAAGCGTCACGACAGCCAGGTACTCTTCCGCCTCAAGGTAATCCACCTAACCCTCCGCATCACACGGCATGCGCGATTACGTTGAGAAGTGGGTCAATGTATGGCGACCCTATGAACTTGGAGGAAGAGGGGAAGGATGAGGTTGAAAACACGGTGAAACCGTGTAATCAGAGGTCTCGTGGTCGGCCGGCGTGGTCGATCGGCCCAAATTTGGACACAATATGCGGGGGAAGAATGATTCGGGTGTTACTTCTAGTGCTACTTCATCGCCCCCGATTCAAGTCAAGCTTCCGTTTCCTGGTCGTCAACGAGGTGCAGAGCCCGAGGCCAAGTTCAAAAAGTTCGTGGACGTCATTCGAGCCCTTCAGGTAAACGTCCCCTTTATAGACCTCGTTACTCAAATTCCTGCGTATGCTAAGTTTCTGAAGGAGGTTTTAGCTAGAAAGCGTACGCTTGATGATGTGTCGACCGTAGCCTTTGTGGGGGAAGCTAGTACTAGGCTGCAGAGTAGTAAGCCTCCTAAGCTTAGTGATCCAGGTACATTCTCTATCCCGTGCTCTATAGGTAGGTTTGTGGTCCGTAATGCCTTATGTGACCTAGGAGCTAGTGTCAGTGTCCTACCCTACTCTCTTTACCAAAAGATGAGTTTGTCAGCTTTAGAACCCACTAGCATTACCTTGCAAATGGCTGACCGTTCCGTAAAGCGTCCCTTGGGTATCCTACACGACGTCCCTGTACAGGTTGGAAAGTTGTTTATCCCTGTAGATTTTGTGGTTTTAGATATGCCCGAGGATGCCCACATTCCTATCATTTTGGGGCGACCTTTCCTGCACACTGCTGGTGCAGTCATTGATGTGGGTAGTAAGACGATAGCCTTTAAGGTGGGGGGAGAAAAGCTCACTTTCACTCATTCTGATACCCCACGATCGCCTATGCGTCTAGAGTCCGTTTATTCTATTGATTCTGTACCTCCGTCTCACACTACTGGAGACGCTTTGGAGGTTTTGCATGTCTCTTCCCTTTATGCAGGGTCTTCACAGGATGGCTGCAAGGATGGTTTGGGGGAGAGGAAGCTGCTCAAGACTGACGTTTACGACGCTAGCGATGGGGATAGAGGGCCTACAGTTGAGCCATTTCATGATCGAGGCCCTACGTTGATGGATTATGCTGCGCTGCCTCGCGAGGGAGGAATTCTATGGCGAACGGATGCTATTTCGCCAAGTGAAGCTGTAGCAAATGGCCAACGACCTTGGCCTGCTTATACTTGATTTTTGGAGCTTAGAAGAGTCGTGCGGGACTATAAACCAGCGCTTCCGGGAGGCAACCCGATGACGTTGTATTTTAATTTAGCACTTGTACTTTGTTTGTTTTGATTTTCATGACTTTTAGTTTTCTTATTGAGCGCGTGAGGACGAGGGTATTACTTTGTGATTTTGACGCGCAGGTATTCATGGACTTTTAGGTCCTTAGTATGTTGAAAACGCTCGCGAGAAGGCCTCCCAGCCGGCCAACCGCCGGCCAGACCGAGTCAGAGTGAAATTTGAAACAGAGGAAAAAACGCAAAAAATTGAAAATTGGGGTGCCCGGCCGTACGGCCGGTCCAACCATTGGACCCCCTTGTTCGTTCGCTTGTTCTCGCGTGCTACGCCGAAGTACTTCAACGTTGGACTGAATTGGACGCATATATGTGGATTTTAGCCGCACTCCACGCTTTACTTCGGTTTGGGGGAGCTCCGACTTAATAATGTGAGCATTCTTTACCCCACTTCCCTCATTTTCTCGTTTTACTTTCCTACTCCCGTATGTTATTTGTCCTCCTCTGCTTTTGTGGTTGTGCTGTTTTCCACATTGAGGACAATGTGTGATTTGGTTTGGGGGAGGGAAACACTTTCGCGTTCATTAGTTCATTTGCTGTTTATTCTTGTGTGCATTTATATTAAAAACCCAAAAAAATCGAAAAATTCAAAAAATTACAAAAATACGAGTGTTTTTGGTCTGCTTTGTCCTGTTTGGAGATTTGATTAGTGCATTTACTTTGATCTTTAGCATCTCCGAGTCGACTTTCTATTGTCGTAGCTTGCATGATTGGTTTGTTTCCTGTTAATAGATTGCGAGTCTCAAACACTAACCCACTTGTATTCGCTTAATTCTTTTCGCTTTTCGCTTGTTTACTTTCGACTTTGACGTTCGAGCTTGGCAATGGTTTGTGGAAGTTTGGAATGTTGGAATGCGGTATGATTGGAAAAATCTGCTTTTATGTTGGAGCAATGCTTCGATGCTCTCGGAGGGGACTCATTGATTTGAGTAACCACAGTGGCCATGAATTTGGTTGCGACCGAGAGTATGAGCAATAATGTAACCCTTAAGGAAATATGTGTACCCGAGCGCGATTTTTACCGAGTGAACGTCAAGCTAAACGGTACTACATACGAGGGATGCTCCACATTTGCACGAAAAAAAAAACAAAGAAAAGAAACAAAAGAAAAAGGAAATGATTTGGTAAGTTTGGTTGATTGGAAAGTGGTTCGTACGGTTGGCCTTGCTTGAATTGATTTGTCGTTAGTTATACTTTTGCGGAAGCGTTAGAGGCTAGTGATATAATGTGGTGTGAATGGTTGAGACTTGTGCTCTATTTTCGGTGAAATAGGCTATGGTTGTATGTTTATGTGCATAGGTCGTCCACTTTGAGATACTAACGTGATAAGTGCGTGTCACTTTGATTTTCTCCGACGCTGTTTGCTTGAGGACAAGCAAAGGTTTGGTTTGGGGGAGTTTGATACACGTTATTTATATTCATTTTAGGCCCCCGGTTCAGTCACATTTAGCTCGTATTTATTCGTATTTATTATGATTTTAGGAGCTATTCGCTATACTTCTCGATACTGCTGCCTTTTATTTACATTTTGCAGGTTTTGGTGGTTTTGAGCCAAAACCCGGGACGATTGGAGCATTACGAGAATCGAGGCAGCGAGGACCAAGCTTCGAGTTCACGCAGGGGCTCGAGACACGAACCAAAGACCAAAAATATAAGAAAGGCCACGAGTGAGTAAGGCCCAAAACAAAGAGTGAAGAAGCTTGGGCCCAAGATTAGAGGAGGAAAGCGGTAGGCCCATTAAATTGGAGTCGGCCAGGTCTGCTGGTACGGCCGACGGCCGACCCGCAGTGTCTTTTCTGACGGGTTTTGATTTAATTCGTGTTTTAATTATTTGGAAACTATATATATACTTTAGGTCGTACACATTAAAAGGGGGATGCTTGATTTTCCATTAGTTCTCTTAGTTTTAGTTTTACTTCTTCTCTCTTTTACAACACTCAAAGTTTAAGTTTAAGTTTAAGTTAAGTTTTCAAGATTGGTTTTCTTGTAATCGTCAGTACTCCGTATTTACTCCAGGTTTATTCTATTTACTTTATTTGTTCAATTATGTCTTCTATTATGATTATTGTTGTTATTGCCCTTATCATGAGTAGCTAATTTCCCAATTAGGGTTCAGGGGAATTTGTGACATTGGTTTAGGAACATGTTTTAGGATTAAATTGGTTGAATAAATTGTGCACTTGATTTCTTTCTATGCGTTTTATTATCAATTGAATTTAGGGACGCCTTAATTGAATTGAACTTAGGTTGTTTCAGTTTAAGATCGAAAGCCTAATTGAAACTAGACTTACGCGAGATTGATAAGTTGATTTTAGTAAGTTGCGAGAGCCCGCTAAATTTGCTTAAGGCTAAAATTGACTCGAGAGAGCGTTTTATAAACCTAGTCATTTGCACAGTTTATCTTTTCCTTCTTATAAATTTGAGTTCCTGAATCGTTGTCATAATGAACCCGATGTCCTAATCTTTCCTCTCATATATTTCTATTCATCTTTGCTTTTGCTTTAGTTTAGCTTAAAACAAACCTTTTTCACACCTTGAGTTGAACCTGTTTTCGCCTGCTTTAACTTAAAACTACTCCGTTTCTCTGTGGATACGATCCTGCTTGCCGCTAGCTGCTGTTAGTTGTTTGTTAGGTTTATTTTGATTTCAGCGATACGACTTAGCTGTGTCACCGGCCGGCCGGCTGAGACCACCTGAACCCATTTTTTCGATTTTTCTTCAAGTTTCAAATTTGGCCTACGGCTCCTGTCCTGGCCCGGCAGCCGGTTGGCCGGCTGGGAGGCCTTCTCGTGAGCGTTTTGAACATACTAAGGTCCCAAAAGGCCATAAGTACCTGCGCGCTAAAAATCACAAAATAATACCCTCGTCCTCGCGCGCTCAAGAAAAACCAAAAGTCATAAAGACTAAGCAAACCAAAGTACAAATGCTAATGAAAATACAACGTCATCGGGTTGCCTCCCGGAAGCGCTGGTTTATAGTCTCGCACGACTCTTCACATCTTCAGAAATCAAGTATAGTTAGGCCAAGGTCGTTGGCCATTTGCGACAGTTTCACTCGGCGAAACAGCATCCGTTCGCCATAAAACTCCTCCAGCTTGAGGTAGATCATCATAGTCCATCGTCACGGGTCCTCGAACTCTAAAGGGCTCTCCAAAGCGCCCGCTTGCTCCCGGCGACTGAACTGTAGGCCCTCCTCCATCACTAGCGTCAAATAGGTCGGTTTTGAGCAACTTCCTCTCCCCCAAACCAACCTTGCAGCCATCCTGTAAAGAACCTACACACGGGGAGACAACATAAACGACCTCCAAAGTGTCTCCAGTAGAGTGAGACGGAGGTATAGCATTAACCGAACAAACCGACTCAAGACGCATAGGCGAACGCGGGGTGCTAGACTGAGTGAAAGTAAGCTTTTCTCCCCCTACTGTAAACGTCAGCGTCTTATTCCCCACGTCTATAACTGCACCAGCAGTGTGCAGGAAAGGTCTCCCTAGTATGATTGGAACGTGGGGGTCCTCGGGAATGTCTAGGACAATAAAATCAACGGGAATGTAGAACTGCCCTACCTTGACCGGGATGTCCTCTAGGATACCTAAAGGTCTCTGAATAGTACGGTCGGCCATCTGCAGCGTCATAGAGGTAACTCCTAACTTAGTCATATTAAGTTTCTGGCATACGGAGTAGGGAATGACACTGACACTAGCCCCAAGGTCACATAAGGCATTTTGGACCACATACTTCCCAATCGAGCAGGGGATGGAAAAAGTCCCGGGGTCACTCAATTTAGGAGGTGAACTACCCTGCAGCAAGGCACTACCCTCTCCCAAGAAAGCAATAGTCTCAACCCCATCTATGGTCCGCTTCCTAGCTAGGACCTTCTTAAGAAACTTCGCATAAGCAGGAATTTGACGAACCAAATCAATAAAAGGAACATTTACCTGCAGCGTCTTTAGGACGTCCATGAACTTGCTCAATTGAGTGGTAGTACCGGAGTTGCGCTGGCGACCCGGAAATGGGAGCTTGATTTGAATCGGGGGCGAGGGAGTAGCAGCTGGAGCACTAGAATTAACACCCAAATCAACTTTTTCCGCGAATAAGTCCACCTGGTCGGACGGTCGGACGGCCACGGCCGATCCGAGACGTTTTTCTCCTCGGATCAGCCACGTTTTCATCCCCCTCCTTCTCTAAGTTCATAGGGTCTCCATACATCGACCCACTTCTCAACGTAATCGCACAAGCCGTGTCGTGCGGAGGTTTAGGAGGATTACCCTGCGATGGCAAGTAACCTTGTTGACTAAGCTTCTTGAAGTGGCGGTGAGCCACTTGGTTTTCCAACATTTTTATAGCCGCGTCCTTAGCTTGCCCATCCTTTTGCATTTGCTGCATCATCATCTCTTATGACTTTTGCACGGCCATAGTCACCTGTGACATCTGCAACATCATGGCCTTCATTTCGGCCATAGGATCGGGTACCTGCACAGTTTGAGGTGGAATGAAGGGTGGTTTTTGGTAGTTAGGTGGGGTGGGTTGATTTTTGTAGGGAGGTTGATAAGGGGTATTTTGTGGAGGTGGGGGAGTCGGGTTAAGTACATTATTGTTACGATAGGATAGCAGTGACCGATCGTAACCCGGTTGATTCTGGTACGGCAGGTTTTGATTATAAGATTGATACACGTAAACCTCGCTCTGGGCGCAAAGATACGTAGTATAACCTGAATCGTGCCCCGCGACAGCATTGACATGGGCACTCGACGAACTCCCCTGCATAGCATCAAACTTTCTATTCAGCTCAGAAAGTTGACTCATCACAGCATTTAGACTCTCATTTCCACGGTCGTTGTGTGCGGACCGTGAATTACCCCTCGGCTTACCAAACTGAGCCGTATGAACAGCCATTTCCTCGATCAACTGCCACGCTTTATCGTCATCCGTATTATTAGCAAATCGACCTCCTGCGGCCGAGTCAAGAATAGCGCGACTCTCGGCATACAACCCATTATAAAATGTCATTATAATCAACCAATCACCAAGTCCGTGATGCGGACACTCACGAATCAACCGTTTGTAACGGTCCCACGCTTCAGCCAATGTTTCATCAAAGCTCTGCTGAAACCCCTGAATCTGACTACGGAGTTGGTTAGTCCGCTCTGGAGGATAGAACTTGCGATAGAATGCAAGAGCTAGACTCGGCCAATCCGTTATACCCGCAGCAATCTTGTCTAAATCAGTGATCCAATCCCGCGCTCGATCACGTAAAGAGAAAGGGAAGAGCATCTCACTGTCTGGTTACGAGTGATCCCTACCGCTTAATCGTAGAAGCGATGTCCGTGAAAACTTGCATGTGCTTCCCGGGATCTTCAGTAGGATTGCCACTGAATTGATTGCGCTCCACCAAAGATAGAAAGGCGAGGCGAATTTCGAAGTTCCCTTGGACCGTGTTGGGTATTGTGAATCCTTGCGGGATCGACTCGGTCTTGGGGAGCGAGTGACTATAAAGTTTAGGCATAGTCGCTCGTGGTGGAGAAGAAACTGGAGTAATAGGAGGTGTGTCCTCTTCGTAGGACGATTGCGCAGCACTAGACTCCGACTGCGACGCTTCCTCGAAATCAAGATTTGCGATTTGAATCGCTTGTTTGCGTAGTCTATGTAGCGCTCGTTCAGGTTCAGGCTCAAATGGAACTAAACCTGTAGGTGACCTGCGCATAAACAAAACTAGAAGCAAACAATTAAAAACTGTCTCAAGGAACTAGGTTCCTTGAGACAAGAGAGAAAAACCTGTAACACAACAAAAACTAAAACTAACTAAAGCCGTTTCCCTGGCAACGGCGCCAAAATTGACACAACTAAGTCGTATCGCTGAAATCAAAATAAACCTAACAAACAACTAACAGCAGCTAGTGGCAAGCAGGATCGTATCCACAGAGAAACGGAGTAGTTTTAAGTTAAAGCAGGCGAAAACAGGTTCAACTCTAGGTGTGAAAAAGGTTTGTGATAAGCTATAAACTAAAGCAAATAAGGTAAAGAAGAATAGAAATATATAAAGAGAAAGATTAGGGCATCGGGTTCATACATGACAATGATTCAGGAACTCAAATTTATAAGACGGAAGAGATAAACTGTGCAAACGACTAGGTTTATAAAACGCTCTCTCGAGTCAATTTTAGCCTTAAGCAAATTTAGCGGGCTCTCGCAACTTACTAAATTCAACTTATCAATCTCGCTTAAGTCTAGTTTTAACTCGGCTTTCGATCTTAAATCAAAACTTACTCAGGTTCAATTAAACTCAGACAAATCGTTGATCAGGCGAAATAATCCTAATTCAATTGGCATAAAACGCGTAGAAAGAAATCAAGTGCACAGATTATTCAACCAATTTAATCCTAAAACATGTTCCTGAACCAAATATCACAAATTCCCCTAACCCTAATTAAGGAATTAGCTACTCATGATAAGGGCAAAACAATAACAAGCAATAAAGATAAACATGATGAATAATATTAATTGCAATAGAATAAAAACCTGAAACTTACGGAGTACCGACGGTTACAGCTGAATCAATCTTGAAAACTAAACTAAAGTTGGAGTTTTTAGAGAGAAAATAATGAAGAGCAGCAAAACTAAACTAACTTCAAAACATAAAATAAAGCATAAGTTTTCAATCTCGACCTAAGGCACCTATTTATATTGTACCAAACAAATAATCCACGAAATAAAGCAAAACGTCTGAAAAATACACCATAGCCGGCCGGCCGGCTGCCGGCCTGGCTGGACCGGCCTGACCCTCGTGTTGGGCCGGCTCCCTTGCTTCCTCTACTTGGGCTTCACTTACTTGGCCCCTTTGTCTTGGGCCTTATTCACTCGTTTAGCCTTCTTAGTCTTTGGTCTTGGTTCGTGTTCTCAAGCTCCTGTGCGCGCTCGAGCTTGGTCTTATCGGCTCGGTTCTCGAAATGCTCCAATCGTCCCGGGTTTTGGCTCAAATCCACCAAAACCTGCAAAATATAAATAAAAGGCAGCAGTATCGAGAAGTATAACATATAGCTCATAAAATCATAATAAACACGAATAAATACGAGCTAAATGCGACTGAACCGGGGGCATAAAATGTATAAAAATAACGTGTATCAATTATAACTTAAAGTAACATGTACAAGCTATTAGAGTAACAGTTGTTACCCTTTAAAGTAACATTGATTGCACTTTGAAGTAACAATAATATCATATCAAGAAAATATATGGATTAATAAATGTTTGTTAAAATAACACGTACAAGCTATTAGAGTTACAATTGTTACACTTTAAAGTAACATTGGTTTCACGTCAAAGAAATAGTAACATCGCATCAAGAAAATAGAAGGATTAATAAAATTTTGTTAAAATAAAACGTAAAAGTTATTAGAGTAACAATTGTTACACTTTGAAGTAACAAGCACATCGTATCAAAAAATACTTAAGAATTAATAAAAATTTGTTAAAACAACACATATAAGCTATTAGAGTAACAGTTGTTATACTTTAAAGTAACATTGAATATCGTATCAAGAAAATATATAAAAATATATAAAAATTTGTTAAAATAACATGTACACCGTTAAAGTTATTAGAGTAATGTGAGTTACATTTTAAATTAACATTAATTGCACTTCAAGTAACTTGATAATATTGTATCAAGTAATATAAGAATTAAAGGCAAAAAAAGAAAAAAATTATTAGAGTAACATGTGTCACATTTTAAGATAGTTATTAGAATAACGGGTGTTACATTTTAAAGTAACATTGATTGTGACTTGAAGAAACAATAACATTGTATCAAGTAATATAAGAATTAAAGGCAAAAAAAAAAGAAAAAAAAATTATTAGAGTAACATGTGTCACATTTTAAGATAGTTATTAGAGTAACAGGTGTTACATTTTAAAGTAACATTGATTGCACTTCGAAGAAACAATAACATTGTATCAAGTAATATAAGAATTAAAGGCAAACAAAAAAAAAAAAATTAAAAATATTAGAGTAACATGTGTTACATTTTAAAGTAACATTGATTGCACTTCGAAATAACAGTGACATTGTATCAAGTAATATAAGAATTAAAGGCAAAAAAAAAAATGTAAAAAAAAAAAAAAAAAAAAAAAAAAAAAAAAAAAAAAAAAAAATTAAAAAAAAAATAAAATAATTGTGAGAGAAAAAAAAAAAAGAAAAAGAAAAAATAAGGAAAAAATAAACTTAAAAAAAGGTTGACCAAACAATTTAAGAAAAAAAAAAACATAAATCGAAGAAAAAATTAGAAGAGGGAAAAAATCTAAAAATAAATTAGGAGAGATATCGTGTGGTAAGATCTCAACCAATTAGATCAAGTAGATCTAGGGTTGAGGAAGGAATGCATGACTCACCAAATTTGAGGATTAAATGTGATCACATATATATATATATATATATATATATATATATATATATATATATATATATATATAGAATCCCTGATCCTCGTGGCGCACTTCCTTCCCTCAAGCACCCTACGCACCATACAACCCATCCCACAAAATACAACATAAGGCCCATCTTTCTCGAACCCTAAATATCCCCCTCCTCATTTTCATTAATCAAATCCAACCCTAAATCATTTCCTCCACCATGCTCACTACTGCCACCACCGGGCCGCCGCCGACGTCACCACTCACGAGCCCCACCGACGCCCGCCGCCGCCGTACACTAGTACCCCATCTACTTTCCACTACCATCCACTTTCCTCTGCTTTCACCGTCGTTCACTTTCCTTTATTCTCCACCACCGTTATCTCAACGGTAATCACGGCAGCCAAGCAACGTACCACGACGGTGGTGTCGTCAATTTCAAGAGAGTAACGACCAAACTTCGACGGGACTTTTCAGATCTGAAATGAAGGTGAGTAAAGAGGTTGTCGGCTCCGATGGTGATGCTAAACTCAGGAGAGTCACTAGTAAAGGTAGTCACTATGGTGGTTGAAGGGTATTATTGGCCGGCGTTCGAGGCTACTTCTGGTGGGTAATTTTTGTGTATGTAAATCACGTTTTTGTGTATCAGATTTACCATCTTGTGTATCCAATTTTTCGTCAACGAATATATAAATTAAATACAAAAATTATGAGAAAAAACTTAATAAAATTATATAATTATCAGTATTTACTGTGTATCTAACTCATTTTTTTTGTGTACGTAATATACAAATTTGTGTATCGAACATATAAATTTGTGTACCCAATCTACGAATCTGTGTAGCTAATGTACAAATTTGTGTATCCAGGTGGTGCGATTTATAGTGCGTCTGTAGTAAGGTTGTCTTGGATCCTGAATTCTATATATGTATATGTATGTATATATAAATATATCTATATATATATATATATATATATATATATATATGTATTTTTATATTTCTTTATATATAGAGTTAGGATCCGGTACATCCTAACATCTTTGTACATCCTACATCCTAATCTAAGCCCTTAGATCAAAGGGATGGAGGGCCAAGATTGAGCCAAAAAAAAAAAAAAAAAAAAAAAGCGCGCGGCCTAACTATTAGTTATAAAGTTACTATGATTTGTTTTGATACTTTTTGTTCTAAATAGTGATACTTTCAGTTATCGTAAGTGATACTTTTTGTAGGATGTAAGACATAAATATTTTGCTATAGATTTACAGCATCGTGATACTTTTAGTGTAACACTGTGAAACTTTTAGTGTAAATTAGTGATACTTTTAACATAATATTGTGACATAATATAAAATAAAGTGATACTTCCACATAATGTTTTGTTACTTTTAACATAATATTGTGATACTTCTTATATTAACATTTGATACTTCTTACAATAAATTCATATATATATATATATATTGAGTAATGAAACATTGTAGAATTAAAATCAGAATGAATTCAACAGCATTAGTGATACTTCTATTTAAAAAAATAATATTACAAGCAACTCATTGAGACATTTCATCAAACACTTAGTGTACAACACACAAGAACACAATAATAACTTAATTGAACATAGTAGTTCCACCACATCAAAGTGAGATGACGATGAACGATCACGATCACGATGAACATCAAATTGAACGATGACGATAATGATGACGTTGAACGCAAAAGCTTCAGTTGATGATGAAGATGAATGATGATGAAAAACATAAAATTGAACGATGACGATATAAAAATTCAACATAAATCGATGCATAAATTGATCGAGGAGAATTATATTTTTATTTAGCAAAATTAAATGTAGAAATTGGTAGATGAGAATTGAATGACAAAAAAAAAAAAAAAAAGAATTGAAAAAAAAAAAAGAAAAATAAAAGAAAAAAAAAAAAATATGAAAGAAAAAAAAAAAAAAAAAAAAAATTCCCCCCTCATAAAGAAAAAAAAAATAAAAAAAAAATAAATCCCCCCCCAAAAAGATAAAAACAAATAAAAATAAATCCCCTCATAAAGGGAAAAAAAACAAAAAAATAAATTCACCCTCATAAAAAAAAATTAAATAAATAAATCTCACTCACATTAAAAAAAAATAATAAATAAAAAATAAATAAATCTCCTCACCAAAACTATAACTGAGCCATTGGATCATCAAGATCCTAAAATTTGAGATTTGGATGTAGGATGTATAATTGTTGGGACGATGTATAGGATCCTATTTCTATATATATATATATATATATATATATATATATATATATATATATATATATACATATATATATATATAGATATATAGAGAGATAAGATCCTGTGAATCCACCTAAATATTTGAGTCCGTGAGCCCAGTTACAATATCACAGGTATTAAGGAAGAATATCACAACATATAGGAGACAATATCACGATAAAAAAACAGGAAAATAAAGGGTTAAAAAAATTTGTCCGGCCAATCCTGACTTGTCTCCCACCTACTACAGGATGCAGTGTTAAAAAAATTCGGATTTTTGTGATATTGTTAGTTATAGTATGTGATATTGTTAGTTATAGTATGTGATATTGTGATCTGGACTCACGGACTCAAAAAGATAAGTGGACTCACATGATCCTATTTCTATATATATATATATATATATATATATATATATATATATATATATATATATATATATATATAGGGGTGGGATCCGGTGAGACCCCTTAACTCGGTGAGACCTCGTGAGACCCCATGAAAATCACATAGTATGATTAAACCGAAAGCATAGGTTCGTCACTATCCATTATTTTAATTTGTTTTTACCATTAGTTGGGTTAAAAATATAAATTACATATTAAAAATTTTCATAAAATATTTATGTCTCAGGTGAATAATATACTAGATACACAAAATTGATACTGTAGATACATTAAATGACGTAGTAGATACACCAAAAAAGACTAGATACACAAATAGATGTCGTAGGTACACCAAAATTATAAAATACATTTAACGACGATATAACGTGACATGATAAGGTAGTTATGAATCCCAAATATGTTCCTTAGACCATAAATTAGATAATAAAGACAACTATGCCGAATTTTCGAAATAAAAACTTTTTTAAGAAGGGGTCTCACGAGGTCTCACCGAGTTGAGGGGTCTCACCGGATCCTAAAAAAAAACAATGAATATCAACTCTTAGATTAAAACAATCAATGGTTATGATTATTTCTCATATTTCTCACCTAAGCCATACTTCTCATATGAACCTAAATCTATACCTATATATATATATATATATATATATATATATATATATATATATATATATATATATATATATATATATATATATATATATATATATATATATATATATATATATATATATATATAGGGTTGGATCACGTATAAGACACTCTTACTTCTGCACTGTGACGCACCTAGCTAGATACACAAATCTGTGAATTAGATACACAAATATGACACTTAGATACACAAATTGAAAAATTCAAAAAGTGCAGTAGGTTGTGTGTGGCAATCAACTTTCAGGAGTTGATCGTAGTGGTCCCTGACCTACACCCTTTTTTTTTTTGTGTATCTAGGCTTCGATTTGTGTATCTAATTTACAAATTTGTATCTAAGCAGATTTGCATACTCTGTAAGAGTAAACAAGTATTGATCCTAAATCTATATATATATATATATATATATATATATTTATATATATATATATATATATATATATATATATATATATATATATATATATATAGGGGTAGGATCCGGTGAGACCCCCTAACTCGGTGAGACCTTGTGAGACCCCATGAAAATCACATAGTATGATTAAACCGAAAGCATAGGCTCGTCACCATTCAATATTTTAATTGATTTTCACCATTAGTTGGGTTAAAAATATAAATTACATATTAAAAATTTAATTAAAATATTTATGTCTCGGGTGAATAATATACTAGATACACAAAATTGATACTGCAGATACATTAAATGACGTAGTAGATACACCAAAAAAGATTAGATACACAATTAAATGTCGTAGGTACACCAAAGTTATAAAATGCATTTAACGACGATATAACGTGACATGATAAGGTAGTTATAAACCCCAAATATGTTCCTTAGACCATAAATTAGATAATAAAGACAACTATGCCGAATTTTCGAAATAAAAACTTTTTTAAGAAGGGGTCTCACGAGGTCTTACCGAGTTGAGGGGTCTCACCGGATCCTAAATCTATATATATATATATATATATATATATATATATATATATATATATATATTTATATATATATATATATGGACAAGGGATTTTGATCCACGCGATGTTTTATTTCAAAAACATTTTTTATTCGAAAAGATTCGCCACTAAATTTTATATGGAATTTAGAAAACCAATTTTAGAGAAAATGAGTTCGTGTGAGTTTACGTGTTAGGAAGTTTAAAAGAATTTCATTAATTTTAACGCCTAACCCCGCTCAAGGCAAAGAATCTGGTCTCTACTAAGTAAAATCATGGCTATTATGAGTACACATGCAGATATGCAAACAGCGTTTTAACCCTAAACAAAATATATCCATTCTAGGTCGTTTTAATGCACATACAACTTCGTCGAAATTATTAAACATGGGTTCATTTATTATTCTAATAAACAAAGAGAGGAAGCAGAAATACTTACCGACAGCATAAGATAGATTAACAAACGTTAGCGGTAGACAAATAAGAATAGTCAAGCACGACTAAAACGTGAGCAAGTGTAAACAACCAACATAAATAATTAAGTATAAATAAATAAACAAACGTACACACACTGTGACAAACACAAGCACAACCAACATGTAAACTAATGAACAAACACTACCAAGTAAACACGCAGACTTGTGTAACATACATGGACATAATTAATAATCAATTAATAGCCACACAAACAAAAGTCTAGACAACCAAACACAACTAAAACACAAGCAATCATACACGTCTAACATAACTAATTAAGCACAGTACACGAAATTCCAAATTACACAAATTGGTTCACCAAAGAGTACACGATTAAAGATTAGACAAACAAAACAGAAAGGACAGCAGGTAAAGCCGTGCACAGCATGATTCTTACATGATTAACGAGATGGAACTATGAAACCAAAACTAATCGACAGGGCAAAAATCATCGAAAGCTAAATTATCATACAAACGCGAATTGCAAATCTGAAAAAGAACGTGAAAGACCAAATTATACAAACCTACACAACTCAAGATTAATAGGAGGAGCAAAAACCAACAGACAACAGAAACCACGCAATACACGACTCATGTAAGATCAAAGAAACTAAATACTATACGAATGCTACACGATGAAATAAAATCACGATAACTAGAATGACAAACAAACGTGAATTATCAATTAAAAGAGCATAACAGATCAGTTTTAAACAACAACATAACTGAACATGAACGAGGTCTACTTGCATAATAAACTAGCGAGCGAACTAATCTAACGAGGAATCATATTACGCAGGAATGATCGAACATACATACTTAGTTAACAGAGGGCACGACATATCTATACACACATCGAAATCATACTGAAAATATCAAACTAAAACAAATGATGAAAACAATAACTACGACGATAGACAACAGAGCGACAGAAAGTAATAAAAAGCGACAGAAAGCGATAAAAAGCGATAAAAACAATAATTTAAACAACGTAAAGTGAGTATTTTGCACCCTCAACTTACATGTATCGTTGATCAAGTCTTTGAGTCGTAATCGATTGTAAGATTTTATCCCAAGGGGCCGTCGTCGACGAAAACCATTGTAAAAACCGTAGCTTTAAACCAAAACTGACAGCAATTTTCAAAAGCTTGTAACTTCTTCGTTTCTCAACGAAATTTCGAACGGAAAGATGTTTTAGAATCGTGACAAAGTGAACTTTAAGACCTTGTAAAGAAATCAGAGAGGTTATGGTATTTTCAACACGAAAAACGAGGTAGAAGAAGTGATAGCTGAACCAAAATCAGAAAAATCGTGCTCTGTTTTTGGAGCAGCTATCACGACTTCTTTGAGGGCTTTTTTGTGACTTTGTATTGTGTGTGTATGCTGTATAATTCGTATCCTTTGAAGGCTTGTGGAGGGTGTGTATATATAGGGTTGAAAAGTAGGGTTTAAGAGGGAAAAGAGCAGCTATGCCCCTCTCTTCGAGAGCTGCTGTTGGAAGCTCGTCTTAGGGTTTTAGAGGGGGTTTTCTTGAGGGTTAAGCAAAGGTAAACGGGTAGGATAGTTAGGAGATGAGTATGGGTCATAGGCAGGTAGTTAAGAGTCGGGTTTTGGGTCGTTTTTGGGCTGTCAAAACAGGGCACGAAAAAGGGGTTTTAGGGCTGCTGTATCTCGAGCACTTTGGGCTATTTTCTGGCTCGTTTTGGTCGTGGTTCTTGGCTGGCTCAAGCTTGGGTATGTGAGAAAGAGTGTGGGTATAAAGAGGCCTCAAAATTCGTGTTGAAAAGGGCTCAAAATCGCTCTTAAAATCGGGCTTAAAACGAGCTTTAAAACTTGCTGTTAAGAAAACGAATTCGTCGAAAACGATTTAATAAACTGCTTTAAAAGCATGAGAAACGAATTTTCAAGTCAAATATCAAATTTATAAAAGTGATTTTTCAAATCGAATTATTTAAAATGATTTTTCAAATCGAAACATTTTATTTTCAATAAAACAAACTTTTTGACAGAATGCACTTACCCTGTCAACACACTAATTTAAATATCATTTAAATTAATAAAATATTTTGTCGACGGCCTACTTACATCGTAAAAACGAACTCGAATAAATGACACGAAATCTGAAGTTGTCCTATCATCATTGGGTGTTTGTCGGGTTTTCTATAAATTTCCATATCGACAGATACTGGTATCAACAATATATATATATATATATATATATATATATATATATATATATATATATATATATATATATATATATATATATATATATATATATATATATATATCTATATAGAGGTGGGATCTGGTGCGAACTCCTATCCATTACGAACCGTACGAACTCTCCTAAGAAACAAACCCAGCGTCAGATTAAAGTAAGATCTAAGGGTGCACATTAAAACCCCCAATTTATCAAATGACATAGCAACCCTAATAGCTCAACACTAACAAATAAACACTGACAATAACAACCACTTACTCTGTCGCCGGCAACCCTATGTCGGCTTCCCTGAGCTTTGCCGGAAACCCTCGACGCCACCACCTCCTTCGTTCTCCCTCTTCGTCTCCCTTGTTCACGCGTGAGTTCCAACGATAACCTACAGCCACCTATGTTTCAGATCTGAAATCAATTTCGAGTTGAAACTCCGGCCACCTTGTTCACGCGTGAGTTCCAACGATAAACTAGGGTTTGTCGACTACTTTTCGATGTAAGTGTTTATTTTTTTTTCGATTTCTAGGGTTTACGAATAGATACGCTCAGATAACCAAAATGGGTTGAGAAGGACAGAAACTAGCGGAACAATGAATTCAATTTCTCTTTTTGCTTTCAGTTGTAGTATCAGTTGCAACATGTTATGCTCTTGGATCGATTTAGATGATGATTCTCATCTATGCAGGTGATGTTGTGTTGCCAAATTGACTCTGATTCAATAAAAATCCTCTCAAGTGGCTCGAGTCTTCCAAGGAAAACGATATCCTAAGCGTGAACCTGCTGAAGTTTCTGGTAAAAAGTCGTCTTCTAAGAATAAGTAGTTTTCTATTACATTGAAATTTAGTATGTTGTTTTTGCGAAGTAAAAGGATTTACATATTCAAATGTGGTAATGAGTATGATGGATTTACACATGGAATGAATTACTGTTGAGTTATTAATTTGATGGCTTGATAATCACAAGGATGTTAAGAAAGCTTCAATAAGCACACATAATAGAAACACCAACATCAAACACAAGCAAAAGAGAAGCTTCAATAACCTTATGCTTTTTTCAGTCACTTTGAAATTGTACCATTGACTCCTCAGATTGAATTACAAGACCTATGATATATCATTGGAAATGTTTTTGAGTCAACTTTTCAATGCAAAAAGAATCACCAAAAAATATGGCCTACAATTCTAGTTATGGAGCTTTGTGTACTGACAAGTCTAATATGTTAGTGATCAGTAATTTCAGAATTTCAACCCCTACTTGCAGACCTTGTAACTTTTTGTACAGAAGGATTCACACAACCCACGACATACCAAAATGAAGGTGATTGAGTTGGCTTTTCTATGCAATTGGTCTCACCTTCATAGCATATGTAAATCGTTAAATATGTGGCTTTGAGTGTTGACAGGTCAGTTTTGTGTCCTTCTGTACATTTCAGCAAGAAACTCTTACTTGCAGACGTCATATCTTTTTGCTCAGTTCAACCATTTAACCCACCTTATATGAAATTAAAGATTTTTGAGTTATCTTTCGTATGCATTTGGTTTCATCAAAAATGGATTAGTAGATTGCGAGATATGATAGATGCTTTGATGACATGTCAAAGCTGTGCTTGTCTGTTTCATGTATGATTATGTGGCTTTAACCTGCAACATATTTGTTGCATTGACTAGAATAACTTCTGATCTTTTTTTTTTTTTTTTTCTTCTATTGCAGGTTGCCAATATGATTCTCGAGCAATTCCGTTTTTCTTTTGTAAAAGTTCAATGTGCCAAGTATAAGGTACCATGGAAATAAAGTTGTAAGTTCTCTAAATAACATATCTCTAGGGTTTGATTCAACACCTATATATCGTCAACCTATATGGTACTGAAACTTATTGTATAAACTAATGAGATACACAATATAATACTCCATATACACAATAGTACTATTGATACATTAAACCTTACATTAGGCTTTTATGTAACTAATGAATGCGTTCATCTATTGCACGTTGCTGTTTGCTTCGGCTCGCTGCTGCTTGTTGCTTTGTGATGTCCGCTCCCATTTCGTCCTTGCCCTCGCCAAAACTAGTATGACAACGAAATGACATATTTAATTAGTTGGGGATATTTGGTTGTAGGCGATGTCGTCGATGTGTATATACTCTGTATAGGTGGCCACCAGTCACGTTTGTTGGTGGTGTGGGTTTTGTATGGGCAGGGGTTATATTGTACATGTTGAAGAAATTAATTTTGTGTTTAGTGAATGTGTAGTGCTACTAGGTGGTGGTCCTGGTGTGGTTTCGCTTTTGGAGGTATGGTAAGTCAAGTGTGCTACTAGGTGAATGTGTAGTGCCACTAGATACATGAAATATAGCTCTAGATACACAAATTGTGTTTGTAGATACACTAGTCGATTTGTGTATCTCAGTAACAAGAATGTGTATCCCGTGTAACAATATCTGTATCCGAGATGATGAAATGTTATGATTTTCCTAGTATGATGAAATGCAATGATTTGTTGAAAGTAGTCCAAAATAAGCCAGCCTATACGCAAACTCGTTTTTTCAAGGTGAATTATTGTCGTAACAAGTATTTACATTAATTTTTTAAGTCGGTTAGCTCAAATGGTAGAGCATTGTGCGATGCACAAAATGTGGGTTCAATTCCCTCACCGACTATAAAAAAACTAAATATTGAATGAATATAGTCATTTTTCCAACTTGAAGAAGTGTGGCTCGCAACTGTTACAGCTAAACAGAGGTAGAAAGACGCTGAAGGAGCTGAATACGTTGAAGGAGCTAAAGTAGCTGAGAGATGGATGTCTAGGTCTCTCTAAGAGTGTCCTCACAGCAACATATTATGGGCAACTTACCTTGAGATGGTTCCTAAACATAAGAGGAAAAGTATGATCTACGACGCAACCAAAGCATGTGGCCAAGACGCATACGTTTCTGCAGCTGTAACTAGAGGGAAAATTACTGTAACTAGAAGGAAAATTCATGTAACTAGAGGAAAAATTCGTGTAATTAGAGGGGAAATTACTGTAACTAGGGGGGAAATTACTGTAACTATGGGTAAAAATAGTGTAACTAGAGGGACAATTCATGTAACTAGAGTGGAAATTCATGTAACTAGAACAAAATAAAGTGTAACTAGAAAATGTGATGCTTATTTCAACATACTACAAAATAAGTAGAAAGTGTAACTAGAACAAAATAATTGTAACTAGAGGGTAAATTCATGTAACTAGAGGGGAAATTCATGTAATTCATGTAACTATAGGGGAAATTCATGTAACTAGAGGGGAAATTACTGTAACTAGAGGGGAAATTCATGTAACTATAGGGGAAATTACTGTAACTAGAGGGGAAATTCATGTAACTATAGGGGAAATTACTGTAACTAGAGGGGAAATTCATGTAACTAGAGGGGGAAATTCATGTAACTAGAGGGGAAATTCATGTAACTAGAACAAAATAAAGTGTAACTAGAAAATGTGATGCTCATTTCAACATACTACAAGGGAAAAGTGATGCTTGACTCATAATAAGTGTAACCACAAATGAAAAAACAATGTAACTAGGACGATAAAACACAGCTACACTCATAATAAGCGTAACCACAAAGGGGAAACAATTCATAATTACTAGAGGAAAATAACTACAACTAGAGGAAATTCATGTAGCTTGGAGGAAATTCATGTAACTAGAGGGAAAATAACTATATCTAGATGGGAAATTCATGTAACTAGAGGGGAAATTCATGTAACTAGAGTGGAAATTCATGTAACTAGAACAAAATAAAGTGTAACTAGAAAATGTGATGCTTATTTCAACATACTACAAAATAAGTAGAAAGTGTAACTAGAACAAAATAATTGTAACTAGAGGGGAAATTCATGTAACTAGAGGGGAAATTACTGTAACTAGAGGGAAAATTCATGTAACTAGAGGGGAAATTCATGTAACTAGAACAAAATAAAGCGTAACTAGAAAATGTGATGCTCATTTCAACATACTACAACGGAAAAGTGATGCTTGACTCATAATAAGTGTAACCACAAATGAAAAAACAATGTAACTAGGACGATAAAACCTGTAGCTACACTCATAATAAGCGTAACCACAAAGGGGAAACAATTCATAATTACTAGAGGGAAAATAACTATAACTAGAGGGGAAATTCATGTAACTAAAGGGGAAATTCATATAACTAGAGGGAAAATAACTATAACTAGATGGGAAATTCATGTAACTAGAGTGGAAATTCATGTAACTAGAACAAAATAAAGTGTAACTAGAAAATGTGATGCTTATTTCAACATACTACAAAATAAGTAGAAAGTGTAACTAGAACAAAATAATTGTAACTAGAGGGGAAATTCATGTAACTAGAGGGGAAATTACTGTAACTAGAGGGGAAATTCATGTAACTAGAGGGGAAATTCATGTAACTTCATGTAACTAGAGTGGATATTCATGTAACTAGAACAAAATAAAGTGTAACTAGAAAATGTGATGCTCATTTCAACATACTACAAGGGAAAAGTGATGCTTGACTCATAATAAGTGTGGGTTCGATTCCCACATCGACTATGGAAAATCTAAAAATTTGAATGAATAAAATCGTCTAACACGATAAATTGTGAATTTCAAAATCAATGGATAAAAATAAGATACACTCATACTAGGAGTAT
Source organism: Dianthus caryophyllus (assembly GCA_023091065.1). Lineage (NCBI taxonomy): Eukaryota > Viridiplantae > Streptophyta > Magnoliopsida > Caryophyllales > Caryophyllaceae > Dianthus > Dianthus caryophyllus. Next base: position 12,011,941 of record CM041518.1, on the reverse strand, counting down.
TTTGTAGGCATTTCATGACTTCCGTACATTTGTCTATATACAACCCTGTCACAAAGGAATGGATGAAGCTAAAATGCAATAATTTTCAAAAGCGGGTTAATATAGTATTTGCCTTCGAGCCAACTACAAGAGAATAAAACTGGTCAAAGTTTTGGAGGCTGAACATATCACCGACGGTAAGTACAACAAAATATTGCAAGTGGAAGATCAAGGAAGAAGCCACAAACAGAGAAGCACAATCTTTGACCTGTCAGCAACTAATCGATCATATCTCACAATTTATTAATCCATTTTTGATGAAACCAATTGCATATGAAAGCTATCTCAATGGACTTTCATTTCATACAAAATGGGTTACATGGTTCAAACTGATTTAAGAGATATGACGTCTGCAACTTCGGCGTTAATGGCTGAAATGTACAGCAGGTCACATAACGGACCTGTCAGCACTCAGAGGTGAATATCTCACGAATTACATTTTTAATGAAGGTACGACCAAGTGATTTTAAAAGCCAACTCAATTACCTTCATTTTGATATATGGTGGGATGTCTGATTCGTTTTCAGCGTAAAGTTATTAAGTCTGCAAGTCGACTGAAAGTCTGATAGTTTTGTTCTGTACCCGTGTAGACCTGTTTGTAATAAATGCCCTATAACTTAAGTTCCAAACCATATTTTTGAGTGATTCTTTTTGCATTGGAAAGTCAACTCAAATACCTTTATGATCATATATGATGGGTCTAGTAATTCAACCTGAGCATACAATGGTGCAGCTTCAAAGTTACTGCAGGTGCTGAATTTGCTATATTCATGACATGTTCTGCACATTTCTAAGTTAAGGTGCCATGTAACTCATCCTATTACTGGACGTAGTGAATAGTAGATGAAAGTTGCTTGACCTTTGCCTGAAATCGGGAGGCCCATCCTTCGGATGATGTGAACTTGTTTTATCTTCTGTTAAGTTACCGGGTGTCAACGTTGCTGTCATTGTTTTGGCATATCCTATAGTTGGACACGTACTTCTGTACTTAAGTGACACCATCGTTTTTGAGTCTAGCAACTTGTGTCTTGTACTCTTGTTATTATGTTTCGGACCCATTTCCAGTTTGATAATCTACTCTAGTAAATGACTCTATTCATCCTATTTCAAGTTTCTCATAGTCGGTGTGGGAATCGAACCCACACTTTGTGCTTCGCACAATGCTCTACCATTGAGCTAACCGACTTCAGATATTACCACACATGTATATTTCACAAGATCATAGAAAGTAGACATAGAAATACTCCCTCTATAACATCTTGAGAAAAGGGACCAGTCACGGAAACCTCATCAACAGAAGAAAGGTATCAAGCATGTAACATGCTCAAAAATATGAGAAGCAATCTCGGCAACCTTATCTTCCTCACGCCAACCGCTCGCTTCTCTATGTTGATCAGTCGCTTGACTCCAATTCCTCATCACTCAGACCTCGTCTGATACATCAACGTCACCAGTACGATGATCAGGATTTCCGCCCCTAGCCATTCACTTTGGATACATGTCAGTAACTGTAGATAAACAACACAAAAACTCACATACACACAAAGACAACCTAGATACACAAACTTTTGACTTAGATACATAAAAGTAAGCAACAATATTGTAGTACAATATATTTATGTATAAAATTTTACCTTACTATATTAATGAAAACTCGAATACATACATTTAATACCTCAGATACACATATCCGGCTTCTAGTTACATGATTTAAGTATGTATTTGAGATTCAAAGAAATGTGTCTAAATTGTACTCCGTATTTTATTGTACCTAATACTGTTTTTCACGTATAAAAATAAAATATTATGGGTCAATATGCATAAAATATCCTAGATATAATTCAATATATCTAGGGTGATAGATACAAATTATGTATCTTGAAGCCTAATTTATGTATCTAGAGCCAAATTTAATGTATCCTCCACCATTTCGTAAACCACCACCAGCCAACACTACCCACCACTCACCACGACGACCGCCATAACCCTCGAAATCAAGAACCTCCATGACCACCGACCTGCCAACCATAGACCTCCACGAATCACTTTTTCGCCTTTTCTTTCACTGGTCACATAGCCACCACCATCATAAATTACAGCCCCGACAGCTACATAACCGACCATAGCCCAACGTAAGTGAACCACCATAGCCCAACGCTGCCCACCATTGACCAACGACAACCACCTCATAACCACCATCAGAATTGAGAACCTCCATGACCAACAACTTGCCCACCATGACTCAAATCTCTCGTCAATCCCACAAAAATGACGTATCCCATTTTGAGCAAGTATGATTCAAAATTGACATCTTCATTTTGAGTAGGCCTTACATAAACCGTCTTACAATCCGCAACGAAACCAAATAATCTCACACAAATGTCAACATATGACAGAAATGAGTGACTGAACACATATCACTACTACTGATACACGAGCAAGTGTTTCAAATACACAAATGAGTGACGCAGATAAGTTACCCAATTAATTTACTCAAAATCGAACAATAAAAAGTAAAAACAGAAAAAAGAAAAAAAAAAACCTTGAATTCGTGACCGCGACAAGCTATAGAAATTGAAGATCTTCATATCGAAGAGCTTCATTATCATCTTCATCAGAATATTCAATGACTCTCTCCGCCGATCCTTCGTTGTTGATGTCAGAATCATCGTCGTCTTCGTTCGCCAATCGTAACATGGGCTGTAACTCCGGCGTTAGGTCACCGGAGTTGGGATGATCGGCGTATGGTGGTCGTCGGTGACCTGATGGTGGTTGTCGATTTGGATGGAGGAGGTTAGGGTTTGTTTTAGGGTGAGAGATGAGTATTGAGGGCTTTTCTAAGAGCCTTAGATTTAATTTTAATTTTTGTATCGAAGGGTGGATAGGGAGTTCGTACAGTTCGTAACGAATAAGGAGTTCGTACCAGATCCTAAATCTATATATATATATATATATATATATATATATATATATATATATATATATATATATATATATATATATATATATATATATATATATATATATATATATATTGCTAAAAATCCACGTGGAACATCATATACGACGCAAGAAATCTACGAGGTACGGGATTTGAGGGGGAAAATTTGTATTTAGCTATAAAGAGCGAGGCAAGTATGTGAGCTTTTGTAAACGATTTGTTGGTGTTTTTATAGTACTACGACGTCAATGGAATAATATTTGTTGTTGAATGAGTATGAATTGCAGTGTATAATATTGTTCAATGAGTATGGATTGCGGTGTATATATTATTCATGAATGAGTATGGATTGAGTTTTGTGCCGGATTAATATTTTGTAATGTCGTATTGACTGGAAGTGTACCAATATCGTAAACAAAAATAACAAAAATAATATTTCAAAATTTTTTTTTAAAAAAATTGAGTTAAAAAAATGATTATTTGCCAAAAACCGTTTTTTATAATACACTCGTAAACAAAAATATGAATTCAAATTGCGTTGGAAATAATGTTATAAATAACGGTTTTTTCAAAAAATACTTGTTTTAATTTACTAAAAATAAAGGTTATTTCGAAGAAACCCTTGTTTTTAATTTATTAAAAATAACGGTTTTTTCAAAAAAAAACCCTTGTTTCAATAAATAAAAACAATGATTTTTCACAATAAACCGTTTTATTTATTATAAATAACAGTTTCAAAAACCGTTGTTTATAATAAAAATAACGGTTTTGCTTATTTGTTTTTGCGTTGTTTATAATAAAAACAACAGTCAAAGAAACAACGCCCCTTTTTCTGATAAAAATCCATTTTCTTGCGTTCTTTTTGGGTTAATTTGTGGTAGTGAATTTGGCAAAAACGAGAGTGAGTATACAATCGAAACGAATTTTTAGGATTTTTAAAATCTTGAAACCCCTTGGGGTAAATATGGCAAGACCAAAATTCGATAGATAGGATCACAATACAAAAGTGAAATAATTTATAATGTAAATTAAAGGAAGAAAGGAAACAAATTAAGTAAAATTACGACATAATAAGCCTTTCGCTTAAAAATGCTCAACAACCACATATTTGATAAAAAGAAATTTTGTGATCAAACGATATAGGAAATTAAAATATTCTTAAGGTTTCACAAATAAAAGCATAAATCTTATCTCGAACAATTAACTCAAATTAGCTTCGGTATGAAGGTAAAATGAAAAAGGTGACTCGTGAAAAGTTCGACAAATATAAAGTATGATTAGAAATAACGATTGAAAAAGAGGAGTCTTAGACTTGAAATTGGTTTTAGAAGGATGACGATACTAAAATACCAAGCAGAATAAATAATATCATACATAGACAAAAGGCTCTAATTAGAAAAGATTTAATAAACGTAAGCTTAGTAAAAACAAAGAAGTTTTGATCAAAAAATGATTGCAATGAATACGTGTCAATCATTTAAAATCGATTGAGTAACAAGCCGTCAAAATATATATGTTGAAGCAATTAGAAAGAAGAAAAAAAAGGTAAAATAATCTCGATTGAAATTTTTCCTCAACATAGTTACAATATGTGAGTGTACAAGAAGGACAAACAAACAATAATTTTCGCACAAAAACTGAAAATAGATTTTGTTAATGAAACCAATAGAAAACACCTAATTAATAAAAGAGTTTAGGAATTATAATTGTACGATTTATTGAAAAAGTAATAATGAATATAATAAGAAATTTTATTTGTGGAAAAGAAACTCAAATCGGAATCACGGGTTAATAGTTTTAAACCACTTGAATAATAAGATTGAAGAACTGGAAGGATATACTAGGAACGAGTGTAGCTAGCCATGCTGAATGAGGTTCCTACGAACACGGTAGGTGACTTAGATTAAGAGTTTCTATTGCGTACTCTAATGGTAGGATCATAAATCGCAATCCGGCTCCAAGATTCTTGCTCTAGCTAAACAATCAGAAAGACTCAAAGACTTTTAGAGTTAAATCTCTAGGTTTTTCAAAAGATAGGAGGAAAAAGGAAGGTTTTAAACGCGAATAATCAAATGATTAAAGTCGAAGAAATGAATAAATCAAAAAAGTTAAGACAAGAGATCATCGAGGAATAAATAGATTAAAATTTCAGTGGAACTGAACACTCAAATGAATATATTTTTAAAAAGCAAGGGTCATAAGAGTGTAATGAAACGAAATGTAAAATACATCTTTGTGTTGAGTTCTAAAAATAATGGCTAACATGGAAATTATAAATTCGTTAGTATTATCATTTGATAAGGAAATAGAATTATAAAATATTATTTAATCTGAAACCATGAGTATGATCATGAAATCGAGGAAACCAAATAGCAGATACGAATGTAATTAGCAGAGTGGAACATTCTGTAATAAAGAAATAGATTTAAAAATGATGATTAAATCAAATGAAAAGCTTTGATCGATTATTTTAGAGGTAGAACAAGGAATCTTTGAATGTGAAGATTTATGGAGTCGATACACGATCTCGTATGACACCATTACTCTTGTATCTGCATCCAAAGTAAACATATTATCTAATGGTGGGAATCCTAAGTCCACGATTCATACAACTACTCATCCATAATAAACATACATCCATAATAACCAATATCGCGTAAACAAACCCTTAAGAATTCTACCCATTACCCTCACTCGGTTACTTAATTCGATTTAAGTTATTTACCTAATGAGAGTTGGGAGCGTATTCGCTCTTATACCAACTGTAACAACCCGAATTATCCAATAAAATAAAATACGATAAAATAAAATAAAGAGAAATAAAATATTTTGAAATAAACGAATTAAAGAATAATAAAAGGGGCCACGGTGGCGGAAACACCGTGGAATCCGGATCTTTATTAACTCAAACGATTTAGACTTCAAAGTCTAAACAAGCGGGAATAAAACCCGTGAACAAATGCTAACTGATGAACAACTTCTGAACTGATAAAAAGGACTAAACCGGTAAACAACTATAGTAATAGAGCTATTCTCGCGGTTATCCTCACTCGTTACCCATCCCTGCTAGCATACCTGTACAAAAGAGAGCAACAACCACAATAAGTGGGGAGTAACTAGGTGATCCCCAGCCATATTTCAACATAACCGACATAAAAATCACTATATCAAACTCACCTGGCCTACGGCCTAGACTCGGAGTACAACCATTCAAACAAGCATACAAAACCATATATGCGATCTAACGTACTATCAAACCTACGATTTCCCATTTTAATTAGTTAATCTCAACAACTGTCAACAATTGGATGACAAATACAATCAAACAATTGCAAGAGTAAGCACAGAGCACTTCGCAAAACAACTACAATCGCCTAGGATGAAACAACTAGAATCATCCAACCCTTTGGCGGAACAACAACTAGAAGCTCCAAACAACTGTCTAAATTTGGCCAAATCCCAGCGAAAAACTGGAATGGTGACGACATAATAATATAAAACCATAGTCTCTTAACCGAACAACTTGAATGGTTGAGAACCCGTAATAGCTCTAACTTACAACTGGAACAGTCGAGTCCGTCCAAAATAGGACGTTGTAGGTCCTCACATACGTGCCAAACAGTACTCGTACACAAACTTAACCCAAAAATTCAAACAAGTCAGTTTTAACGTGAACCAACTCATAATCGAAATCATATTTATCATCCATTAGTCAACAACATCTTAACCATCTATTTTTATATTCGTTCTTGACATTGATATAATCAAACTACAAGTATAACATGCTTTACACGGGGTAATTAACAATATAACTCAAACTTACCAAACTTAAAGTCATCAAAGTAACTCAAGCTACCACATTTTGGTGATCTAGCAACAAAACAATCATCATAAAAGTGATCAAACATCCCAGAACATGCTTCTAGACTCAAAAGTATGGGGCCGACTCCAATTTCAATCTTAATCAATCACAATTCATCCAAACATGCCAAAGTTCACAACGTTTCAATCATACAATCAATCACAACAACCTAAACAAACACTAAGGCCTCATACATGTCTAAATATGGCGGGGCTACACCTAGTTACTTTTTTTAGCAAACAAGCACGATTAGCCTCCTTCTTCAACATAGATCGTGTCCTCCTCATAGAGCTCTTCTTCTCCTCCTCCATGGATGATCATAAAAACAAGGGGAGAACAATAAATATTATGCCCTAATACACAAACACAACTAATTCTACAACAACTATACTAAAAATAATAAAAGAATGAAACTTTACCGAGGAAAGATGAGGGATTAGGGTTAGGAAAGAATTAGGGAAAAAGCTTGAGAATTAAATGTGTTTTAATGGATAATTAATCGAGAATTTATGAAAGTTTGACAAAAGAGAAGAGAGAGATGGGAGGTATTAGGGTGAGGAAATATGAGAGTTATGAGAGATTATGGCTTGAATTATAATTATAAATGCTGAAAACTTAATAATAAAGCAACACGAGTCACGCACGAACCAAACAGATCACGCGAGCTGTGCTCGCGCCCCACTCGCCTCCTACACGCACCCAATCGCCTCCTACACGCGCCCCACTCGCGCCTTGGGCACCTCCTGGTCGCCAGTCACTCGCGTTTTTGGTTCTGCCATTCTCGGACGCTCTCTTTCACACCCCACGACCCACAAGCGAGCTTAGGTTTGTCGCGCCTCCCTCGCCAAGCACCCATGCCACACATTAAACCCTCCTAAACATCACCCAAACCTTCCGAACTTGATTATAACCTCGGTCAACGTAACACCCGACTAACCAACACGACACGTAAGCTTAGGGGAACGACTTTCTAGAAATAACGAAACACCCGATTAGCCAAAACAACACGTAAGCTTAGGGAAACTAAAGGTACCAGGAAGCGGGTGATGTGTCGTTCATATATATTCTTATAGCCCCCTTGTTCACTAACGATTCTTTGCGTTTCCCGTGCTTTTACTTGCATTTCGCTTCCTATTTCTCTCCGTTTTGGCTCTGATGCGTTTTTATGTCTATTTTGTAGGGAAACGCGCTTATTTGGAGGTTAGGATGCTGGTCGGGAAGTTTCGTTAAGTTTCGTGGTGTTTCGAGTTGGTCTCGTGCCGTTTGGGGTTGCGTATGAGCCACGTTTCAATGTTTGAAGGTGTCCCGGGACCTTGGGACGGAGTGTGGAGCTCACATGATCAATTTAGACCTCGTCCCTACCCCTTGGGACGACCTAGGCCTCGTACCTATACCTTGGGACGACATACAAGTGAAGAAAAACTAAGTTAGAAAAGTGCCAAAAAAGAGAAGAAGGCTGTAACTCTCGGGAAGGCCATCCCGTAGCCTTGGGATGGGTGTGCATGGGTGTCCCGGTCGGGAAGCTTGTCCCGGACCCCAGGGACGGCTCCCAACTCCTCGTGTGCTTAAAATACTTTGTCTATTTGAAGGGGTTTTGATCCTTATTTCGAGCCAAGCTTTTTACATCGTTTTTAGAACACATTGAACTACTTTATTTCCAAAACTTAGGGTTTGAATAATTGTGCATTTTTTACTTTGAATTCCCGACTCGAATACGTTGTTTGATCATCCTATTTGGTATTTGTTGACTTTGTTCATCCATTCTCTCTTCAAATATCTGATTGGTATTTGTTTTCTACTTCTCTCTTTTGATTATCATTTCAATTTATATTGTTGTTGATCATGTTTTCATCCATTGCTTTTGCTTTTGTTATCAATTTCATCATGTGTGAGTAGTCCTTTATCTAGGGAGGAAGGGTGACCATGGGTGATTAGTTTAGGATGCTTTTGGTGATGTTTTAATGAGGGTTTTGCTTGTGTCTCTGGTTATCTCGTTTGATTGTGTTTGTTGATCCTTTGGCCAAGGTTTAGCGAGCGTTTAGCGCCCTTAAACTTAAGAACGAAAGCCTAGTTTAAGGTAGGGCACGAGACTAACCATTAGGACCCTCGGTAGTAAGTAGCGAGAGCCCGTTACCGAGACCTAGAGGACGCTTAGGACCGAGAGGCCGAGCCTATTCCTTAGCACATGTGACTCCCGACTCTTTTCTGTCACCATCCTTTATCCTACCTAAACCTATGCTATCCCCAACTTCCTAGACCTTTCTCCTTTAAGTCTAAACCCTTACCTTTCGCTCTAGTTTTAGTAAACCTCATTCACTCGAACCGAGACTAGAATCACTCCAAAGTAACCAACATTGCGACCATCTCCCTGTGGATACGATCCCGACTTACCCTAGCTACCCTAGTGTTGAGTTTGGTATTATTTTTGATTAGGTGACGCGATTAAGCCTATCAAATTATGGCGCCGTTGCCGGGGAGACGGCTTAGTTTTTGTTGTTTATTTGGTTCTAGTCTTTTTCTTTCTCTTGTCTCAAGGAACCTCAATTCCTTGATGCCGCTTCTTACCGTCTACTCTAGTGTTGTTTATGCCCAGGCAATTGATAGGCTTAGTCGCACTCGCCTAGTCAAAGATAAACCTGACAAACCTAAGGGGTAGTTAGGGTAAGTCGGGGTCGAAATCCACAGGGAGAAGGCCGCTTATGTAGGTTACCTATGAGGTGATTCTAGTCTCGGTCGGTTCGAAGGTTGATTGGTTCTATAGCTAGAGCGTAAAGCAAGGATTAAACTTATAAGGAGAAAGTCTAGGAAGTTGGGTTTAGACAAGGGTAAGTCAAGGTCAAGGATGATAATCGGAATGAGTAAGGAATCGCACATGCCAAGGGTATAGCTCGTCCTCTCGGTCTTAAGCTTCCTCTAGGTCTCGAATGCGGGCTCTCGTAACTTACAATCGAGGGTCCTATTGTTTAGTCTCGCGCCTCTCCTAGAACTAGGCTTTCGTTCTTAAGTTCAAGGGTGCTAGATACTCGTTAAAACGTGATCAAGGAATCAACAAGTACAATCAAGCAGAGACTAAACAAAGGAAGCACAAAACCTAACTCAAAATGATCATCAATCACAACCAAAACCAACACCCATGCTTCACCCTTCTCCCTAGATAAAAGAACTACTCACACATGATAAAAACGATAATCAAAGCAAGGGAAAGGGATGAAAACATGATCACAAACATTAGGAGATGAAATTACAATGAAAAGAGAGAAGAAATTATAATACCCAATCAGAAAAACCAAAGGAGAAATGGATGAACAGGAACAACAAAACCAAATGGATGATCAAAACAACGAATTCGAGTCGGGAATTAAAAGTACAACTTATTCAAAGATTCAAACCCTAAGTTTTTGTGAGAATGAAGTTTTAAGTGTCCTAGAAATGCTGTAAAAATTTCAGACGAAAATAATGAGCGAAACCCCTTCAAATAAGTCGATCAAATTAAGCACACGAGGAGTCGGGGCCCGTCCCAAGGGGTAGGGACGGCCATCCCGACCGGGACCACCCCCATCCCGACCGGGACACACTCCGGGACACCATGAAGACACGTCCCAAGGCTCCGGGACACTTGTCCCGAGGTGTACAGAAAAATTCAGCAAGTTTTGGCTTCGTTTCCTCGCTTGGTCTTCACTTGTACTTGCTTCTAACTTATCGTATGTCGTACCAAGGCCTAGGGACAAGGCATAGTTCGTCCCAAAGGGTAGGGACGAGGTCTAAAGTGATTAATTGAGCTCCGTGTTCCGTCCCAAGATCCCGGGACACCTTCAAATGCTTAAACGAGGCTCGTGCGCAACCGAAACGGCACGAAACCAACTCGAAACATCATGAAACTTTATGAAACTTCACGAAACTTCCCGACCAGCATCCTAAACTCCAAATTAGCGCGTTTCCCTACAAAATAGACATAAAAACGCAGAAGGGCCAAAACGGAGAGAAATAGGAAGCGAAATGCAAGTAAAAGCACGGGAAACACAAAGAAAAGCTCGTGGACAAGGGGCTAAATATATGAAAATATATGAGACATCAAACTCCCCCAAACCGAACCGTTGCTTGTCCTCAAGCGACCAAGCGTGACAGAAAATAGAGGACAAAGCGAGCAAAAGAAAACTTCCCCAAACAATCACCAAACCGCAAGTAGCTAGCAAATGGCAATCAATCCCGAAGCAACATGGGACGTATGGAAATAGCTAGCTAACGGATGAGAATTACAAGACGGCGCAGAATGAATAGCATGGCTTAAACTTAGGCTCTCTAGCAATCAAATCACGGACCTCTCGCGGTTTCCACTCTAGCTCAAATGATAAACAAGGTGATATATGTGATGACACTCACCTACTCGACTTGTGGAAGCACTCCCGCAATCTAATGTGGACCAAATCTCGCATTCCCGTACACAATAATGTCACAAAACGAAACAAACATGAGGACTTACATAGGAAAAGAGGTGTGTAAAGGCCAAAGAGAGGTAAGGGTAAGAAGGTGGACAAATAGTTATGGAATCGTGGAGCTAAGCCACTAGAAACCACTAGTACTACTCAAGTGCTCATCCAAGCCAACAAGTAACCCAACTCTCATGAAAAAGTGGACCGAAAGCAGCATATCGGTCTCCTCTACACATCATCGCAACATAGAAAATGATTACAAGTGCTCACTCATGTAACAACAACAACAACTTCTCATTTTTGTGCACACATCTTCTTCCTCTTGTATAAAGTGTTGTGTTTGTATTTTTCTGATTTTTGTTTGTTTTTTTTTCTTGAGCAAAGAGCACGCTCACATAGTTGCGGAAAACCTCATCAAAGGCCGGGGAATACAGCAATCCCAACTCATATTCACCATCTCTCCAAGCAAACGACATCAGCAAGTCGTAGCAACGATCACGACCCAACGAACGAGCACAAGAGTAAGCAAAAGCGGTAACTAGCTAGGCTAGGGTAGGCTATTTGGCAATGTAGCTAGCAAACTCATGTGTATAAGGGGTATTTGGATCATATATGAGAGGATAAAAGCTATTAAAGATCAAGGTGAATAATATGAAATCAACTAAAGCCTCATATGCAAAACATGTGACAAAATTGCGGGAAAAAACGGGATAGGGGCCACACTTATGCGCGTTAATATTACGTACCCCACGAGGAGAACTACTCACAATCAAAGCACGGGGACCGGGATAGATGAACCGGCCTCTGGAGGCTAAAAACCTCACAATAAGAGTAGCTAAAGTCCGAAAAATGATAAAGCCAACAAGTAAAAGCATGCCATCATCTACAAGCGTCTCAACATCCCCGTAGCGCTAAACCAACAATATAAATCATCCCAAAGCCAAAAGCATACTAGGGAAGGGATGTCGGGAAAGAAAGAGGTAAAAACAAGCTCGCAAACAACGACTCGGGATACGTATTTTTGAATTCTTTGAGAAATTTTTCTGATTTTTATGTGATTTTGTGATTTTTCAGATTTTTTTGGATTTTGTGATTTTTTGGAAAATGAAAAACGAAAAAAAAACGCAAAAATAAAGCAAAACGGATAGCAAAGCGTTCCTCCCCCCAAACCAAACGACACATTGTCCCCAATGTGTCCGAAAGCACATCAACACGGGGAACTTAAAAAAAAAAAAAAAATAAAAATAAAAAAAAAAAAAAAAAATAAAAAAAAAACTAGTGAAAAGATTACAATATTTACAAGAGAAGCACCCCCCCAAACCAGCATCAAAATGGGGGCGCAGCATTCGGTACTAAAAGTACCAACAAGCACGGGCCGCTTCAGACACGAACCCGCTACCTTCATCATCTCTAGCACGGCTATCACCAATCGATTGGCTTGCAGCAAAGCCAACCATTATTGCGACCAAAGCCCGTAGAAGTCGATCAAAAACCTGCTCATGTGCTAAACAAAAGCAAATGTAGCACCAAAAGGAAATACATGTATATAAAATCGCGGCTAATGATCGACTCAACAAATAAATGAGTCTATGAAAACTGTTCTGGAGCATTTTGGCAACATTTACAATACATCCGCTCGCAACAAAGGGACTCAAAAACTCATCAGAGCCATTAGAATAGAACAACGGTGTGACATCGGAATGGTGAACCGCGGGAGCATACGAGGTTGTCCCGAAACTTGTCGTGTCCGTGGGAATGGAAGCCTTGTCTTCATCTGCGTATAGTAGGGCTTCCAATTCATCCACGTCAGCGCTCCACGACCATGAGTCACCTGCGTCATTCTCATTACACGGTAAGACCGCCAAAGGATCCTCGGACAAGGATCCAATGGAAACAGACTCAATAGACGCATCAATAAGCGGACAAGTCGGTTCAGGTTCAGGAGTGTCATTCACAATTACCTCAAGCGGATTTGACAATTCACAATCATGCACAGGCTCATAACCATCGTCATCAAACAAATTATCATCGTACAAGGATGCATGTGAGCTAGTTAGCATACAAGTTTGAGACGAAAAGGTAATATCACAAGGAGCTGGGGAACATTCATAAGACTCACAATCATCTTTCATTTCCTCGATTAATTTATGGAACGTAACAAGAACGTCTTGGAAGTCAGCCTCAATCTTGCATAAAAGGGCTTCACGTGTGATATCCCAAAAGAGGTCCCAAATCTCAAAGTCGGGCATGTAGGGAATTCTACCATTGCTCACGTAGTGAATGAAGTTGTGAGACTCATAGTTCATACCCGTGCTAATCATATAGACTTTCTCCCAATCACAACAATATAAGCCAAACGAACCAATATAACTATTAAATCGAACAATGTACTTATGTCCTCTGGTCTGACCATGAATAGAGCAAAATCTGATATCTACTTCAATGGTATGAAAGTTGCTGACATGGAAGATATTATGCTAGTGTCGGGGTTTAGAAGAGGTCAACTACCTTTTCGATATCTTGGCATACCTATCTCCGCAAAAAAGTTGACTATGAAGGATGGTATGAAGCTGATTGATAAGATTACAGCAAGGATAAGGAGCTGGGGGCTGGACACTTATCCTATTCAGGTAGGCTTATTCTCACGCAAGCTGTGCTCACCAGTTTACACGCTTATTGGATGTCCATTTTCCTCATTCCTACTGGGATCATCAAAAGAATTGACAGCATTTGTCGGAATTATCTTTGGAATGGCTCAGATACCTTTCATCATGCTCCAAATGTTAAATGGGATGATTGATGCTATTCTAAAGAAGAAGGTGGATTAGGCATCAGGGAATCCAAAGCTTGGAACAAGGCTATGCTAGGGAAATATATTTGGTGGATTGAGAAAAAACAAGACCATTTATGGGTTAAATGGATTCACCAAGTGTATATGAAAGGTGTGGCTTGGACAGACTATTCTGCCCCTGTCGACTGCGCCTGGTCTTGGAAGAAGATAGTGCATTGTATGGCTCTGTTTAAATCAGGTACGGCTGCTCCTGTCTTTAATGATGATTATAATGTTATGGATGCTTATAAGTGGATCCGAGGTGTAAGGGAGAAGGTTTCATGGCGGTTTGTTTGTTGGAACCCCATGAATGTACCTCGTTGTGCTTTCATATTTGGGGAGTATAAGCTTGGGCGTCTTAAGACTTATGATAGGTTGCGGAGGATGGGCTATGTTGGTGATGATACGTGCTTATTTGTGTGATGATGGCCAGGAGACGATTCAGCATCTCTTTCATGACTGTATTTTTGCTCAATTTTGTTGGAAGGAATTATTCAAGGCACTCAGGGTGCGTTTTCCTCCTCCTAATATTGAAGCGTGGTGTCATCGAGGTGCAAGACAGTCCAAACTTGTGCGGTCGGTTGTATCAGCGTGTGTTGTTGGAATGATATATGGTATTTGGTCTACACGAAACAAGGCGCGTGTTGATCAAGTTGTAGCTTGGCCTATGAGAGTGGTGAAGGGAACGTTGGAGGATGTACTCATGCGATTCAAGGCGCGAAACAAATCACCTTTGTCTTCGCACGATGCTTTATGGATACAAAAATTGTAACTTGTGCGTCTCATGATGTAAAAAGAGAACATGTATATGGGTTTTGATTATTAATATACATACATTTTCCCAAAAAAAAAAAAAAAACAATGTACTTATGAAATGGTTCGCCATCGTATTGCGGAAAATCAAAGATTGTCATGTCATGGGGAAGAAAGAAAATGACCTATGGAAAAACAAAAGACTAAAATCAAGTAACAAACAAAAAACAAAAGTCGTCTCCCCGGCAACGGCGCCAAATTTTGATAGGCTTAGTCGCACTCGCCTAGTCAAAGATAAACCTGACAAACCTAAGGGGTAGTTAGGGTAAGTCGGGGTCGAAATCCACAGGGAGAAGGCCGCTTATGTAGGTTACCTATGAGGTGATTCTAGTCTCGGTCGGTTCGAAGGTTGATTGGTTCTATAGCTAGAGCGTAAAGCAAGGATTAAACTTATAAGGAGAAAGTCTAGGAAGTCGGGTTTAGACAAGGGTAAGTCAAGGTCAAGGATGATAATCGGAATGAGTAAGGAATCGCACATGCCAAGGGTATAGCTCGTCCTCTCGGTCTTAAGCTTCCTCTAGGTCTCGAATGCGGGCTCTCGTAACTTACAATCGAGGGTCCTATTGTTTAGTCTCGCGCCTCTCCTAGAACTAGGCTTTCGTTCTTAAGTTCAAGGGTGCTAGATACTCGCTAAAACGTGATCAAGGAATCAACAAGTACAATCAAGCAGAGACTAAACAAAGCAAGCACAAAACCTAACTCAAAATGATCATCAATCACAACCAAAACCAACACCCATGCTTCACCCTTCTCCCTAGATAAAAGAACTACTCACATATGATAAAAACGATAATCAAAGCAAGGGAAAGGGATGAAAACATGATCACAAACATTAGGAGATGAAATTACAATGAAAAGAGAGAAGAAATTATAATACCCAATCAGAAAAACCAAAGGAGAAATGGATGAACAAGAACAACAAAACCAAATGGATGATCAAAACAACGAATTCGAGTCGGGAATTAAAAGTACAACTTATTCAAAGATTCAAACCCTAAGTTTTTGTGAGAATGAAGTTTTAAGTGTCCTAGAAATCTTTGTAAAAATTTCATTTAAAAATAATGAGCGAAACCCCTTCAAATAAGTCGATCAAATTAAGCACACGAGGAGTCGGGGCCCGTCCCAAGGGGTAGGGACGGCCATCCCGACCGGGACCACCCCCATCCCGACCGGGACACACTCCGGGACACCATGAAGACACGTCCCAAGGCTCCGGGACACTTGTCCCGAGGTGTACAGAAAAATTCAGCAAGTTTTGGCTTCGTTTCCTCGCTTGGTCTTCACTTGTACTTGCTTCTAACTTATCGTATGTCGTCCCAAGGCCTAGGGACAAGGCATAGTTCATCCCAAAGGGTAGGGACGAGGTCTAAAGTGATTAATTGAGCTCCGTGTTCCGTCCCAAGGTCCCGGGACACCTTCAAATGCTTAAACGAGGCTCGTGCGCAACCGAAACGGCACGAAACCAACTCGAAACATCATGAAACTTTATGAAACTTCACGAAACTTCCCGACCAGCATCCTAAACTCCAAATTAGCGCGTTTCCCTACAAAATAGACATAAAAACGCAGAAGGGCCAAAACGGAGAGAAATAGGAAGCGAAATGCAAGTAAAAGCACGGGAAACGCAAAGAAAAGCTCGTGGACAGGGGCTAAATATATGAAAATATATGAGACATCAGCAATCACGTACGTCTCAAAAAGGTTTGGCAATTCCTTTTGACCTTGAACCGGAGCGTACATTTAAGGCGAAAGAACTTGTTGAGGAACTTGGAAGCCGTTTCCCCTTCTACTTCATCCACCGAGGAAGCTCACGTTGAACCCGAACAAAAGAAAATGGTGAAGCTCTCCGATCATTCTATGACGACCGCGGCTCAAATTCCAACTGGCAATGCTATGCCAACCATAGCGGCCAACAATTTCGAGGTGAAACCCGCTTTTATAAACCTCATTGAGCGTAGTCAATTTGGGGGAAGCCCCGATGAGGACCCTAACCTTCACATACAAAACTTTTGTGACTATTGCTCCACGATCAAACAAACGGGTGTGACCCAAGATCAAATCCGAGAAATGCTTTTCCCGTTCTCTCTTCGGGACAAAGCAAAGCTATGGTTAAACTCCTTGAACCGCGTGGCGCTTGCCATTGTCGATTGGAACTCCTTGGTTTTGGCATTCTATCAAAATTACTTTCCGCCCGAGAAGACCGCTATGCTAAGGAGCCAAATTACAAGCTTTAGGCAAAGGGGAGACGAGTCTCTTTTTGATGCGTGGGAGAAGTACAAGGACTTGCAACGCCAATGCCCTCACCATGGCATGGACAAGTGGTTTATCGTCATGCAATTTTACAACGGTCTCTACAATGAGTCACGCCAAGTACTTGACTCTGCGGCGAATGGTCGGTTTGACAACATTGACGTTGACGAGGCTATAGACACGATTGAGGCCATGGCGATACACAATGCGTAATATGGTAGTTCTAGGAATGTTCCTAGGAGCGGAGGTAAGCATGACGTTGATGCGGTGGCCATGCTTACGGTGAAAATGGATGCTATGACTGCCATGATGAGTGAGATGCGGGCGTGTGGTAGTTCCTCACATGCTAGTGGACAAACGTGTAGGATTATATCGGTATATAGTCCTTTAAAATCACAGGATTATAATGAAAACTTTATAAGATTTATAGTCATAAAATGAAATTGTATAACAAAGTATAAAGATTTAAGAATTAACCTTTTAATCCTTTGAATTTGGCCTAAGAACAATACCAAAAATATGGTATCTCCTAATTGAAACACCCAAGATGTTATGAGAAATACCCTTTGAGATTTGCTAGAAAATTAGAGAAGAAAACAACTTTTCTCTCTAGGTTTTAGTGTTGTGTGCTATGAGAATAATGAATTAGGTTTTGATGAGTTTTGGAGAGTGATTAGGTTAAGTAGAGAGGAAAAAAACTCCCTTATACCCTAATCAAGTTACACGTCCAACTTAAGCATGGGGTGGACTTTTCACCTCATAATTTAAAAGCCCAATCTAATTAAAACACATTTAATTAGTTTCTTTAACTTTTAACATCTAATGTAATTATAATATCCATATATTATAATTAATCATAAATATCCGTATATTTATAATTTTTTAATTTATTATAACTGTTTAAAATTAATTAGCCTACATTACACGCAATAATTAAATATAACCTTTTATATTCAATTTACGAATTACAGCTAATTCCTCTCATCTAATATCATTTAATCATTATTAAATAATATTCATTATCACATTTGACTAACTCTTAGTCACATTTGACTAACCTTTTAGTCAACAACACTGACTAACCGTTTTGTCATTAAATAAGGCATCGATATGATTATTTTCTCAAATAATCACATCTCTCAAACACATCCTTTAGGTGTGACTCTTAGGGACCAGTTGATCACCGCCATCTGTATGACAATAACGTCAAACTTATCTAGCAAGCCAACCGTTATCGATAAACGTTAATCAACTGATTAAATACAAAATGTACCCTATGTACCTTTAGAGATTTTTTTATGTTATTGCACTAACTGTGGAGGACACTAGCTCCAACAAAACGGTAGCGGCGATGCACACTTCCCATGACCCTACTTGCGGTTCATGTGGCGTTTTCGGTCATTCTTCCTTAGAATGCCGAGGTATGTACGCCCCCGTCCTTGCCTTTTGATACATGTTATTTATATACGTTTTATGCCCCCGGTTCAGTCGCATTTAGCTTATATTTACTCGTGATTATTGCTAGTTTACGAGCTATTTGTTATATTTCTCGATACTGCTGCCTTTTATTTACATTTTGCAGGTTTTGGTGGTTTTGAGCCAAAACCCGAGACATTGGAGCATTACGAGAGCCGAACCGAGAAGACCGAGCTCGAGAACACGAGCAAAGGGACTAAGAGACTAAGAATTACGAGTTATGAGGCCCAAGAAGCAAGGATGGGCCAAGAATAGAAGGCCAAGTGAATCGACCCCAAGTCAGACAGTAGTTTGAGTGCAGATTACGGCCGGCTACTCTGATGCATATTTTGACGGATTTTGTTATAATTCGGGATTTAATTTTAAGAAACTATAAATAAGACCTCTTAGGTCGAAACTTAGGCTATGCTTTAATTTCTTAGTTTTAGTTACTGCTTCTTTTATTTTCCTCTCAAAACTCTAAAGACCTTAGTTTAATTTCAAGATTCATCGCTTTGTAACCGTCGATACTCCGTAAGATTTCAGGTTTTATTTCAATTGCAATTATTCCTATTAGTATGTCTTCTCTTATTGTTTTTATTGCTTTAACTTTTAATATGAGTAGCTAAATTATAATTAGGGTTTGAAGGTGATTTGTGATAGTTGATTCAGGACATGTTTTAATTGCTATTTTGATTGAAATTGTGCAAGTTGGTTTCTTCCTGCGCGTTTTACTATCAATTGAATTTAGGGACGCCTTTATTGAATTGAATCTAGGTTGTTTCAGTTTAAGATCGAAAGCCTAATTGAAACTAGACTCACGCGTATTTGATAAGTTGAATTTAGTAAGTTGCGAGAGCCCGCTAAATTTGCTTAAGGTTAATATTGACTCGAGAAGGCGTATTCTAAACCTAGCCACTTGCATAGCTTGATTGATTGATTTCTACTTTTGAGTTGAGTTCTGAATTGCTTTGTCATAATGATCCACGATGCCCTAATCCTTCTCCTCATTGATTTTTATTCATCCGCTTTATTATACGCTTTAGTTTATAGTTTGAACCAAACCCATTTTCACACCTTGAGTTGACTGTTATTGCCGAGCTTTAACTTGTAACTACTACGTTTCCTGTGGATTCGATCACCTTGCCAATAGTCAACATTAGTTGTCTTGTTAGGTTTATTTTGATATTGGCGATACGACTTAGCCGTGTCAATTTTGGCGCCGTTGCCGGGGAAACGGCTTTGCTAGTCTTAGTTATTGTTAGTTGTCATAGGTTTTTCTCTCTTAGTCTCAAGGAACCTAGTTCCTTGAGACCGTTCTCACCGTTTTCTCGAGTTATTTATGCGCAGGTCACCTACAGGTTTAGTTCCTTTTGATCCTGAACCTGTGCGTACCTTACACCGTACGCGTAATTTCTTTAAAGAGATCGCTGAGACCTACGAACGTGAACTTGAGGAAGCGTCGCAAGCGGAGTCAAGTGCAACGCGATCGTCCTACGAAGAGGACACACCTCCAGTTACTCCGGTTTTTCATCAGCTAGTGACTATGCCTAAACTAGCTAGTCACTCGGTTCCAAAGACGGAGTCCATACCGAATGGATTCACTATGCCCGCTACTCTTACGGGCAACTTTGAGATTCGACCCGCCTTTCTTACTTTGGTGGAGCGGAATCAGTTCGGAGGCTATCCTACGGAGGATCCAGGTCGACATATGCAGGTGTTTACGGACTATTGTTCGACTATTAAGCAGGCCGGGATTACGCAGGATCAAATAAGGGAAATGCTGTTCCCTTTTTCGTTAAAAGATCGAGCCCGCGAGTGGATTAATGACCTAAATAAGGAGGACGCCGGTATTACAGATTGGAGGAGTTTGGCTCTGGCGTTCTATGCAAAGTTTTATCCTCCAGAGCGCACTAATCAGATGAGGAGTCAGATACAGGGCTTCAAGCAAACATTTGACGAGTCTTTTGCTGAAGCGTGGGAAAGGTACAAGAAGCTAATTCGGGACTGTCCTCACCATGGCCTTAACGACTGGTTGGTTATTATGACTTTCTACAACGGGTTATATGCGGAGAGTAGAGCCATTCTAGATTCTGCTGCAGATGGTCGCTTTGCCAACAACGTCGATGATGACAAGGCTTGGGGGTTAATTGAGGATATGACTGTTCATTCGGCTCAGTTCGGGAAGCCGCGAGGTAATTCACGGTCCGCACATGATGACCGTGATAAGGGGAGTATTTCTGCGCTCACTAGTCGAGTTCTTTGTCTTGTTGCCGCAGATTAGTATGATGCAGGGTGGTGGTTCTTCTGGTGCCCAAGTAAATGCTATTGCAGGGCACGACATGGGTTATTCTTCGGGGTATGCTGCACCCCACGAGCAGGTTTATGCTTATCAATCATACAACCAAAACCTGCCCTACCAAAACCAACCCGGTTACGATCGCTCGCTTCTCTCATATCGTAACCAAAACGTCCTAAACCCTACCACCCAACCACCTCAAAACGCCCCTTATCAACCTCCTCACAAGAACTTTCAACCACCTCCTCCAAACTACCAAAAACCCGCCTATACACCACCTCCACGCGCGGTGCACGATCCAATGGCCGAGACTAGGGCCATGATGTCACGCAGATGGCGGTGATGATGGGTATGCAGGAGTCGCGAGAAGACAATGATGCAATACATGCAAAGAAGCGACCAGGCTAAAGACGCGACAATTAAGAATTTGGAGAATCAAGTGGCTCAACTCGCCACCCAGCGAGGCTTCGCGTCAACCAGGTTCACTTGCCATCGCAGGGGCAACCTCCTAACGCCTCCCGACATCTGCGTGTGCGATTACGTTGAGGAGCGGTGCGTTTTATGATGATCCGAGGCCAAAGCGTATGCCCGGTCGGCCGGCCTGGTCGTCAGCCAAGCTAAACTCGCTGCGAGGAAAGATGATTTGGGTGTTAATTCGGGTGTTTATTGCTACTCCTTCGCCCCGATTGATTAAGCTCCATTTCCGGTCGCCAACGTCAAGAGTCGAGACCAAGTTCAAGAAGTTCGTGGGCGTCGTTCAGTATTGCAGTCAGCGTCCCTTTTATTGATCTTGTGACTCAAATTCCTGCTTATGCTAAGTTTTTGAAAGAGGTCTTAGCTCGTAAGCGTACGTTAGAGGATGTGGTCGACTGTAGCCTTTGTGGGAGAGGCTAGCACTAGGTTGCAGGGTGGTAAACCTCCTAAACTTAGCGACCCAGGTACTTTTTCCATCCCCTGCTCTATTGGTAAGTTTGTGGTTCGCAATGCCTTGTGTGACCTTGGAGCGAGTGTGAGTGTCTTACCTTACTCCCTTTACCAAAAGATGAGCTTGTCAGCTTTGCAACCCACTCACATTACCTTACAAATGGCTGACCGTTCGATTAAGCGCCCTTTAGGCATACTACAAGACGTCCCAGTACAGGTTGGAAAGTTCTTTATCCCTGTAGACTTTGTCGTAGTGGATATGCCCGAGGATGTCCACATTCCTATCATTTTGGGGAGACCCTTCCTGCACACTGCTGGTGCAGTTATTGACGTAGGCAATAAGATGATAGCCTTTACGGTGGGGGGTGAGAGGTTGACCTTTACTCATTCAGATACCCGCGGTCGCCCATGCGTTTAGAGTCGGTTTGTGCTGTTAATGTTATACCTCCGTCTCACTCTACTGGAGACACTTTGGAGGTCGCTTCTGTTGTCTCCCCGTGTGCAGGTTCTTTACAGGATGGCTGCAAGGTTGGTTTGGGGGAGAGGAAGCTGCTAGAAGCCGATCTATTTGACGCTAGTGATGGAGGAGGGCCTACGGTTGAGCCGCTTGGAGCACAAGGGCGATTTGGAGAGCCATTTCGCGATCGAGGACCCACAATGAATGAGTATGCTGCGCTACCTCGAGGGGGAGGAGTGCTTTGGCGATTGGATGCTGTTTCGCCAAGTGAAGCTGTTGCAAGTGGCCAACGACCTTGGCCTGCTTATACTTGATTTCTGAAGCTTGGAAGAGTCGTGCGGGACTATAAACCAGCGCTTCCGGGAGGCAACCCGATGACGTTGTACTTTTTATTAGCACTTGTACTTTGGTTTGGTTTGTTTTGTTGACATTATACGTTTTATTGAGCGCGCGAGGAAGAGGGATTATCTTTGTGATTTTTATCGCGCAGGCACTAAAGGACTTTTGGTCCTTAGTATTTTGAGAAAACGCTCACGAGAGGCATGCCCGGTAGGTCGGCCGGCCAGACTCCGGCCACCGCACCGTCGCGAATTTGGAAGCGAGAGAAAAAAAAACGCGCGAAAAAGAATTGTGCACGCAGGCCGTAGACCCGTAGCCGGTCGGACCGGCCCTGGTGTTCTGCTGCTCTGTTTTGTTGCTTCTTGTCTGCTGCTCCGAAGTGTTGCACAGCTGGACTGATTTGGACGCATATATGTGGATTTTCGCCGCACTCCACGCTTTACTTCGGTTTGGGGGAGCTCCGACTTTATAATGTGAGCATTCTTTACCCCACTTCCCTCTTTTTCCGTTTTTACTTTCCTACTCCCGTATGATTTATGTCCTCCTCTGCTTTTGTGGTTGTGCTGTTTTCCACATTGAGGACAATGTGTGATTTGGTTTGGGGGAGGGAAACACTTTCGCGCTTATTACTTCATTTTCATTTTCATTTCGTGTGCATTTATTACAAAAATCCAAAAAAAATCGAAAAATTCAAAAAAATTACAAAAATACGAGTCTTTTTGGTCTGCTTTGTCTAGCTTGGAGAATTGATTAGTGCATTTACTTTGATCTTTAGTATCTCCGAGTCGACTTTCTATCGCCTTAGCTTGCACGATTGGTTTGTTTCCTATTAATAGATTGCGAGCCTCAACACTAGTCCACTTGTATTTGCTTAATTCTATTCGCTTTTCGCTTGTTTACTTTCGACTTTGGCATTCGAGCTTGGCAATGGTTTGTGGAACGATTGGTTTGTTGGTTTGAGGTATGATTGGAATGATTCATTTTATGTTGGAGCAATGCTTCGATGCTCTCGGAGGGGACTCATTTATTTGAGTAACCACAGTGGCCATGAATTTGGTTGTGACCGAGAGTATGAGCAATAATGTAACCCTTAAGGAAATATGTGTACCCGAGCGCGATTTTTACCGAGTGAACGTCAAGCTAAACGGTACTACATACGAGGGATGCTCCACATTTGCGAGAAAAGAAAACAGGATACAGAAAAATGCAGAAAAGAGAAAAAGGAAAAAGGAAATGATTTGGAGAGATTGGTTGATTGGAAAGTGGTTCGTACGGTTGGCTGACACAGCTAAGTCGTATCACCCTGTCAAAATAAACCTACAAAACACTAACAAGTAGCTAGCGGCAAGCAGGATCGTATCCACAGAGAAACGGTGTAGTTTTAAGCTAAAGACGGAGTAAACAGGTCTAACTCAAAGGTATGAAAAAGGATTTGTTTTAAACTAAACTAAGACAGTAATAAAGTAGATCAACAAATATCAATAAGGAGAAGGATTAGGGCATCAGGATCATTATGACAGTGATTCAGGAACTCAACTCAGAAGTAAATAACAATCAATTGAAGCTATGCAAGTGGCTAGGTTTAGGAATACGCTCTCTCGAGTCAATATTAACCTTAAGCAAATATAGCGGGCTCTCATGACTTACTAAATTCAACTTATCAAATATGCGTGAGTCTAGTTTCAATTAGGCTTTCGATCTTAAACTGAAACAACCTAAATTCAATTCAATAAAGGCGTCCCTAAATTCAATTGATAATAAAACGCATAGGAAGAAACCAACTTGTACAAGTTCAATCAATTTAGCAATTAAAACATGTCCTGAATCAACTATCACAAATCATCTTCAAACCCTAATTATAATTTAGCTACTCATATTAAAAGTTAAAGCAATAAAAACAATAAGAGAAGACATAATTAAATGAAATAATTGCAATTGAATAAAAACCTGAAACTTACGGAGTACCGACGGTTACAAAGAAGATCAAATCTTGAAGCTAAACTAAAGTTTGAATGTTTTGTAAAGAGAGAAAGTAAAGCAGTAAACCTAACTTAGAAAACTAATGTAAAATAAAGCATAAAACCCAAGTTTCGACCTAAGAGGTCTTATTTATAGTTTCCTAAAATTAAATCCCGAATTATAACAAAATCCGTCAAAATATTCATCAGAGCCGGCCGTAAATGGCCCCAGGCAGTAGGCTTTGTCTGACTCGGGCTGATTCACTTGGCCTTCTATTCTTGGCCCATCCTTGCTTCTTGGGCCTCATAACTCGTAATTCTTAGTCTCTTGGTCCCTTTGCTCGTGTTCTCGAGCTTGGTCTTCTCGGTTCGGTTCTCGTAATGCTCCAATGTCTCGGGTTTTGGCTCAAAACCACCAAAACCTGCAAAATGTAAATAAAAGGCGTGATGTCGAGAAATATAACAAATAGCTCGTAAACTAGCAATAATCACGAGTAAATATAAGCTAAATGCGGTGAGCAAGGGCATAAAACGTATATAAATAACATGTATCAAACTCCCCCAAACCAAACCTTTGCTTGTCCTCAAGCAAACAGCGTCGGAGAAAATCAAAGCGACACGAACTAATCACGTTAGTATCTCGAAGTGGACGACCTATGCACATAAACTAAGCAAACCATAGCCTATTTCACCGGAAATAGAGCACAAGTCTCAACCATTCACACCACATTATACCGCTAGCCTCTAACGCTTACGCAAAAGTAAAACTAACGACAAATCAATTCAAGCAAGGCCAACCGTACAAACCACTTTCCAATCAACCAATCTCTCCAAATCATTTCCTTTTTCCTTTTTCTCTTTTCTTTTTCTGCAATTTTTTCTTTTTCCGCAAATGTGGAGCATCCCTCGTATGTAGTACCGTTTAGCTTGACGTTCACTCGGTAAAAATCGCGCTCGGGTACACATATTTCCTTAAGGGTTACATTATTGCTCATACTCCCGGTCGCAACCAAATTCATGGCCACTGTGGTAACTCAACTCAAATGAGTCCCCTCCGAGAGCATCGAAGCATTGCTCCAACATATATAAGATCGTTCCAATCAAACCGCAAACCAATCAAACCATACATTCCACAAACCATTGCCAAGCTCGAATGTCAAAGTCGAAAGTAAACGAACGAAAAGCGATAAGAATTAAGCAAATACAGGTGGGTTAGAGTTGAGACTCGCAATCTAGTAACAGGAAACAAACATATAGTGCAGCTACGACGATAGAAAGTCGACTCGGAGATACTAAAGATCAAAATTAAATGCACTAATCAATTCCCCAAACTAGATAAAGCAGGACAAAGCAGACCAAAAAGACTCGTATTTTTGTAATTTTTTTGAATTTTTCGATTTTTTTTGTTTTTTCATAATAAATGCACACGAAATGAAAATGCAAACGCGAAAGTGTTTCCCTCCCCCAAACCAAATCACACATTGTCCTCAATGTGGAAAACAGCATAACCACAAAAGCAGAGGAGGACACATAACATACGGGGAAGGAAAAGTAAAGCGAAAAGGAGGGTAAAGTGGGGTAAAGAATGCTCACTTGATAAAGTCGGAGCTCCCCCAAACCGAAGTAAAGTGTGGAGTGCGGCTAAAATCCACGTATGTGCGTCCAATTCAGTCCAACATCGAGGTACTTCGGCATAGCACGCAAGAAGAAGCAAAACGGAGCAGCAGAGCGTGGGGGCGGTCGGGGCCGTGGCCGGCGGCCGCTCCCATGCAATTTCTCGTTTTTTCACGTTTTTCACCTGTTTCAAATTTGACTCACGGTCTTGCGGTCGGGCTCATTTGCCGTCGGCCAAGGTACCGCGTTCTCGTAGCTTTTTCTTCAAAAATACTAAGGACAAAGTCCAAAAGTACCTGCGCGCTAAAATCAATCATAAAAACCCTCGTCCTCTCGCTCAAAATCAAACCAAAAGTCATAAAACAAACCAAACAAAGTACAAGTGCTAATAAAAAGTACAACGTCATCGGGTTGCCTCACGAGCGGTTTATAGTCATACGACTCTTCAAAGCTTTAGAAATCAATTATCACGGAGGCCAAGGACATTGGCCATTTGCAACCACCTCGCTTGTCGTAACGCGTGGTCGAGCAGCGGCGAATCTGCCTCCTCGAGGCAGCTCATCGTCAAATATCAGCACGCACGGGATTCCTCCTCGAATCATCTCACCATATCTCCCCTGTGCGTGGCGACTCGATCGTGGGGCTCTCATTCCCATTACTAGCAGCATAAAGGTCAGCCTTCAACACTTTCCTCTCCCCCAAACCAATCGTGCAGCTGCTCGGCGACGTACCTGCACAAGGAGAGACAACAGAAAGGACCTCCAAAGTGTCTCCGATAGAGTGTGGCGGAGGTATTGCATCAATAGTACAAACCGACTCTAACTGCATCGGCGATCTCGGGACACTCGACTGAGTGAAAACCAACTTCTCCCCCCCTACTGTGAAGGTCAAAGTCCCATTACCCACATCAATGAGCGCTCCCGCGGTATGTAAGAAGGGTCGTCCTAAGATAACCGGGATATGGGAATCCTCGGGTATGTCGAGCACAACGAAGTCTGGGGATAAAGAACTTTCCAACCCGTGCGGGGGCGTCTTCTAAAATACCTAGAGGTCGGCGTGGCGAGCGATCGGCCATCTGTATAGACATGGAAGTACACTTAAAAGATGTCATGTTAAGCTTCTTACAGATGGAGTAAGGGATCACACTCACACTAGCTCCTAAATCGCAAAGGGCATTATCAATCGTGTGGGTGCCTATAGCGCAGGGGATAGAAAAACTACCCGGATCCTTGACCAGGGGAGGGTTACCCTGCAGAAAACGACTACATTCCCCCGTAAAAGCGACTGACTCGACCCCATCCAAAGACCGTTTCCTAAGCAAGACTTCCTTCATGAACTTAGCATAAGCAGGCATTTCACGAATTAAATCAATAAAAGGAACGTTTACCTGCAAGCTCTTGATGATCTCAAAAAACTTACTGAACTGGGAGTCCTTTTTGGATCGTGCACTCCGTGGGAAAGGTAACCTAATTTGAATTGCCGGACCTTTAACATCACCCGTAGCTTGCTGTTGCTGCGCTGGCCGGTCCCGGGCCGGCTGCCGGTCGACCGGCTGCGACGTCTGTGTCGTCTCTTCCCCATCACCACCAGCAGCTCCTCTTTTCAGCCCTGTAGACCCCGGCACCTTAGGACCGTCATAAGCTCGCCCACTCCGCAACTGAATTGCATTAACATGCTCAATATTCGTCGGTTGATCGCCCTACGGAGGTAATTGACCCTTTTGACGGGTCGCCTGCGACGTAGCAAGTTGAGCGACCTGCGTCTCGAGATGCTTAACGGCCTGATTTGTCTCCATTTGCATCTTTTGAGTGTCCATCTGCATCTTCTGCATAGCTATCATCATGGAACGCATTTCAGCTAATGGGTCGGGGACAGGTGTATGTTGTGATGGAGGGACATAGGGTGGCTTTTGGTAGGTGGGTGGTTGTTGTTGGAAGTTTTTGTGAGGGGGTTGATAGGGAGTGTTTTGGGGTGGTTGGGTAGTCGGGTTCTGCACATTCTGGCTACGATAAGATAGCAACGAGCGATCATAACCAGGTTGGTTTTGGTAGGCGAGTTTGATTATAAGGTTAGTACGCATAAACCTGCTCTGAGGCGCATGACATGCCCCGCGGAGTAACCGAATCGTGCCAGCAGCGGCGTTGACGTGAGCACTAGAAGAACCACCTCCGTTCATTTGGCTGATCTGCGCAGTTAGCGCAGCAACTTGACTCGTGAGCGTGACGGCGCTCCCTTATCACGGTCATCATGTGCGGACCGCGAATTCCCCCTAGGCTTCCCGAACTGAGATGAGTGAATAGCCATGTCTTCAATCAACCCCCAAGCCTTATCGTCGTCGACGTTATTAGCAAAACGTCCCTCCGCAGCAGAATCAAGAATGGCTCTACTCTCCGAATAAAGACCATTGTAAAAAGTCATAATCACGGGCCAATCGTTCGACCCATGATGAGGACAATCCGTATCGACTTCTTATACCTTTCCCAAGCTTGACCAAAGTCTCATCGTATATGCGCTTGAAGCCACGAATCATTGCGCGCGTCGGTTAGTGCGCTCCGGAGGATAAAATTTTGAATAGAACGCGAGAGCCAAACTCCTCCAATCTGTAATACCGGCGTCCTCCTTGTTTAGATCAGTAATCCACTCGCGGGCTCGTTCTTTTAACGAAAAAGGGAACAGCATCTCCCTTATTTGATCCTGCGTAATCCCGGCCTGCTTAATAGTAGAACAGTAGTCGGTAAACACCTGCATATGTCGACCAGGATCCTCCGTAGGATAGCCTCCGAACTGATTCCGCTCCACCAAAGTCAAGAAGGCGGGTCGAATCTCAAAGTTGCCCGTAAGAGTAGTGGGCATCGTAAATCCATTAGGAATGGATTCGGGTTTAGGCACCGAGTGACTCGAAAGTTTAGGCATTGTCACTGGTTCCTCTAAGTCAATCACGACGTGTATGTTGTCCTCTGCGTAGGACGATCGTTCGGAGCGAGATTCCTCCTCTGAACTGTGCACGCTCTCAGCTGCGTATGATTCTGCGATTTCCTTGAAGAAGTTCTGGCGTCACGGTGCAAAATGCGCTCAGGTTCAGGATCAAACGGGACTAAACCTGTAGGTGACCTGCGCATATATAACTCAAAGGAAAAGGGTGAGAACGGTCTCAAGGAACTAGGTTCCTTGAGACAAGGGAGAAAAACCTGTAACTAAACAATAACTAAAACTAGCAAAGCCGTTTCCCCGGCAACGGCGCCAAAATTGACACAGCTAAGTCGTATCACCCTGTCAAAATAAACCTACAAAACACTAACAAGTAGCTAGCGGCAAGCAGGATCGTATCCACAGAGAAACGGTGTAGTTTTAAGCTAAAGACGGAGTAAACAGGTCTAACTCAAAGGTATGAAAAAGGATTTGTTTTAAACTAAACTAAGACAGTAATAAAGTAGATCAACAAATATCAATAAGGAGAAGGATTAGGGCATCAGGATCATTATGACAGTGATTCAGGAACTCAACTCAGAAGTAAATAACAATCAATTGAAGCTATGCAAGTGGCTAGGTTTAGGAATACGCTCTCTCGAGTCAATATTAACCTTAAGCAAATATAGCGGGCTCTCGCAACTTACTAAATTCAACTTATCAAATATGCGTGAGTCTAGTTTCAATTAGGCTTTCGATCTTAAACTGAAACAACCTAAATTCAATTCAATAAAGGCGTCCCTAAATTCAATTGATAATAAAACGCATAGGAAGAAACCAACTTGTACAAGTTCAATCAATTTAGCAATTAAAACATGTCCTGAATCAACTATCACAAATCACCTTCAAACCCTAATTATAATTTAGCTACTCATATTAAAAGTTAAAGCAATAAAAACAATAAGAGAAGACATAATTAAATGAAATAATTGCAATTGAATAAAAACCTGAAACTTACGGAGTACCGACGGTTACAAAGAAGATCAAATCTTGAAGCTAAACTAAAGTTTGAATGTTTTGTAAAGAGAGAAAGTAAAGCAGTAAACCTAACTTAGAAAACTAATGTAAAATAAAGCATAAAACCCAAGTTTCGACCTAAGAGGTCTTATTTATAGTTTCCTAAAATTAAATCCCGAATTATAACAAAATCCGTCAAAATATTCATCAGAGCCGGCCGGCCGGCAGCCGGTCCAGACCGGCCGGCCTGTCTGACTTGGGCTGATTCACTTGGCCTTCTATTCTTGGCCCATCCTTGCTTCTTGGGCCTCATAACTCGTAATTCTTAGTCTCTTGGTCCCTTTGCTCGTGTTCTCGAGCTTGGTCTTCTCGGTTCGGCTCTCGTAATGCTCCAATGTCTCGGGTTTTGGCTCAAAACCACCAAAACCTGCAAAATGTAAATAAAAGGCAGCAGTATCGAGAAATATAACAAATAGCTCGTAAACTAGCAATAATCACGAGTAAATATAAGCTAAATGCGACTGAACCGGGGGCATAAAACGTATATAAATAACATGTATCATTGGCCTTGCTTGAATTGATTTGTCGTTAGTTGTACTTTTGCGTAAGCGTTAGAGGCTAGCGGTATAATGTGGTGTGAATGGTTGAGACTTGTGCTCTATTTCCGGTGAAATAGGCTATGGTTGTATGTCTATGTGCATAGGTCGTCCACTTTGAGATACTAGCGTGATAAGTTCGTGTCGCTTTGATTTTCCCCGACGCTGTTTGCTTGAGGACAAGCAAAGGTTCGGTTTGGGGGAGTTTGATACATGTTATTTATATACGTTTTATGCCCCCGGTTCAGTCGCATTTAGCTTATATTTACTCGTGATTATTGCTAGTTTACGAGCTATTTGTTATATTTCTCGATACTGCTGCCTTTTATTTACATTTTGCAGGTTTTGGTGGTTTTGAGCCAAAACCCGAGACATTGGAGCATTACGAGAGCCGAACCGAGAAGACCGAGCTCGAGAACACGAGCAAAGGGACTAAGAGACTAAGAATTACGAGTTATGAGGCCCAAGAAGCAAGGATGGGCCAAGAATAGAAGGCCAAGTGAATCAGCCCAAGTCAGACAGTAGTCTGGACCATTCTTGGCGGCCGGCTCGCATATTTTGACGGATTTTGTTATAATTCGGGATTTAATTTTAAGAAACTATAAATAAGACCTCTTAGGTCGAAACTTAGGCTATGCTTTAATTTCTTAGTTTTAGTTACTGCTTCTTTTATTTTCCTCTCAAAACTCTAAAGACCTTAGTTTAATTTCAAGATTCATCGCTTTGTAAATCGATTACTCGTAAGATTTAGTGTTTTATTTCAATTGCAATTATTCCTATTAGTATGTCTTCTCTTATTGTTTTTATTGCTTTAACTTTTAATATGAGTAGCTAAATTATAATTAGGGTTTGAAGGTGATTTGTGATAGTTGATTCAGGACATGTTTTAATTGCTATTTTGATTGAAATTGTGCAAGTTGGTTTCTTCCTGCGCGTTTTACTATCAATTGAATTTAGGGACGCCTTTATTGAATTGAATCTAGGTTGTTTCAGTTTAAGATCGAAAGCCTAATTGAAACTAGACTCACGCGTATTTGATAAGTTGAATTTAGTAAGTTGCGAGAGCCCGCTAAATTTGCTTAAGGTTAATATTGACTCGAGAGAGCGTATTCCTAAACCTAGCCACTTGCATAGCTTCAATTGATTGATTTCTACTTTTGAGTTGAGTTCCTGAATTGCTGTCATAATGATCCTGATGCCCTAATCCTTCTCCTCATTGATTTTTATTCATCTGCTTTATTATCTGCTTTAGTTTATAGCTGAACCAAACCCATTTTCACACCTTGAGTTGACCTGTTATTGCCGACTTTAACTTGTAACTACTACGTTTCCCTGTGGATTCGATCCTGCTTGCCACTAGCTGCTGTTAGTTGTCTTGTTAGGTTTATTTTGATATTGGCGATACGACTTAGCCGTGTCACCTTTCAATCTCAATCCCATTCAGAAAACAATCCCTACTCCAACTACTATAACGAAGGCTAGAAAAATCACCCAAACTTGAGTTACAATAGACAAAACGTTTTGAATCCACAACAACAACACCAAAACAGCCCACAAAACTTTGTTCCCTACAATAATAATGCTCCAAGACCTTACAATCCACCGGGTTTTCAACGCCCGCCTTACCAAGCACCCGTTGCTCCTGCTCCGGTCTCCGATCCCGTGAGTGAAATGAGAGCCATGACGATGAAAATGGCTAAGACTCAAACTATGATGGCTCACATGAAAAAGAGCGATCAAGCGAAGGATGCGGCCATTAAAATGCTCGAAACATAAATGGCTCAACTTGCTTCCTCGAATCCTCAAAAGAAGCCGGGTTCTCTTCCATCACAAGGGTCACAACCTCATGAGACGGCGAATGCCATCTCCTTGCGTAGCGGCACAATCTACGATGGTCCACCAATGCCTACTTTTGATGCTCTACCCGCTAAGGTGGTAAGTGAGGTAGACCCTACTCTTCTCCCTAACGTTTTAGGTGCTTCTAGTGATGGTTTTGCAGGAGCAGGTACGGATGGGGAAGCCGTGGGTGGTGAGGCCAAGAAGGTCGAGGCGCAACAAGCTAAAGCTAAGGAAAATGAGCCGCCGATTCAAATCAAATTGCCATTCCTGAGCCGAGTGGTAAAGCCCAAACTTGATGCACAATTCGGTAAGTTTATGGAGGTGGTCAAGGACCTGATGGTAACCGTTCCTTTCACTGAATTAGTCACTCAAATCCCTGCATACGTTAAATTTTTAAAAGACATCTGATGTGTGCGTTTTATATTGATTTATTTACCCCCGTTTTGTCACATTTAGCTCGCGTTTAGCTGAGTATGTATGTATTTTAGGAGCTATTTTCTGTGAATGTTGGTACTGCCGCCTCTTTATGTCATTTTACAGGTTTTGGTTGATTATGAGCTGATTTGCGAGGCATTTCTCGGAGGCGTTGTTGATTACACGAGCTCAGTAGTTGCTGGAAGGGCTCGGGAGTGCTAAACGAGGCTTGAAACGGAAGAACTCAAGCTCGAGAGCTGATACGGAAGCAATACTACGTTACGGGACGCTAAACCTATAGGTTCGGAGTGAACCTACCGGTTCAGGAAGTTGCTAAATTGAAATAAAGTTGCTGGAAATTTACGAGAGCATAAGAACCGATCGGCATAGAGCTGAACCGATCGGTTCAGAACCCCAAACCGATCGGTTCGACCCCGAACCGGTCGGTTCTACCTTTTTTATTTTGCGTTTTTGCGGAGCCTATATATAAGACTCGAGTAGGGTTTTATCTTTTTATCTTTCATTTTATATTAGCAGCTTTAGATTATTTTCTAAGTACTTTTCTCTAGAACTAAAAACTCATCCTTGGAGATTGAATTGAAACGTTGTAATCGTCGGTTCTACGCATTAATTTCAAGCATCTCAATCATTGGTAATCTCATGTTTGCTTTATTCAATTCCTCTACTTTAATGCTTAATTTCCTTTTTGCCCTAATTATGAGTAACTAATCCCTTTCTAGGGTTTATGGGGATCGATGATTGGTAATTAGGTTTTATTATTGGAATTGGTTACCTTGTGATTGTTCGTTGTTAATCTATTCCCTTGCCCTAATTTCACATTCAATTAATCAAAGGCCACGATTAATTGCTTGACCTAGGAAACCTAAACCTAAGACCGAAAGCCGGGTTAAGGTGAGCCTTGTGAGGGAGTTAGTAGAGCGAGACTAATACATAGCGAGAGCCCGTTAGTCGAGCTTTAGGATTGACTTTGATCTAAGAGGACTTGTCTTCTTCCATTAGCACGAACCCTTGCTAGTACCTTTATTCCGTGATAACCTTAGTACTTTCGTCATCGTGAACCTGCGACCCTAGACCTCTCCCTTTATCGACTTTTAATCCTTTAGTTCTTGTCCATCCTTAGTTTAGTAACTCATAAACCAAACCTTTTCACACCTTGAGTACACTAGAACCCTAAGTCTATAGTAGTTTCGACCTTCTCCTAGTGAATTCGACACCCTGCTTGCCGCTAGCTATTAGTTAGTAGGACCGTAGGTTTATCTTGACATAGGTGACACGACTTTAGTCTTGTCAATTTTGGCGCCGTTGCCGGGGAGACGGTTTTGTTTACTGCTATTTACTTTAATTTCTAGTTTACTTCTCTTGTCTCAGGGAACTCCAGTTCCTTGAGACCGCTTCTCATTCTTCCTTGTAGTTCTTGTTTATGCGCAGGTCATCTCAGGATTTACTCCCATTTGATCCTGAACCTGAACGTACTCTTCGTAGAACACGCAAATTCTTCAAGGAGGTCGCAGAAGCTAACGATCCAGAAACTGTAGAATTCTTGTACGAAGAATTTCGTGCAACGCAATCGTCCGAAGAGGACAACCTACAACTTGTTGTTATCGATACTTTTGACGAACCACCGGTCAACGCTACTTTAGTAGAACCACTCGTCACGATGCCGAAGCTTTTTACTCATTCTATGCCCAACGAGGAGTCCATTCCTACTGGATTCCAGATTCCTGCTACGGTTCAGGGAAATTTTGAGATTCGTCCTGCCTTTCTCAATTTGGTGGAACGAAATCAATTTGGCGGTAATCCAACTGAAGACCCAGGTAGACACATGCAGGTGTTTACTGATTATTGCTCTACTATAAAGCAGGCTGGGATCACTCAAGATCAGATACGGGAGATGCTTTTCCCATTTTCGTTGCGTGATCGAGCACGTGAATGGATTACTGATCTAGACAAGGAAGCTGCGGGGATAGCTGATTGGAATGGTCTAGCCCTTGCTTTCTATCAGAAGTACTATCCTCCTGAGCGGACTAATAACCTCCGCAGTCAAATCCAAGGTTTTAAGCAGTCGTTTGATGAATCACTTGCTGAAGCGTGGGAGCGTTATAAGAAGCTTATACGCGCGTGTCCGCATCACGGGCTTAATGATTGGCTAGTTATCATGACATTCTACAATGGTTTGTACGCGGAGAGTCGTGCTACTTTGGACTCCGCCGCTAACGGTAGGTTCGCGAATAATGTCGACGATGACAAAGCATGGCAGTTGATTGAAGAGATGGCAGTTCATTCCGCGTAATACGATCGACCATGAGGCAATTCTCGGTCAGCTCATAGTGACCGCGACAAGGAATCCCTTAGTGCTATCGCCTCTCAGCTATCTGCGTTGACGTTGAAGGTTGACAATCTTCAAAATGCCGGTCCATCGAGTTCTCATCAGGTGAATGCACTAGCGGGACATGATTTGGGGCGTTCTAATTGTGGTGCAGCGGGGCATTATGCATCAGATTGCATGGGGTCGCATGAGCAGGTTCATGCCTTTCAGTCTTATCGACCGAACCTGCCTTATCAAAATCAACCAGGTTATGATCGCTCTCTACTTTCCTACCGGAACCAGAACGTTCTTAATCCTACGACACCACCACCGCAACAAAATGCTCAGCCGTATGTTCCACCGCAAAGGAACTACCAACCGCCAGGCTTCCAAAATCAGAGGCCCTCATTCCATCAACAACAACATTATCAACAACCACCACCAGTTCAACCTGCTCCTACTCCTGATGTCGATCCTGGTATGAGTGAAATAAAGGCCATGATGATGCAGATGGCCAAGAATCAGGAGACTATGATGGCACAAATGCAAAAGAGTGATCAAGCTAAGGATGCCGCCATAAAAATGTTGGAGAATCAAGTTGCTCAACTTGCCGCCTCTAATGCTCAGAGGAAGCAAGGTTCACTCCCGCCATAGGGTTCGCAGCCTCACGAGTCTGCAAATGCGATCACCTTACGGAGCGGTTCGAGTTATGAGGGCCCTGCTATGCCCAAAGGTGATGCTGATGTAGCTGTGGATGTCACTGTCGAGCCGACAGTAGAGGAGGATGTTCGTGCTGAGGTGCAGGACACTAATGTGGATGTTACGAAGGAGGCACCCAAGGAGAAAGATGCTAAAGCTCAGGAGACCGTGGCGATTCGACTACCCTTTCCATCTCGGGTGGCGAAATCGAAGCTCGATAACCAGTTTGGTAAGTTTATGGAGGTAGTTAAAAACCTTCAGGTAACGGTCCCTTTTACTGAGCTTATTACGCAGGTCCCTTCGTATGGTAAGTTTATGAAGGATATACTCACTAAGAAGCGGTCTTTTAGTGGGGTGGAGACTGTTGCTTTTACTGAACAGTGCAGTGCTTTATTACAAAATAAGTCTCCACCCAAGCTTAAGGACCCCGGTAGCTTCTCCATACCTTGCACCATCGGTACTTTAACTATTGAAAAAACTCTTTGTGATCTTGGTGCGAGTGTAAGCGTTATACCTTACTCCGTATGTGAGAAGTTGAACATGGGGGTGCTTAAGTGCACTAATATGACGCTCCAGATGGCTGACCGTTCTATAAAACGCCCTCTAGGTGTTTTAGAGGACGTTCCCGTTAGAGTGGGTAAATTTTTCATACCGGTCGATTTTATTGTACTCGACATGGCCGAAGATTCTCAAATACCCATCATTTTGGGTAGACCTTTTCTACATACCGCGGGAGCGGTGATCGACGTCAAGAATGGTAGGTTGACACTTGAGGTAGGGGACGATAAGATAACATTTAATCTTACTAATGCTTTGAAGAGTCCTATGCTAGAGGAGTCTTGTTATATGATTGATGTTATAGATTCTATTGTTGCCGATGCTAAGCCTCAATCTCTACTTAGAGATCCTTTGGAGGTCGTTCTTGTTTTGGATTAGGTAATGCGGTGATGAGGAATTTGGAGCGCAGAGGTTGATGCTTTGGAAGGCTGCGCTAAATGGAAAAGAGCTCACTAGCGAGGAGAGCAAAAAGGTACAAAGTTTGGTTCAATCCTCATGCATTTGTTGAGGTACAAAAACCGAACTTAAACCCCTTCCCTCTCGTTCAAGTATGCTTTTCTAGGCAGTGCAGAGTTGTATCCCGTGATTGTGAGTGCCACCCTAACCGAGAGTCGGTTGTCATCCTTGCTTCTTTGTTTGAGGAGACATAAGAAGGCTATAGGGTATTGTTTAGATGATTTCAGGGGAATTAGCCCCGATTTTTGCATGCACCGCATTCACTTAGAGGAGGGTCATAAGCCATGTATTCAGGGTCAGCGTCGTTTGAACCCGAATATGCAAGAAGTGGTGAAGAAGGAGGTAATGAAACTACTTGACGTAGGGATTATTTATGCTATTTCTGATTCGAATTGGGTTAGTCCCGTGCAGGTAGTACCTAAGAAAGGAGGGACCACTGTGGTTAAGAACGATAAGAATGAACTCATCCCGACTAGGATAGTTACAGGGTGGCGCATGTGTATAGACTATAGACGACCTAACACGGCCACTAAGAAAGACCACTACCCCCTTCCCTTCATTGACCAGATGCTTGAGAGGTTAGCTTGCCATAAGTATTTCTGTTACTTAGATGGCTATTCGGGATTCTTTCAAATCCCAATTCATCCCGAGACCAGGAGAAGACGACCTTTACTTGCCCCTACGGCACATTTGCTTACCGTAGGATGCCCTTTGGTTTGTGTAATGCCCCTGCTACTTTTTAGCGTTGCATGACTAGTATCTTCTCTGATTTTATTGAGTCTATTATGGAGGTCTTTATGGATGATTTCAGCGTTTATGGGACTACTTTTGATGTCTGTTTATCTAATTTGACTAAAGTTCTTAAACGTTGTGAAGAAGTCGATCTTGTTTTGAATTGGGAAAAGTGCCACTTCATGGTGAATGAAGGAGTGGTACTTGGCCATGTTGTCTCTGAAAAGGGCATCCAGGTGGATCGAGCGAAAGTTCAAGTGATTGAGCAATTACCTCCACCCATCAATGTTAAAGGGGTTCGGAGTTTCCTTGGTCATGCGGGGTTTTATCGCCGCTTTATCAAGGACTTTTCAAAAATTGCTAAACCACTGACTGAGCTTCTCCTCAAGGATGCTCCTTTCGTGTTTACTAATGCGTGTCTTGAGGCCTTTGACAGGATTAAACAGGCTTTGATTTCGGCGCCTATTATTCAGTCACCTGATTGGAGTTTGCCGTTCGAGATCATGTGCGATGCGAGCGACTATGCTGTTGGCGCTGTGCTAGGTCAAAGGAAGGATAAAGTTCTTCATGCCATTTACTACGCTAGTAAAACACTTGATGAAGCTCAGGTCAACTACGCCACCACCGAGAAAGAACTACTTGCGATTGTCTTTGCCTTGGACAAGTTTCGATCTTACCTCATTGGGTCGAAAGTCATTGTCTACACTGATCATGCTGCATTGAAGTATCTCCTTGCTAAGAAGGAGGAAAAGCCAAGACTTATTCGATGGATACTGTTGCTGCAAGAGTTCGATCTCGAAATTCGAGACAAGAAGGGAGCCGAGAATGTTGTTGCTGATCACCTTTCTCGGTTGAGATTTAATGAAAGAGGAGTCGTTATTCCTATCGACGACTCCTTTCCCGATGATACTTTAATGATGGTTAACGCAGCTGGCGTTACTGAGACTCCGTGGTTCGCTGATATCGCGAACTATCTAGTAGGCAAGCAGTTGCCTTCCGATCTTTCTTACCGTGAGAAGAAGAAATTTACGCATGATGCTCGCTATTATTTACGGGGCGATCCTTATTTATTCAAATGGTGTGCGGACGGGTTATATAAATCGATGTATTCCGCAGTGGGAGGTCCCGGGTGTACTCGAGAGCTGTCATTCCTCACTCTATGGTGGTCATCATGGTCCTTCTAGGACCGCGGCGAAAGTTCTGCAGTCGGGTTTCTATTGGCCGACTTTATTCAAGGATGCTCAAGCTTTCATTCAATCATGTGATGCGTGCCAACGTACCGGCAACATTTCTAGGAGGCATGAGATGCCTCAGACGGGTATCCTTGAGGTAGAAATTTTCGTCGTTTGGGGAATTGACTACCAAGGCCCTTTTCCCTCATCTAAAGGGAATAGATACATTCTTGTTGCTGTAGATTATGTGTCGAAATGGGTAGAAGCTGTCGCGTCTCCGACTTGCGATGCTAAGACCGTGGTTGCTCTTTTTAAGAAGATCATTTTTCCACGCTATGGAGTTCCTAGAGCCATTATTAGCGATGGCGGTTCTCACTTCTATGAGAAACGCTTAGAAGCGCTTTTGGCAAAGTATGGAGTGTCTCACCGTATCGGATTGGCCTATCATCCTCAAACTAGTGGCCAAGTTGAGGTTTCGAACCGCGAAATCAAGTCTATGCTCGAGAAAGTTGTTTCAAAGTCGAGGAAGGATTGGAGCCTCAAGTTAGATGACACTTTATGGGCATATCGTACGGCTTTCAAGACTCCTATTGGTGCCTCGCCATATAGGTTAGTCTATGGGAAAGCTTGTCATCTCCCTGTCGAGCTAGAGTATAAAGCTTTTTGGGCTATTAAGGAGCTTAACTTTGACTCGACTCTGTGTGGGGAGAAGCGTCTTTTACAGCTTAACCCTCTCGAGGCCTCTCACTGACGAGGTATTTAGGTCGTGCGGGACCTTTATAAACCAACGCTAACCAGAAGGCAATCCGTGTTTTATGTATTTCGTAGTGTGATTTTCGGCATTTATTCGCTTTTTCATTTTTGTACATTTCTAGTTTTAGTTGCATTTCATTTTAGAGCGTGTGAGGGAGGGTATTTAACTACGTTTTTAGCGCAGGTAATGGAGTCCATGGCTAAATATCTGAAAAATTCGGAAAAAGTGTAAACCTAGAGGTTCACATGGAACCTATAGGGTTGAAAACACAAGGAAAAGTTGCTGGAAAACGAGAAGCGCATAAAAACCGATCGGTTCCAACCCGAACCGATCGGTTCTAAGGGCCATCAGAAACTTTCTCCGCGGGTTTCAGCTTATAACCCCCCTTTCCCCTTCATTTTCTTTATAACCTAACTTCAACTTATATAAAATCAACCCCAAACTCTCTTCAACCCCAACACCCTCACCTTCAAATCTCCATTAAACCTCCAAAATCCAAGCTTTCTTCATCAAATCATCCCTCCAACTTCATCTTCAACCTCTCCCCATCCTCATTCCTCCATTAAAACACTCAAAAACCTTGAAAAATCAAAAAAATCGTTTTCTAGGGTTTGAGTTCAAAACTTAAATTAAACATCCTTGAGTCGATTTTTAGGTTCATTGTTTATTGGGTCCTAGGAGGGTTTTGAAGAGTATATTGCATGCAAAAATCAATTTTTGACAACTTTGATTTTTGGGGTCAAGGGGTGCTACGAATTTCTGATTTCGTTCGGGTTTTGTTCGGGTTTCACTTGGTTTTCTTCATCATTGTGGTTATGGAAGGACGAGAGACGCGTGCGGGCAAGAGAAAGGCAGGTGCGGGTGCGAGCTCATCACGTAGGGCTCCACCGAGAGCGCCTCAAGCACCAGTGATTCCACCGGTTCCCGGCTTTGAAAGGGTCGTGTTCGCGAGT
This sequence comes from Dianthus caryophyllus, assembly GCA_023091065.1. Taxonomy (NCBI): domain Eukaryota; kingdom Viridiplantae; phylum Streptophyta; class Magnoliopsida; order Caryophyllales; family Caryophyllaceae; genus Dianthus; species Dianthus caryophyllus. Next base: position 11,971,307 of record CM041518.1, on the reverse strand, counting down.
CCTGATCAGCGCACTCGGTTCCTCGCTTTCACTTCAAAGGAAATGGTATCTACTCGATTTCTTTCTTTTCAGCTTTTGAATAAATTAGGTATACTCTCTGCTATGGAACAACTCTGTGCTGGTTTGCATATGTCTGCGTTATTCCATATGATCGAGAAAAGCTATGCCGACCTCACTCTTGAATTCCTTAGTAGCTTTTTTTTTATGAGGATGCGAACCCTTCTACAGTTCGTTTCCGTCTACTGAATGAGCAGCATAATCTCACTCTAGACCACTTTCGTGAGATTTTTGGTTTTCGTCGTTTGGTTGATGAAAACGGGCAGAATATGAGCGAGAATGCCTCCGATGAGTTTAATGCCGGTTACTTATGGCGCTTGATCGCCAATTCCACCCTGCCCTCGAGCTTTAAACGCGTCAGCAGCCATTTTGTACGTCATCCGGTCATAAGAATTTGGCATCGTCTGCTTGCCAATTCAGTTTTTGGTCGTCATGAAACGGGGAATTTCACGAAGGTCGAGCTCGAGATTTTGGGCTCGTTTCTTAATGTTCAGAGGGCTGAACCGTTTTATATGGATTTGGGCATTCTAATGGCTTGGCATTTCCGGAAGCTAGCTAAGGGTGGGTCTAAAGTGAAGACCATTTCCGTGGGTGGCTTGGTCACTCACCTTGCTAACGCATTGAATGCCGATTTTTCTGATGACGAAAGGGTTCCCGTGAGCGACCATAACCTGCTCGACATGACATGTCTCTCCACCCTCTATAAGTGGGTGTGATTTGACGGGGGAATGTCACGAGGGACCTCGATCAGTGGCTTAAGCTCCCCCACGAGCGCTTGCCTGCACTGACACAGCTGGCTATGGTGGAGCCTCACGTAGTCCCCACTTTGCCGGAGCCAAACTACTTGCTCCCGCTCGACGAGGCGGTGTCTTTTCATGCACCACGAGCACCTGTGCGTCGTCCAACTCGCCCTAGTCAAGGCGAGTCTAGTCGGGGTGCGACTAGCCAGCAGGTTCAGCCTTCTCCTACGCCGCAGATACCCCAGATGCCTCATATGACTTCGTTTGGTCAACCACCTTGCATGGGTGGCTCTAGCATGGACCAGCTGTGTTCCATGATGCAGTCCCATTTTATGGACCAGGAGCGCGCAGCATATCCTGGCTACAGGCATCTGCATGAGCAGGGTCACGGCTACGCAACCGACCCATTCCCTTCTTGGTATAATTACTCCGACATGACTTATCAGCAGAGTCAGGGAGTGAGTCGGTTCTCATTTGGAGGAGGGCTACAGAGTGGCGGCGCTGGGATTAGTGGGATCTGCGGCACAGGTTCTGTGGGTTTTGGTGCTCAGGTTGCGTTCGACGAAGGGCAACACTATTATGGTCATGACGCGAGCTACGCGGGTTACTCCGAGGATCATGGCCGTGACTTCTATGGCGAGACATTCACTAGCGCCTTTGAGGCCGGGTCCCACGCAGAGGGCACTGCTGATGTCTCCGACGACGAGATGCAGGATTAGTGGCATGCTGGCCACTACCTCCCCCATGTTTGTTGCTGGTTTGGGGGAGACACGACGTCATTGTACATACCATGTGAGCTATCCTTTCTTTTCTCTTTTTCTTTTTGTCTTTTTGTTTCTACTCTCCATATATACTTGTTTCTGCTGTTGTGGTTGTGCTGTTTTCCACATTGAGGACAATGTGTGATTTGGTTTGGGGGGAGAGACGTTTTTACGTTTTGTAGATTAGTTGCATTAGCTTAGTTACATGTTTATTTCAGCATGCATTCAAAAAACAAAATTCAAAAAAAAAAAAAAGTCTTGAGTCGTTTTAGAAACCTTTGTGCAGGATTAGCTTTAGTGTCTTTTGAGATAAGCCCGATGTGGCGTAGTTGAGTCTTTTGATTGCGTTTTGATTTTCATGCCTTGCTTACCCTACCCTTTCACCCTTGAGGTGATTTAAGTGAGTCGACTATAATCTGACATAGAGGCATGTGACGTAGACGGGGCGCGTTTCTCAGACTACCCATCCATCGAACATTGATTAAAACTCGTGCTAGGGAATGAAAACTTGGATTCTGTCATTGTTTGAGCCTACTTGGGTTTGAATGATCGAGCATTGCACGAAGAGGTACTTGATTTTGGTTACTATTCTATGTTAACTCCACATAGCCAAACGGCCTACTTTTCTACCCTTTAGATTAGGTCCCTCATTTGTAGCCCGTCCTAGCCTTTGTAGCCTGTTTTTCTAGCCACATTATTTATTCAGCTACATTCCAGAATTATCCTACCCGGGCTTACGAGCTGCATTAGGGTCTTACGTATTTCACGGAGTATTTGGTTGGGAGGATGTGGGTCGAGAACATAATTTTTATTTTTTGTGAGTTGGAGTTACGAAGTTGTTTTGTTGCGAGAGTATCACCGCTATTTTTGCGCTTACCCCTTGCGTTCCGGGTTTCTATCCGATCTTATTTCATTTCATACTCTAAAAAAAATAAAAGGAAAAAAAACAAAACAGAAACAGAAAAAAAAAAAAATCAGAAAAAAACCAAAAAGAAAAAAAAAAAAGAGGAGTTGGTCTGTAAATATGTGTTAGTAGAATAAAAGGATCAGAGTTGGGTTGTGAAGCGATTTACATTACTCTTATGCGGGAATTGATTTCATTGATACGTGGTTAGTGAGGCGTCTTTCGTTGGAGTGTGGTTGTTGGTTTCTAATGCAGCTTTACGCCTTTGAGCTCCACATTTCCCAAATGATTACCCCCTAGCTTCTTACCCTTGTTAACCCGAGCCTAACATTACAACCCTTGGAAACCTCGCTCGGTGTGATCTCGGATGTATTTTGGGTAATAATGTGCTTAGTTCGAGCAGTTTTGCTAGCTATCGAGTTAGTGAGATTATTTATAGTCTCAGCGTTTTGTTGGATGCATACGGTCGAAGTTTTTGCATGGAGTTTGCGTCATTTTGTTTCGCCGTTAGTTATATGTTGGTCTTGCTCCTTAACTCTTCAATTCATTTGAAGAGGAAGCTGGTTTTGGATTGATTACGCGTTTGTATTAGGCTACGATGCTTGCGACGACGGGTTGCATTTTCTTGTACTCGCTTTGTCCTCTTGTTTTGTATGCTAATTGCTGGGTAGTTTGCTTGAGGACAAGCAAAGGTTTGGTTTGGGGGAATTTGATGTGTGCGTTTTATATTGATTTATTTACCCCCGTTTTGTCACATTTAGCTCGCGTTTAGCTGAGTATGTATGTATTTTAGGAGCTATTTTCTGTGAATGTTGGTACTGCCGCCTCTTTATGTCATTTTACAGGTTTTGGTTGATTGTGAGCTGATTTGCGAGGCATTTCTCGGAGGCGTTGTTGATTACACGAGCTCAGTAGTTGCTGGAAGGGCTCGGGAGTGCTAAACGAGGCTTGAAACGGAAGAACTCAAGCTCGAGAGCTGATACGGAAGCAATACTACGTTACGGGACGCTAAACCTATAGGTTCGGAGTGAACCTACCGGTTCAAGAAGTTGCTAAAGTGAAATAAAGTTGCTGGAAATTTACGAGAGCATAAGAACCGATCGGCATAGAGCTGAACCGATCGGTTCAGAACCCCAAACCGATCGGTTCGACCCCGAACCGGTCGGTTCTACCTTTTTTATTTTGCGTTTTTGCGGAGCCTATATATAAGACTCGAGTAGGGTTTTATCTTTTTATCTTTCATTTTATATTAGCAGCTTTAGATTATTTTCTAAGTAATTTTCTCTAGAACTAAAAACTCATCCTTGGAGATTGAATTGAAACGTTGTAATCGTCGGTTCTACGCATTAATTTCAAGCATCTCAATCATTGGTAATCTCATGTTTGCTTTATTCAATTCCTCTACTTTAATGCTTAATTTCCTTTTTGCCCTAATTATGAGTAACTAATCCCTTTCTAGGGTTTATGGGGATCGATGATTGGTAATTAGGTTTTATTATTGGAATTGGTTACCTTGTGATTGTTCGTTGTTAATCTATTCTCTTGCCCTAATTTCACATTCAATTAATCAAAGGCCACGATTGATTGCTTGACCTAGGAAGCCTAAACCTAAGACCGAAAGCCGGGTTAAGGTGAGCCTTGTGAGGGAGTTAGTAGAGCGAGACTAATACGTAGCGAGAGCCCGTTAGTCGAGCTTTAGGATTGACTTTGATCTGAGAGGACTTGTCTTCTTCCATTAGCACGAACCCTTGCTAGTACCTTTATTCCGTGATAACCTTAGTACTTTCGTCATCGTGAACCTGCGACCCTAGACCTCTCCCTTTATCGACTTTTAATCCTTTAGTTCTTGTCCATCCTTAGTTTAGTAACTCATAAACCAAACCTTTTCACACCTTGAGTACACTAGAACCCTAAGTCTATAGTAGTTTCGACCTTCTCCTAGTGAATTCGACACCCTGCTTGCCGCTAGCTATTAGTTAGCAGGACCGTAGGTTTATCTTGACATAGGTGACACGACTTTAGCCTTGTCAACATCCTCACCCGTAAGCGATCATTTAGTGAGGTCAAGACTGTGGCTTTTACTGCGGAATGCAGCGCTCTTTTGCAAAACCAGTCTTCTCCTAAACTAAAGGATCCAGGTAGTTTCTCCATACCTTGCACTATTTTGGTACAGTTTCAATTGCTAACGCTCTTTGTGATTTAGGTGCAAGTGTAAGTGTCATGCCTTACTCCGTATGCGAGAAACTCAACATGGGCGAGTTAAAGGTTACAAACATTACGCTCCAGATGGCGGATCGTTCTGTCAAACGCCCTCTAGGTGTTTTGGAGGACGTTCCTGTCAAGGTTGGTAAATTTTTTATTCCCGTCGATTTCATCGTTCTGCCATTTGCTTGAGCTGCTTGCGGATTGGTGTTTGTTTGGGAAGTTTTCTTATGCTCGCTTTGTCCTCTATTTTCTGTCATGCTTTGTTGCTTGAGGACAAGCAACGGTTCGGTTTGGGGGAGTTTGATGTGTCATATTTATTCGTACTTATAGCCCCTGTTCATTTGCGTTTCTTTGCGTTTCCCGTGCTTTTATATGCGTTCGAGCTCCTATTTCTCTCCGATTTGGCACTGCTACGTTTTTGTGTCCATATTGCAGGTACACGCGCATATTTGGAGGTTAGGAGGCTATTTGAGAGGTTTCGTGAAGTTTCGCAAAGTTTCGTGAAGTTCCGAGTTGGTTTCGTTGCGTTTCGCTTGCGCACGAGCTCCGTTTTAGCCTTTGAAGGTGTCCCGGGACCTTGGCTCGGGATTTGAAGCTCACATTATCATCCTAAGACTCGTCCCTACTCATGAGCCTCGTCCCTTAGCCTTGGGACGACAAGAAGAAGTGTTGGGACCAAAAACCCAGGCTGGTCCAGAACCCTGGGCCAGGCCTGGGCAGTGCGAGATCCACGGTCGAGGACGAGGCGCGCGGCAGACTAGATAGTCTGAGACAAAACAAAGGTGCAGGTCAGGAGAGGAAAAGTCAAGATGGGCCAAGCCCAACGAAAGAATTAAACATCAAAGAAGAAAGTCCAAAGACTCAGCAGCAACCCTAGAGGAAGTTGTTGGAAGACTTGGTCAAGAAGCTAAACAGAAGCCTGGAAGATAGGAACAGAAAGAGAGAAAGTTGGGGAAGTTAGCTACGAAGGGGGAAGTGAACGTTGGAACCAAATACACTATAAAAGGAGTAGAATTCAGAAGAGGAAGACATCAGAATTATAATACAACTCAAGCACACAACATTCTACGCAACTCTCAAGCTCCCAAACACTTATTAATTATTTTACGCCTATATTGTATTCTGTACCAGTTGGTCCAGACTCTGTACCCATTGTTCCTAAACTAGTGAAGATCCTCTCCTGGCTTGGCGCCCGTGGTTTTTCCCTTAACATTTAAGGGTTTTTCCCACGTAACATATCGTGTGTCTTGTTCCATTTTTCATTGCTTTTCTTTACGTTACAACTCAATAATCACAATCACAATTAAAGGATAGTACTAGTAGATCCACAATCACTAAAACGAACCGTGTGAGAAAATCACCTCGAACAGATTGGCGCCGTCTGTGGGGATACTAGTTTATTAATCCTACAAAATTTTCCAAACCAACGAGATCAACCAACGTGAAAGATGGGCCGGTACAAATGCGAAGCCATGCTCAAGCTCCAGGAGGAATTGCAACAAGCCAAGCAGATTGCGGAGCAGGCCCAGAAAGCGGCAGAGGATGCCAAAGCTGAGGCAAATAAATCAAGGAGACAGAGCGCCTAAAGAAGTACCGGAGTCCTCGGTCGAGAAAAAGCCTCAGGATCCAGGATCCCACCAGGTACACCATTCTACGATGTGATCAAACAACTTGACTTCTACTTTCTCCTGCAGGGTCAAAAGGTACAAAAGCGATCCACTCCATGTGGAGGAAGATCAAGAGAACAATAGTGCAGGAGGAAGCGGTGAACCAAAGACACGAGAGGGAGTAAGTGCGAGGCGGTCATGGAATACATGATGATGGAGATGCAGAAACTCTCAGAGTTGGTACGAAAGGTTCCAGCACTTCCGCCACCCATTGAAGAAGCAGCACCAGGGAGTTATGCCGATTCCCCCTTTGATGTCTGCAATGCAATGGTGGAGATGCCAAAGAAGTACTCAAAGACTCAACCTAAAGCTCTATGATGGGACGGCCAGATCCTGCGGAACATGTTGCCTGATGCGAGCGGAAGGATGTTCAACGTTCCTATCCCAGCAGAGAAAAGGGAGGCTTGCATGTGTAAAAGCTTTGGATCAACCTTGACTGGTCCAGCCCTCCAGTGGTATATCAACCTGCCCATCAAGACCATCAAGTCGCTGCGAGCCGATCAACCTTTTCAACATCCGATTCACGATGGCAGTTGTTGGAAGCGGACCCGGTTGATCTGCGGGTCATCGAGCGAGAACGAGTCTCTGAGGGACTTCTTGCACCGCTTCAACAAGGAGAAAGTGTCCATCCCCAGATGTGACATCGGCACGGCCATTGTGGCCTTCAGGCAAGGTTTGGTTAGAGATTCTGATCTTTATGTTGAACTAACTCGCTACCCTTGTTCTACTTTTGAGGATGTGCAGGCTAAGGCTCTGGCCCAGATCAGGGTAGAGGAAGACCAGCAGTTCAGGGCACGCTACCAGGACCAGGGCAGGGCTGAACGTAAAGTCACCACCCAAAGGCACAACAACAGCAGGCCTGGTCCATATCAAAGACCAACCAGGAGGGAGGCAAACGCCGTGGATGAACAGACTGATGCACCCAGGGTTCCACCTCCAGTTTCAGAGTACTGCTTTTCTGTAGATCTGCCAGGCCTGATCAACAAGTTGGACAAGTTGGGCTCAGCAGTCAGATGGCCAAAAGCAAGCGAGAAGCCCAACCCAAGGAGAGACACAACCAAGTGGTGTGAGTACCATTCTGATATTGGACACACCACAGAGGATTGCATAGCTCTCAGGAGGGAAGTAGCTCATCTACTAAAGAATGGTCACCTGAAGGATATCCTGCCCAGAAACAGAAGGAACAGAGATGAACGAGATGAGCCCAGAGATCTTCCTCCACCACCACCAACCCATGAGGTAAAATTCATCTCTGGTGGATCAGATATTTGTGGACTAACATATTCTGCTGCAAAGCGTGTAGCTCTGGAGAACAGGCAACAACCACCAGCAGGACAAGCAGGTCCAGTCCAGGAGATCGTGTTTGATGAGTCAGACCTACAAGGAGTGCCTGGTCCCATTTTGATATGACTGGTATAAGTTCTGATGTTATTACACACAAGTTAAATATTGACCCAAGTTTTAAGCCTGTGAAACAGAAGCGCAGGAAGTTTGCACCAGAACGTAATGAGATTGTGAACCAGGAGGTACAGAAACTGCTGGACATGGACATGATAAAAGAAGTGATGTACCCAGATTGGTTGGCAAATGTAGTTGTGGTCCAGAAAAAGAATGGCAAATGGAGAGTGTGCGTGGACTACACAGACCTGAACAAGGCGTGCCCAAAAGATTCATTCCCACTTCCACACATAGATGCCATGGTGGATGCTACTGCAGGACATGAGGTGCTGACATTTATGGATGCAGCAAGTGGATTCAATCAGATCAGGATGCACCCCCCAGACCAGGAGCATACAGCATTCATGACCAGCAGAGGAATCTATTGTTACAAAGCTATGCCTTTTGGACTAAAGAATGCAGGTGCAACATATCAAAGGCTCGTAAACATGATGTTCAAGGATCAGATTGGAGATACAATGGAGGTCTACATCGATGATATGGTGGTGAAGTCAAAGAAAGCCCAGGATCACATCCAGGACCTGGAAAAAGCGTTTGAGATTCTGGAAAAATATAATATGAAATTAAACCCTACTAAGTGCACTTTTGGCGTCACTGCAGGAAAATTCTTAGGTTACATGGTGACAAAAAGAGGCATAGAGGCTAGTCCAGAGCAGATCTCAGCAATAATCAATTTACAATCTCCCCAGAACTCAAAAGATGTCCAGAAGCTGACTGGAAGAGTAGCAGCGCTAAACAGATTCATCTCCAGGTCTTCTGAAAGATGCAGGCCATTCTATGATCTTCTGAGGAAAAACAAGCAGTTCAACTGGGGGACAGGGCACGAGAAAGCATTCCAGGACTTGAAAGTATACCTATCATCAGCTCCACTCCTGTCCAAGCCTGAACCAGGAGAGTCACTGGTCATGTACATGCATGTGAGAAACCTCGTAAGTGCGGTCTTGGTAAGAGAACGGATGGGCCGGCAACATCCTGTGTATTATGTAAGTAAGAGTCTTCTGGATGCTGAAACCAGGTATTCTGTATTGGAAAAATTCGTTTTGGCTTTAACAGTTGCTTGTACCAAGTTGCGCCCATATTTTGAGGCACATCATATTATCGTTCGTACTAATGTTCCTGTGAGATCAGTGCTCTGTAGACCAGAACTTTCAGGTCGTATGTCAAAGTGGTCAGTCAAATTGAGCACCTATGACTTGTCTTATGAGCCCAGAACAGCAATCAAATCTCAAGCATTAGCAGACTTTGTGGCTGACTTCACTCCCACACTAGAAGAGCAGGTAACAAAAGAAATTTTCCATCTGGACCAGAAACAGCAGACCTGGGAACTCTGGACAGATGGGTCAGCCAATATCAGAGGTACTGGACTAGGTGTGGTCTTAAAGTCGCCACAGGGGGACAAGATAGTACAGGCTGTATCCTGTGAATTCAGGACTACCAACAATGAAGCTGAGTATGAAGCACTCATAGCAGGACTAAACGTATGTCTGGACATGAAGGTCCAGAATCTAAAGGTAAAAATAGACTCTTTGTTGGTTAAGAATCTTTTTCAAAAGTTTACTAACATTGAGGTTGAGCAAGTCCCTAGAGATCAGAATGTACAGGCAGATGCTCTAGCCAACGTTGGATCAGCATTTGAACCTGGTGCTCTGGACAGTATACCAATTGTGCACATCCTGGAGCCAGCAGTCCAGAAGGTGCAACCAGTTCTGCAGAACACAGTCCAAGCAACTCAGACCTGGACCAGACCATACTATGAGTGGCTAACCCAGGGCAAATTACCACAAGACAAGATTGAGGCAAGAGCATTCAGAATCAAGGCGTCCAGGTATACAATCATTCAAGGCATTCTATTCAGAAGATCCTTCAACGGGTTGTACCTGCGCTGCCTAGAACCTGACTAGGTCAGGACAGTACTGTCAGAGATACACGATGGACATTGTGGAAATCACACAGGTGGTAGAAGCATGGTTAACAAAACTCTACGCTTGGGCTACTACTGGCCCACAATGAAAACAGATAGCATCCAGTATGCCACAAAATGTGACGCCTGTCAAAGGCATGGTCCAGAGATACATCAGCCTGCACAGAACCTGCACTCAATATCAGCACCGTGGCCATTCATGAAATGGGGCATGGACTTAGTTGGCAAACTACCAATGGCTCCAGGGCAGAAGGTGTTCATGCTAGCAATGACGGATTATTTCTCCAAATGGATAGAGGCAGATGCATACAAAAGCGTTACAGAAAAAGAAGTAACTGCCTTTATCAAGAAGAATATAATCAGCAGGTATGGGATCCCCTCAGAAATCATATGTGACAATGGACTCGCGTTCGTGGGCCACAAGACCAGAAATTTCTGTGCAAGGTGGAACATCAACTTGGTCACTTCTGCACCAAGGTATCCTCAAGCAAATGGACAGGCTGAGTCCAGCAACAAGATTGTAATCAATTGCATCAAGAAGAAGCTGATGGAGAAACAAGGGAGATGGGTTGAAGAGTTGCCACTAGTGCTGTGGGCAGACAGGACTACGCCAAAGAGAGCAACAGGACAAACTCCATACTCAATGGTTTATGGATGTGAAGCTGTACTACCAATAGAAGTGCACGTTCCAACAATCAGGTATGGACTCAATACACTTTCCGAGAATAACAAGCTACTTTGTGACAGCCTAGATACAGCTCAGGAGCTCAGAGACCTAGCAGCAATAAGGTTGGCAGCATACCAACAATCTGTGGCCAGAAGTTACAACAAGAACGTAAAAGTACGAGTATTCAGGACAGGAGACCTGGTCCTGAGAAAGGTGTTTCAGAACACAAAAGACAAGGCTGCAGGCAAGTTGGCCCCAACCTGGGAAGGCCCATACCTTATTGATTCAGCAGTAGGGAAGGGGTCCTACAGACTACAGACTCTGGAAGGAGACATGATCCCAAGACCTTGGAATACACTCCACCTCAAGCTCTATCACATGTAAAGTGTCCTGGACCAAGACATCTGGTAATCCACAAAACTCAAAACTTTTCCTTTACAAATTATCCTATACAATTGTACTGACTTGAGCGTCGGAGGGCCGTTGGCTAACGCCAACGGTCAAGCCTGACCCTCCTTTTTGTGCAGACAAAACAGTGCAAAAATCTGGTCCAGCCCAGAACCAAGAACAAATGCAAAGACAAAGACAAAAACTTGGGCCCCAGCCCCAGAACGACTGCACCAACGGGACAGGGAGTAATGTCCGTTAAGGGAGCCCCAAAGTGTAAGTCGCCTAAATTATCAAACGCAAAAACAAAAACAATCATCATAAGCATAGTTCAGTTGGCACCATCATCAGATTCACCCGTCTTTTCGATACTCCCCCCTGCAGGTTCAGCATTGGAAGGCCCAGTCTCATCAGCACCAGCACCAGAATCTCCACCGTCAGTTCCAACGCCTGGACCAAAGAAGAACTCCAAAGATCAGCCGGCAAATTGAAGTAACCTCCGCCGCTTCCGAATAAGTCGCCAGAAATAACTGTTTAAAGGTAGCAAGCTCTGCAGAAAAGTCCCAAGCAGCACGTTCTTCAGGGCTGGCATTCATCATTTCGACACGGGTACGAAGTGTATAAAATACACTCGAGTCCGCCAAAGCCACATTATGCTGACTAATCTCAGCCCTGAGTCCCTCAATCTCCTGGGTCAGCTTTGCAATAAGGGTATCCTGCATCTGGACCCTCTCGGAGCTGGTCTTGCTCTGAGTGGCCATCCTCTCACAACGAAGGCTCACACTCTCAAGCTCCTTTTTGCTAGTCTCAAGGGAAGAACGAAGTGCATCATTCTCAACCTCAGCCTGACTCCTACCACTTTCCAGAAGTGGCACCGTAGAACCAAGGCTGGCAGACATAAGTAGCAACTACGGGTGCAGAACAAAACAGAAATTCAAAGCCATATCAAAAGCAAATCTCGACAAAAACAAAAGCGTAAGAAAGGATACAAACGAGCCTGTGACCCACCATCTTGTGCGCCAAGCGCGTAGGATCTAGGGCAGCAGGAGCAGATGACAAAGTAGCAAAGTTCTCGCTCAGGGACTTCCCCAAAGAAACATACTCTGATTGGCTCTGAGAGTGCAGAGGAACAGACAACACAGGATTCATTTGAGGTAGCTTCATTTTCTTCCTCTTTTTAAGTCGGGGTAGCTTCAGGAGACTCAAAGAACCACTTTGGTGGACTGGTGCGAACCCTTACGGCGCCTTCCTCTTGGAAGACCCAGAAATGGGGGCCACCATATTCCGCAGCGGGGCGAGCTACCACCAGGACTTCGCGGCCTCACGAGCCTGAGCAATCTGCGGCAAAGAATAGCGCCCATTGGCGTGAAAGTCTTCTTGTTGGACCCAGAACCTGGAAATATTACAGGGAACAGATTACGAAGGAACGTGAGGTGTATCAGTTCGTGGACCAAAGAGAATATGTCAAGACCGATGGCGATGCCAGCACAGAACTCGGCCACGCCAGGATTCGCAAAGGGGCAGAGTAGAAGTGACCACGGTCGAGGCGATATAGAAGTCAATGGGGTCACATGGATGGGAGTTTGGTCAAAGTGACCTGAACTGCTCTCACCAGCAACCCCACTCACAGACTTTTCACCCACCTCGGGCACAGCTTCTTCTTCATCTTCAGACTCCTCCTCATCCCCCTCAGACTCTCCACCATCACCAGCATGCCGCTCAGGGGCAGGAGTAACTTCAACAACATCGTCATCATCATCATCGGGTCGCATACACTTGGGCCAGGCCCTCTTGTCAGCAGGCAGCTTCAGAAACGCCTCAATTCTCCTTCTTGATGCAGGATCATCAAAAGTGGGGACCCAATCAGAAACTACAAAACAGATCCACAACAAACTTGAACAAAAGAACGCATGCAAGGACGAAATAGACAAAAATACAAAAATCCAAAGGGCATACCAGTCCCCTTCAAAGAGAACTCAGGTGCCCAGACATTTGGGCCCAGAGTGTTGCTGCGGATGAACATATAGTAGCTGGGCCAGTTACTCTCATCACCCGCGTCTGAACGGGTCAAGAGAGGCAAGCATTTGTCCCTCAGGCGAAAGTGGACTCTCTTTTTCTTATACATACGCAAGCGGTAAGTATTCCTAATGTCAGCAAGCTGAATATCGACCCCGTACCTCCGGCAAAGGGAATCGATCCCATGGATCAATCGCCAGACGGAAGGCATAACCTGACAAGGCGGCACTTGAACGGTGCCCAGAAAAGCGCTCATCAGTGGGCAAAGCGGAAAAGTGGCACCAAACTTGAAGGACGACTCAAAAATTGAAAACCAACCGGGGCTAACCCAATCTACCCTGACGTCCCTCGTCTCTGGGGCCCAAACCTCAGCACTCTCCGGGATTTTTCCTTCCCTCTTGAGCCTTGCCACAGCCCCTTGGGCAAGCAAGTTTGGGTAGATGTTGACATCTTTGATCGAGTCCGTCGCTTGAAAAATGGAGTCACCATGGGTGAAAGAAATAGCAGTAGAAGGGCCAACGTCGTTGCGTGCCATGGTTGAAGTTAAAGAAGAAAAAAAAAATTTTAGGGTTTCTCCAAATTAATTTGGGGATTTCTCGGAGGTTTTTTTGAAGACAAAACAAAAAGAAATCAAAGGAAAGGGTGAGTTAGAGAGAGAAACAAAACAAAAACTAGGGTTGTGGAACCCGGGATCGGACCCCAACTCGGCGTCTTGCTTAAGGGCGGATTTTAAAGTTAAAAAAGATTAAGTTGGAAAAACCTTTAAGAACTGTTATGGAGTCGCCACCTAATTATCGCGGAAATTAGGAACCTGCTACCATGTTCTAAGTTAAAAACATGTCCTAGATTTTGGAGCACGCCGACACCCCTAGATCTAAGGCTTGTGAAACCAGATTGGATTCGGGGTGAGGGTACTTTAGAAAAAGAGTTAATTCAAATAATGATTTATGAAAACCTTTTAGAAAAGCCTATGTAAAAATAGCCTCTACTGACCTAGAACAATCCTTGTAAGATGATATTTGAGCTAATGTTATCGCCACGCATTACAAGTGCGATAAGTTTGTAAAAGAATGCAGATGCAGATGCAAAAAGATTGATTAAAACCCTCGGTTTAGCATGTTTAACTTGTTAACTTGAATACAGTTCGATTAAAGGTCGAATTCATTGTTTAAGTTGATTTAATGCAAAATAAGAAGGTGCAAGATGCATGCAAATAAAATAAAGTTCAATTGTCCATTGGTTTATTTTATAAGGGTCGGTTGCTTATGCGACTTTGGCGTGTCATCGGATATGGAGTGTACCCGAAGTAAATAGAACACTTGGAGTGCAAGCGCGCTGGGTGCCAAAGCCGGGGGGGGGGGCGCTAAAGTGTAGACCCCTTTGTTAGTCCATAGAAAATAAGAAAAAGCTTTGATCCAAGTGGATCGGTACCTACCTTGTCCTGGCGCTTCAGATCTGGGCAGAGCTTCGCTTCTTGAACTTAAAAGGAGGGTGAATTCAACACGGGATGGTGTGTTGAACTCAAGGATATGAGTGCGTGAGGCTTTTGTGGATGTTTAGGTGTATACCGTGCTAGACGGTATATTTTGTGGGACCCATGTGTGGGTGCTAAAGCTAAAAAGAGAGGTTGTGAGAAGAGAGGGTTTTCTTGTGTGGAAAACTTATCGAATAGGTCGTGCAAAGGGTTGTATATATAGGAGAATAGCCGAGAGAAATTAGGAAAACAGGGCTAAAAGCCACCCTGGGAAACCGCATAGGCTTATGCAGTTTGGTGGGCAAACCGCATAGCCTTATGCGGTTTGTACCCTGAGCCGCATAAGCTGTTTCGGCTCGCAGGTGTGGTTTTAATTCTCTGATTTCGTATTTCCTTAGTCCGGATTGCTAAATCTTAGGAATATTCGGCATAATCTCTTTGCTTGTGCTCCAAGAAGACCTAGTATGATCTTCTAGAGAGTTGTAGAGGGCTTTGGAGTGCGGGCCAAAGGTGGGTTTGGGCTCGGTTCTGGGCCCGAGCCCTGAAAATGTAAAAAGGGTGCATTTTGTAGGATTTTGTGAAATAAGATAAGACGTGAGGTTGTATTTTGTGTGAGAGGGGGCTAAATAGCGGTTTTAGCTACCGGGCCTAAATTTAGGAATTTAGGAATGCTGAATTAGACCTTATTAATGTAAAAGGACTAATTGTAGTGCAAATGCGAAGCTCATGCCAAATGAAGCAGGACAAGGACCTAGCTAGACTCCAAATGGACAAAATGAACGTCTATTTAAAGCGATGTGAAGCGACCTTAATCATTTTAACATTTCAAAACGACTCAAAATGAATTCGACATTAGTTAGAACCGTTTAAGTCAACGTTAAAGCATGCGTAATAAAAGTCCGTGATACATCACAGGGTTTTGTTTGGGAGGGTACGGATATGGGTATCCACAGAGCCCCCAGTTTGACTGAGCTCGGACTAGAGCGAAAGTCAAACTCCACGACCATATCCGGACCATTACAGTCTCGATATAATCAGCGGAACGAAGCATGTGTCCATGGGTGAGACGAGGACTTCGAACCGGGCTAAACGGGGAGGGGCGTACATGTTTAAGGACTTGGCGGTCCGTGCATACTTGTAAGGGCCTGCCGGCCTGCTGGATGTCTTCGTCGTGCTTGTCGTGCTGTCTTTGTTGGTGCCTTTGCGTGTGCTTGGTATCGTCAGATGTTGATGCTGGTGCTTGTACTTGTAAAGTCTTCGTGTTGCATGTGTATAAGGGGCTAGAGTGCAGGGCGCATATGCTTGTAAATAAGGATGTTCGTGTAGATGTTAGTGTAGGTCTCGTGGAAGAGCGTCTGTGTAATGCTTGTGCTTGAACTCGCCGAGGAGCGTCTATGTAGAATGAAATGCTTGGAGTTAGGTGTATATTGCAGAGTGCTTAGGCTTGGGCTCGCCGAGGAGTGTCTGTGTAGTCGTAATTGCATATGATCGCCTTCCGTGGAGGAGAAAGTGATGTAAATGCTCGTTGTCGTGTAGTGCCGTTGTCGTTGCTGATGCCTTTGCTGACGCTGTGATGCCGTCGCTTATGCTGATGCCGTTGTTGATGTTGAACTGGGTCTCGCCGAGGAGCGCAGGTGCTTAGTGTAGTATTTGCTGGAAAAGTACTAGTTTGCTGGGGAGGAGTGTATATGTATAGTCTTGCCGAGGAGCGTAGGTGTAGTTGTGGTTGTTAGGGGTGCAAGTGTATATTCGCCAAGAATTATGGTCCGAGGAAGGTGTATGTGCTCATGTGTTTGTGTCTTGTAGTTGTATAGTACTTAGACTTGCTGGACGTGATGATGTGGATGCTTGGTGTTTATGCTCCGAAGTTGAAGGATGACTCGTAGGTTAGTGATTTGCTGGGGAAGTCGAAGGGTATGTCTTGGACTCCGTAGGAAATGTCTGTATAGGTGTGTAGGCTCCATGGGGAGGAGGTAATACTCCACAGGGACGTGAAAAAGGGTGTAGAGGCTCGTGAAGAGTGCTTGTGTTTCTGCTTCTGTACCGTGTATTAAATGCTTAGTACACGAGTATGGCGGACTGTAGGTGACGCCTTAACCAAGGTGCAGCGCATAATGTATGAGCTAGCGCTTGTGGCGGACTGTAGGTGACGCCTTAACCAAGGTGCAGCGCATAATTTATGAGCTAGCGCTTGTGGCGGACTGTAGGTGACGCCTTAACCATGAAAGCTCGCGTGTATGAGGAGAAAAGTGGAACAGAACATGCTTTGGAAATTGCCTGTAGATTAGTGACTCTTCCGGGGAATCTCTTATCAATTGGTGACTTCAAGCTTGAACTTATTCGCACATGTCGCGGTTTCGAACCCGGAAAAATTCAAACTCGCGATTTTCCTTCCGAAATCTTCAGTATTTGCTTGCTTTGACCATGAGACGTGGTATCTGGTGGTTCGTTTGGATTCACGTGATACTCATCTCTCGGACTTGGGGTGTAGGTGCTTGGGATTGTATGAGTGGCTTGATGTTTGGACGTACGGGACGTTTCTTGGATGTGTTAGGGTGTTTGGTGCTAGGACCTATGTTCGGGTGCTTGTTGTTTGATGCACACATGAAAGTGTTATGCTTGTAGCGTGCATGCTCGTTTGTAGCGGTTCTGGAGGTGTCGCTCAACCGTAGATGCTTATGTTGATGTGGGTATTTATAGCAAGGGTGTCTTCAAAAATGCGAAAAATTATCCCATTTTTCGTTGTGAAGGTTTGATTCTTGATAGGAAGCGTCAGCCCCCAGTTGCCTTGGTCATGGTGCCGGTGTATGTTAGCCCCCAGTTTGATCGAGGTATGGAGTATAGCGATGATCAAACTAGTGAGATGCGTGTTTTGTGTTAGGATAAGGGTGTTTTTGGATTACCCCCTCGAGTTTGACTAAGTTTTGTGTGAAAACTAAGTCAAAGTGGGGTGCAGGATGTGCATTAGGAGGAGGAGTTTTTGGATTACCCCCTCGAGTTTGACTAAGTTTTGGGTGAAAACTGAGTCAAAGTGAAGAGTATGGTGTTTGGATTACCGTCGTTTTCGCCATTAGTTGTCCTGGTGATCTTGTGTAATAAGGATTGTGTGAACCCTTCATTACATGACTTGTTGTTGTAGCTTGGCTTGAGCTTGTAGTTGCTTTCGTTGTCTTTCGCTTCCGTGCTGTGCGTAGTTAGTAGGCTCGGGTTTGAAAGTGAAATGATTCCCGATTGAGATGTTTGGATTAAAATGTTTGTGTTGAAAAATCATTTTGTGAAAGATTCATTTTAGTTTGTCGAAATGAGCTTTAAAAATGAACGCTTGAAATGTCGGTTGTAAAGCTTCATGCGAGATGAAACAGTGTTTGACGTTGTGAGCTTGAGCTAGAGTTGTGAAGATCGCGGAGGGTCATTTTTGTTCAAAGGTTGAGAAGCCCCCAGTTGTCGAGGATGAGAATTCGGTAGAATCTCATGACAACACGGAGTGGGATGTAGTGCTTGATTCGGTTGTGCTTTGCGTAAGCTGCCTACGTATCCACGAATGTGGAATCAAACCGGCGTAGTTCGATGGAGTTTTCGCTCAAAATGTATTAACTCGAGTGAGTTAAATTCGAGGAATGCTTTTACTCAAAATGTATTAACTCGAGTGCCGAGTTAAATTTTGGAAAAGTTTAGACTTCGAAGATTCGAGATGCATTTCAAGGATTTGAGATGCATTTTCGAAAGATACATTTTGTTTGTAAAAGGGTGTTTTTGCAAAAAGTGAATTGCAAAGTGCTTTCATATTAACTCGAGTATTGAGTTAATTTTGAAAAGGTGATTAGCTAATTTGAAGGTGCATTGCCTCGTGTAAGCTTGAAAAAGCATGTCGTTCCGTGGGAGCGTTTTGAAAACTGGAGAGTTTTTGAAAGGAGCGGTTTAAATGTCGCTAAATTGTTTGATTGGAAGAGAATTGACTCGATATGCGAGTCGATGCTTAAAATGCCGAAAAGTTTGCAAAATAGAGACGAATCGTATGCGTGATTTGAGACTCGACGGTTGCATGGATGCCATATTCGGGAACACGTGCGTTGGTGGAGCCCCCAGTGGTGCTTGCTTGTCTGCGGTGGGATGCTGTTGTTCCTGCAAAACAGTGTTAGACCAAAAAGCAGAGTACTACTCCTAAGCCTATGACAACTTTGCCTTGACGAATTCGTTTTAGTCGCCTCGATAAAGAAATAGTTTGCCTTTGAACTTTGTGAATTTTTGTGGACACATCCTTAGCATGGAAAGCTTTGGACGGGGAATATTTTGTGGATTTTTGTAAAAGGTTGGTTGAGCTCGGGAGAGCGGCCTACGTATCCGTGGTTACGGAATCAAACCTAGCGTAGTTCTGAAAGCGATGTTAAGGGCGTGCATTAGGTGTTTATGTGGAAAGGTGCGTGTTTAAGGATCCACCGGTCTGGGAGGTGGGTTTGTTTTTGTGGAAAGGTGCGTGTTTAGGGACCCGCCGGTCCAAGGGGTGTTTTTGTAAAAAGGTGCGTGTTTAAGGACTTGCCGGTCCAAGGGGTGTTTATGTGTTTGACCTTGATACATTGTATCCTAAGGGTGAGTTCTCCTTAGTTGATCTAGGCTGGTTGCTTGCTGCTTCTGTTGTGTCTTCAATTTGGATTTTCAAGGACCTGGCCACTCGTTTCTGGGCTTCGGTACCTCTTGCTTTTGGGGTTTTGACCCCTTGCTTATTGGTTTCTAAGCTTGTTGACTTCTTAAACTTTTTGACTTCTTGAGCTTTTGACTTCTTAAGCTTTTGACTTCTTAAGCTTTTGCTTAGTTGTTTTGCCCCTTGTTCTGGAGCTTTTGAGACTTTTGCTTTTTGGTGACTTTGGTCTTTGACCTTTGTACCTTGTATTTCTGTTTGGTTTGAGAATATCCCACGCCCTGTGTGGCTTGGGCTTGAGCTCGGACCTTGCTAAACTCTGTGGCTCGGTGGTCACTCGTGATCGTGTGTCTATCACGCCGGGCTCCTCTGACAAGTTCGTTTGCTTATTAGGCACGCGATCGAGTACGCGGTGGACGATCCAGGAATACTCGTACTTTTGGTCGCGATCAAATTCATGACCACTGTGGAGCTCCAAATTAATGGATCCTCCTCCAAAAGCAGCGGAGTAGTAGACCACAAGCAGACTAGTGAACCTTAGGTGTTTAGTCGTCGGAAGCTTTCTTTGTCTTTGTGTCTTTGATTTAGTTCACTTGGACCTTCGTACCCGGCCTAGATCTCCTTAGGATAGCCGTTCCTAGGATGCAATGTATGTTGGTGTAGAATTGTGTTTTTTATGGGAAAAGTGTGTAAAAAGGAAGCTGGGTTGTAGGCAAACTTATTCCTTTATCGATTTGTTAAAAATGTCGTACGTCGAAGACTCGATTGCCCTAGACTGACAGAGATTGACTCAAAGCTTAAAAACTCGACCCGTATTGAAAAGACTCGAGTTTCTTGAGGAGATCCGTGAGATCGTCGGTGGCGCCTTGATGGATTCTTCGCTGGGTGTTCGAGACGCACATGTCTCGGATGTGGTTGATGCTCGCGTCGGGACTAGGCTCATGCATACTTAGATTTGTCTTCGATTTTGCAAAAGTTTTGTTTTCGGCGAAAAGCAGGATGTTTTGTTGAGCAAAAATGTGTTGTCACATTTTGGCTCGATGTAAAAGGCGTTTTGAAATCAAATCCGATAAGCTCGTGTTAGGGGCTTGTCGGTGAAAGTGTGAATCGATTCGGAGTGGCGATAGGCTATCCGAATCAAGGGTGTTTGAAAATGTGATGAAGACGGTTATACTCGTTTTCATACATTCGGTTTGAAAGAGGGTTAGGTTAAAGCGACTATGAGCCACTTGGTCTAACCGTGAAGGATTTGCGGGATGATGCTAGTTCATTCCTAGGTTTTGTTGTCTTGTGAAAAGAGATGTTTGGATTAAAATGGCGGTAGGCCATTTTGAATCATGGATTTCGAAAATGTTTATTTTGAAAGAGGTGTCAAAAGACCGTGAGCCGATTAGTTTTCAAAAGGAGGTCCACGAGAATGGATTATCATTCTCGGGTTTGAAAATGTTTGGTAATAAATGGGTTACAATGAGTGCGGGTCATGTAGTTCATTTATGTTTTGGAATGTCACGAGAATAAAGTGATTATTCTCGGGTGTTTTGAGGAGACTGTTTGTCTAGATCAAACCGTCCTGACTATGGGTCATTCGGTTCGAAGGAAGGATTTTTGAAAAAGGTTATTTCAAAAACGTGATGAGGATTTTATGAAAGTAGTTTGTAAGAGGATTTGGGCCAAGATGGTTATGAATCATTTGGTCCGATGAAAAGTCCGCGAGATTGGGCTTGGCCATTCTCGGGTTTTGTTTGCTTGAAAAAGACGATTTTTGCTGAAACGAGTCGACTTTGGGCCGTTTGGCCCAAATAGAATGTCGTTATTTGTTTTGCAGAAGTGAGGAGATTTTTGAAAAAGAGCTCATTTCAAAAGCGGGTGTGTTTTGCTTGGTTTGTAAAAATAAGAAGATTTTGAAAAGAATTTATTTCAAAAATGAGAGTGTGTTGCTTGTTTTGTAAAAGTGAGGAGATTTTTGAAGAGAGCTTGTTTCAAAAATGAGAGTGTATTGCTTTAGGAGCAATGTTGTGCCTAAGAAGTCTTTGAGGCAAGAACGCGTGTGCGGATCTTGTCTCGACGTTGAAATGTGTTTGATTTGCATTCGTCGAGCCCATGTTAACGGTTCATCGTTAAGGGCTCGAGCCTAGATGCATGGAAAGGATTCGACTCGTGAACGGTTAGCTAGTCGAGTCGAGGATGTTGAGAATGGACTGGTTTGTGTGACGCGTATCTAGTTAGTCCTACTAGGTTCAATATTCATTTTAGGCGTTCATTTTAGCTCATGCCGTTGTTTTGAAAGACCTTTTAAGCTTGAAAAAGGAGATTTTCGAAAAGGTTTGGCTAATAGGAAGCTTTTGAGACGAGGATGCGTGTGCACATCTCGTCTCGATGTTAATAGGTGTTAGCTTTATCGAGCCCACCTAACGGTTCATCGTTAAGGGCTCGAGCCTAGATGGACGAGAAGGATTCGACTCGAGAGCGATTAGCTAGGCGAGTCGAGCGTGTTGCGAATGGATTAGGTTGTGTGGGTTAAATTTGTACGTTAGTGACATGACTAGACCAACGTTCATTTTAAGTGTTCATTCTAGCTCATTTCTTTGTTAAGAAAACTCTTTTTAAAGCTTGAAAAAGGAGGTTTTCGAAAAGGTTTTAGCTAAAGGAAAGCTTTTGAGACGAGGATGTGTGCGCACATCTCGTCTCGATGTTAAAAGGTTTTGCTTTGCACCCGTCGAACTAGTATCGGTGATTTGCCGAGGTGAGCTCGAGTTCGGATGTGTAAAAGAGAATGGATTCGACTCGAGAGTGGTTAACAAGTCGAGTCGAGGATGTTAAAAGTGGAGTCTAGGCCGTGTGACCTAGAGGATTGAAATCCGCGAGCTCAGGTTTTATTCTTTGCTCGGGTTTTTGCTTGTTAGTGAAAAAGGAAATTTTGAAAAAGTTTATTTCAAAAATTCGCGATAGTTTGGTTTGAAAAGTGTTAGTTTGTTGGATGTTAGGTTCATTTATCTTTGAAACGTTTAAGCGAGTTTTCGAAGATATGGATGCAAATGCTTGTTTTGAAAAAGACCATGGAGTGCATAGCCTCGAACTTGTACGTATGACTCAAAAAGGGTGAAAATGAGTCAGTCGGGTACACCTCCAACTACCACGAGTACGCTTTGCCAGATACTTAACCCCTTCATTTCACTTGGCAGGCGATAGGTTTTCTGAAGGGAGCACTGGGGCGGTCGAGATAGCCGTTTACGGCAAGCCGTGGAGGGGCGAGAGGAAAGCTAGTCCGGCATGTGCTTTATCGAGTGGACAAGCCTGCATGTGGGAGCCACCTCTCGAGGGTGCAAAGGGTGCCTAGATTCCAAAAGGAATGGACTCTAAACGAATGTGCATAGCTCAAATATGTATACTTGGATTGTTCAAGGCTTTCAAGTTTCACCTCTTTATTTTTAAAAAGAAAAAGCTAGTTTTAAGTTTTAAAAATAAGATTTCCCCAGTGGAGTCGCCAAACTGTGGAACCCGGGATCGGACCCCAACTCGGCGTCTTGCTTAAGAGCGGATTTTAAAGTTAAAAAAGATTAAGTTGGAAAAACCTTTAAGAACTGTTATGGAGTCGCCACCTAATTATCGCGGAAATTAGGAACCTGCTACCATGTTCTAAGTTAAAAACATGTCCTAGATTTTGGAGCACGCCGACACCCCTAGATCTAAGGCTTGTGAAACCAGTTGGATTGAGGTGAGGTACTTTAGAAAAAGAGTTAATTCAAATAATGATTTATGAAAACCTTTTAGAAAAGCCTATGTAAAAATAGCCTCTCTTGACCTAGAACAATCCTTGTAAGATGATATTTGAGCTAATGTTATCGCTAATTACAAGTGCGATAAGTTTGTAAAAGAATGCAGATGCAGATGCAAAAAGATTGATTAAAACCCTCGATTTAGCATGTTTAACTTGTTAACGAATACAGTTGATTAAAGGTCGAATTCATTGTTTAAGTTGATTTAATGCAAAATAAGAAGGTGCAAGATGCATGCAAATAAAATAAAGTTCAATTGTCCATTGGTTTATTTTATAAGGGTCGATTGCTTATGCGACTTTGGCGTGTCATCGGATATGGAGTGTACGAAGTAAATAGAACACTTGGAGTGCAAGCTACTGGGTGCCAAAGCGGGGCGCTAAAGTGTAGACCCCTTTGTTAGTCCATAGAAAATAAGAAAAAGCTTTGATCCAAGGGGATCGGTACCTACCTTGTCTGGCGCTTGGATCTGGGCGAGCTTCTTCTTGAACTTAAAAGGAGGGTGAATTCAACACGGGATGGTGTGTTGAACTCAAGGATATGAGTGCGTGAGGCTTTTGTGGATGTTTAGGTGTATACCGTGCTAGACGGTATATTTTGTGGGACCCATGTGTGGGTGCTAAAGCTAAAAAGAGAGGTTGTGAGAAGAGAGGGTTTTCTTGTGTGGAAAACTTATCGAATAGGTCGTGCAAAGGGTTGTATATATAGGAGAATAGCCGAGAGAAATTAGGAAAACAGGGCTAAAAGCCACCCTGGGAAACCGCATAGGCTTATGCGGTTTGGTGGGCAAACCGCATAGCCTTATGCGGTTTGTACCCTGAGCCGCATAAGCTGTTTCGGCTCGCAGGTGTGGTTTTAATTCTCTGATTTCGTATTTCCTTAGTCCGGATTGCTAAATCTTAGGAATATTCGGCATAATCTCTTTGCTTGTGCTCCAAGAAGACCTAGTATGATCTTCTAGAGAGTTGTAGAGGGCTTTGGAGTGCGGGCCAAAGGTGGGTTTGGGCTCGGTTCTGGGCCCGAGCCCTGAAAATGTAAAAAGGGTGCATTTTGTAGGATTTTGTGAAATAAGATAAGACGTGAGGTTGTATTTTGTGTGAGAGGGGGCTAAATAGCGGTTTTAGCTACCGGGCCTAAATTTAGGAATTTAGGAATGCTGAATTAGACCTTATTAATGTAAAAGGACTAATTGTAGTGCAAATGCGAAGCTCATGCCAAATGAAGCAGGACAAGGACCTAGCTAGACTCCAAATGGACAAAATGAACGTCTATTTAAAGCGATGTGAAGCGACCTTAATCATTTTAACATTTCAAAACGACTCAAAATGAATTCGACATTAGTTAGAACCGTTTAAGTCAACGTTAAAGCATACGTAATAAAAGTCCGTGATACATCACAGGGTTTTGTTTGGGAGGGTACGGATATGGGTATCCACAAGGGTATATATAGAAGAAGAAAAAGAAGTTGGATGGTTTTTACAAAAAAAAGCGCGCGAAGAGATGTGACAAGACCCATGATGGGACGTGCGCAGTACATTGAGCGCCAAAATGGGGCGCACTTCCCCACGAAAAGCCAACTACTTCATTAATTACAAAGTTCAGGTCTCAGGACCAAGGGCACAGCAAAACAGAAGAAGCCTGGGCCAGGCTCAGCCCTGGACCAGGATGAAGGACAGAAGCATCTCCTAACCCCCCAGTTCAGGACTGTAGGGCAAGGAGATGGGGGACAAACTGTTGGGACCAAAAACCCGGTGGTCGGTAACCCTGGGCCAGGCCTAGACAGTGCAGGATCCACGGTCGAGGACCAGCGCGCAGCGGCAAGACTAGAGCGATGCAGACAAAACAAAGGTGCAGGTCAGGAGAGGAAAAGTCAAGATGGGCCAAGCCCAACGAAAGAATTAAACATCAAAGAAGAAAGTCCAAAGACTCAGCAGCAACCCTAGAGGAAGTTGTTGGAAGACTTGGTCAAGAAGCTAAACAGAAGCCTGGAAGATAGGAACAGAAAGAGAGAAAGTTGGGGAAGTTAGCTACGAAGGGGGAAGTGAACGTTGGAACCAAAGACACTATAAAAGGAGTAGAATTCAGAAGAGGAAGACATGAGAATTATAATACAACTCAAGCACACAACATTCTACGCAACTCTCAAGCTCCCAAACACTTTATAAATATTTTACGCCTATATTGTATTCTGTACCAGTTGGTCCAGACTCTGTACCCTTTGTTCCTAAACTAGTGAAGATCCTCTCCTGCCTTGGCGCCCGTGGTTTTTCCCTTAACATTTAAGGGTTTTTCCCACGTAACATATCGTGTGTCTTGTTCCATTTTTCATTGCTTTTCTTTACGTTACAACTCAATAATCACAATCACAATTAAAGGATAGTACTAGTAGATCCACAATCACTAAAACGAACCGTGTGAGAAAATCACCCCGAACAAGAAGCAAAAACAAGGAAAAAAACTAAGTACAAAACAAGAGGAGCAAAGCTGAAAAATCTGAACAACACGGGATGACATTGTCCCGTCCGGGACCATAACCCCCCGCCCGGGGGCACCCTCACCCCGCCCGGGGCAGCCTTGTGTCTCTTCGTTGGCTTAAAATTGATCGTTTATTTGAGAGGCCAAAACATCTTATTTTTGCACGAATTTTTCTGAGCATTCTTAGGACTCTTTAAACTAGTTTCTATCAAAAACTTAGGGTTAAAATAATTTTCCATCTTGTACTTTCAATTCCCGACTCAAGTACGTTGTTTTGATCATCTATTTTGGTTTTGTTGTTGAATTCATCTTGTTCACCTTGCAAATTTCTGATTGGTATTGCTTTCTACTTCTCCCTTTTTGATTGTGATTTCAATTTATATTGTTCTTGATTATGTCTTCATCTTTCTCTCTTGCTTTTGTTATCAATTTCGCTATGTGTGAGTAGTTTTATCATCTAGGGAGAAGGGTGAAGCATGGGTGATTGTTTTGCTTGAGTTTGATGATCTTGTTGAGTTAGGTTTTGTCATGCTTTGTTTAGTCTTTGCTTGATTGCTCTCGTTGATACCTTGATCACGTTTTAGCGAGTATCTAGCACCCTTGAACTTAAGAACGAAAGCCTAGTTCTAGGGTAGGCGCGAGACTAAACATTAGGACCCTCGTTTGTAAGTTGCGAGAGCCCGCATTCGAGACCTAGAGGAGCTTAAGACCGAGAGGCTGAGCGTTATCCTTAGCATGTGCGATACCTACTCATTTCGATCATCATCCTTGGCCTTGACTTACCCATTGCCAAACCCGATTCCCTAGACCTTTTCCTAATCGTTTAAATCCCTTATTTCCTCGCTCTAGTTTTAGTAACTCAACCTACACTCGAACCGAGACTAGAATCACACAAAATAACCAACTTAAGCGACCATCTCCCTGTGGATTCGACTCCGACTTACCCTTGCTACTTGTTAGTGTTTGTCCGGTCTATTTTTGATTAGGAGAGTGCGACGAATCCTATAAAATTTTGGCGCCGTTGCCGGGGAGACGGCTTTTGTTTTTGTTTGTTACTTGTTTCTAGTCTTTTGTTTTTCCATAGTTCGCTTTCTTTCTTCCCCATGACATGACAATCTTTCATTTTCCTCAATATGAGTACGAACCATTTCATAAGTACATTGTTCGATTTAATAGGTATATTGGTTCGTATGGTCTTTATTGTTCTGATTGGGAGAAGGTTTATATTATTAGCTCGGGTATGAACTACGAGTCTCACAATTTCATTCACTACGTGAGTAATGGTGGAATCTACTATGTTATGACCAGATTTTACACAGCCCAGAATTGGCAGTTCTGGATAGATGTCAAGAATATGGTACAGAGCAGGATAGAAGGACAAATGGCAGTTATAGCCCAGAACGGATCAGAAGAGGCATGGCAGTTATGGTCAGAGAAGGTCAACTATGACGGTTACAAAGATCATGGGATAATGGAAGATATTTCAGCTGAGCAGAAGTGGAGTCAATGGAGGTTATTTAACCGCCATGGATAATGGAGATCATGGGAGAAGTGCCCTAGAAAATAGGAACTAATTCTCAGCTTGCTTTGCCTATATATAGAGGCTCATTTGTACATTTTCATCCATCTTTTCACTCGTTTTTTAGCATACTTAAGCACTAGAATATACTACAAGATACTACGAAAAGCAACAGTCAGTTCTGTACAAATTGCTACAGAAGTGATCACTTTCACAGTTGTACTCTGTAACCCCAACTCTGATATTAATAAAAGTACTCCTGGCTTGGTAGCCCGCAGTTTTCCCCATCTTATTCTCGGGGCTTCTGCGTCATCAAATCCTGTGTCCTTAGTTCTGTCTCATATAGCTCAGTTCTGTTCTGTTCCGCAATTAGTACTAGTTGATCCACCTTTCACTATTTTTATACTTGTTAAGTTTTTACCAAAACAAATTGGCGCCCACCGTGGGGCAACTAGTTTATTAATTTGCGTAACTTTTCTCACAAAAAATCTCACAAAAATCACCCTTTCTATACTCAAATGGCTGATAGAACTTTGGAGGAATTGTCCAAGGAGTTACAAGATGCGCAATCTAAGATTCAGCAAATCTCAGAGGAGAATGCAAAACTGAAGGAGACAGAGTCTGTTCTGAAGACTAAGTTGGAT
This sequence comes from Dianthus caryophyllus, assembly GCA_023091065.1. Lineage (NCBI taxonomy): Eukaryota > Viridiplantae > Streptophyta > Magnoliopsida > Caryophyllales > Caryophyllaceae > Dianthus > Dianthus caryophyllus. Next base: position 11,944,000 of record CM041518.1, on the reverse strand, counting down.
TCTGCTAAGGGCAGTACCTCAAAGATCAGACCTGGGGCATCCTTGAGTTCTATAATCAAGAGAATAGACTTCTCTAATCTGGACGAAGATGAGGATCTCGAAGACCAACTCCTGGGTGGTGAAGATGAGGAAGAATCATCCGAGAATGCTGACAAGAGGAAGGGCAAGAAGAAGTTCAACTTCACCCTCATGATGATGCAAGAACTCCAGAAGTTACATGACAAGGTTGCAAAGATTCCAGGAGTTCCAGCACCAATTGAGGAGGCTTCCCAAGAGTGTTATGCAGATTCGCCGTTCAGTGAGGCTATAACTATGCAGGACATCCCAAAGAAGTTCAGTGTTCCAGGGATGAAACTGTATGATGGTACAGGAGATCCACAGGACCACGTGGCCCAGTATAAGTGACGGGCTAAAAGTCGTATGCCGCAAATTAAAATAATTAATCACTTAAATCCTATATACTAAACACGTAGTAAAACGGAAGTAAGGGTCGATCCACAGGGAAAAAGACTAACTGAAATATAGTGAAGTGTAAATAATGCAATAATACGGAGTAATGAAGTAACAAGTAACAGATTCGGGGGGGTTTGGTTTAATAAGAACTAAAATAGCTAAAAATAAAAGCAGCAATAATATTGAAAGATGTGTGAAAATAGTTATGAGGAAGGTCTCGATTCAAACAGAAATCCACGAACGATAATGTAGCCGATCACAGAAAATAATCACTTAACTTCACTTGAGCACTTTATTGCGATAATCAATGCAGTTCAATTGCACTAACTATCAATTTCTCTCTTAACTTAGCAATTAGGTCAAAACTGATGCCCTAATTACCCTTTCTATGATTAACTCGAGTCACGCGAAACAAGTTCAAATCAAAAGAAGATATAGAACGAGAAACAATAAAGGTAACTAATACTAACAACGCAGTTAATACTCGAGTTACAAATTTAATCCCTTTTATGGTCAACTTACGACAAACTGAGTACGATAAATTGAACACAATTGCTATCGTGAAAAGATTAATAAGGCAAACGGAGCCAATAATCAATTCTAGCAGATAAATTAACAACAATCCTAATTAGTCGTACGCACTAATCAAAATTAGGGTTAATCAACAATAATAACAAGGGATAAAAATAATACTCACGAAAAAGTCAAGAGATTGATAATCTCACGGTTGAATTATCGTCGCTTCAATCGTATTGAATCAAGAAATAAAAGTTTAGCAATGCATAATCTCCTAATTCAATTCCCAAGTTTTTGAAAGAGAAAACTAAAACTAGAAACTAATGAAAAAGTGGCTAATGAGATAATAAACTAGGTTAAGTCTTAAACTAATAATATTGAGTTTCCTAAAAGATTACAATAAAATCCGGGTCAAATTGAGCAGCATACACGAGTGGGCTGGTCGCCAGTCACTCGTCAGTTGGTCGCCAGCAGGTCGCCAGAAGTTTCTGCCCTTTTTTGCCTTTGCTTCAGTTTCGCTCGAGCCTGGGTCGCCAACTGGTCGCCATCAGGTCGCCATTTTCTTCTGATATTTTTCCATGCTTTATCTCCTGCTTCTGCGGCTGTACACAAGCTCATGGTCGCCTATGATTCGCCATCCTCATCAACTCTTCATCCAAGCCTCGTGACCGTCCTAACATATCATCAAAATACCGCAAAACTCCGCGAATTCAAAGTAACTCGCAATCGATCACAAGTCACAAAAACCTTCGTAAAACACGTCAAAACTCACTAAATGGGCTCGAAAACCATCCTACTAACCTATACTAAAACCGACTCATCAAATTCCCCCACGCTTAAGCTTTTGCTCGTCCTCGAGTAAACTCAATGAACGCCATACAAACCTAAACGACACTAGCTCAAAAAGAAACGCGAGGAATACAATATCAAAGCAAGTCGTGTTCTCAACTAACAACTCCTACTCCCTCTAATGGCTCAAGTAGTAGCCATTCGCACTCACTCTCGCTCACATGACAACACTCTCGAAATTTAGGAAACAAATACCCATCGACTCATCGACAAAACATGACAACGATGACAGAAGCCAGCTACGCCCCTTATTTCTCCATCCTAGCCCGCTCGCTTGTGCTACTAACGTTCTCCAGTGACAAAAGACGTATGTCACACACATACAACCCACACAAGCGAGCTCCTAACCGCCTCTACTCCGCAATTCAAACCAACCCAATCGCAAAGTGTGGTGCCTACACTCCGTGCACCGCGATAACGCCTCACCGTAGCCTCTAACCTACCCTTCCGACCTTCTTTGTCACCCTTCTTATGTCGCCTCACCGGTAAAATAGGAAGTATTAACACATTTTTTCCTAAATCTCTCATTTTGCCTAGAGTGCCCGCCCTTGCGGGTTTCACTCTAGCTTATTCACCTCACTTCTACTCTCGTGGCACGCAACTCGATTCTTCATTTTACTCGGAGTGCCCACCCTTGTGGGTTTCACTCCGCCCTCGGCCACATATCCCAATTTTGCCTAGGCGCCCTTTCGGGTTTTCACCTAGCCGGGATTGACTTTATTCGTATTTTTTTCCTTCCTTTTTTTTTTTCTGTTTTTTTTTTTTTTTTTTTTTTTTTGAAACATAAACAAAAGCACACTTTACAAATTTACAATACAATCGAAACGATTCTCTTCCCCCACGCTTGAATGAAACATTGTCCTCAATGTTGCAATGGACACTAGAAAAATAGGGAGGACGAACATACCTCACCAAGATAACCCGCGCCAAAAAACTTTCCAAAGCCATCAACCACGCAATAATACCATGGGGATACTCGAGCCACACTCCTCACCTCCTCCCCCACGCTTGAATAAAAGTATAATGGAAGCATCACCCATACAATGTCGACAAAAGTCAATCCAGCTTCAAGCACATGTGTAGTAGCGTTAGCTTCTCCACTCCGAATCAAGTGAACTCGATCGCATAGAGACAAGGTGTCCACAACGATCTCACCACCACTTCCACCACTTATGACGCTTACTCCTTCACCGGAGCTCGAGGATGTTCCGATGATCTTTTTTTTTTTTTTTCTTTTTCGGATTTTTTTTTTTTTTTTTTTTTTTTGTGTTTTCTTTTCCAACAAACCGCGGGTTGCCTCCCGAAAGCGCCTTTGTTTAACGTCGTTGGCTCGACATCTCGCGGAGTGATTGATCACCCGACTTTTAGATTAGAGAAAGAAATTATTACCTCAACTTACCTTTGAAGAGAATGGATATGATCGAAGGCTAGATTTAACATGAATTACTTGTGAGCCTTTAACCAAACTCTTTCGATTAACCAGCTTATCATACCAAGTTTCAAGCTTACCTTGGTTTTTCTCTGCATCTTTGCGATGGTTCCATAAGATCACAAGTTTTTGTGATTTAGGAGGGGGAACCTGCACACTAGAAACAAGCTTGCTCGGAGATTTAACTTTCCGGCACTTAGGAGGATGGTTAGTAACATCAATAGCACATAGTGAGTGAACATTATTAGAATCAGATATAGGATTAGCAATCAAAAACTTAACTACCGTCCCATCAAATTCCATAGTGAGTGATCCTTTAGGTACATCAATCTTAGTACCCGCAGTCTTTAAAAACGGTCTACCCAACAGAACGGGGATGACATCTACCTCACTTTTCATGTCCAAAACATAGAAATCAGCCGGAAAGACTAATTTATCTACTTTCACCATAACATTCTCCACCACCCCTTTAGGATTGACACTAGATCTATCAGCTAATTGAATCACCACATTAGTGCCTCTCAAAGGTCCAAGTTTTAAAGTCTCATAGACGGAAAAAGGAATGACATTAATTGACGCTCCTAAATCTAACATGGCCTTTTCAATCCTAAGGTCTCCTATAGTGCAAGGAATCGAAAACATACCGGGGTCTCCACATTTAGGGGGTAGTCTCTTTTGAAATAAAGCTGACACAAACTCACTCACCTTACCCTTAGGCCCCTTACCCTTAGCTTCACTTTTCTTTCTCTTAAGGGTACAAATCTCTTTCAAAAACTTAGCATAACGAGGTACAATTTTAAGCAAATTCAAAAGAGGAATATTTACCTCACAGTTACGAAATGTCTCGTAGATGTCCTTGTCCTTCTCGATCTTCCGTGTGGACTTGAGAGCATCCGGAAAAGGAACTTCCGGTTCATACCTTGGTAATGGACCGTCATCTATCTTGCCTTCATCTTCTGTGGCCTCAATCTCCAACTCTTCACGGACCGCCGAATCATCCACTACCTTCTTCTTCTCCTTCTTCTCCACCTCCTCTAGTTGTCTCCCGTTCCTCAATGAAACGGCACTCACATTTTCTCTAGGAGGTATAGTTTGACTCGGCAACACATTCGAGTCTTTAGCTTCCAAACGACTAATAGCAGTGGCCATTTGACCAATTTGAGTCTCTAAATTCTTAATGCTATTTTTAGTCTCTAATTGATTCTGAGCCACGCTAGCTTGAAAGTTGCTTTGATTAGCTACCAAGGCCCGAATCATCTCATCGGTGGACATTGGTGAGCTTGGAGGAGGTTGTGAGCTAGGTGGTGGGTGTTGCGGACGGAGCACGTATTGACCACGGGGTGGACCTGATTGGTTACCTTGAGCATTTTGTGGGTTATTCTGATTATCACCCCATCGAAAAGCCGGATTTGCCTTCCAACCAGAATTGAAAGTATTAGAGTACGGATCCCACTTACGTTGAGACGGCTCCATGTAACCGATAGCATTCACATCCGCTACCGCGCCTTCTTGCATTTGCGGACAACTTTCACTCGGATGTGATGGAGAAGAACAAATGCCACAAACCATCGCTGGCCTTCTTCCTATGACTAAGTCCTTGACCAAGGATGTCAAGCCATCCACCTTCTCCTCAAGCATGCCATGACTCGATCCAACTGCATTAACCCCCCGTTTGGAAGGTTTTCTATCAAAATCCCTCGAGCTCTCAGCTAGCTCGGTGATTAGAGCCATTGCTTCCGTGGGATTCTTATTGGTGATCCCACCTCCACTCGCCGCATGAACCATACGAGCATCATCTTTACTGAGACCCCCACAGAAGTACATGATGAGGTCTTGGCCTTCATACCCATGATACGGGCACATGCCACACAACTTCTTGAACCGCTCCAAGTACTCATACATCGTCTCCCCATCACGTTGCTCAACATTTGAAATTTCCTTCTTCAATTGAGAAGCTCGAGAGGCAGGGAAATACTTCTCAAGGAATGCCTTCTTCATCTTTAGCCAAGTGTCGATACTACCCGTAGGGAGATAATAGAGCCAATCCCTCGCAGCGTCCTTCAGTGAGAACGGGAATGCCCTTAGCTTCAGCTGCTCATCGATCCACGGAAGAGGCTTCATACTGCATTACAAACGATGTGGAAGTCCGATAAATGTTTGTTCGGATCTTCACCACTCAACCCATGGAATGTGGGTAGCAAATGAATTAGCTTGGACTTGACTCAAAATTCACATTCTCATCGAGAGGAGGATATGTGATGCATAGGGGTTCTTTGTTGAAGGTCCGGTGTGAGTTGTTTAATTATTTGTTCGACCATCTCGCCGCTTTAAATGAAATATCCGAAATGTCCGATGCGATTCAGGACGTCTACCTCGAGGATCTTGCCACGGCGACTTGTCCACTCTTGTTCTTTCTAAACCTGAAAAGTGTTCTTTCAATCTCTGAGTCAAAAGGCTCGAGTGGATGGTTAGCAAAACGGGTATTATGCATACACCTACACTAAACAATAATAACAATTAACGCCTAGTCCCCCGGCAACGGCGCCAAATTTGACGGGCTAAAAGTCGTATGCCGCAAATTAAAATAATTAATCACTTAAATCCTATATACTAAACACGTAGTAAAACGGAAGTAAGGGTCGATCCACAGGGAAAAAGACTAACTGAAATATAGTGAAGTGTAAATAATGCAATAATACGGAGTAATGAAGTAACAAATGCTTGATTCTGGGGTTTGGTTTAATAAGAACTAAAATAGCTAAAAATAAAAGCAGCAATAATATTGAAAGATGTGTGAAAATAGTTATGAGGAAGGTCTCGATTCAAACAGAAATCCACGAACGATAATGTAGCCGATCACAGAAAATAATCACTTAACTTCACTTGAGCACTTTATTGCGATAATCAATGCAGTTCAATTGCACTAACTATCAATTTCTCTCTTAACTTAGCAATTAGGTCAAAACTGATGCCCTAATTACCCTTTCTATGATTAACTCGAGTCACATGAAACAAGTTCAAATCAAAAGAAGATATAGAACGAGAAACAATAAAGGTAACTAATACTAACAACGCCTTGATTAATACTCGAGTTACAAATTTAATCCCTTTTATGGTCAACTTAGGACAAACTGAGTACGATAAATTGAACACAATTGCTATCGTGAAAAGATTAATAAGGCAAACGGAGCCAATAATCAATTCTAGCAGATAAATTAACAACAATCCTAATTAGTAAATGCGCACTAATCAAAATTAGGGTTAATCAACAATAATAACAAGGGATAAAAATAATACTCACGAAAAAGTCAAGAGATTGATAATCTCACGGTTGAATTATCGTCGCTTCAATCGTATTGAATCAAGAAATAAAAGTTTAGCAATGCATAATCTCCTAATTCAATTCCCAAGTTTTTGAAAGAGAAAACTAAAACTAGAAACTAATGAAAAAGTGGCTAATGAGATAATAAACTAGGTTAAGTCTTTAACTAATAATATTGAGTTTCCTAAAAGATAACAATAAAATCCGGGTCAAATTGAGCAAAGATACACGAGTGGTGGTCGATCCACTCGTCGGTTGGTCGCGAGGTCGCCGAAGTTTACGCCCTTTTTGCCTTTGCTTCAGTTTCGCTCGAGCCTGGGTCGCCAACTGGTCGCCATCAGGTCGCCATTTTCTTCTGATATTTTTCCATGCTTTATCTCCTGCTTCTGCGGCTGTACACAAGCTCATGGTCGCCTATGATTCGCCATCCTCATCAACTCTTCATCCAAGCCTCGTGACCGTCCTAACATATCATCAAAATACCGCAAAACTCCGCGAATTCAAAGTAACTCGCAATCGATCACAAGTCACAAAAACCTTCGTAAAACACGTCAAAACTCACTAAATGGGCTCGAAAACCATCCTACTAACCTATACTAAAACCGACTCATCAATAAGCAAAGGATGTACACGGTCCCAATTCCAAAGGAGTACAGAGAAGCCTGCATGTGCAAGGGCTTTGGTTCTACTCTGGCTGGACCAGCTCTGCAATGGTTTGTCAATATTCCTAATGGTACTATTAAATCGTTTGCTAATCTTGTGAATGTCTTTGTTGCCCGGTTGCAGCGGGAAGTTAGAAAAGCAAACAAGTGATCTGCATGCACTGTATGCAGAAGAAAGATGAGTCCCTACGAGATTATCTCCGAGAGATTCAACGAGGAGAAGATCTCTATCCCCATTGTGACGTTGCGCTATCCAGGCTTATAGGCAAGGTTTGGTGGTCAATGCAGAGCTTTATCGTGAACTAACCAAGTATCCTTGTGTTACTTTTGAAGATGTGCAGCAAAGACCTTAGCCCAGATTAGACTTGAAGAAGATGCTTTCGATGGCGGGGCAGTTCTGGGTACGAGAAGGTGAACAGGAAGTCGATAGTGGACGCACCCAGAGCAGACCAGCACCATACTGAGGCCACCCAGAACGCAAGTGCATGCTGTCGATTACGAGACAGTCAATTCGATGACTCCCTCGATATCGGCCATCTTGGTGTTGAGGTTCCACGATTGATAGCAAAGTTGGAGAGCTTTGGGAATCTTTGCAAGATGGCCCAAGAGGAATGATAATCCAAATCCAAATGTAAATCCAAACAAGTATTGCGAGTACCATGGAGACATCGGCCACAAAGACGGAAAGACTGCTATGCCTTCAAGAAGGAGATATCTTACCAGCTCGAGAACTGGACGTCTGAAGGACATCATCAGACCAGTCCAGAGGAGTCAGACCAGAACTGAAAGCGCCAAGTCCCAGGTTCCAGGGGACAAGAGTCGAAAAAGCGCCAAATCCTCCACCCTACACACACGAGGTAAAGTTTATCAATGGTGGTTACGATATCGTGGCTTGACTTATTCTGCGACCAAGAGGATAGCAAAGCAAGAGAAGATGCGACCTCCAACCAGGGTAGAGAAGAATTGGGAAGTTGTCACTTTTGATCATGAAGATTGTGAAGGCATCCCAAGATCTTTGCATCATAATGACCTAGTGATCAAGTTCTGATTGGAAGCACCCTTGTACGTCGAGTTCGATTGTGAGGCGATTACGTGAACCCGATCATCTTTGGGCGCGATGAAGGAGATGGGTATAGGCCAGGACAAGGTGACCAAGAACTCCAATGTTACGGTAGGATTGATGGCGAGACCAAGCACACCTTGGGAGAGATCTCACTTCCAACCTATGCCCAGGAGTTTCTTCTTTTGAGAAGTTTAATGTTATTGATTCTATGACCTCGTATAATGTTTTGTTAGGTAGGCCTTGGATCCACAATCTAAAGGCTGTGGCATCTACTTACCATCAGTGTGTGAAGGTCCCAACTCAATGGGGAGTTCTGGTGATCAAGGGAGAGAGGCAGACTGCAGAGTGCTCTGAGCGACCTTGAAGCCCCCTCACCAACAAATCGCTCGCATAGCAATTACGAAACCAGTCAAGTCGATAGTGGAGCCAGAGAAGTCGGGATTGGAGATGGACCAGATCGGTGTAGACCAGTCTTGCCCGAGAAAGAAAGTATTGGTGGGCGGTGATGTGCCTTCGATGCTCGGATCCGATCCGATCGGTTTCTGAAGTCTAAGAAATCAAGTTTTGCATGGAGCCACTTTGACATGACTGGAATCGATCCTGGCGTTATCACGCACAAGCTCAACGTTGATCCTCGGTCTGGACCGATTGCACCGTAAACGCAGGAAGTTTGCGCCAGAGAGAAATGTTATCATCGATGAGGAAGTCCAGGAAGTTCTTTGGACATGAATATGGTAAGAGAGGTAATGTATCTGTTGGTTAGCTAATGTGGTTGTTGTGCGAGAAGAAGAATGGAAAGTGGAGAGTGCGTGTAGACTACACAGATCTCAACAAGGCATGTCCGAGGATCCTTTCCCTCTTCCTCACATTGATGCTTTATGGTGGACAAGGCTGCCGCCATGAAGTTCGACTTTCATGGATGCCTCAAGTGGTTTTAATCGGATCAAGATGCATCCTCCAGGACCAGGAGGGAACCTCCTTCATGACATCAGTGGTATCTATTGCTACACCGCCATGCCCTTTGGACTCGAAATCTTTGGTGCCACCTACCAAAGGCTAGTCAACATGATGTTCAAAGATCTAATTGGGGACACAATGGAGGTTTATATCGATGATATGGTGGTAAAGTCTAAAGATGCCAAAGATCATGTGAAGCACTAGAGCAAGCGTTTGCAGTGCGGATAAGTTCAATATGAAGTGAATCCCACAAAGTGTAACTTTGGAGTATCTTCGTAAGTTCTTGGGTTACTTGGTCACCGTAAGAGGAATTGAAGCAAGTCGAGCAGGATAAAGGCGATCCTGGATGGGAGCCCCTAGATCCGTGAAGGATATCCGAAGTTGACGGGAAGAGTAGCGACTCGAGCAGATTCATTTCTAGATCCTCGAGAAAGGTGCAAACCCTTCTACGATATGCTCAAGAAGAACAAAGAATTCCAATGGAGCGAAAAGCACGAGGAAGCATTCCAGGATGCGAAGAGTTACTGTCAACTCCACCATTGCTGTCCAGACCAGAAGAGGGAGAACCGTTAAGTGCATGCACATCGATCAGAGCATTCGGTAAGTGCGATTACGGTCAGGGAAGAAGATGGTTTGCGGTATCCAATATACTACGTGAGTAAGAGCTTGATAGATGCTTTGAAACCGGTATTCTCTTACGGAAAGGTATGTTCTCGCCTTAATTATGTCAACTACTAAGCTTAGACCTTATTTTGAGAGTCATCATATACGTGTTAGAACTAACCTTCCGATTAAGTCAGTCTTGAGAAAGCCTCGAATCGCTGGGAGAATGGCTAAGTGGTGCAATGCGGCATTTCGACGCGTGCGACATCGATTATGAACCCGGAGCGACAATAAAGTCACAAGCCTTGGCGATTTTGTGGTCGATTTCGATCCACCTGGAAGAAAGTGGTGCATATGGAAGTGTTGAAACTCACATAGAGGCGAGAAAAGGAGAAACTCTGGTGTCTTTATTATCTTGATGGAGCGGTAATGTTAGAGGTTACAGTCTGGGCATTGTCCTGAAATCGCCACAAGGGGACATACTAGCCCGGTGTCGGTTGTGAATTTCGTACAACCAACAATGAGGCAGAGTACGAGGCATTAATCGCAGGTTTGATGAGTACGTATTGGTCTTGGTGTCGAGAATCTGGAGGTAAAATGCGATTCTTTACTTATTGTTTATCATTTTCATGGTTCTTTACCGGGCAAAGATTCTAAGATGTTGCTATACCTAGAGAAGGTTAGTTCCTTGGTTTTGAAGTTTGACCAGTTTAGGATTGACGGATCCCCAGAGACCCGAACTCACAGTGCGGACTCTCTAGCTAGTCTTGGCTCTAGTTTCAAACCTGCGGACACTGGATAGGATTCCCATAGTACACCTCCTCGGACCTTACATAGAGAAGTGCGATCCTGCTGAACTTTGTCTACCCCACTCTGTCTCTTGATCGCACCTTTTTATGCTTTTCTTAGAGATGGTGTTTTACCCCAGACAGGACTTGAGGCTAGAGCTTTTCGGCTTAAAGCCTCGAGGCATGTCTTGATTAATGATGTTACGTGCAAGAAGTCTATGTCGAGTCCATATTTGCGTTGTCTAGAACCAGGCGAAGCTTGAACTGTGCGACAGAATTACGAAGGAGATTGTGGCAACCACGGTCTTGGAAGAAGTTTGGCCACAAAGCTCTCGATTTGGTTACTTCGGCCAACTATGAGGAAGGAGGTCGTAGATGCACGCAAGCAAATGTGAAGCATGTCAAAAGCATTCTCCAATGATTCACCAACCAGCTGAGGTCCTACACCCTATTTCTGCACCGTGGCCTTTCATGAAGTGGGGCATGGACATAGTTGGAAAGCTCCCAATGGCTCCAGGACAGAAGGTGTTTATGTTGGCAATGACAGACTACTTTTCGAAGTGGATTGAGGCTGAAGCATTCAGAAGTGTAACAGAAAAGGAAGTCATCTCATTCATCAAAAGGAACATCATTTGCAGATTTGGAATTCCAAGCCAGATTGTATGTGACAATGGTACACAGTTTGTAGGGAACAAGACTAGAGAATTCTGTGCAGCCTGGAATATTGAACTACTTACTTCTGCACCAAGATATCCTCAATGCAATGGTCAGGCAGAATCTAGCAACAAGATTGTCATAAAGGTCCTAAAGAAGAAGCTGAAAGAGAGACGAGGGAGATGGGCAGAAGAGCTACCATTAGTTCTGTGGGCTGACAGAACTACACCAAAGACTTCTACAGGACAGACTCCGTTCTCTTTGGTGTACGGTTGTGAAGCGGTGATTCCAGCAGAAGTGTCTGTTCCAACAAAGAAGGTATGGTGCGAGCAGTTTAGAAGCTAACCCGAGTTGTTGTCTTCCAGTCTTGATCTTGCAGAGGAGCTTAGAGATGCGGCCAAGATAAGGTTAGCGACTTACGGCAGAATGTGGCGGGACTTTCAACAAGCATGTCAAGGCGAGTTTTGAGAGAAGGAGATTTAGTTACGAGGAAAGTATTTGAAAACACAAAGGAAAAGTCTGCAGGAAAGCTAGCGATGCCTGGGAAGGACCATACTTGATTGATTACATGTAGGCCAGGGAGCCTATAGATTGGTAACTACGGAGGGAGAGTTGATTCTAGAGCATGGAATGCAACTAACCTCAAACTCTATCTTTGTTAATACGGTATCTTGATTCGAACTTTCAATTCTGTAATTTCAATTCTGTAATTTCAATTCTGCACTCCTTAATTACTTTTTGTAGATATTGCATCTTCTATTCAATAAAAACCATTGAACTCCAATGGTGTAGTTTAACTTTATTCCTAGTTTTGCAGATTACATCTTTGGTTCAAAAGTAAATATTTTCTATCACAAATAAAAACAAAGTAAATATAAGACGCTACATATTACAAATAAAGGAGTTTATCCTCCAGGACTTGTTTAGGAGTTCATCCTCGATTCTACTCAGGAGTGAAACCTCCGATTCTGGGCTTGGTCCCAGCTTCTAAGGAACTTGTCTTCCAGGACTTGAGCTTAGTCCTCGGCCTTGGCACCGATCTGCCGGTGGAGATCTTCCTCCAGTCCCACAGCGGCCCGATCTGCAGAGCGGCCAGTCTGCTTGTGAGGATGCGTCCTCGGATTGACGGACCAGGGCTTGACCGTTAAGAGAGTCCTATAATATCCCTTAAGGTAAGTCATGATCATGCATACATAAATGCAGGATGTACACCTGCGAGGTTAGTACATTCACAGAACAATAGAAGCAATAGAAGCAACAGATACGATAGTAGTTAAGTCCTTGGATCACCAAGGCTGACTAAATACTAAGCATCCGAATCTGACAGAGCAGACTTGAAAAATGTCTTGCTCTGCAGACTAAGCAAAAGTTCCACAGTAGCAACAGACAGAAGTTCACAGAATATTTACAGACCTGGACATACAAGTCCAGGCCAGACCACAGATAGCAAATTGTTCGAATTTACACAAAATGTTCACAAAGGTAATTGTTTTTCATTCTTCTTCTTCTTCAGAAGGATTGTCATCAGCTTGGGCATCTTCGCCAGCACCACCATCACCAGACGCAGAGGGTTCTTCCTGATCAGTGCCAGCCTCTCTCTCTGAACCGCACACCCGGGACGAGCTGTTTAAATTTCTCCACAAAGAAGATCAATATCCCACTCCTCACGCCGGACTCGTGAGGCACGCATCATCCGAATTCTGGTCTGGGCTGTATAAAATAGCGCCAGATTAGTCTCCTGGTTGCAGGTTGGCCCTCAAGCTCCTGAACACGCGCCCGAGATTCTCATTCTCGACTTCAACGAGGCGGACTCTCCTCGAACTTAGCGGCAAGAAGAACCTTGGCTTTTTCAAATACCGCCTTCATACCATCCAAAGCTTTTTCCAAGTTCATGCAGGCTTGCTCTTTCAGAGCAACCTGGTCCTCCAAATAGCGATCACACGATCCCCGAAGTGGAAATTATGTGCCCCAAGCTCGAGATACCAAGAGTCCGCAAATGTAATGGTGTAAGGTACAATAGTGGTAGAATTATCATGAGAATTTGTACTAGAAGTATATCAGTTATTACTGCAGAGCAGAGTGAGTGGCTCTAAACGCCAGTTACGTGGTGCCAACCCTGATCAGGTCTGGGTTGACCCTCTTAGCCGCTTGTTGGATTATTTTTCTACGCTTGTTGATGGCGTCTTTGGGCGAAATGTCCTGGTAATGACAAACCTTCAACTTCTTCCGCTTTCCTTTTCTTTGATTTCTTATGCGGTGTGCTTTTCTCTGGTTCAACCCGAGTCCTCCCTTAGATTCCTCAATCTTCTCATACTCAATCCCGGAGTAGGAATACGGTAGGAATGAACTGAGGTTTTATATCTAGATCCCCAGCCAGAATGGCGTCCATCTTCTCTTGAAGGAGAGTAGGATTGAGTCTACCTCTAGTGATTGGCCTAGAAGATTCACCTAGCACAGACCACACTTGATTCAGCATCACGTATCCAGACTAGACTTAATCAGACTTGACCTAGAATTAAGAGACTTACCCTTGATGGCAGAAACCATAGGCACATGAACCTTCACTGTCTTCTTTGCTGGCCTACAGAATGTGGGGAACGCCGTCTTGTTATCCTCTTCAGACCAAGTCCTCTCCTTGAGAGGCAAGGCCATAAACGCAGCGATCCTCGCCTTAGAATCCTCACTAGGCACAGGCTGCCAAGAGTCCGCTAGAAACACAAAACACAAGAAACCCTCAGACCTACACAGAATAGAAAAACTAGAAACAGCAGATCTGAGTCAGAAGTGACTAACCTCTCTCACCAATGGGGTAGTCCAAACAGTCGCTGCTCCCAAGAGTATCACTCTTCAGGAAAAGGAAGCCTGTCTTCCAATCCTTGTCATCCCCAGTATCAGGGTGCTCCACAAGATTGCTCTGGCCTTTCCTGATTCTGAAGATGAATCTACCACTACCACGGTCCTTACAGAGTAGACGTTTTGAGATCTTACACCGACAGTTGCAACCTGTACATAGTGCAGAGTTAGTCGACCAAGCAGATAATTTGCCACATGCTAGGCATTAATTGGCAGGGGGCGAGCTACATTGAGGAGAGCACTCCACTGATCCAAGAATTACAAGGAATTCTCGGACCCGACCCTAAAGGGAACTCATGGATGTAGACCCAACCTGGACAAGTCCAGGAAGCCGTTGTGTAATCATCACAAGGAACGAAAATTTCAAAGAGATTCAGCACGATGTGATGATCTTTGAGGTGTTTTATGATTGATTGGCTCAATGTGTTTTTTGTCTCATCGTCAAAGGAGTCACCTTTGACAAACTTATAATCACCATACATGATTTCATTGATTTCGAGGATCTCAAGATCAATCACTTTTTCAGCCATGAGTTTTGATTGATTTTGGTTTGATCAAGATGATTGAGATGATAGAGGAAGAAGACGATGAACAGTGGAGGTAAAAGATAAAGTGGGCGAGGTAAGTTCTCAGAAATTACTGGAGGCTCCTATTTATATGCAAAGGTAAAAGAGTTTAAGTGGGTTTAGGATTTTACCGTTGGTAAAATTCGAAACAGCCCAGAGTTAGCCGTTGCTACTGTTCAGCCGTCAAATCAGGTTTAAATGCTTACCTACTTCTAATTTAAACATTATCTCTTTGAATATTGTGCACAAGTCTGGCTAGATACAGAGTTGATGTTTAAATTTTACAGCCGTTATCTCTGCTCTAGTCTGTTCTGTATAGAAGTGTTTTTACAGGATTGTTTCCTCAAGATTGCTGAACACTGCACTTGAGAAAACAAGGGGCATTTGTTATGACCAGATTTTACACAGCCCAGAATTGGCAGTTCTGGATAGATGTCAAGAATATGGTACAGAGCAGGATAGAAGGACAAATGGCAGTTATAGCCCAGAACGGATCAGAAGAGGCATGGCAGTTATGGTCAGAGAAGGTCAACTATGACGGTTACAAAGATCATGGGATAATGGAAGATATTTCAAATGGCGAAAGTGGAGTCAATGGAGGTTATTTAACCGCCATGGATAATGGAGATCATGGGAGAAGTGCCCTAGAAAATAGGAACTAATTCTCAGCTTGCTTTGCCTATATATAGAGGCTCATTTGTACATTTTCATCCATCTTTTCACTCGTTTTTTAGCATACTTAAGCACTAGAATATCAACAGTCAGTTCTGTACAAATTGCTACAGAAGTGATCACTTTCACAGTTGTACTCTGTAACCCCAACTCTGATATTAATAAAAGTACTCCTGGCTTGGTAGCCCGCAGTTTTCCCCATCTTATTCTCGGGGCTTCTGCGTCATCAAATCCTGTGTCCTTAGTTCTGTCTCATATAGCTCAGTTCTGTTCTGTTCCGCAATTAGTACTAGTTGATCCACCTTTCACTATTTTTATACTTGTTAAGTTTTTACCAAAACATACTACATGCCCGAACATGAGATTTGGGACCTCTTTTGGGATATCACGCGTCAAGCTCTTATTTCCAAAATAAAAGCTGACTTTAACGAGGTTCTTGTTACGTACATGAAATTAGTCAAGGAAATGAACGATGATTGTGAGTCTTATGAATGCTCTCCCGCTCCTTATGATAATTCATATTCGTCTTAAACTTGTGCTTTCACTAGCCCATATGCGTCCTTGTGTGATGATGATTTGTTTGATGACGATGGTTATGAGCGTGCTTATGATTGTGCATCGCCTAATCCGTTTGACGTAATTGTGAATGACACTCCTGAACCTGAACCGACTTGTCCCCTTGTTGATGCGTCTATTGGGTCTGTTTCCATTGGATCCTTGTCTGAGGATCCTTTGGCGGTCTTACCGTGTATTGAGAATGACGCAGGTGACTCAAAGTCGTGGAGCGCTGAAGTGGATGAATTAGAAGCTCTACTATACGCATATGACGACAAGGCTTTCATTCCCACGGACGAGACGAGTAGCGGGGAAAACTCCCATGCTCCCGAGGTCCACATTTTCGATGTCACGCCGTTTCCCCATTCTAATGTCTTCGATGAGTTTTTGAGTCACTATGTTGCCAACGGATGTATTTTTCATGTTACCAAAGTGCTCGAGAACAGTTTTCGTAGACTCATTTATTTGTTGAGTCGATCATTAGCTGCGATTTTCTATAAATATGTTTCATTTTGGTGCTACATTTGCCTTTGTTTAGCACATGAGCAGGTTTTTGATCGGCTACTACGAGCTTTGGTCGCAATAATGGTTGGCTTTGCCGCAAGCCAATCGATTGGTGATGGCCGATTGGATGACGTTGGTGATGGTAGCAGGTTCGCATTTGCGGCGGCCCGTGCTGCGCCCCCATTTTGATCCTGGTTTAGGGGGTGGCGTTTCCTTTGTACATATTGTAAGTCCGTTTTCTTTTCACTAGTTTATGTTTTTCTCCCCTTATTTTTAAGGTCCCCTTGGTTGATGTGCTTTAGGACACATTGGGGACAATGTGTTGTTTGGTTTGGGGGGAGGAACGCTTCGCTTTGCATTTTTGTGTTTTCTTTTTCATTTTTGCGTTTTCTTTTCCGTTTTTCATTTTTCAAAAAATCACAAAAATCTGAAAATTCTCAAAAATCACATAAAAATCAGAAAATTTCAAAAAAATACCAAAAATACGTATCCCGATCGTTGTTCGCGAGCTATTTTTACCTTATTCTTTTCCGACATCCCTTCCCTTGTATGCTTTGAGCTTTGGCATGATTTATATTGTTTGGATTAGCTCTACGGGGATGTTTGGACACGTTACAGATGATGGCATGCTTGACTTTGTTGTCTTTATCATTTCATGGACTATAGCTACTTTTATTGTGAGGTTTTTAGCCTCCAGAGGCCGGTTCATCTATCCCGGTCCCCGTGCTTTTATTGTGAGTAGTTCTCCTCGTGGGGTACGTAATATCAACACGCATAAGTGTGGCCCATATCCCGTTTTTTCCCCGCGATTTTGTCACTTGTTTTGCATATGAGGCTTTAGATGATTGCATTTCATTCACCTTGTTCTTATATTGACTTATCCTCTCAGTTTTGATCCTAATCCCTTTATCCACATGAGTTTTCTAGCTACATTGCCAAATAGCCTACCCTAGCCTAGCTAGTGACCGCTTTTGCTTACTCTTGTGCTCGTTCGTTGGGTTGTGATCATTATTTTGCTACGACTTGCTGATGTCGTTTGATTGGAGAGTTGGTGAATATGTGAGTCGGGATTGCTGTTTCCCCGACCTTTGATGAGGTATTTCCGCAACTTACTAAGTGTGCTCTTTTGCTCAAGAAAAAAAAAAAAAGGAAAGACAAAAATCTGAAAAAAAAACACAACACACAAAATACAAAAGAAAGAAAGTGTGTGCACAAAAATGAAGAGTTGTTGTTGTTGTTGATGAGTGAGCATAGTACTCATTTGCTTTTGTAGCGTTGATGTGTAAAGGAGACAGATATGCTGCTTTCGGTCCGTTTTTATGAGAGTTGGGTTCCGTTTTGGTTGGACGAGCACTTGAGTAGTACGAGTGGTTTCTAGTGGTTTAGCTCCACGATTCCATAATCATTTGTTCCACCTTATCACCCTTATCCTCTCTATGGCCTTTACACCCTCATATCCTATGTAAGTTCTCATGTTTGCTTCGTTTTTGTGACATTATTTGTGTACGGGAGTGCGAGATTTGGTCCACATTCGATTGCGGGCGTGCTTCCACTAGTCGAGTAGGTGAGTGTCATCACATATATCACCTTGTTCATCATTTGTGTTAGAGTGGAAACCGCGAGAAGTCCGTGATTTGATTGCTAGAGAGCCTTTGTTTAAGCCATGCTATTCATTCTGCGCCGTCTTGTAATTCTCATCCGTTAGCCTGCTATTTCCATACGTCCCATGCTGCTTCGGGATTGATTGCCATTTGCTTGAGCTGCTTGCGGATTGGTGTTTGTTTGGGAAGTTTTCTTATGCTCGCTTTGTCCTCTATTTTCTGTCATGCTTTGTTGCTTGAGGACAAGCAACGGTTCGGTTTGGGGGAGTTTGATGTGTCATATTTATTCGTACTTATAGCCCCTGTTCATTTGCGTTTCTTTGCGTTTCCCGTGCTTTTATATGCGTTCGAGCTCCTATTTCTCTCCGATTTGGCACTGCTACGTTTTTGTGTCCATATTGCAGGTACACGCGCATATTTGGAGGTTAGGAGGCTATTTGAGAGGTTTCGTGAAGTTTCGCAAAGTTTCGTGAAGTTCCGAGTTGGTTTCGTTGCGTTTCGCTTGCGCACGAGCTCCGTTTTAGCCTTTGAAGGTGTCCCGGGACCTTGGCTCGGGATTTGAAGCTCACATTATCATCCTAAGACTCGTCCCTACTCATGAGCCTCGTCCCTTAGCCTTGGGACGACAAAAAGAAGCAAAAACAAGGAAAAAAACTAAGTACAAAACAAGAGGAGCAAAGCTGAAAAATCTGAACAACACGGGATGACATTGTCCCGTCCGGGACCATAACCCCCCGCCCGGGGGCACCCTCACCCCGCCCGGGGCAGCCTTGTGTCTCTTCGTTGGCTTAAAATTGATCGTTTATTTGAGAGGCCAAAACATCTTATTTTTG
Organism: Dianthus caryophyllus; assembly: GCA_023091065.1. NCBI lineage: Eukaryota > Viridiplantae > Streptophyta > Magnoliopsida > Caryophyllales > Caryophyllaceae > Dianthus > Dianthus caryophyllus. The sequence continues at coordinate 11,925,120 of CM041518.1, read as the reverse complement.
CACGAATTTTTCTGAGCATTCTTAGGACTCTTTAAACTAGTTTCTATCAAAAACTTAGGGTTAAAATAATTTTCCATCTTGTACTTTCAATTCCCGACTCAAGTACGTTGTTTTGGTCATCTATTTTGGTTTTGTTGTTGAATTCATCTTGTTCTCCTTGCAAATTTCTGATTGGTATTGCTTTCTACTTCTCCCTTTTTGATTGTGATTTCAATTTATATTGTTCTTGATTATGTCTTCATCTTTCTCTCTTGCTTTTGTTATCAATTTCGTTATGTGTGAGTAGTTTTATCATCTAGGGAGAAGGGTGAAGCATGGGTGATTGTTTTGCTTGAGTTTGATGATTTTGTTGAGTTAGGTTTTGTCATGCTTTTTTTAGTCTTTGCTTGATTGCTCTCGTTGATACCTTGATCACGTTTTAGCGAGTATCTAGCACCCTTGAACTTAAGAACGAAAGCCTAGTTCTAGGGTAGGCGCGAGACTAAACATTAGGACCCTCGTTTGTAAGTTGCGAGAGCCCGCATTCGAGACCTAGAGGAGCTTAAGACCGAGAGGCTAAGCGTTATCCTTAGCATGTGCGATACCTACTCATTTCGATCATCATCCTTGGCCTTGACTTACCCATTGCCAAACCCGATTCCCTAGACCTTTTCCTAATCGTTTAAATCCCTTATTTCCTCGCTCTAGTTTTAGTAACTCAACCTACACTCGAACCGAGACTAGAATCACACAAAATAACCAACTTAAGCGACCATCTCCCTGTGGATTCGACCCCGACTTACCCTTGCTACTTGTTAGTGTTTGTCCGGTCTATTTTTGATTAGGAGAGTGCGACGAATCCTATCAGTAGGGTGCGATGTGTCCAATGTTGTTGATATGATGTATCCAATATTGTTGGATAGAGTATATCTACTGTCAACGGATGTAGTCGTTGTAGTTGACTACATTTTTAGCATTTTGAATGCTCATTCATGTCGTGCTTGTTTTTCTCTCCATTTGTTGCCTTGTACCTAAATTGGTTAATACTCGAGAGAAAATGGTTTTTGAAAAATGGATTTCACTTTTTAGAAATGCCTTTTGTTTTAAGTAAAAACTGGTTTTGGAAAACAAGAGAGAGAAATTGTTTTAAGGAAATGATTTTGTTCAAAATGTATTAACTCGAGCGTTGAGTTAGTTTTTGAAAAATGCTTTTTGCAAATGCAGTCGAGCTGTTTGAAGGACGTGTTACCTCGTGCATGTTTAAGGGCATGACATCCTGTGAAAATGCTTTGAAAGATTTTAAAAACTGAAAAGTTTTGAAAAGAGGCGATTTAAATGTCGCCAAATTGCTTTTGATGTAAATGCTTGTTTATTTCAAAGCGCAACGACTTGGTGGCTAAGTCGAGGTTTTGATGGAACAATTGAGTTTCTGAAACGTTTCAAAGATGGGGATGAATCGTATGCGTGACTTAAGACTCGAGAATGATAGGGATGTTAGTGACTGTGACACGTGCGTCGATAAAGCCCCCGATTTGGCGGTGTATGCTCGTCTTGGGTAGTATGTTTGTTGTTCCTGCAAAACAAGGTTAGGTGAAAAAATAGAGTACTACTCCTAGGTCTAAAACAACTTTGTCCCCACGTAGTGGTTTAAACACCTCGATAAACAAACAATTTGCCTTTGATTTTTGTGAATTTTTATTTGAAGATGTCATTGGCTTTGGGGAAGCTTTAGACGGAAGAATATTTTTGTGAGATTTTGTAGAGGGTTGGTTGAGCTCGGTTGAGCGGCCTACGTATCTACAATAGTGGAATCATACCAACGTAGTTCAAAGATGCATGTTTAGGAACATGCCGGTCCGCGAAGTGTGTTTGTGAAGGTGCACGTTTAGGAGCATGTCGGCCCAAAAAATATGTTTATGTGATTAACTTCGATACATTGCATCCTAAGGGTAGGTTCCCCTTAGTTGATCTAGGTCGCTTGGTGTTTCTGTTGAGTCTTCGTTTTAAAGAATTGGCCACTTGTTTCTGGGTTTTAATGCTTATTGTGTTTTGCTTGCTCCTCCACTTGTTTATGGGCTTTTAGGCTTTTTGCTTGGCCACTTGCTTAAGTGCTTTGAGACTTTTTCTCTCTGTTTTTTATTTTTTATTTTTTTTGCCTTTGCGTTACAGCTTTTTTTTGCCTTTGTGTTTTTTTGCCTTCTTGTATTCTCATTTGAATTTAAGAATATATCATGCCCTTTATGGCTTAGACTTGAGTTTGGACTTTGCTAAACCTTACGGTTCGGCGGTCGCATGTGATCGTATGTCTATCACGCCGGACTCCTCTGACAAGTTCGTTTGCTTATTAGGCACGCGATTGAGTACGCGGACAGCGATTTAGGAATACTCATACTATTCTTTTGGACATGATCAAATTCATGATGACAGTTGAGCTCCAAATTAATGGATCCTCCTCCAAAAGCAACGGAGTAGTAGACCACAAGCTGATTACCGGACCTTAGGTGTTTGGTCGTCGAAAAGCCCCTTGTTATGTAGTGGCCTTTTGTTGTCTTAGACTTTTTTCTCCGGCCTAGACCTCCTTCGGATTGTTACTCCCAAGATGCAATGTACGTCGGTGCAGAATGAATTTTGTATAAGAGTTGTGAGTGATTTGTAGGCAAACTTATTCCTTTATCGATTTGTTAAAATGTCGTACGTTAAAGACTCGATTGTCCTAGACTAACAGAGATTTACCTAGACCTAAAATGAAGAAATGGACATTCATTTAAGCGATCTTAGCATTTCGACTCATTTTACGCATTAATACGACTCAACCAGTTTTCGATATTTTGTACCCTTTAAGTTAAATTAAAAGCATGCATGATAAAAGTCCGTTACATCACTGGGTATTGCTTGGGAGGTACGGATACGGGTATCCACACACTCCTAATTAAAATAAGGCAATTCCACTCCTAATTAAATTAAACAAGGAAAGTTCTTCTTACCTTCCAACTTTTCAAAATATGACTTTCAATTCATTATCTCTTTAATCATACTTTGACAAAAAACCGATGCGACATATGAGTCACACACTAACAATCTCCACCTTGACTCGAATAGACGCATTTATCAAATGACTTCTAAATCACTTTCCCCTTACAAGTCACCACATGTAGATTTATATCTGACATGTTCCAATGTTGAGCTCTCACACAAGAACACCATAGACTACACCTTGAGTCTATAACTACCCAATATACCTTGGATTGGGTATGTCGTCCATTTAGCCCTGGACTAGGCCTATGTCCATTTAGCCCTAGATCGGACCGATCAAGGCTCCACCTTGAGCTCAGCACCCCGAAGGGTTTAGACATAACTGTCTATATTCAACAAGTCCAAACAATGTTTGAACTTACTGATCGGAACCAGCTTAGTAAAGCAATCCACAAGATTGTCAGCTGTTCCCGCTTTCTTCACCTCATTTCTTTTCTCGTTCCTAAGAAAATGAAGTCTATATATATAATATATGCTTGGTTCCATTATGATGCACTTGATCCTTCGCTAAGCAAATAGCACTCAGACTATAATATAACAAAGCGATCTCTTGATGTAGACTAAGCTTACTTACTAGCCCCTTTAACCAGGGGCGGACACACGTTATATATTGGTGTGGCGCATGAAACACCAAACAAATTGGAAACAAGTTCTATGTAATTTACGTATATTAATAAGCACAGAGTTGTAGTTGGTGTTCTGGCTTGGGGTTAGAGTGTAAGTAATGCAGTGTGCCTTGTGTCACGGGTTCGATGCCTCCTCAGTAATGTTTAATTTTTTCGCCTTTTTTCCTTTCTACTCACTTTTGTCAATCTCTTAATTAGACTTTGTGTTCATACCTATTTAAACTATTCTTTATTGTAAATTGTCAATTTGTAATCATAAGATTTCCTTCTTAATTTGGTTACTCCACGTATTAAAAAATTGACACAATTTGTCAAAAACACCAAAAACAAACTTCATTAAATCAAAATTTTTAATCGCATGCATAACTATGATTTTGTTTAATTTCATGGAGTATATAATTATAAGAAACAGTGATTTTATTATTTTGACATGAGTTCAATAATAAGCTTGTGATTATAATGAAGAAAAATAGAAAATGGAAGGTTGGTGGTGACTGGTGAAGTGGTAAATGAAGAAAAATAGAAAATGGAAGGCAAGTGGTAAATGAAAGAATAATGCCTAAAATAAATAAAGGTAAGTAAAAGATGATTTGAATTTTTTTATTCATTTTATTTCAATTATTTATTTATATTTTTTTTTATAATTTTTTCATAAAAAAATCGAAGTGTGAATAATTTACAGAAGTAAAATAAGTAATTCTCGTTTAAGACCGTAATACCCGTTTACAGTTTAAAACGGGTCGGGTCAACCCGTTTTTCTTCTTCCTATTTTTTTTAAAAAAAATTTTTGAAATTTTTTTCATGACCCTAAATTTATTTTTAAAAACTTTTGTCGAAATCGTGTTTATAGGGTTATTGAAAATGGTAACAAAGTAATGTAAAATGGTAACATATTATATTATATTTGTAACATATTATAAAACATAGAAAATAAAAAATTGTCATAACATTTGTTTAATATGTTACCATAATTGTATAATATGTTACCAAAATAGGTTCGTGTTTATAGGGTTAATTATGTTTTAATTTTTTAAGTTAAGTTTTTTTTAAAAAAAATAAATAAATAAATAAAAGGTCTTAAAAAAATTCGAAAAAAAAAAAAAAAAAGAAAAAGGCCAAAACAGGTCATATTTGACTCGTCTTTACTTAAAACGGGTTGACCCGTTTTATAGGAGACTAATTGTTATAATAATACACTTTGATATTTGATATTTTATTAGTCGTTAGTGTCCGGAAAAAAAATTGTGAAGACCAAAGGTACGTATAAATTATTAAGACATTGTGCAACACCGTATATTGTATCCTAGGTCCGCCCCTAGTGTGAAGCACTATATATTGTCATTTTGACATTTATCTCTACAAGTGTGAAAAAGTCAATGCATAGAATAAAGTAGATCGAATAGAGGGAATATCATTGTGTGATCATAATCAGTGTAATTTCACATATTTTTTTTCATCTTTTATTTTCCACCACAAAACATACTTCGTAATTTTTGTGTTATTCCACCTAAACTTTAAACATAAATAGATAGAGAGTACATCCTTAACTAAATCAAAATCTTACATACAAATGTTAAATCACTAATTCTCATGTGAGACGGGACTCACAATAAGTTTATGTGAGTCCTCTCACATGAGGGGTAGTTATTTTTTATTTTTTTTATGAGGTTGAGTGATTGTCTCACATTAAATTACTATAAGTCTGATCTCTCATAAGAACTACTCATGTTAAATTGGCCATTTGGCCTCGTAGCTTGAACTAGAAGGTTATTGCCGTCGTTTCTTCTTTCGTATTTGTGTATATTATCTTGCTTCGTGTTGATAATTAAACACTTACTAGTTGGCGTGCCCGTCCCCGTCCGGGCTATCTATCATTATTATTAAGATTTAAAAATAAGTATAAAATGTAATTTTTATATATTTTTTCTAGTTTATATATTTACCAATTATGATATAATTTTCTATGATATTTAATATGACAAAACTTCTAAAATATAAATACTAAGGCCATGTTCTTTTCGGCTTTTATCGTATTTAATATGATAATTTTCTAAAATCTATGATTTATCATATTTGTTTTTCGTTTATTTGCTAATTATATTTTATAATACTTACCTAATACTTTTTTTTTCCTTTAACTTATTTATTAAATCAAATATTATTTGACTTTTTAAAATTCTATGAATTACCATATTTCTTTTGCTCTTTCATTTTTTTTTTTTTTTTTTAATATTTTAAAATATAACTTACTTATACTTTTTTCCCTTAACTTGAATATTTAATCCAATATATTTAAGGCAAAATATGTATTCTTCAATTTTGCTATCCTACAATTTTAAGGATTTCAATTGTAGATTTAGTATTATATTTTAGATTACATATGTTAATTATACTACACCATCTTCTTCTTTTTTCTTCTTTTTTCTTTTTTTATTTTTTCTTTTTTTGTTAATTACATATATTCTCTTTTTTGTTATGTTAAAATGGGGTAATAAAGAAATTGGAATTTTATCATTAAATCAAACTTTACCCTATCACTATACTAAACATGTTTTTTTTTCTTAATTAGCAGATGTTCTTATACAAAATTGAGATTAACAATCAAATCAAAACTTAATACTATTAAACTAACTAAAAGGTTACGCATTAAGCATTACAAATATTATTATACAACCATATCTAATAACTTGATTTAAAAATAAGATAATCGATAGATATTGTACATCACTTTTACCTTTCATGTTACATATTCATTAGTTTTTCTATTGGGTTATAATCAAGTTTGTTCAATAAAAAACTTCAAATCTTGAACGTAAAATATAAATCTACAACATACAAAGAAAAAAATCGTGATAATTTAATCAAGCTATGTTTAAGTATCAAACATAATAATTAAGAAATAATAATATTCAAATTTTAAACACTCTTATCAAATACACCGTAAAAAATAAATTTAACACAAATTGTAATCATAATTAAAACATAATAAAGTAAAACTATTTAACATAAGATTTAATCAAAAAGATCTAGCTAAAGTTTTTGATATGTATATATATACAAAAAGGGATGAGGACTTACCTAAAAATTAAATAAGGTAATTATGTGTCATATAATTGTTTATTTTGAAATTATTATTTTTCTTCTCAATTAAAAACATCTTCAATTAATTTTTTTTTTGGAAAGTTCTAATATAATAAAGATTTCAATTGTAGATTTAGTTTTATATTTTTAATTTACATATGTTAATATTTTTTCATCTAAAATCCTAGCAATAGTAGAATTATAAATAATACTAATATTAATTTTTAGATTAATTATATCATGACAAATATCGTAATAGAGGCAATAGTTTCTGCTTTATATATATATATATTAGATTCATTGACCTTTGCATGATATCTCTCATTACGATTCAGTCCAGAATATTTTTTATTTTTCAACTTGGCATCGCATGTTGTTTGCTAGACTGTCCTACGACTTTCTTTTTTATTTTATTATTTTTCGTCCGTTGCTTCACTATTTCGATATTATTTGGATCTGTTGAATATTTTGGCGGGTATAGTGATACGGCGTCACGTTACTGAATTCAGTAACTAAAAATAAAGTAAAAATAAAAAAATGATAAGTTAGATTTTGTGTTTGTGTTAAACTCTTAAAGGATAATATTGTACTTAGATAATATATAAAATTTAAGTATATTACATAAAAAAAAAAAATTCTAATATTCCCATCAAAGAGATAAATATTATACCGTATGTGTTTGTACATTGTGTTGAACTTGATAATTAATTAATTAATTTATTTATTTATTTATTTATGTGATATGTCATCATGATTATTTTTATTTTTTAAATATTATGGTACATATTTTTTATTTCTAATATCTTTTTGTATATTATTATTATTATTATTATTATTATTATTATTAGTGATCATAAAAAATTTGAGTCAGATGATACTTTCGCTCAATTAAAACTCAAATGTGAAATTTGTGTACACAAAGCACTCCGTAGTAATAATTTACTCACCTAAATTGATGCTGATTTAGTCGGATTGCTAAATATAAATGTAATCAGCTAAATATAAATTTAGTCAAGTACTCCCTTCAACTTCCTCAAAATAAATTTGAATCGTTTTAAATTGAAACGGAAACAACGGACTAAAAGTCTTTAACATTGATATATAATTGGAGACATAAGTAAATTACTAAAATTAGTACGATATATCGAGTTTTTTTTTTGGGAACATGTAATTATCATTAATTCACCCAAAACGGATCCAAAACAAACAGTAAACCAGCTACTACATTAAGCCCACAAAACAATAGAATACATCATATCTAACATTATAGTCCAAGGTTTCGTATCCAAACCGCATCAGTGGTCGATATGCCATCACTTACTAGCAAAACGCGACTCCGCACCTCATTCAAAACACAGGTCACCACTCGCTGTGGATGCGATCGACACCGTCAAAGTCAGCCGCGCTAAATTTCTGTTCCACCAAATAGCATATATTAGTCCAGTCGAACACGCATTCAGTACCTGGCGTTTTAGCTGTCCAATTCGACGGTACACCATCTCTGTTACCAAATATCACGTCTCTGAAAACTCATCCGAATGCAACGCTCCAACTCCGTCATACATCGACAACTAAATTTACACTCAAAGAATAGATGCTCACGAGTCTCAACTCCATGTCCATCTCCACAAAGATCACAATCGGGTGATGTGTAATAAGTCGATCCTTAGTTAGTAGTCTACCTCTCATGTATAACCAACAAATAAATTGATGTCTCGGTATAGCGTACCTGTTCCAAACAAACCCTTTCCACGCAACCTTTTCATAATATATATCGAGTTTTTATTGGGTCATATTATACCATTATAACTTGTATATTATGTGAAATATATGATGTATAATTGTTTAAAGATGAAATTGCTCTGAAGCAACATTTTCGCAGTGTGTATTTACTCTGCTAAAAATATATTTTTATTGTTATAAAAGATATGATATATGATGATTTTCATAATATTTTTAAATAAATATTATTCCAACTAATTACAAGCTTATGATTCCTTTTTTACCCTTTTCTAAAATTAAATTTGAAATTCACAAATTTTGAAATAGAAATGAAAATTAGTCACTGAATTACATTTATATCCCAGTGGCGTCATCTCATTATTCTTTGGGGGTTATTAGAGTTATTAGTTTATCTTTTAATTTTATGAATAGATAAAAATTCACAATTTTCTTTTATATTATAACAAAAGTTGATACAAAATAATCACTAAATTTGAAGAGTAAGTATTACATAGGACCGTCTAACACTTGCATAATGTTAGACGGGCGTAATTTACAATGTAACACAAAATAAGATGTGGTATTTAATAAGAGTAAATAAGATTAATTAAATTTTTTAAATAAACACATTAAATCACATGAACCAACTAAATTAATTAACAGCCCAACAGTGCACGAGAAACAAGGAGACTCCTCAATTCTAACCCTCTTTATTTACCAACACACCCTCATCTCAAATTCTTTTACTTTCTCTTCCATATCACAAGTTTTCTCTGCAAGATTCTTTTCTCCCTCTAGAATTTCTTATTTTATTTTATTTTATTTATATTTTTCTATTTTGCTAAAACAACTCTATATTTCATTATTATTGTTTCATACTCATCCATCCATTCTTGCTGTCGTTTTTTTGCATCAGTATCACGGTAAATTTTTTAATTTTTCCTTTTGTTCATAACGTGAAAGATGGTTACCATTTGATATGTCGTGCTTAAAATTATGGTAAAATTAACAGTCGTATAACTTTTTATTTTGGTGACCTAATATTAACAAAAAGTAACTAGATTTTAATGATTGGTGTAACAATTAGAAAATTTTTTATATTATAAATCATTTTATTGTTTTCATACGTTTTAATTGGATTTTTTTTTTTAGTTCGTTTTATTACTTGGTGATCATTTTGATTGTTTCTTATATAAGTTAATTTCTTTCGTTTTCCTTGTCATAGGGGTTTATTAATGTTTGACAACAAGAAGCACAAGGTAAATGAAGAATAATGTTTGTGAGGGAATTTTTGACAAATAAATTGAGTACTAAATTCTATCGCCAAATTTGTATAGGTAGATACAATATGTCAATATATATTCACCATAATATTTTTTAAATGTACGGAGTATCTCACTACATTATATACACTTCTTTACATTATACAATAGATTTGTGGCTATTATTGACTCAGACGATTCATTCTTGTTGATTTTAAGTCATCACTACTATAATAGTTATAGTGATACTATTTTTAAAAATAGTGGCTACAAATGCTGTATACGAAAAGTAATATTAACAAACAAAATAAAACAACTACTCATACTACAATCTATACCTACAAATTATCTACAATTCGGTTACATAATATGGACTATTAGTGACTACAATTGGACTCGGAGTACCATATTTTTGACAATTTAAAGTAATAGTCATGGTGACATTACTTTTTAAAATGGTGAGTACGGAGTATATTTTAAAACGGTCACGAATTGACTAAAAATAGATACGGAGTATAATCTAACAATATTCAGTCACCACTATTATTATTAGTGACCACTTTATAACAAAAAGTGACAAGATATAGATAAAACGTAACCAAAATTTAATTTCATATGTATTTATCGTTATTCGGTAAAAAAAAAAAAAAAATTAACAATTTTCAACAAATTGCTTCATTAGTACGGAGTAATACAACTTGGAAATGATAACCTCTTTTACCCATGTTTATTTAATGGTAGTATTGGAACATGTAATTTCTTATTATGTGTAAGTCTCATATGAAACGGGTAATCCGTTTCATATGAAAAACGGGTCAAATATGAGGGAAAAAGACAAAGGACAAGTGGGGGAGACATCTTTCTTCCCCACTTGTCCTTTGTCTTTTTCCCACATATTTGACCCGTTTCTCATATGAAACGGGTTACCCGTTTCATATGAGAATTTGTGTCTTATTATAATGTTGGGATATGAAAAATGTTCTTAGAGATTTTTAAAAAAAAAAACTCAGCAAGCATTTATTGCAATTATTAATGGTGGAACACTCATTCTCAATGCAATAATCATTATTTTGCGCTAAAATTAAAGTCGTCTAACAATAACAAAAGTGTAGGACGGTCTCATTTGAGACTTATTCAAATTTGAAGGATGTCAATTTTAATTAAATGCTCTGAAAACAAAAGTACACTAAATTTTAGAACGCAATTTATTTACTTTAATTTTCCAAATACGGAGTATATTTTAGAATGTAAAAAAATGATTGCACCTTGTAAAGAACAAGAACAAGGGAGAAATTGAGAACGTAATGCAGTTCAACTATAACGCAAGACTCTATTTATACAACTCGATAAGTATGAACGTATCCTATAGTATGTCAACTAATCTCCACTAATTTTAGGAAATAAATATATACATTCTATCTTTATATAATATTACAATTACCTTCACTTAATATCGGATATTATCCGATATTCACATTATATTCTTGATATCGTTTCCATACTCCCCCTCAAGTTGGACCACCCGTGAAAACGAGGCCCAACTTGCGCTGTAAATGATTGAAAGCTTCGCTTCCGAGCGCTTTAGTAAACAAATCTGCCACTTGCTCCTTACTCCGCACGTACACTGTTTTAATCGTATTCTCAATGAGATGTTGCCTAATGAAATGGCAGTCTATTTCAATATGCTTCGTTCTATCGTGAAAAACCGGGTTTTTCGCGATGTGATTGCCGCTTGGTTGTCACAGTGCAACATCATTGGTTTTGTATGAAAAATTCCTAATGAAGCCAAGAACGACTTGAGCCAAATTAACTCACTCGTAGCGCTTGCCATTGCACGGTATTCTGCTTCCGTCGTGGATTTCGAAACGGTTGCCTGCCTTTTTGCTTTCCACGCAACCGGTGACGACCCGAGTGAGACGTAGTATCCGGTTAAAGACCTTCTCGTTACTGAACACCTTCCATAATCCGAATCGCAATAACCCCGCAATTCTAAGTCACAATCTCTGCTCAAAATGATCCCTTTTGTTGGATTTGACTTTACGTATTTAACTACTCTCAATGCAGCGTCCCAATGCTCTTTCCTCGGACTGCTCACAAAACGTGATAATATGTGCACAGCGTAGACTAAGTCCGGCTGTGTTATCGTCAAATATACCAGCCGTCCAATCAATCTTCTATACTTCATTGGATCCTTGAGTAAGTATCCACTCGAAAGTTCCAAACGATGATTCGTTTCCATAGGCGTATAAACCGGTTTCGCCCCGTTCATGCCTGCTTCTTCGATTATACCCAAAGCGTACTTGCGTTGATTAAGAAATAACCCCTTTTTTCCGTGTGCAACCTCGATGCCTAGGAAATATTTTAACTTTCCCAAGTCTTTAATGCCAAAATGTGTATCGAGGAATCTATTGAACTTTACACTCGCGTCACTGTTATTGCTAACGATTATCATGTCGTCAACATATACCAACACCCCGATAAACGTTCCCCCATTATTGTAGGTGAACAAAGAGTAGTCCGCAAGGGATTGAACGAAACCATACTGTTTCAAAGAATTTGCGAGTTTAGTGAACCAATTTCGTGAAGCTTGTTTCAAACCGTATATCGTCTTTAATAGTCGGCAAACTTTGTTCTCCCCCTTTCGTTCAAAACCTTGTGGAACTCGCATGTAGACTTCTTCGTTCAAGTCCCCATGTAAGAAAGCATTGTTGACGTCTAATTGATCGATAAACCAGCCCTTGGCGACTGCAACAGCGAGTAAGCAACGAACACTGGTCATTTTTGCCACCGGTGCATACGTCTCTTGGTAATCGATTCCTTCTACCTGTGTGAAACCTTGAGCTACTAATCGTGCTTTGTAGCGTTCAATTGTACCGTCTGCTTTGTATTTCACCTTATAAACCCACTTACAACCAATGGGTCGCTTCCCTTTCGGCAAATCGACAATCTTCCAAGTACCGTTTGTCTCGAGGGCTGTGATTTCCTTGTGCATTGCTTCCTGCCAATTTGGGTCACCTGCCGCTTCCCGATAACAACTTGGTTCGCGTACTTTGTCTAGCTTAGCCATGTATGATCTGTGGATGGAGGAAAAACAGTTTGTAATGACATAATCGTCTAAAGGATAACGAGTACCTGACTTCGTGGACTTTGATTGATCGTGATGAGCAGCTGTGATGGGTCGCAGCATTCTCGTGGATGTGCAAACATAATCTTTTTTCCAAAACGGTTCACGCTTTTCCCTTGCACCCCGACCAACCGGCTCAATGTCCTGGACAATGCCCGAAATAGCCCCTCGTGATCGCCCTCGAGCTCGCATGGCCTGGCCGCTTTGGCTAGTGCCTACCAAAGTAGTCCGCCTCTGCACGTGTATTTCAGGGGGTATTTCGACTGTATCCTCAAGGGGTGGTATAGGTTGATCATCAAGATTCTCTTCAATGTAAACGTCATTGGTAATATTTGGTGGAAGATGCGACTCCAATGGGGTGTAATACGGAAAAACATGCTCAAAAAAACGTACATCTCTGGACACAAAAAGGCGTTTTGTTTGCAAATCATACACTTTCCACCCTTTCTTGTTGTGGGGGTAGCCCAAAAATAAACATCGCTTTCCTCGCTCCGTAAATTTATCTCGAGGCTTATCCTTATTGTGAGCGTAACATAGGCAACCCATAACTCGTAAGTTGTTCAAATCTGGTTTTTTATGATATAATACCTCATAAGGAGTTTTATTATGTAGTAAGGGCGTTGGCGTGCGATTTATTAAGTACGCAGCAGTTAAAATGCACTCCCCCCAAAACTGTAAAGGCAAATGACCTCCAAATCTCAAAGCTCTCGCTTTCTCAAGAAGATGGCGATGCTTGCGTTCAACTCTCCCATTCTGTTGAGGTGTATCCACGTTACTTGTTCGAAATAAAATGCCGTTATCTGCGTAGTAAGTTGTCATCACTCCAGATAAAAGTTCTGTTCCGTTGTCACTTTGTATTATTTTTACGCATTTACCAAACTGAGTTTTGACCATTTGACAGAAAAATTTCATTATGTCGTCTGCCTCACTTTTGTCTTTCATCAAATAGACCCACACTCCCCTACTATGATCGTCTACGATGGTCAAAAAATAATGCGCACGTGATAAACTGGTCACGGGATATTTCCCCCAAATGTCACAATGAATCAAACCGAATAAAGTGGCACAACGTTTATTATTAAGTGGGAAAGGTGAACGTGTTTGTTTGGCCCGACAACACGGGTCACAAACTTGAATAGCATTCCAATTCAAACGAAAATTAATTAGCGAAGAAAAAAACGACGATTTACTACTTGACGGGTGTCCCAGGCGCCTATGCCACAACTCACTCTCCTTCGTCATTGACACCTGTTGCACTTGCTCCGTTTTATTTGACTGAAAATGATAAACTCCATCACAGTGCTCACCTCTACCAATCTCCGTCCTCGAAGCTTGATCCTGCATTACACAATAGTCGGGAAAAAATGTCACTACACACTTGTTTTCATGTATCAACTGTTGTACGGAAATTAAATTACAAGTCAATGACGGAACATATATCACATCCTGTAGCACAAGCTTTTCACTTAAATGAACTTTCCCGTGTTCGTTCGCTTTAATCGTCCGCCCATCAGGCAGACCTATAGATGACGGGTCCTCGACCCATATATTTTCAAGCCAATCTCTACTCCCTGTCATATGGTGTGAAGCTCCACTATCAAGTAACCACCTTTTATTAATACTCGTGTGCATACCTGCTAGTTTGTCACCACCATCGGGGCTAGCATTAAGTAGGAGACGAAGTTTTTCAATTTCTTCGTTAGTGAATGGCACGTTGGTCTTTGGACTATCATCTTCCTTACCTATGGCGTTGGCTTGATGATTACCTCGCAACCCATAGCTTTGACGTCCTCTCCCGCGTCCACGTGCTGTGCCTCCTCTACGGCCTCGCCCCCTCTCTCTGCTGTTCACGGTTTCATACCCGTGTTTTTCGTAACAATTTTCTTCCGTATGGTAGTACTTACCACAATAGGTGCATTTAGGTGGTGTCGTTTCATCCTCTTCCTGGTCTGGACCGTTCCCTCCTCTGCCTTTTTTCGGTCCATTGTACCTTGTCGCCATGGCCGCCTCAATGTTGTCTTCTTTATCTTTTATTACGTTTGAGTGTCTTTCCTCACGTAAAATTAACGCATAAGCACGGGCGAGATCCGTAATGGGATCTTCCATTAACAGATTCGTTCGAGCATGACCATACAAGGTCTTCTCGAGACCCATCAGAAATTGGTGGACTTTCTCCTCTTCCCGTTCCTTAGCTATCTCTTTGGCTGCTCCACAGGTACATGCCGGAACCTTACTGTAATTCGTAAGTTCGTCCCAGATCATCTTCAACTTTGTGTAATATTCTACCACTGTTAATCTCCCTTGCTTGCATTCCGCAAGATCCCCTTTCAATTGGTGCACCCTTAGTGCGTTTCTGGCAGAGTATCGACTTTTCAACTCTGCCCAAACTTCTGAGACGGTCTGCTCAAAAGTAATACTTGGATGTAATTTTGGATTAATTACATTCCGCAACCATGCTTTCAACATAGCGTTGCACTGTCTCCAAGCCACGGACTCAACATCGTCCTCTCCATTTTCAACAGAGGGCTTTTTAACCTTCCCTTCAACAAAGCTCCTCTCCATTTTCACCATTTTTAACCGCAGGTGCCCACAGATCGTAATTATCGCCATCGAAAACGATTTGGGTCAGCATGAGGTTAGGGCTATCGGATGGGTGAAGGTAAAGAGGAGAACTGGTAGGAATGATTTTAATTTTCGAGCCTTTTCCATCGTCTCCTGACATGGCTCTTTGATGTTTAATTTTGTGTGATAATTAAAAACCTGCTCGAGATACCATAAAGAACAAGAACAAGGGAGAAATTGAGAACGTAATGCAGTTCAACTATAACGCAAGACTCTATTTATACAACTCGATAAGTATGAACGTATCCTATAGTATGTCAACTAATCTCCACTAATTTTAGGAACTAAATATATACATTCTATCTTTATATAATATTACAATTACCTTCACTTAATATCGGATATTATCCGATATTCACATTATATTCTTGATATCGTTTCCATACCTTGTAACATAGGAAAATAGGTCGGTTCAATATTATCCGTTAAGAAATTAAAATTATGTAGTTGATGTGAGTAGACCTTTTTTTTAACCTTTTTCTTTTTTACCAATTGCTCCACGGTTAGAATATTATTGCGACGTGTTCAACATTGTAGTGATTAATAAAGTCATGTTACCTTGTCAAGCTAAGTGAATAGTTCTTTACGCGTTATTAGTAAAATTTATAGGCGGGTACAATGTTACTCCGTATTTGCTAAAATATACTCTGTATACGACGGTACAAAACCGCCACAATTGACTATTTAAAACTGCCACAATAGGTACATTTTGTACTAGTGCTTGGATTTCAACCCATTTCAAAACCGATTTGATTTATGAACGCGGTCGTCGTCTTACCTTCTAGTATTCTATTTTCTGATTTATATATCCAGCCAAACAAACATATACAGAGTATTAAGCAAGCTACGGAAAATCAATTATTCAATGCCAAAGTCTTTTAAAAACCCAAATAAAAGGTCAATGTCGCATGCGTATGGCCATGTAAAAATAGTCAATAATGTACGAGAAAACAAAACACTACAAAGAGAACTTGTTATTTGAAGACAGAATGAGGTTGCATTGTACCAAAGAGTCAACTTAGTCAGATGTTCATGCGTAATCGTAGGCATCTTGTAAGAGAATTTATATTTTGCACGAAATATTAATGTAAAGGAATTGACTAGCCGTATTATAAATATGAGATACTGCATCGATTTTAATATAATGCATGTAAAATTAACATATTATTAGGGACAACGAATTAGGTTCGTGGGTGCAGACAGCCTGGGTAAACTTATGCGACATGCTCGTAATTTAGAAGACGTATTTTCTAGCTATAATTCTCTTCCAAGGTTTCTTTTGGATGAAAATGTTGGAGTATCCATTAAATAAATAAAATAAATATAATAATTATATTGTACAGTTGTATAGTTAATGGACTCTGTTAGTGGACCATTTAATTAGGCAGTCAGATTAAGAATTAAACTGTCCATATATTTAGGCAGTTTAATTGAGAATAAAACTGATTGCCTTGATTTTAGGCAGTCAACTACAGCATAACTACTGCCTAAATACTCTCCCCTTATTCAGTAAATAAACCACCCACTAATACTACGTTATTTTCTATTGACTCTTGATGGAAGAGTCTATATATATATATAGAACTTCATTTTCATTAAAAGGTCACTGAATCCACTCCTCAATTCAGAAAAACTTACACCATCATTAAGTGAGAAGGAGGGTTTGGAACCATTATTAAGAAGGAAATTTAAGGGATTATTTTACTGTTATTTTCGGGGTCTTTATTATTATTATTCATTACTCCGTATTAATTTGAGCAATGGCTGGAGATATTAATTCTCGATCTATTTTATCGCTTCCGCATTAATTATTAAGTCTTACATTTGGTATCAGAGCGAGTAATCGCCTCTGTCTTGCTCGTATTGTGATATTCAGTCAGTTTTGTTTTTCTCCGTCTCCTTTTGCGTTTTTGAGGACTCCGTAGATGGCCAAGTTGGGTCTTGTTTTGTTTCTCTGCCCTTCTCACTTGGAGCGTGTATTATGTGTGGAGTACTTATTTAATGGCAATTACTTTTGTTAGGAACCAACTCAACCAAAAGCTTAAGCTTATGGGTCGACCCAAGATCGGTTTTTATACACTCTAACACGCCCCCTCACGCGAATGCCCTTTGGGCTTGAAGCGTGGACGCAACTACAGGCCCGCCTACCTGGTGCGAAATATACCACTTTGAAAGTGAGGGGTGGTGAGGTTCGAACCCGTGACCTTTTGTCACAAGGCTTTGATACCATGTTAGAAACCAACTCAACCAAAAGCTTAAGCTTATGGTTGGAGACCCAAGATCGGTTTTTATACACTCTAACAACTTTGATTGTTTTAGTGGGTTTTCGTGAGATGCCCTTCTTGTATCACATTCTGTTTCCCTTGTGCCTTTTGCTTCTTATTATATTATTATGATGAGTTGTATGCCTCTATTGCCTATCATGTTTATTTTTAGGGTAATTCTCATCTGTGCCCCTGAAGGAATGACTTTTCTCACTTGTACCCCTGCAATTCTTTTAATCTCAGTTATACCCTTGACATTTATTAGTGAAGGTCTTGTGTGACCAAAATTGATTTAAATGTTAATTGGAGCTATTAAATGTCACCTTCAAATCCAATTAATTTTGGCGAAAATTAGGGAAAAGATTATAAAAACGAGTTTCTTAATTGGTGGAGTATAATTGGAATCCATTTCATGTGCTTATTTAGTGCCAAGAAGGCAATTAATTTACTCCTATTAACGTCTAAATCAATTTTGGTCATGCTTGATATTCACTAATAAAGTTCAGGGGTATAATTGAGATTATGAGAATTGTAGGGGTACAAGTGAGAAAAGTCACTTCTTCAGGGGCACAAATGAGAATTTCCCTTATTTTTATTCACCATCTGTTGGTTTTCTGGAGGCTTTTCCTTGGTTTATGTTATGCCTTTGGTGAGTTATATTTCATGCTAGAATTGTTTAATAGACAATTCTATTTGTTTGGGAGTATGTGTTACAGAGAACATTCATGTGTGTATATTTTGTTCATTGCATTATACTCCATATGCAGTAGTTATGGCTCGGTTTCGATTCAATATTTGTATACTCCGTTTTATATAATAACTCACATGATATTGGTTTAATTGTTTGGCATGTGATTTTATTATTGCACTTTTGTTATTGTGCATCTTTCGGTTATATTTTGGAGTATATAAATTGTATGTTTTTATGTACATAAAGTTTGGGTACATAACTAAAGTGATTAAATGTCGAGTGGTTCAAAATATTATTAATTTGAGAATAGCCACATCTTCTCTAGTTAATTTGATTTTATTTGGGAATCACATTCAGTCATTAGACATTATTATGATTAATTCTGTATACATAGAGTTGAGTATATGGACTAAATTAAATAATTTTATGTCTTGAGTAATTTGAAATTTTATTAATGAGAGAATAGCCACAGCTTCTCTTATTAGTTTAATTTTATTTTGAAATTACATAAGGATTAAAAGACATTGATTGTGATTAATTATACGTAATATGATGAGACTTGCCCACAGGAATCTTCTTATACTTGTATGATTAGTCAGGGTGAAATATTAAATTAAGTTTCTTAATTTACCCACAGGTGTTTTGAGAAATATTGATTTGATAAGTTTTACCATAAAGGTAATTTTGAATATGTATCTAATTGAGTAGAACTTTAGCCAACAGGCAGGTTTTATGTCACTAGGTTCATATTTTTGAGCATGATTTACATTGGTAAAGCATGAAATGTTTAAGTCTCAATTTTGGTAATAAGCATGTTGTTTACTTTTGCAGTAATTTTACCTGGATGTTCAACTGATGTCAAATTCGATATTCCTGAATTAAGTGGTGACAATTATAAGGTCTGGAAGGAGAGGATGTTGTTGCAGCTAGGATGGATGGATCTTGACTATGCGATAAGGAAAGACGAACCACCCGCTATCACAGAAACTAGCTCACCTAATGCTGTTGATCTTTATGAAAAGTGGGAGAAATCTAACCGTCTCTCCATAATGTTCATAAAGACTAAGATCTGTGTGCTAGCATTCGGGGTTCGATCGAACAGCATACTAAGGTAAAGGATCTGCTGAAGGCCATCGATGAGCAGTTTGCGACCTCCGACAAGTCTCTAGCCAGCACTCTTATCATACAGTTTTCGTCACTAAGGCTCACTGAAGCAAAGGGTGTGCGTGATTACATCATGCGCATGAGGGACATCTCGGCCCAACTTAAGGTTTTGGAAGTTACTATGTCTGATTCCTTTCTAGTGCATTTTATTTTGTGCAATCTTCTATTGCAATATGGCCCTTTTAAGATCTCTTACAACACGCATAAAGATAA
Source organism: Dianthus caryophyllus (assembly GCA_023091065.1). Classification (NCBI taxonomy): domain Eukaryota; kingdom Viridiplantae; phylum Streptophyta; class Magnoliopsida; order Caryophyllales; family Caryophyllaceae; genus Dianthus; species Dianthus caryophyllus. The sequence continues at coordinate 11,905,339 of CM041518.1, read as the reverse complement.
ATGGTCTATTAATGAATTGATGACCATGTGTGTTCAGGAGGAGGGGAGATTGCAGATGGAGGATGGGCAGAAGGTGAACCTGACTACTTGTGCAAATAAAGAATCTGGTTGCGCAAGCAAGTTTAAGGGTCGCTCTAAAGATAAAGGGAAAGGAAAGATTCCAGCTGAGCGAACTATTAAGAAGGAGTCTACATGTTTCTTCTGTAAAAAGAAGGGACACATGAAGAAGGACTGTCCTAAGTTCAAGGCCTGGCTTAAGAAGAAAGGTAACTTTCTAACGTTCGTTTGTTACGAATCTAATATGGTTAGTGTTAATCATAATACATGGTGGATTGATTCTGGTACTACAATTCACGTTTCGAATACCTTGCAGGGTATGACAAACCTAAGGAAGCTGATGGGAAGTGAATGTTCCATCTATTCAGGCAACAAGATGAGTTCACATGTGGAGGCCATTGGAACCTGCAGTTTAGTTTTGAGCAGTGGTTTTGTTTTAAATTTGGAAAAGACGTTTTATGTTCCTGGTATTTCTAGAAACTTAATTTCTATTTCGAGACTTGTACCGTTTGGGTTTTCCTTTAATTTTTCAGACTCTGGTTTTAGTATTTCTAAAAATTCTGAAATAATTGGTTTTGGTATTTTGTCTGATAATTTATATCGTCTTGAATTACAAAATGATGTTGCTCAAAATGCTATGCATGTTAATACTGGTTTGAAAAGATGTATTATGAATGAGAAATCCTCTATTTTGTGGCACCGGAGATTGGGACATATCTGTTGGAGCTAGTGTCCTCCACAGTTAGTGCAATAACATGAATAAACCTCAAAAGGTACACAGGGAACATTTTGTATTTAATCAGTTGATTAACGTTTATCGATAACGGTTGGCTTGCTAGATAAGTTTGACGTTATTGTCATACAGATGGCGGTGATCAACTGGTCCCTAAGAGTCACACCTAAAGGATGTGTTTGAGAGATGTGATTATTTGAGAAAATAATCATATCGATGCCTTATTTAATGACTAAAAGGTTAGTCAGTGTTGATGACTAAAAGGTTAGTCAAATGTGACTAAAAGGTTAGTCCAATATGACTAAGAGGTTAGTCAAATGTGATAATGAATATTGTTTAATGATGATTAAATGATATTAGATGAGAGGAATTAGCTGTAATTCGGAAATTGAATATAAAAGGTTATATTTAATTATTACGTATAATGTAGGCTAATTATTTTAAACAGTTATAATAAATTAGTAAATTATAAATATAAGGATATTTATGATTCATTATAATATAAGGATATTATAATTACATTATATATTAAAGCAAAATAAACTAATTAAATGTGTTTTACATAAACCTTTTAATTAGTTTGGGCTTTAAAATTTAGAAGTGGAAAAGTCCACTTCCACCCTCTTTTGGACGTGTGATAGGTAGTGGGGAGGGGGTTGGTTTCTTCCTCTCTACTTAACCTAATTCACTCATCCTAATTTTAATAGAACTCTCATTCATTCATTCATTCAATCGAACTACAACACAAAACTTGAGAGAAAATCAGTTTTCTTCTCTTAAAATTCTCTAGCAATTCTAAAGGCATATCTCACACATATCTTGGGTGTTTCAATTAGAAGATACCATAATTTTGGTATTGTTCTTAGGCCGATTACAAGGTTTTCAAAGGTTAATTCTAAATCTATTTGTTTTGTTATGCAATTTCCTTTTATGACTATAAATCATATAAAGTTTTTCATTATAATCCTGTGATTTTAAAGGTCTATATACCGATATAAACCTACAAGTGGTATCAGAGCCTTAGGGCATATGAATTTTTATATGGTTTTCATAAAAAAAACGATTTTGTGTAATTTTAAACCAAATTTTAACATGGCCGAATTGTTTTGTGTGAGTGCCGTGTAGTTTTTGTCAATTTTTGGCTTATTTTGGTCTATTTGATTCATAATTATCGATGTTTTAAGATGTTAAATTTATCACATATGAATTTGTATTAGTTTTGATTTAATACCGATTGAATTAAAACATAAAGGACCAAAATTTTGTATGTTAATGAACATATTATTTGCTTATCATTAGATCTATCAGTTTTAAGATGTTTAAATTAAAAGGTTATTTTGAATCTCTTATAAATCAATGTTTAATACGGATTAAAATTGAGTTAGTATTGATCTAATTATTAGCATAATCGAATTAAATCAGTTTAATTCTTTTGTTGTTGTTGGCCGAATTAAAATTGCTTTTTGGTAAATTTTTTTTTTTTTATTTTTTTTTAATGTTTGCCGAGTATAATTTAAAAAAAAATAAAAATTATTTCGGATTTTTTAAATTTGGCCGAAAGTTTTGTTTATTTTTGGAAATTAAATTTTTGGTAATATTTGTTATAAACATAATGAATATTATGTTATTATGAAAATGTTCATAATATTTGATACCAAATATTTTAAAGGAGTTTAAAATATTTTGTGACCTGATTTATGTTATACTGATAATATAAATTTAGGATTATTTTTGGTTATGTTTTATGAACAATTAAGGAATTGTTGCATAATTATGATCATTTAAAAGAGGTGGTTTGGATAATTTAATCAATAGTATGCATTGATTATATATATTGTTTTAGTTGTTGCTTTATTTTTGTGAATGAATGTTTTGAATGGTTTAATTTTACGCATTAATTTTGTACAAAAGGTTGTAATTTACTAGTGTGGCCTTAGAAAATTGTGTTTTCGTAATGAAGGAAACATAATTTTGGTTGTAATTTTTCAGATCTCAAATCTCCAATCTTGTAATTTTATTATTTTTGGCATATTTTGAATTAGAATGTAAATAGGTTTATTTTGTAATTCAAAATGTAATTTGAGAAGATTCAAGATGAAGATTCAAGATGGAGAGCCCAACTCCCACTTAAAGCCCAAGATGAAGAATGAAGACAAAGCATTAGGGTCCATGGATTGATTCCAAATTGTGTTATGTCTTTATTTTCATACGGATAGGCCACACTAGGTGTTTTTCGTTTCTGCGTTTTCTTTTACCGTTTTTCATTGCATTCACGTTAGATAATAGCATCATCTTCCGCCTAAACTAAACCAAACCACCTAATAATATGCATGAATATGGATCATATAGTTGCATCGTATATCATGGACATACGGATGTCACTTGTTTAGGGCTATCACCTCAATTTAATCATTCACGAAAATGCTAGATATTTGTTCACTTAAAATGAATTAAAATGAGATGATGGGACCTTCCTCTATTCTAAAATTGAGATTAGTCTTTATAGGAAGAACTGCTATGAGTCCCTTCTTCGTCGGTAGGCATGTAGGACCTTACTCTCCACATGACCCCTTCTACGTCGGGTAAGTAGTAGGTGTTGACCTATTTTACCTCAACATTATAGTTCGAGTAATATCTCGTAGTTATGATGGACTAATAGATAGGATTTACTGAAATCTATCAACCAAGAATTCTAACAGTAGAATTAGCCAAGAGGTTGGCTTATCAATTTAAAGAAATTGAGTCTTGGGATCACTTATATAATTCTCGAGGGAGGTCGATTATATGAGTGCACGAGTCATTGCTTTAATACGTTATTGCTTTACGACTTAAAACTATAAAACGATGTTTTCTTATCTTTTATCTTCTTCTTCTTTCTTTTCACAGTTTCGAATTCGTTATATACAGATATAACTACTATAACAAATGGTTGTACGTACTGACGAACCAATGCCAAGTGCCACACTAACACGCGAATCATGGCTTAGAATTTTCATGGACAGCATGAATCAGTCAACTCGACTGAAGAGTGATGGGTCCAATTTTTCTGATTGGGAGGCCGCATTACGGAATGCCGCCATCGCTGACGGTAAGCTCAAGTACTTGACTGTGCCACTACCGACTAAACCAGCTCCCGATGCAGGAGCAGATGAAGCCTATGTTTATAGTGATTTCATGATGGAGGCGGGTACGATACATAACGTACTCATCTATTCAATGGAATCAAATTTGCAAAGGCGGTTCATAACCCAAGGTGCAAACAAGATTTTCACCACTCTAACTAAGGAGTTCTCGAAAGCACCGAGAATCAAGAGTTATGAGTATACCACTCGCTTCTTTGAAGCGAAACTCCAGAAGGGCCAACCAGTTGGTCCACACCTTCTCGGCATGATCGAGAATGTCGAAAAACTGGAGGAGCTTGGTTGCAAGATCGATGAGAAGATCATCGTTGATCGAGTGCTCCACTCCCTTCATGAAGGGTATGCCCTTTTTAGGGCAAACTATTACATGAATGACATGCAGAAAAGTCTGCATGAGCTTCACTCACTCCTCGTACAAACGGAGAGTGATCTGAAGTTGAGTGGGAGCATGAAACAAATTGAGTAGGTAAGCCAAAGTTTAAAAAGCCAGTGGTTGCGAAGAGTGGGCCTGGTGAGTCTAGCGGTAGCTCACAAGGTAAGGCAAAAGCAAAGCCAAACATGGAGTGCCACCATTGCCACAAGTCTGGGCATTGGAGGCGAATCGTCATCCGTATGCCGAGGACATTAAAGCAGCCGCTGCTCGTTAGGTTGGTATGTCTTCTTTTATTCATATGATTGAGATTAACCATGCAAGTTTCGGAACTTGGGTACTTGATACTGGTTGTGGTTCTCATCTGTGTAATCATTTGCAGGGCCTAAGAAACATCAAAACTCTGGCAAAAGGTGATGTAGACCTGCGAGTGGGGAATGGAGCAAGAGTTGCTGCCGTTTCAGTAGGAACATATGTAATCCAACTCCCGAGCGGATTTGAGTTATTTCTGAATAACTGTTACTATGTACCTAGTTTATCCAAAAACATTATTTCTGTATCCGTTCTTGATAAAGAAGGATTTTTATTTTTAATAAAGAATAATAGCTGTATTTTCTCTTTGAATGAAATGATTTATGGTAAAGCAGTTTCCATGAACGAAATTTATGTTTTAGATCAAACCACAGAAATTATGCATGTGAGTAAGAGGAAAGCAAAGGTTGGTGACAAAGATCAAACCTATCTATGGCATTGTCGTATGGGACACATAAATGAGAAACGCGTGAAAAAACTCATTGATAATGGGACAATCGCCCCATTTGACTATGAAACTTTTGGCATATGTGAATCATGTCTTATAGGCAAAATGTCTCGAATTTCCTTCAAAGGTGTTGGAATGCGCGCTGCTGACCTATTAGGACTCATACATACTGATGTGTGTGGCCCTATGTCAATCAACGCTAGAGATGGCTATAGGTATTTTATCACTTTCACGGACGATTTGAGTAGATATGGATATGTCTACTTAATGAAGCATAAAAGTGAGTCCTTTGACAAGTTCAAGGAATTCCAGAATAAGGTTAAGAACCAACTGGATAGAAAGAGAAAAGCACTACGTTCAGATCGTGGTGGCGAATATCTTTCAACTGAGTTTGATCAACACCAGAAAGACCGCGGGATAGTACTTCAGTTAACTCCACCCGGAACACCACAATTGAATGGTGTGTCCGAACGCAGGAATCGAACATTACTTGATATGGTTCGATCCATGATGAGTCACATGGTTGTACCTGACTCATTATGGGGCTATGCTCTTTTGTCAGCTGCTCTTATACTTAACCGAAATCCGACTAAAGCTGTTGACTAGACTCCATACGAGTTATGGAAGGGAACGGTCCCTAACTTGTCCTTTATTCGGGTTTGGGGGTACGAGGCTTATGTCAAGTGGAGACACGAGGATAAGCTCGGCCCGCGATCGGTCAAGACATACTTTATTGGTTATCCAAAAGGAATGTTTGGTCATTACTTCTATTCGCCTACCGAACACCGTGTTTTTGTTGCGGCTAGTGCGAAGTTCTTAGAGAAAGAGTTTCTCGAAGACAAGAGAAGTAATAGAACCTTCGATCTGTCGGAGATTCCCGAACCAACAACCGAGCAACAAATGGAGGAAACCGTTCCTTCTTCGTCTGCTGCGGTTAATATTCCATTGGAACCCAGGAGGTCGGGTAGACTCTCCATTCCTCCAGATAGATACATCGGTATGGTTGAGGAGAATGGGAGAGACGACGTTTTACTCCTTGAGAGTAACGAACCCGTAACCTATAAAGGTGTCATGACTTGTTTTGGCTCAAAGCTATGGCAAGAAGCCATGCAATCCGAGATGGACTCGATGTACGAGAATAATGTATGGGATCTGGTTGACTTACCTGATAAGGCTAGGCCTCTTCAGTGCAAATGGCTTTACAAGATAAAGCGATCTGTAGAAGGACAACCAAATATATACAAGGCACGACTAGTGGCAAAGGGTTTCACTCAAGTGCAAGGGTTGCACTATGATGAGATCTTTGCACCCGTAGTCATGCTTCGTTCTATTCGGATTGTCTTAGCGATTGCCGCTTTTCATGACTATGAAATTTGGCAAATGGACGTGAAAACCGCCTTCTTGAACGGTTATTTGGAGGAGGAGTTGTACATGGTACAACCCGAAGGTTACACAGATCCTGAAAATCCTAAGAAGGTTTGCAAGCTTAAGCGTTCCATCTATAGACTTAAGCAAGCTTCACGGAGTTGGAATCATCGCTTCGACCAAGTGATAAAGGAGAATGGATTCACTCGATCGGTCGAGGAACCATGTCTATATATCAAGTCGAGTGGGACTAAAATTGTCTTCCTAATACTGTATGTCGATGACATACTTTTGGTTGGGAATGACATACCTCTCTTAACTTCGGTAAAAGTTTGGTTAAAGAACCATTTCCAGATGAAAGATCTGGGTGAGGCACAACGAATTTTGGGGCTCCGTATCTATAGAGATAGATCACGACGGATGTTATCCCTCAGTCAGGAGTCTTATATAGATAAGATTCTTGAGAGGTTCAGCATGACCAACTCCAAGAAGGGGAACCTTCCAATGCTCTCTGGAGTGCAATTGAGTAAAGCTCAAGCACCAAAGACATCGGAAGAGGTCGAGCGCAAGAGTCGGATTCCATATGCATCAGCTATAGGATCGATCATGTATGCCATGATATATATGCACACGTCCGGACGTGGCATATGCATTGAGTATGACGAGCCGATACCAAGGCAATCCAGGTGAAGCACACTGGATGGCTGTAAAGAACATTCTTAAGTACCTACGGAGGACTAAAGATTGGGTATTGACTTATGGAGGAGACACTGAGCTATCTTGCATAAGTTCTGCAGATGCTAGTTTCCAAACGGATCAAGATGACTCGAAGTCTCAATCTGGATTCGTTTTTACTCTAAATGGTGCTACAGTCAGCTGGAAAAGCTCCAAACAAACAGTTATAGTAGATTCCACGACTGAGTCCGAGTACTATGCTGCTTTAGAGGCTGCGAAGGAAGCTATATGGATGCGTCAGTTCCTACAAGGACTAACTGTAGTTCCTAGTTCGAATGACCCGATCACCATCTATTGCGACAATAGTGGTGCCATCTTCCAGGCAAAGGAGCCGAAGTCCAGCAACAAGTCTCGGCACATGCAAAGGAAGGCTCACATGATCCGAGATTACGTGGAGCAGAAGGACATAGTGATTGATAAGATTGCCACGGATGATAACGTGGCAGATCCTCTCACTAAACCATTGAGATATGATAAGCATGAAGGGCACGTTAAATCCATGGGAATTAAGCGTGTTCCTGAGTTGTATTAGTTGTTTGTATGGATTAGACACTTGTTTTTCCTAAAACTTCTAATAAAATCATAGTTTTGTTTTATATATTGTTTTTCATGAGGGTTGTGCAGACAATGTTGAACACCTCAAAGTGAACTGAATTGCTTTATATTTTGTTTTGGTCCGTGATCGCCTACACGAGCTGATAACTCAGGCAATTATTTTGTGACGTCGATTGATGGTGGGTTCAACGAGCCATAAGTCAAACTGTTGACTGATCGATCACAGATGCGGGTTTACTGAAATCGCGCAGGACAATTTTTGTGACGACTACATGGAGTCCTAAATGTTTCAGAACATTAGGTATCGGGTCGTGGATAGGACATCCATAGTGTTCCTAGAGTCGATTCTTTTGACTATCGACTGTCTCTTGAGATTAAGACAGATTTTGGGTGACTTTGGTTTCTTTCTCACGGTCGACCGTAACATGAGGCTAAGTAGATTTTCACTGGGTCATTTCATGCTGCGCTTACATTTGCAGGATTCGAGTTGAGGAAAATATCCAACTTCTATCGAGTTATAATACTTTTTCTCAGGGCCACTCGAGGAGCTGTAACTGGAAATGCATGGCCATGCTCGAATAATAATTCATTTATCAGTTAAGTTACTCTCTAGTCGGGGAAACCACTCTTGATTCTGATCACTTGTAAACTACAACCTTTGTGAATACGGACTTTGCAAATTGGTTTACATTGAGTGGGAGAAATTTATTATGGATATGAGAATCGGTTATCGCACATACACTTGTACGGACAAGTGGGAGATTGTTGGAGCTAGTGTCCTCCATAGTAAGTGCAATAACATGAATAAACCTCAAAAGGTACACATGGTACATTTTGTATTTAATCAGTTGATTAACGTTTATCGATAACGGTTGGCTTGCTAGATAAGTTTGACGTTATTGTCATACATATGGCGGTGATCAACTAGTCCCTAAGAGTCACACCTAAAGGATGTGTTTGAGAGATGTGATTATTTGAGAAAATAATCATATCGATGCCTTATTTAATGACTAAAAGGTTAGTCAGTGTTGATGACTAAAAGGTTAGTCAAATGTGACTAAAAGGTTAGTCCAATATGACTAAGAGGTTAGTCAAATGTGATAATGAATATTGTTTAATGATGATTAAATGATATTAGATGAGAGGAATTAGCTGTAATTCGGAAATTGAATATAAAAGGTTATATTTAATTATTACGTATAATGTAGGCTAATTATTTTAAACAGTTATAATAAATTAGTAAATTATAAATATAAGGATATTTATGATTCATTATAATATAAGGATATTATAATTACATTATATATTAAAAGCAAAATAAACTAATTAAATGTGTTTTACATAAACCTTTTAATTAGTTTGGGCTTTAAAATTTAGAAGTGGAAAAGTCCACTTCCACCCTCTTTTGGACGTGTGATAGGTAGTGGGGAGGGGGTTGGTTTCTTCCTCTCTACTTAACCTAATTCACTCATCCTAATTTTAATAGAACTCTCATTCATTCATTCATTCAATCGAACTACAACACAAAACTTGAGAGAAAATCAGTTTTCTTCTCTTAAAATTCTCTAGCAATTCTAAAGGCATATCTCACACATATCTTGGGTGTTTCAATTAGGAGATACCATAATTTTGGTATTGTTCTTAGGCCGATTACAAGGTTTTCAAAGGTTAATTCTAAATCTATTTGTTTTGTTATGCAATTTCCTTTTATGACTATAAATCATATAAAGTTTTTCATTATAATCCTGTGATTTCTAAGGTCTATATACCGATATAAACCTACAATATCTCCATTGAGAGGGTAAAGAGGTTAGTGAAGGATGAAGTACTTGATACTTTAGACTTCACTGATTTCGATACTTGTGTTAGTTGCATTAAGGGTAAGCAAACTAACACATCTAAGAAAGGTGCTAAGAGGAGTTCTAACCTTTTAGAGATCCTACATACAGATATCTGTTGCCCAGATATGAACGCTAATGATCCAAAATATTTTATCACTTTTATTGATGATTATTCACGATACATGTATCTCTACTTACTTCGTTCCAAGAACGAAGCTTTAGATGCCTTTAAATTGTTTAAGGCTGAAGTAGAGAATCAGTGCGATAGGCGCATTAAGATCGTGAGGTCTGATAGAGGTGGTGAATACTATGGTAGATACACAGAGAACGGACAAGCACCTGGTCCATTTGCTAAATTTCTTCAAGAGCATGGGATTGATGCCCAATACACTATGCCTGGTTCTCCTGACCAGAATGGTGTGGCAGAAAGAATAAATAGGACATTAATTGAAATGGAGCGTTGTTTGCGAAGTAACGTTAAACTTCCTTCGTTTTCGTGGGTTGATGCACTAAAGACGGCAGCGTATATATTGAACCGAGTTCCTTCCAAGGCTGTCCCTAAGACGCCTTTTGAGTTGTTCAAAGGACGGAAACCGAGTTTGCGACATATACGCATTTGGGGATGCCCGTCTGAGGTGAGAATATATAATCCACAAGAAAAGAAGCTTGACCCGAGGACTATTAGTGGGTATTTCATTGGATATGCCGAAAATTCTAAGGGTTATAGATTCTATTGTCCGTCTCACAGCACCAGGATTGTAGAAACAAGAAATGCTAAATTTTTTGAGAATGACCTGATCAGTGGGAGCGATCAATTTCAGGATAAAGTTGCACCTGAAAATGATCATCATAAGGATCCCTCCACTGACTCAGGTAATAGGTTGGTTGTTGTTCACGTTCCTCAAGTTAATCGACGAGTTCAACAACCAAATACAGAAATTTCACAAAATATTGATCAAATTATGATAGATCATAATGTGAATGATGACCCAGTTCATCATGAGCAGGAGGAACAAGTTCACCAAGAGGTTGAACAACTTCACCAAGAGGTTGAACAACTTCACCAAGAGGTTGAACAAGTTCCATTAAGAAGATCTATTAGAGAAAGACGATCAGCTATTCCTGACTGTATGCAACGTCGTATCTGCAAGAATTGGATTATAATGTTGGAGCTGACAATGATCCTGTGTCATTTTCACAAGCCGTAAGTTCTACAGATTCAAACTTATAGATGAATGTCATGAAAGATGAGATGGACTCTATGGCGTCAAATCGAGTTTGGGATCTCGTCGAGTTGCCTAATGGTGTAAAAACCATTGGTTGTATAGTAAATGGGCCTTTAAAACAAAAAGAGACTCATTGGGCAACGTCGAGAGACATAAGGTAAGACTCGTTGCTAAAGGGTTCACTCAGAGAGAAGGAATTGACTACACGAAGACCTTTTCTCCTGTGTCAAAGAAAGACTCCCTTCGAGTAGTAATGGCACTAGTAGCTCATTTCGATTTGGAGCTACATCAGATGGATATGAAAACGGTATTTCTCAATGGCGACTTGGAGGAAGAGGTTTATATGAAACAACCTGAAGGGTTTTCCTCTAAGGACCGTGAGCATTTGGTTTGCAAGCTTAATAAATCCATACATGGATTGAAACAAGCCTCCAGACAATGGTATAAGAAATTTCATGAAGTGATTTCTTCATTCGGTTTCGAAGAAAACATCATGGATCAATGTATATACCTTAAGGTCAGTGGGAGTAAGGTTTGTTTCCTTGTGCTGTATGTGGACGATATTTTGCTAGCGACAATGATAAGGGGTTGCTATATGAGGTGAAACAATTCCTTTCAAGTAACTTTGATATGAAGGATATGGGTGATGCATCTTATGTCATTGGCATTAAGATTCATCGAGATAGATCCCGAGGTATCTTGGGGTTGTCTCAAGAGGCCTACATTAACAAAGTTCTTGAAAGATTCGGTATGAAAGATTGTTCATCAAGTATAGTGCCCATTGTGAAAGGTGACCGGTTCAGTCTAGACCAATGTCCTAGGAATGATCTTGAGAGGGAACGCATGAAAAATGTTCCCTATGCTTCAGCTGTCGGAAGCATTATGTATGCTCAGGTCTGTACTAGACCTGACATTGCATATGCTGTTGGAGTATTAGGACGATATCAGAGTAATCCAGGAGTTGATCACTGGAAGGCTGCAAAGAATGTATTAAGGTACCTACAGGGTACAAAGAGTTACATGCTTATGTACAGACGAACTGATAACCTCGAAGTGGTAGGCTATTCTGACTCCGACTACGCAGGCTGCATTGATTCACGTAGATCCACCTCTGGATACGTGTTCATGCTTGCTAATGGAGCCGTGTCGTGGAGGGAGTGCTAAACAGACCTTGACAGCTACTTCGACAATGGAGGCTGATGAGTTAAAAATTACCGCAAGCGTACGGGTCAGTTGTAGCACTTACGAGTCGGTCTCAGGGAGGTCAGGGATTAAGTACTAGTGTTGTCTCGGATTATGAGTCATCTACGCAAATCATAAACGGAATATTTATCTAATCTAATAAGCTTAAACTGGATAAAGACGCGAATAAAACGATAAATATAAGAAATATTAGGGCAAAGGTATCATAACCAATACAAATTAGTCGGCGCACTAACTCCGTTAACGACTTATCGAATTGCTTACTAGGGTTCTCTAAGACGGAATTTGACTCTCGTACACAATCCCGGCTTGGGTTCACACGAAAACTTATAAGTGAAGACCCGACTCTCGTACGCGATCTCAAACAAATAATCAATCATATAAACCACAATCACACAATCAACAATAAGCACAACCCAATAAAAATTCAATAAGTCGGAGTCAACTCGATAACTAATTCATAAAAGGTTCAACCAACCCTAGATTAAAATTCTACTCAATCATAAAATTAATCATAACAACTAAAATAAAATTAAGATAGATGATAAAGATAAATAAAGAGGAAAGGAAAAGAAGAACTTAACTTTTAATTGAAATTAAAGGATGAACGTGATCTTGAGATACAAATTGAACATGAAAGTATGAAGTTTTATCCTAAACCTAAAAAATACTAAAAGAAAGAACGTAAAAGAAGATGATGATACAGTAGAGTTTTTTTTCTTTTTATTTAGACTTATTCACTTATTTACAATAAACCGGGCTTATTATTTTACTTTAGCACGAGCCCACTTGTTTGGTCTTTAGTAATCTCGGGTTTTGTATTGCACATAAACTTGTCTTCGAGCTCGCTATTATTTTGCGTCGGCATTTTCAGCATAAATTACTCCGTCCTGCAATAAATATAAAATATCCTCAATAAACCGTACAAGGAGAAATAATAATATAAAACGTAACGAAAATGCCGTAAATATGTACTAAATGACGGGGAGAATATATATAAAATATAAGTAAAATATCAACTCATCAGAGGCTGAGTTCGTATCTTGTTTTGAGGCTATCTCACATGGTGTTTGGTTGAAAGGTTTCATATCTGGACTTAGAGTCGTGGACTCTATTAGTTGACCGATTAAGATGTATTGCGACAATTCAGCTGCTGTCTTTATGGCTAAGAACAATAAATCTGGAAGTCAAAGTAATCATATCGACATTAAGTTCCGAGCCGTTAAAGAACGTGTTCAAGAAGAAAAGGTGAGCGTTGAGCACATTAGCACTGATCTGATGATCGATGACCCCTTGACTAAGGGCATGCCAATTAAGAGTTTCAAGGGTCATATAGTTAATATGGGACTTGGTCCTGAAATGTGATACATCTATTGTTTGTTTTGAACCTTTATTCAGTGGGATTGTTTCTCATTTAAGTTTTGGATTATGTACGTACGCTTTTGATTATTTAATTTTGAGAAATTAATCATTATGTTGTGACCTAGAGTGAACATAAGGTACTCATTAAGTTAAGTGTGTGGTGAAGGACTGCATATATTGTGATACATGGAAGGTTGATTCCCGTTCTAAGGGTATTCGCCGCTATGATCCGTATATAAAGTCTTTCTTGGTAAATGGTCCAAGTGGGAGAATGTTGGAGTATCCATTAAATAAATAAAATAAATATAATAATTATATTGTACAGTTGTATATTTAATGGACTCTGTTAGTGGACCATTTAATTAGGCAGTCAGATTAAGAATTAAACTGTCCATATATTTAGGCAGTTTAATTGAGAATAAAACTGATTGCCTTGGTTTTAGGCGAATAACTACAAAGATAACTATCGCCTAAATACTCTCCCCTTATTCAGTAAATAAACCACCCACTAATACTACGTTATTTTCTACTGACTCTTGATGGAAGAGTCTATATATACAGAACTTCATTTTCATTAAAAGGTCACTGAATCCACTCCTCAAATCAGAAAAACTTACACCATCATTAAGTGAGAAGGAGGGTTTGGAACCATTATTAAGAAGGAAATTTAAGGGATTATTCTATTGTTATTTTCGGGGTTTTTATTATTATTATTCATTACTCCGTATTAATTTGAGCAATGGCTGGAGGTATTAATTCTCGATCTATTTTATCGCTTCCGCATTAATTATTAAGTCTTACAGAGAATCGAACCTGAGATCTAATTTTTCCATGTTTTAACCACTAGACACTTGCTTGTTCATTTATCTCTTTTTCTCAATAGTTTTCTCAAATTTCTTGTTAGGTATTCTCTTGCCCAACAATGAAACGATACTCTCTCCTTTTTATTGAAAAAACCCCAGTGGATTTACATCGTTTTTAATCGAATAAGGGTTAGTATTCGTAACGAGCAAGAGTTAGAACCTAAAACGGAAATTTGAGTAAGAGATATATAAAAGAAATATAGGGTTAGTATTCATTGAAAAAAAAAAAAAAACCATTAGGTTCACATCACTTTGAATGAGTTGAAAACCCTATAAAATGCTTGAGCCTTTAATTTGAGTTGAACTTGTGACCAAATAACAATTAGATTTTTGATTTGTTGAGGGTGCATTGGTGTGTCATGCGATTTACTAGGAAGCTTTAATTAGTCTTTTTGGGTTCGGATCATTTGTTCGTTTCTTATTGAGTTGTAAATGTCTTTAAGTGTTTCATCTTCTCGGTTTACTAGCAAAGCAAGGCCAACATGATTCGTACCCAACTAGTAGACGCATATGTGAACTTTATGGTCACTGAAATGCTTGCGTTAGGTGGTTTAGAAGTGGTAGCACCGCTGCATCGAGGGTTCCATCCATAAACAAGTTTAAACAAGACTACTGATAAAATATCAATGACACCAGATGACATGACAACTTAACCTAAGAATAGCGAACATAGATGTAGTAACATCAATAACCTACCCACAAGACCGCAACACGTTGAGTTAATCCTCGTAGGTATCGACCAAAATTCCTAGTCCAAGGAAATAGATACCGCACATCACTCAAGGAGATGGTTCTTCGGATGATGCATAGAAGTATCCCACCAATCAATAAACTATCTGTTCCATTCATAATCCACGGTGCTTGAGCTTCTATTGTTTGCACGGGTGCTGTCCTCGGGTTTTGTGGAATTAGCATAGGCATGCCAGCCCATAAGATACGGCAAGATGAACTGCAAATTTATGGGCAATGATTAACTGATGTACATGAGCAGTGAAGTTTGATGAACACTAAAACGATATACGACGTGTTTGTCAACTTACATTGAACCCCGATATAAGAACTGCAAACTCTCCTTTAGAGATGGGTATGTATATACTCTCATCAATGTTTATAAGCTTGTTTTGAACACCTGAACAAAAAAATCACGGTAATTAGGCTTTGTCAAATAACAAACATTGCATAGTAAGAACAGTCATAAGCATCAAATTTCATGAATCATGTTGTACCAGGTGTATTCATAAATAAACGAAAAAACGACACCAAAACACAGTTAAGCTGGCAGGCACCTGGTTAACGAGTCATGAGTCTCGTCATCTAGGGTTCCAAGTAGTTTATGGTGTGCCGTTACTTGGGATAAGGTCAATTCAAGTCAAGATAGTTTGGCACCTAAATTGGTCCCTAATCCAACATTGTTGACCTGAGGTTTGAGCCAATATCCACTTTGACGACTCAAAAGAGTTGTCGCATTAAAACTCCATCAAATAACAACTGCTGAATTTTTTAGCATAGCACAACTATTATGTAAACTATATTCTCCATAGTTCTTAATATATGTTACTCCGTACAATGTAATAGGCGCAGTGTTAGGCGGAAATATATGCTACAACTGGTCATCAATTAAAATGATATTCGCTTGCGTCATACTCCCTCCATCCCAAAATAAGTGTAAGTGTCCCTTTTCTATTTTGGGTGGATTTAAGAAATAATGAAAATTGAAAAAAATTAACAATCATTTGTTAAAACTTTTACTATAATTAGAAATGGGACACTTATTTTGGGAAAAAGGGACACTTATTTTTGGGAAAAAGGGAGTAGTTAAATTAACGGAGTTAAAAAATTTTAAGAGCTTGATTTGAGTATGTTCATATTTACGTCAGGTCATCGCACGTCGAGTCAATGCAGCTTGATCATTATTCTGTTCTCTTTTCCCATTTCTTATAACCGCAGAACAGAATCTCAGAGTACGTGTGGATTTATTTTGGGGAAACTAGAGAATCGTCTAAACCAGTTGGTGCAAGAACTGTACAAACAACATTACTCCTGAATCCTGATGGTCCTATTGCTAAACATAGATGAATACACATAAATCAAACTAAATATTCCGTTTATAAAAAGGTCAGGAGAATTCGAGGATTACTGAGATTGAAGAAGTGTCCGGAACCATCTGGCAGAGGCTCTACTTTCAATACTTTTCGAACTTTGCCTTCATCACTGCACAAACGAAACAAAACACCTTGATGTATCGTGTGTAAGCAGTTCATGGGAATAATTGGTAGCTGAAAATATAAATTTCCAACAGAACAGACAGACCCCTGAATAAATTTTTCATGTCGTTGATGTGATCAAAGTAAGATGAAGTAGATCAAAATACAATCAAATTAGAACTATTTTGATCAAGATTCAGGTCTACATGTTAAAATATAAGTAAGAAGTAGGAAAAGCATCATGATACAGAGTCTACACATTAGAAACTAACTACTCCACATTTTTTTACTATAGACGAAATAGTATTTAATGTTTCGGACTTTAGAATGAAAGGGAAGGAAATTTCTACAAAAAATGGAAGAATGTCGATCCAAAATAGAAAGGATATTGAGAACCATTTTCTAGTTATTTTATATCGATACTGTCAAAAGTCCCAAACATAGAAAAAGATAAACACGGGGTTATTTCGCTAAGTCTAGTATTGGAAAGACCTACTCGAAAAGCATCACTATTTCCTGCTTCGCTAGTACACAAAAAAAACAGTTGTCAATCAAGTCAAAATAGTCCGCAACTGTCCCTGCTTCGACATTTGCCACTTACCAGTCTAGCCTATTATACCTCAAAGGTCACGCTACTACTAGTCTCAAGTGGGTTTAACGAACTCAGATGGGTTAAAAATCGAGAAATATAGAAGGCAACTAAAGATGGGGGAACGAAGAAGCAAATTAAGTTCATACATCGACACTAACAACCAATGAGATAATTTTGATAAGAAGATCTAGTTTGTCCTTCAGTCAATCTTCTTCTTCCTTCATTGTGATGAGTGATGACTCATGACTTTACAGTACTTTTCAGCAAAAAACACGAAAAAACAAAGAGTAACTTCTGATACCTTTTTCCTTTGTTCGGATCATGGAAAAACTCACAAGACTCCTTTGCACCAAGACTTATTAAAGTCCCAACTTCAGTGACTGAAAGAGAAAACACCTGGACATATAGGGTATGTCACTATCTCAGTACATCTTAGCACGATGAAACTTCCAAATACAAGTGTCACGTAAACAAGGTATGCACATAGTGACAACCACCTCGATAATTTACTAGTGCAATTTAAAATCATGTCGTTTGATCAACTGCAGAAAAAGAGCCTCAAGTCTTCCAATAATAGTCTTAAGTATCGAGCTACTGCCTACTATGGTCTTCCTTCTAACTGCTCAACGCATACGAAAATGGTCTTCCTTCTAACTGCCTTGATTGGTTACTAGTAGAAAATCACAGGTGACAATATTTTAGTAAAAATTAGGGGAAATAGAAATTCATGTGAGTTCTCAAGGACTGAAAAATGTAGGAACTGGCTTAATTATGTCCCCTGGTAAGTATGAATGCCTATGGAAGTAGATTTCTACGAGGTTAACCAAACAGTTATTGTAAATTCCCAGGCTTTAGTAAGGATAAGTTATTTACCACGAATTGGCAAAACGTGTGAATTTATACTTCCTATAAGGCTATAATAACCAAACGACCACCACTTAAGGTTTGAGATATCTGACCCGACAATTGGTAAAATTAGTCATACATGAAAAGAATAGGAATTACGAATTGCATATTACTCCATATTAAAAACTCTCAGCGACGCTAGTAAGAAATCGTATATCGTCTCATTACACTATAAGATTATTATGCAGGTTAGAAGTGTTACCTGTTTTCTGCTCCAATCGTACTGACGAACACCAGCTGCAGGAGCAAATTGAAGTAGTATGTAACCCTCCCTCGATATTTTCAATGCACCTGACTATATTCAGAGCACATGAACTAGCATTACAACTTTGTGTTCGAAAGAAGAATACACGAGCACAAAAGTTGAAAATGATTGCTACACATGTTTACAGGCATTGTACCTCTAATGGCGTAAATTCCGGTGCTCTTGGGTCGACGGTAAGAGCAGCTTTACCTTTGTAAATGGAGTGACCCACATAAACCCTAGGTGTTGAACCTTCAGTTGAAAATGGAAACACTGATAATTACAATTACAAGCTACAATAGCTTCATACAGTCTGTAGACAGTGAATCTCCAAACGAAATACGCCAATCATTGTAACATAACAACGAAGCAAAGCAAACCTCTACCGAAAGTCAACTTGCACAAAGACTTCATTTAATCTTTGTTTATGTTAGACGACAAACGATGTCATTCAGACTCAGCTACAAGATATGGTATCGGTATCGAGTTTGGGATACGTGATATGGCATCAAATTGATGTGTCGAAGTAATATAACTAACAGCAGTAACACCTACTGTAGAGCTAGTACAACAAAGCTAAGCATCCGCCATCAAAAATGTTATTACATACGAACGGTTACATTTTTCACAATACCCGTATAAGAAATCCAAATTGTAGCTATTTTGCAATCAATTTCAACCTCGTTGAACAAGTACGCATCACAAAAATGAAAGCAAAAGAATTCCAACATAAAACCCAGAACAATTACCAAAATAATATATACTGAACAATTCTCCTTGAAGGAACTAAGCAAACAAATCAAATTCAGGTAGTTATGCAACAGATTAAACTGAGCAAAAAATGCATCAAATTGAAGGAACCATTAGATTAAACTGAGCAAAACACGACCGTAAAATAATCATCAACCCTAGAAATTACCAAATTTCCCATAAACTTGACAAAAATTTAAAATTTTGAACCATTCAACCTGAGGAAACTAAGAAAATGCAAAAAATTCTCCACATGTTAGGGTAGTTTGGGATATGCTGATATATTTACAGAATGCAACGAAACAATACATAATACAAACGAAAGAATACATTGAACTGAGCAAAAACACCACAAAATTATCAACAGAAATAGATATTACCCAGAATATTGACAAAAAGATTGCATTTTGACACTAAGCTGAAAAACCAAATTTCAAGTAAATACATAGACTAAATTTTTCATCCTTTAAAATTCTACTTGGAAATCAACAGAAATTACGCATTTTGTTATTGGTTAGGGTATACGATAACGTGGTACACTCGAAACACTATCAACACAAAAAAAAAGGGTAACTACCCAAGTGAGAAAATCACCTGAAGAAGGGGTAGAATTAGTAGGAGAGTAAGAAGGTGAGAAACGAGGAGTAGATGGCTCAAAATACTCAGAAGACTGACGACATTTTACAGAAACACCCACTTTTTGTGGAGGAAAACCCCAGTTTTTGAAGGTGAAATTGTTAGGTTTAGTGAAGATAGAGTTATGGGATGAAAGAGATGAGTGATTGTTCATGCAAATGGATATGTTTGATGGAGAAGATAGCAGATGTTGCGCCATTTTTCTGCTGGGGTTTTACTTCACCTAGGTCACTTGCTTAATTGCTTGACATTCTGACGACCAATTTGCCCCCAAAAACTCCTCTTTACCCCTTTGCCCATTTTGTTGTGGTTCGACCCCGTTAACGGGTTATTCGGATAAGTTAAAAGTTGAGTAATTTTGGTCCGGCTAGAATTAGGGTCTGTTCTCCTCACCTTATTTTTACTTATCTTATCAAAAATTTCAGAAAACTTCAGAAAACTTCAGGAACTTATAAAAACTTTAAAACTTCAAAGAAACTTGAAAATTTCAAAGAACTTCAAAGAAACTTCACCTTATTTTTACTTATCTTATCAAAAACTTCAGAAAACTTCAGACAACTTCAGAAAACTTCAGAAAACTTCAGGAACTTATAAAAAAAACTTCAGAAAATTTCAGAAAACTTAAGAAAACTTCAGACTTCAAACTTCAGACTTCAGAAAAAATAAGGTGAAGAGAACAGGCTCTTAGTTGTGTTAGAATATCAAACAGGGACCGAATATGTCTTGACATAGTGCTTAGGGCGGGGTATTCTGAGCAATACGGTTCAGGTTTGAATCTCCACTCTCTCGTTACAATTATCTACTGCCTCATTACAAAAAAAAAAAAAAAAAAAAAAAAAAAAAAAACAGAAAGAAAGAAGGATTATAAGATATGTGGGGTACGATTAGATTGTTTTGGGTTAGGTTATATTAAAATTCGGGATAATTTGGCTGAGTCAGGTTGGGTCGAGTTTTGGGTTAAGTAAATATAAGCCTTTTAGGTGTATTCTATCGAGAGGTAAATTTAATTAGAAACCAATAAAATATGGGTTTGATTGAAACAAGTTCAGTCGATTTGAATATGGGGTCATATTCTGGCGGGAATTAGATTAGGTTGACTAAATTTGATTAGGGTTTCTTGAGTCGGATAAGTTTTGTTAGGCATAGAAGCATAGTCATGGTTAATAGTTATTGTAACAATCTGGCTTTTTAATAACTTAATTAAATTAGGCGGAAATAATAATTAAGTCTTAAACGTATTACAAGGCGAATATTTAAAGTAATACATCTCTAGATTTAAAAATAGAGTGCGTATTACATTAAGTCCAACGATACAAAAAAAATTAAATAAATAAATAAATGGTCCCCTTAAGCTTCGTTGACAATGGCTTCAGGGTACCTGCGTTTAATTATATTAGGACCTTCAACCCGCACACGCTAAGCAACATATACCCGTAATAAACATATAAAGACTCGCACATATACATGTGTTGGGGGTGGCATCTCCCGGGCCTGACTACCTCGGGCCGAAGGGGTCATGGGCCGGGGGCATCACATATACCAAGGGGCCCATCAGTTCCTCCCGGGTCTGGGGCATATGTATCTCACCCGGGACCGTACTGCACGGCCTGGCAGCGCTAAAGGACAAGCCAAGGGTAAGTATAAATAGGAAGCTAAACCCTAAAAACGAGATATCCACATATAACTCAAAAAACATTACACAAAAGGTTTTTCTCTCTCTAAACTTATTGATTTACATAGCTGACTTGAGCGTCGGAGGGCCATTCCCTGGAACCCCCGGGGCTAGGTTTGTTGTGTGTTTCAGGCCGAGAGGAAGACCATCCAGATTCAAAAAGCTAGGGACCACCCGGGACTTAATTCACTTAGCCTTTAATTTGTATTCGACTTGTAATCATTAATATTTAGTTTTTGTACTTAGCTCCCAGCATTGTACCCGAAACAATTGGCGCCGTCTGTGGGGACAAATCTTACAAAAAGCCATGTCAAACCCTCCACAAGAGCCGACGAAGACAATAGAGGGAACTTCCTCCCCGGGAGGAGGTGTAGGCGGCATCCCCCTTGAGGCCGACCTGCAAACACCCCTGACACCAGAAGAAAAAAGAATGATGACAGCCTTCCTCAAGCAGATGAGGAGGACACCACCAACCGCAAACCCGCCACCCGAGACGAAGCAGGGAGACTCGCCACCCAGGAAAGACAGTGTCCCACAAGTGACACCCAAGAACCTCTTCAATGCTAACAGTTCTGGGTCAAGTGACGAAAGCTCGTGGCAAGACTCTGAACAAGCATACTCTACCCCTCGGCCCGAGCCATCGCTTGAAGAGATATCCAAGCCGTAGATCCCAAGATTCGAAAGGCCCAAGCGTAACAAACCCAAGGAGAGCAGAGAGCGAGGAAAAGTAACGGTAAAATCACCCCTGGCGCCCTCGGTACTAGAGTACCCATTACCACGAAAGATGAAGATACCAGCGGTGCAATACGACGGGAAGGCAGATCCCGAGGAGCATTTGACGGCTTACGAGAGCCACATGATGATGTATGACTCAACAGACTATGTTTGGTGCAAGGTCTTTCCAACAACCCACACGGGGTTGCACAAACGTGGTTTCGTAACCTCCCAACCGGCTCTATCTGCGGATATGAGGATATGTGCCAGGTGTTCAGACAACAGTACGCGGGAAACCGGAGACGGGAAAAGGTAGCCACGGAGCTTTTGAACGTGGTACAAGGAAAGAACGAAGGGTTAAAAGAATATATGACAAGATTTGATCGGGAGTCACAGCAGATCAGGGACCTGGACCCCAAGATAGGCGTTCATGCCTTAACGGTGGGACTGAAAGAGGGGGAATTAAAAAGTCTCCTGATCAGGAACTCACCCATCAGTCTGATGGCAGCCCGAGAGATGGCTGAAGGATTCGTGCGGGAAGAGCAGTTCCACAGGACGTTCAGCAAGAGAAGTGAGAAAAGAGAAGAGCAAGGAGGAACTCAGCCGGGATGGAGAAGTCCGCCCCGGAGACACAACAGTAACAGCTATAATAACAACAACAATAATAACAATGGCAATAATAGCAACAACAATCGCCGTGATAATCGGGAGGGCCGCGGTCAGCGAGTAGGCGGCCAAAGATTTGAAAATTGGACCCATTACACGCCGCTTATCAGATCACAGTCAGAGATCTTTGAAATAATAAAGAATGATATCAAATGGGCTACGCCGCGACCAGTGAGAAGCCCTGGGAACGATGCGTCGGCATTCTGCGGGTATCATCAAGTAGCCGGGCACTCAATGAAGGATTGTGTGTCCCTGAAGAACGAGGTGGAACGGTTGGTGCAGCAAAACACCTTACGGCGTTTCGTTAAAGATAAGCGAGAAAGAGACGGAGGGGGAGGAAACAAGGACCAGGGCCAAACCAGCCTGAAAAGAGTCAAACAAAGGATTAGCGAAATTCATATGATTGTCGGGACGGAAGAATCCGTGTTGTCAGGGAGGAAGAGAAAAGTAGAGAAACGTGAACAATCAAAGCTGTGCGTGTACTCGGCAGGAAGGACAACACCAAAGCCCGTCCTAGACTTAACCATCAGCGATGATGACTACCAGCGAGTCACTTACCCACACAGCGACCCGCTAGTGGTAGCCCTGGATATTGTCCCCCACCTGGTCCATCGATGTATGATAGACACTGGAGCCTGCACCAACCTCCTGTACCGGGAGGCGTTCGAGAAGTTGGGACTGAAGAAAGAGCAATTGACCCCCCTACATAGGGTCACTCTATGGTTTTGCCGGGAATGATGTGAGGCCGATGGGAACGATAACCTTGCCGGTCACGTGGGTGAGGCCGATATGGCCCGGAGCATGGATGCGAGCTTCGTGGTGATGGATGCTCCATCAGCATACAATGCTCTTATAGGCCGTGTCACCCTGGACAAAATTCATGTTGTCGTGTCGGTACGGGCACTGGCCATGGCCTACATCACTGATAACTGGACTGAAGGGAAGATCTACGGTGACCAAAGCGCTGGGAGATCCTGCAACTCCCTATCAGCCCAGGGAG
Organism: Dianthus caryophyllus; assembly: GCA_023091065.1. Lineage (NCBI taxonomy): Eukaryota > Viridiplantae > Streptophyta > Magnoliopsida > Caryophyllales > Caryophyllaceae > Dianthus > Dianthus caryophyllus. The sequence goes on along the minus strand of CM041518.1, from coordinate 11,881,745 downwards.
GAAAGAAGAAAACTGTCTCAGAGGTGAAGCTCCCGGAGCAGGACGAGAAGAAGGGTTCAGATGTAACCCCAGGGCCGGGGAATGAAACTAAGGAAATTAAGCTGTCGCTGGGAAGGAATGTGATCATAGGGGAGAGTTGGAACCCAGCTTTCAAGATAGTCTGATTAGCATCTTGAAAGAAAACAAAGACGTGTTTGCTTACTCGGCGGCCGAGATGCCGGGGATAAGCCCAGAAGTGGTGGTACATCAATTGAATGTGAACCCCAACTACAGACCGATCAAACAGAGACTGCGGCCCATGAGTACAGAAAAGGACGCAGCCATTCTTGAAGAGATAAACAAGTTGTTAGAGGCGGGATTTGTCGAGCGTTGTGACTATCCCGAGTGGTTGGCAAATGTGGTAATGGTAAAGAAAGCGTCGGGGGCATGGAGAATGTGCATTGATTTCACAAATCTGAACAAAGCATGTCCCAAGGACTGTTACCCGTTACCGAGAATCGATCAACTAGTAGACTCCACCAGCGGCCATACCACTCTGAGTTTCCTGGATGCTTTTTCGGGATACCATCAGGTCTACCTCCGGGAAGAAGACCGACCCCGCTGTGCCTTTATCACGGGTCACGGGGTCTACATGTATAAGATGATGCCATTTGGGCTCAAGAATGCCGGAGCCACCTACCAGCGCCTGGTGGACACTGTGTTTGCAAAACAGAAGGGGAGAAATATGGAAGTGTATGTGGATGATGCAATTGTGAAAAGCAAGTCTGATGAGCAACACCTGGAAGATCTGAAAGAAACATTCAACTCGCTGAGGGAGTACCAAATGAAGCTAAATCCGAAGAAATGCACTTTTGGAGTCCGTTCAGGGAAGTTGTTAGGCTACCTCGTCAGCTCAAGGGGGATTGACACAAACCCCGAGAAAGTCCAGGCCATACTGGACCTGGCGGCACCAAAAATGATCAAGGAGCTGCCGGCACCAAAAACGAAGTAAAATTGGCTAAGCATAAAGCCATGGGACAACATTGAAAAAAAACAACACTTAACATAAAAGAAAGAGTATTACAAGCTAGAACACTGTCCTTGGACCCACAGACCGGGCAGGGAACAGGAGGATGCAAGTAAAAGGAAAAAACTACAAGCTACTGACCTACCAGAGTTGGCGGCCGTCTACCACAAAAGGCCCGCCTACTGCAGACTGGTGTGAGTCTTATTAAAATAAAAATTACAAAATGTAGGCAAAAGGGAGACCCCTCAGGTCATTCCGAGCATGAGGATTCGGAAGACAGCAGCCCGAATTTCTAGCAACCGGTATCACCGCCGGCTGCAGCCTCTCCCGCCTGCGGGGCCGTCTTCTTCCCCTCCTCGCGTTCCCGGTCCTTGGCCTCCTCCAGTTCAGCGAGGCGTTTGAAGTCAAACTGGGGGCTAACCTGCTCAATAAGCTCTGTTTTGGTAAAAAACTTCACAAGATAGAAAAGAGGAAAAAAGTGGATCAACTAGTACTATTTGCGGAACAGAACAGAATTGATCAGAACTGAGCTAAATGGGACAGAACTAAGGACACAGAGATTTGATGACGCAGGCTTCCCGAGAAGAAGATGGGGAAAGCTGCGGGCTACCAAGCCAGGAGTACTTTTATTAATATCGAGTTGGGGTTCTGAGAATCACAAGCGTGAAAGTGATCACTTCTGTAGCAATTTGTACAGAATTGACTGTAAATTACAGTAGTATATTGTAGTGTATTTTCTAGTGCTTAGTATGTTATGAACGAGTCAAAAAAGATCCCTGAAAATGTACAAATGAGCCTCTATATATAGGCAAATCAAGCTGAAGATCACTTCCTATTTTCTAGGGCACGTTCTCCATGATTCCCATTATCTTCGGCGGTTAAATAACTTCCATGACTTCCACTTCTGCTCAGCTGACCATAGCTCCATTATCCCATAACTTTTGTAACCGTCATAGTTGACCCTTGCTGACCATAACTGCCATGCCTCTTCTGACCTATTCTGGGTTATAACTGCTGTTGCTCATTTATTCTGCTCTGTACCATATTTGTGTCGTCTGTCCAGAACTGCCAGTTCTGGGTGGTGTAAAATCTGGTCATAACAAATGCCCCTTGTTTTCTCAAGTGCAGCGTTCAGCAATCTTGAGGAAACAATCCTGTACAAGCACTTCTATACAGAACAGACTAGAGCAGATACAACGGCTATAAAATTCTGAACAAAAATCATATACTTGGCCAGACTTATGCACAACATTCAAAGGGATAACGTAAAAATCAGAAGTTAGGTGAAAATTAAAACCTGATTTGACTTCCTGTACTGTAGCAACGGATTTTTCTGGGGTTGTTTTGAATTTTACCAACGGTAAAATCCTAATCCCATTTGAACTCTTTTACCTCGATTATAAATAGGAGCCTCAGTAATTTTCGGGAACTCACCTTGCCAACTTTTTAATTTTACCATCCACTGTTCATCATCTTCCTCTTGTGCTTATTTTGATCATCAAATCAAATCAAAAATCAAATCTTAAACATGGCTGAAAAAGTGATAGATCTTGAGATCCTTGAGATTAATGAGATCATGTCTGGTGGTTACAAGTTCATCAAAGGTGATTCCTTTGATGATGAAACCAAGAACACGCTTTCCCAATCAATCATAAAACATCTCAAAGATCACCATATTGTACCTGATTCTGCTGAGATATTCGTTCCTTGTGACGACTATGTCACGGCCTCCTGGACTTCCCCAGGATGGATCTGCATTCATGAGTTCCCTTTTAGGGCTGGTCTGAGAATACCTTGTAATTCTTGGATCAGTGGGGTGCTTTCATCGATGAAGCTTGCCCCTTGTCAAATTATGCCAAGCATGTGGAAGATCATATGCTTGGTTGATAAACTCTGCACAAAGTACAGGCTACAGCTGACTGTACAAGATTTGAAGAACGTCTATTCTGTAAGGACCCAGGGCCGCGGGAGATTCATTTTCAGGATCAGGAAAGGCCAAAGCAACCTAGTGGAGCACCCTGATACTGGGGATGACAAGGATTGGAAGACAGGCTTCCTTTTCCTGAAAAGTGATACTCTTGGAAGCAGCGACTGTTTGAGCTATCCTATTGGTGAAAGAGGTTAGTCACTTCTGATGTAATCCTGTAGTTTCTAGTTTTTCTATTCTGTGCTGGTCTAAGGGTTTCTTATGTCTTGTGTTTCTAGCGGATTCTTGGCAACCTGTGCCAAGCGAGGATTCTAAGGCTAGGATTGCTGCGTTTATGGCCTTGCCCCTCAAGGAGAGGACTTGGTCTGAGGAGGATAACAAAACGGCATTCCCCACGTTCTGTAGGCCAGCAAAGAAGGTGGTGAAGGTGCATGTGGCTCAAACTTCCGCCATCAAAGGTGAGTCTCTTAAAATTTTTTTTATTTTTGGTCAAGTCTGGTCTGGGTCTGTAGTTCTAAGTCAAATGTGATCTTATGGTAGGTGAAACTCCCAGGCCATACACTAGAGGTAGAATTAATCCTACTCTTCTTCAAGAAAGGATGGACGCTATTCTGGCTGGGGATCTAGATGTGAAACCTCAGTTCGTTCCTACTGGTATCCCTACTCCAGGTTTCAGGGCGCTAAAGATTGAGGAAGCTAAGGGGAAGGCCCAGGCTGAGGCAGAGAAAAGTACACCAGACAAGAAATCGAAGAAAAGGAAAGCAGAAGAAATTGAAGGTTTGTCATTACCGGGGACATTTCTGTCCAGCACGCCATCAACAGGCGTAGAGAACATCATCCAACAAGCAGCAAAAAAGTTCGACCCAGATCTGATTGGGATCGACAGTACAGAACTGGCGTTTAGAGCCACTCACTCTGCTCTTCAGGTATTAACCTGACTTACTTCTAGTACAAATGCTCATGATAATTCTACCACTATTGTACCTTACACCATAAAATTCGCAGACTCTTGATTGTATATCAAGCTTGGGGCACATTTTATCCACTTCTGGGAACCGTGTGGCTGTATTTGGAGGACAAGCTTGCTCACGAAAGAAGCCAGGCTTGCACTGAACGGAGAAAGCTCGACGGGCGTGAAGGAGGTGGTGAGAAAGCCAAGACCACCGCCGCTAAGTTCGAGGAAGATCTGGCCTCATTGAGGTCGAGAGAACGAGTCTCCAGCGCGTGTTCGGGAGCTTGAGGGCCAACTCGAGAATCAGAGGCGATCGCGGCGCTGTTTTACACAGCCAGGACCAGAATTCAAATGATGCGTGCTCCAGTCCGGCGTGAGGAGTGGGATGTAAATCTTCTTTGTGGAGAAATTCAAACAACTCTTCCCAGCGCGTGCGGTTCCAGGAGAGGAAACAGTGGCGCGATCGGGAGGAGAGCTCTGCGGTGGTGGCGGTGGTCTTGGCGAAGATGCCCAAGGCTGGCGACAACCCTTACGAAGAAGAAGAAGAAGAATGAAAAATAATCAACCTTTGTGAACATTTTGTGTAAAAGACAATTTGCTATCGTAGGGTCTGGCCTGGACTAGTATGTCTAGGTCTGTAAATATTCTGTGGACTTCTATCTGTTGCTACTGTGGAACTTTTGCTCAGTCTGCAGAGCAGGACATTTTTCTAGTCTGCTCTGGCAGATTTCGGTTGCTAAGTATTTTAGTTAGCGTTGGTGGTCCAAGGATTTAACTACTATCGTTTCTATTGCTTCTGTTGCTTCTATTGTTCTGTGAATGTACTAACCTCGCAGGTGTACACCCCAGACTTATGTACGCATGATCATGGCTTACCTTAAGGGATATTATAGGACTCTCTTAACGGCGGCTAAGCCCTGGTCCGTCAATCCGAGGACGCATCCTCTAGCAGATGGGCCGCCTTGTGGGTGGAGGAAGATCTCCACTGCAGGACTGGCTGCTCAAGGCTGAGGACTAAGCTCAAGTCTGGAAGTCAAGTTCCTTAGAGACTGGGGACTAGGCCCAGAACTGGAGGTTAAACTCCCTGGGTAGAACTGGAGGATGAACTCCTAGACAAATCTGGAGGATAAACTCCTTTATTTGTAATATGTAGCGTATTATATTTATTTTGCTTTATTTGTGATAGATAGAAAATATTTACTTCTGAATCAAAAATGTAATCTGCAAAACTTAGAAATAAAGTTAAACTATACCATTGGAGTTCAATGGTTTTTATTGAATGGAAATAAAAGCTAAGTATTTACAAAAAGCAATTAAAGAGTGCAGAATTGAAATTACAGAATTGAAAGTACAGAATTGAAAATACCGTATTAACAAAGATAGAGTTTGAGATTAGTTGCATTCCATGCTCTGGGAATCGCTTCTCCCTCCAAAGTTGCCAATCTGTAAGCTCCTTGGCCTACATTGAATCAATCAAGTATGGTCCTTCCTGCATGGGGCTAGCTTTCTGCAGATTTTTCCTTTGTGTTTTCGAATACTTTTCTCAGAACTAAATCTCCTTCTCTGAAGACTCTGGCCTTGACATGCTTGTTGAAAGTTCTGGCCACATTCTGCTGGTAAGCTGCTAACCTTATCTTGGCTAAATCCCTTAGCTCTTACGCAAAATCAAGACTGGAAGATAACAACTCGGGTTAGTTTCTAAAATTCGAGACCATACTGGCTGTTGGAGCAGACACCTGCTTTGGAATCACCGCTTCACAACCATACACCAAAGAGAATGGAGTGCATCCCGTGGAAGTCTTTGGTGTAGTTACATCACCACGTAACTAAGGGTAGCTCTTACGCCCATCTCCTTCGTCGTCTCTTGACTTCTTCTTCAGGTTTTGATGATAATCTTGTTGCTAGATTACGCTGACCATTACATTGGGGATATCTCGGTGCGAAGTAGCGGTTCAATATTCCAAGTTGCCTGAGAACTCTCTTGTCTTGTTCCCCTACGAATCGCGTGTACCATTGTCACACACAATCGGCTTGGAATCCCAAATGCGCAAATGATGTTCCTTTTGATAAAAGAGATGACTTCCTTTTACATTACATACGAGCCTCGGCTTGATCCACTTGAAAAGTAGTGCATCATTGCCAACATAAACACCTTACGTCTGGGGCCATTGGAAGCTTTCCAACTATATCCATGCCCCATTTCATAAAAGGCCATGGTGCGAAATAGGATGCGAGAACCTCGGTGTTTGGTGGATCATTGGAGAGTGCTTCGACATGCTTCACATTTACTTGCGTACTCCACGCCTCTTTTCTCATAGTTGGCGAAGTAACCAAATCTCGAGCTCTGTGGCGGACTTCTCCCAAAGACCTTGTGGTTGCCACAATCTCCTTCATGTAATTCTTCGGAAACGATTACGGCTTGGTGGTTCCCAAGCAACGCAAATATGGACTGACATGGATTTCTTATCTGAGAAGATCATTAATCAAGACATACCTCGAGGCTTTAGTAGAAAAGCTCTGGCCTCAAGTGCATGCGGGGAAAAACACCATCTCTAAGAAAAGCATAAAAGGTGCGATCGAGAGGCGGTGTGGGGGTAGACAGGTTGAGCAGGATCGGACTTCTCTATAGAAGGTCTAAGGAGGTGTCTTATGGGAATCTGTCCAGTCGTGAGTTTGAAACTAGAGCCAAGACTAGCTAGAGTGCACTGTGAATTACGGTCTCTGGGGATCTGGTCAATTCTAAAGCTGGTCAAACTTCAAAACCAAGGATCTAACCTTCTCACAGGTATAGCAACATCTTAGAATCTTTGGCGCAAAGAACCATGTCGATTAACAATAAGTAAAGAGTCGCTTTTACCTCAGTTCTTGACACCAAGACCAATCTGAGACCATCAAACCTGCGATTAAAGCTTCATATTAGCCTCATTGTTGGTGGTACGAAATTCTGGCTGACGGCTGGGCTAGTATGTCCCCTTGTGGCGATTTCAGGACAATGCCAGGACCAGAACCTCGACATTGGCTGCTCCATCGATTATCTGACACCCAAGTCTCTCCTTTTACGCCTGTGTAAGCTTGACACCTCCATAGCGCTACTCTCTTCGGTTTGGGTGAAATCGACCACAAAATCGCCAAGGCTTGTGACTTTATCGGCTGATACGGGTTCATAAGCTGATGTCATATGTCTTGTTTGCCGCAGACCACTTAGCCATTCTCCCAGGCGATTCGAGGCTTTCTCAAGACCGACTTAATCGGAAGGTTAGTTCTAACACGGATATGATGACTCTCAAAATAAGGTCTAAGCTTAGTAGTTGACATTATTAAAGCGAGAACATACCTTTCGAGAAGAGAATACCTGGTTTGACATCTAACAAGCTCTTACTCACATAATAAATGGGGCCACGCAAACCATCTTCTTCCCTGACCAGAAGCGCTTCTTGAATGCTCCGTAGCGATAGGTGCGGACTTAACGGTTCTCCCTCTTCTGGTCTGGACAGCAGCGGTGGAGTTGACGGGTAACTCTTGAGATCCTGGAATGCTTCCTCGTGCTTCTCACTCCATTGGAACTCTTTGTTCTTCTTCAACATGTCATAGAAGGGCTTGCATCTTTACGAGGATCCGAAATAAACCTGCTCGTGAGCGGCTACTCTCCTGTCAACTTACGGATATCTTTCACAGATCTGGGGTTCCAGATCTAGGATTGCTTTATACATTACGGACTTGCTTCAATGCCTCTTCTGGTCACCAAGTAGCCTAGGAACTTCCCAGAAGACACTCCAAAGTTGCACTTAGTTGGATTCAGCTTCATGTTGAACTTGTCCAGAATTGCAAACGCTTGCTCTAGGTGCTTCACATGATCCTTGGCATCTTTAGACTTTACCACCATATCATCGATGTAAACTTCCATTGTGTCCCCAATTAGATCTTTGAACATCATGTTGACCAATCTTTGATAAGTGGCACCAGCATTTCTGAGTCCAAAGGGCATGGCGGTGTAGCGATAGATACCACGCGATGCATCATGAAGGATGTTCCCTCTGATCCGGAGCATACATTTTGATCCGATTGAAACCACTTGAAGCGTCCATGAAAGTCGAACCTCATGGCGGCCGGTCTTGTCCACCATAGCATCAATGTGAGGAAGAGGGAAAGGATCAGCAGGACACGCCTTGTTGATTTGTGTAGTCTACCACGGACTCTCCACTTCAGTTCTTCTTACGCACTACAACAACATTAGCCAACGGTCAGGATACATTACCTCCCTTACCATATTCATGTCCAGCAGCTTCTGGACTTCTTCATTGATGATAGCATTCCTTTCTGGTGCAAACTTCCTGCGTTTCTGGTGTATTGGCTTGTACTTAGGATCAATGTTGAGCTTATGAGTGATAACGTCAGGGCTGATTCCAGTCATGTCAAAGTGGCTCCATGCAAAACTTGATTTCTTAGACTTCAGGAAATTGATCGATCGGACGTCTTGGATGGTACATCACCGCCTACTAGCACTTTCTTTTCTGGGCAGGTCTGGTCTACACTGATCTGGTCCATCTCCAATCGACTTTTCTGGTTCCACTACCGACTTGTTGGTTTCTGTAATTGCTATGCGAGCGTTTTGTTGGTGGCTGGAGGCTTCAAGGCTGCTCTGTAGCACTCCTGAGCAGTCTGCCTCTCACCCTTTATCACCAGAACTCCCCACTGAGTTGGGACCTTCACACATTGATGGTAAGTAGACGCCACAGCCTTGAGATTGTGGATCCAAGGCCTGCCTAACAAAACATTATACGAAGTCATAGAATCAATAACATTAAACTTCTCAAAAGAGGATACTCCCTGGGCATAGGTTGGAAGTGAGATCTCTCCCAAGGTGTGCTTGGTCTCGCCACTGAATCCAACCAGAACATTGGAGTTCTTGGTCAGCTTGTCCTGGCCTATCCCCATTTCCTTCAATGCGTCCAACATGATCAGGTTCACAGAACTGCCCCCATCTACCAGAACTCGGCGTACAAGGGTGCTTCCAATCTGTAACTTGATCACCAGGCTATCATGGTGCAGAACTGGGATGCCTTCACAATCTTCATGATCAAAGGTGACCACTTCCCAATTCTTCTCTACTCTGGTTGGAGGTTGCATCTTCTCTTGCTTTGCTATCCTCTTAGCTGCAGAATAGGTCAAACCACAGATATCTGAACCGCCATTAATAAATTTTACCTCGTGTGTGTAAGGTGGCGGATTTGGCGGCTTCTCTGACTCTTGTCCCCTGGAATCCTGGGATCTGGCGCTGTCAGTTCTGGCCTGGCTCTTCTGGACTGGCCTGATGATATCTTTCAGACGTCCAGTTCTGAGTTGGTAAGATATCTCTTTCTTGAAGGCGTAGCAATCTTCTGTGTTGTGACCAATGTCTCCATGATACTCACAGTACTTGTTTGGATTTCTGTTTGGATTTGGATTATCATTCCTTTTGGGCCATCTTGCACTATTCCCAAAACTCTCCAACTTTGCTATCAACTGTGGAACCTTAACACCAAGACTGTTGATATCAAGGGAGTCATCAGAATTGACTGTCTCGTAATCGACGGCATGCACTTGTGTTCTGGGTGGCCTTTGTATGGCGCTGGTCTGCTCTGGGTGCGTCCACTATCGGACTTCTGTTCACCTTCTCATACCCGAACTATCACACTGCTTTGAAAGCATCTTCTTCAAGTCTAATCTGGGCTAAGGTCTTTGCACGCACATCTTCAAAAGTAACACAAGGATACTTGGTTAGTTCACGATAAAGCTCGAAATTGACTACCAAACCTTGCCTATAAGCCTGGATAGCGGTTGCAACGTCACGATTGGGAATAGAGATCTTCTCCTTGTTGAATCTCTGGAGATAATCCGTAGGGATTCATCTTTCTTACGTACAATCTGTGCGAGATCACTTGTTGCTTCTCTAACTTCCTGCCGCTAGCAACCGTGCAACAAAGACATTCACAAGATTAGCAAACGATTTAATAGTACCATTAGGAATATTGACAAACCATTGCGGTGGTCGGCCCAGTAGAACCAAAGCCTTTGCACATGCAAAGCTTCTCTGTACTCCTTTGGGGCTGGGGCGTGTACATTCTCTGCTTGTCTTTGGGCTACATGGTCTGTGGATCCCTGTACCATCATCTGATTTCATCCCTGGAACGCTGAACTTCTTTGGGATGTCCTGCATGGTTATGGCCTCGCTGAATGGTGAGTCTGCATAACACTCTTGGGAAGCCTCCTCTATTGGTGCTGGAACTCCTGGAATCTTTGCAACCTTGTCATGTAACTTCTGGAGTTCTTGCATCATCATGAGGGTGAAGTTGAACTTCTTCTTGCCCTTCCTTTTGTCAGCATTCTCGGATGATTCTTCCTCATCTTCACCACCCAGGAGTTGGTCTTCGAGATCCTCATCTTCGTCCAGGTTAGAGAAGTCTATCCTCTTGATTATAGAACTCAAGGATGCCCCAGGTCTGATCTTCGAGGTACTGCCCTTGGCAGAATCTAACTTAGTCTTCAGAACAGACTCTGTCTCCTTTAATTTTGCATTCTCTTCTGAGATTTGCTGTATCTTAGATTGTGCATCTTGTAACTCCTTGGTTAATTGCTCCAAGGTTCTATCCGCCATCAGAATATGGAAGAGGTGATTTTTGTGGAATTTTTTGTGAAAAAAGTTACGCAAATTAATAAACTAGTTGCCCCACGGTGGGCGCCAATTTGTTTTGGTAAAAAACTTCACAAGATAGAAAAGAGGAAAAAAGTGGATCAACTAGTACTATTTGCGGAACAGAACAGAATTGATCAGAACTGAGCTAAATGGGACAGAACTAAGGACACAGAGATTTGATGACGCAGAAGCCCCGAGAAGAAGATGGGGAAAACTGCGGGCTACCAAGCCAGGAGTACTTTTATTAATATCAGAGTTGGGGTTACAGAATACAACTGTGAAAGTGATCACTTCTGTAGCAATTTGTACAGAATTGACTGTAAATTACCGTAGTATATTGTAGTGTATTTTCTAGTGCTTAGTATGTTATGAACGAGTCAAAAAAGATCCCTGAAAATGTACAAATGAGCCTCTATATATAGGCAAATCAAGCTGAAGATCACTTCCTATTTTCTAGGGCACGTTCTCCATGATTCCCATTATCTTCGGCGGTTAAATAACTTCCATGACTTCCACTTCTGCTCAGCTGACCATAGCTCCATTATCCCATAACTTTTGTAACCGTCATAGTTGACCCTTGCTGACCATAACTGCCATGCCTCTTCTGACCTATTCTGGGTTATAACTGCTGTTGCTCATTTATTCTGCTCTGTACCATATTTGTGTCGTCTGTCCAGAACTGCCAGTTCTGGGTGGTGTAAAATCTGGTCATAACAAGCTCTTTGGTCTCGTTTGCCCCGAAATCCACCCCATCATAGAAGGAGTCAGCCCGGACCTTAAGCAACTCCTCATGATGGGCTGCCTTCAGCTGACCCATCTCAAGGGCGAGCTGGGCAGCTTTGACTTCTTCCGCCGTCGCCTACTTTCTGCGAACCGCCTTAGCTGCAAAGATCGCGGTCATGGGCGACCTCGGCGTCTTTGAAGGGCCAAGGCCTCCTTCTCCTTGACTAGGGCAGAGAGTTGGAATTCCCTCTCTCTCAGCTGAGAGGAGAGGTGTTTAACCTCAGCCCTGAGTCCCGAGACATCCCTGTCCCGGGCCGCCTTGTCTTTCTTCAGGCGGTCAAAATCCTCCTGTAGCTTTTGCAGGGCGAGGGTGCCGGATGAACGGCGCATGCGATCCAGCTTGCGGGTGGTGTCATCCGTAAACTTGGAGAGATACTTAGGCGCACGTTGAGCCTTCGCTATCAGCTCTACGGCATTAAGGGACAGCCCGCCAGCGATGGGAGTAGCCTCGATCTGAGAATCCACCGCGGCTCGGTCGTCTGCGCCAGTCTTTGGAGGCCCCCTTACCCGGGGCGATCAAGAGGCTGTCATCTTGTCACCGAGCGGGAGGAAGAGCCCTGAATAGAGAATGGTAACAGGTCAAATACGTCTTGCTCATTGGCGGAAATGCGAGAGAGGCGTGCGAGGAACATCGGAGGACGCCCCTCAGAGAGACTTCCCCACGAGAGAACGGAACTAACCTTCTGCTTTTTCTGTTTTTTGCGGAGCCTCTCCTCCTCCTCCGAGGGCTCAGACTCTATTGTCTGCTCCTCTACCTCCGGAATCTGAGGGGGAGGCTGAGGATGCTAAGAAGTCCCAGTCTCCCGGGGAGGGCTGGGAGGCAGGAACATGCGTGCCACCTTGTGGATAGCCTCCTCCATAGTAGGGCGAGGAGATGATACAGAGGCAGCTTGTTCGGATTTCCTCTCCCGATGGGGTTTGTACGCTTTTCTTTTCTTCCCCATTGGTCTTGGAGGAATGTCACCTTGCATCTTTATCAGCTCCCTCGGTGTTGGCTTGTGAACGTCGTAATTGACGGCAGAAGGGTTGCTAAGAGGCTTGTTTTGCGGGTCGCGGCCGATGGAAGCAAGGTCCTCCGCTGTCAAGTAGCCCAGGGAACCTGCAAAAGACGAAATCACTATGTTCAGACCCGGGAAGAACAAAAAAGAAAATAACGAAATAAATGCAAGTAAAAGCAATCATGACACCCAGCACTCGGCCACCCGGCCCTTGCATACCTGCCTGAAGGGCCGGGATCAAGCCGACCAAACTCAAGAACTTATCTTGGGTGATTGTCTCCGCCGGAGGAAGCCAGTTCTTACTTCTTAGGGAACAACTTTTTGTCCACCTTGACGGCCTAGAAATATTCAACGGCGTCTGATTCATCCTTCGTCAAGGGGACTTTCTTCCAGGGGTAAATCTTCCCCGGAGACCATTCTTCCCGTGTCTCCAGGCGATACCTCACGTCGTTGTGGAAGCAGCGGGGATGGTTGAGTGGAACGGGAGACTTGATTAAAAACCACCTCTCATTCCATCCCTTCATCGACGTGAGCACATGGAAGTGTGTCAAGTAACCGGTCTCGGTGACCAACGACCACCACCCTTTCACGAAGGGGTGGTACAAGGACGGAAGTGGTGAAGACGTCGAAACAGGTTCACCGTGAGTGGAAACCCAAGGTACAAACACGTCCAAGCAAAGGCAACTATAATCCTCATACCAAAACATGTCATCTGACAGATAGCGATGTTGGCCCGGGAAAGCACCTCCTCAATGAAGGGGTGAAGTGGAAATCGTAGCCCGTGCTCTAGATTCTTTATATACACGGCCGTGTGAAGCGCCAGAGGTTCAACCACGCTTTCATGACGTCCCGGCACAGAGAATTCCCAACCCTTGGGCAGGTGATAATGTTCGGCCGCGAGCTTAGGACAATTGCTCGCGTTCAAGAAATCTCTATAACCTAGGTGTATCCTAGTGTCCATGGGAATCTGGAATACCGCCGTCTCCAGAATTCTCACATGAGAAGGCCCAGCCTGGGCCTCTACATTCGTTACCCCCTCCCGGCCAAGGGTCAGATCCTCTATCTCAGGCTCTGCCTCAGAATCCGTTACTATGTTGTAGTTAGAGGCGGTTCTAGAAGACGAATCGGCTGAAGCACTCATTGTTCTCTACTAGATAATCGAAACTTGTAAAATCAAAGGTCAAACGCGAAAATTACCTCTTGCAAGGATACGAGCAAGGATGAAGATGAAGGCGGGATAAAGTAAAGACAAAGTGCAAGCAAAACCTGATAAATCTGACGAGTTTTTGCGAAGGTTTGGAATGTTTGAGAAGAGAATAAAGGGATAAATGAAACGGAAATGAGGGTTATTTATACAGAAAGGCGTGAATAGTGCACCCCACCCATTGTACGACACGTGTCGACCAAGGAAGGCGAAACGTCGCCTCCTTTGGGATCTGAAATTCGAAAATTGCGCCAAAATTAGAAGTGTATTCAACACACTACCTTCAAGCGGGAGAGGGAAGGCAGGAAGACAGGAAGCAAGAGCGTGAAAGAAGCAGACAAACCTGTAAATACCCGTATCCGTACCCCCCAAACACAAACCCTGTGATGAAATGGACTTTTCACAAAAGCATGTTTTTAACGTAATGTCAAAACGACACATTTTGTCGAAAACATTTTGAGTCATTTAGTGCATAAAATGATTTATTTGCATTTCGTGTAAAATGAGTATTCGCTTAGTCATTTTATATAAACCGACCCGACACAAAAACAGACCCACAAACAAAAGCATAACAACACACAAAACGCCCAAAATCCCACAAAAACTCCTAAACACGTCTCCCGAGACGTCATACGCTCAAGCCGAGCTCACGTCTAAGCACATCGCACAAAAACAATTCAATTCAAGACAAACATTTTTCGGCCCGAGACCCGAAAAAAGCACGAAACACAAAACTGACCCAAAACATAAGACTTTGGTCCATTGGACCAAAGCCTAAACCCATCAATCAACCCAATCAATCAATAACATCACAAAGCAAAAGGCGGCCCAAAACTGAAAAACACACAAAAACAAGTCACGGTCTTGTTTGCCAGTTTGCTCCTATTTTCACACCGGTGCCGCCGCTTTGCCCCTATTTCGCAGATCGCTTTGTTTTTCCTTTATTTTTGCACTGCGCGACTTGTTTTTCTCCTTAAATCATACTGGCGACTTGTTTTGGCTTCCTGTACGAGTTCAGCCCACTTCTATATATACCCACCCTTACTCATCCATTCAACACACAACTTACACATCCAAACACACGTTCACAACTCGCACTTAGCATTTTCAAAAAACCGTCTTTGCGTTTTAAGGTAAACACTTTACCTTCGGACCGGACTTTTTAGACTCGGACAAAGGGTTACCTTAACCCAACTCAATATTGGCCTAACGAACCCGTATTCGTAATACGGTTGTAGTAATTCGTATTCCTAATCCGTCTAAACCTCGCCAATATTGCATAAATAAACGACACACTTTCACTAAAGCAAACGGACGTTACATTTTACATTATGCAAATTCTCATTTACGCATTAGACGACTAAACATGATTTCGACAAAACTTGTACCGTTTTCATTAGTCTTTAAAACATGCAAAACTGAGGATTTTAAACAAACTTTTACACACGTACACATGAATCGGAAAATAGCATTTAAGTAATAATTCAAGTAATGAATTATCGTTTTGTGCACATTTCCGATAGCAACCCGTCATAACTTTGACGTTTACATTTGCTTTTACGCATATTTATCGAGTCACATATCACACTTGTACGTAGCGGTTTGCATTTTCTCAAACATCGAATTATACACGGTTTTCAAGTTAGTAAAGGCTACTTTTACGTAGGCTTTTCGATTACGGTTTTTCATAAAACATTTTGACAAACTTTCGGAAGTACCCTCACCCCGAATCCGCTCTGGTTTCACAATTGCCTTAGACGGATAGGTATCGACGCACCTTGAACTCTATGCTTCGCTTCTTCGAGTCCAAGACGCGTCAAACGGGTCCAAATTCCCTCATAATTTGGTGGCGACTCCGAAAACGGCTTTTAAATGATTTTTCATTTCTTTAAAATGCTTTAAACAAATTAAGCAATGACATCCCCCATTTTACACTTTTTCTCGTGTAGCGTCCGCCCCCTTATCGGGCAGGCCCACGCGAGGCGTCGAGATGGGTCCCGATCCGGTACCTTCAATACCATAGGCACCAGGGAAGGCGACCAATCCAGGAAGACCAAGGCATACAGGACAAGCTTGGAGCTTCCCTGTATGGGGGCAGCTGTTGGGGGTGGCATCTCCCGGGCCTGACTACCTCGGGCCGGAGGGGTCATGGGCCGGGGGCATCCCATATACCAAGGGGCCCATCAGTTCCTCCCGGGTCTGGGGCATATGTATCTCACCCGGGACCGTACTGTACGGCCTGACAGCGCTAAAGGACAAGCCAAGGGTAAGTATAAATAGGAAGCTAAACCCTAAAAACGAGTATCCACATATAACTCAAAAAACACTACACAAAAGGTTTTTCTCTCTTTTCTCTCTCTAAACTTATTGATTTATATAGCTGACTTGAGCGTCGGAGGGCCATTCCCTGGAACCCCCGGGGCTAGGTTTGTTGTGTGTTTCAGGCCGAGAGGAAGACCATCCAGATTCAAAGAGCTAGGGACCACCTGGGACTTAATTCAGTTAGCCTTTAATTCACAACTACAAAACTTGCAATAGACATCTAACTTTTTTGCTAATAGACATCAAACTTACATCTGATGTTAAGTTGAGTGATGTCTATTTAAGGTCAGTAGACATCAGACTTAAGTCCGATGTATATTTGATCAATAAACAACAGTTGTATAAATGTGTAATGTCTATTAGCTTTATAAACAATAGAGGTTCTCAAAAATCTGATGTCTATTTTCTTAATAAACATCAGTTGAGGATAAAAGTCCTATGTCTATTCAACTACTAAATGGCAAAAAAAATAAAAATTATATATATATATATATATATATATATATATATATATATATATATATATATATATATATATATATATATATATATATATATATATATATATATATATATTATATTGGCAATAGTTTCGCACATTCAAAATTAGACTCTATTGTATTCATTAAATTGAAAATTAATTGCATCCTAATACATCATTCCGTATTTTGGTCTCTACGACCATTATAATAGTAACCAAAACCAACCTAAAATATATCAATATTACATTCTAAACATCAATGAAATTATACCAATTACTTTTACTCTATAAGATGTAAATAACAGTTAAACGAGATCAAGATGTCTGTTTTCTCCTCCAATTCTTCGTGCTTGATGGTATGTAGCCTTCTATGAACGCCAATATAGTGTAGATCATTCTTCATCACTGAATTTGACAAACGACAGCATGACAACATAAGAGCATCAGTTGATTATGCAAATCATATTACCATTCTAGAATATAATTATTAGTAAAGCTAAATTAAAAATGGACTTTGCCTATGAAAAACGACACATATAATTATAAAGAGTAAATATAATTTATAGTTAAGGTACCTTAAAAAGAGTCGTAAGTGTCTATATATACCTCATGTTGATTTGATTAACACAATTCATTTTGTGTAGGCAAGTTTCTATATTTAAGGCTTCCTGCATATAACAACATGGTAACGTATTACTCCAAAGTATATATGTCTTTTCTTCCGTTTAATGAAAGAGATATCCCTTGTAAAACAAGTATATAACGCATTCAGTAATACAAGATAGTTGCACTAAAACTCACCCTAAGATTTGTTTGGCAAATATTGCACATGCTTTTCATTGGCAAATTGAAGGAAGGCATTCCGACATAGCATACTACCCAGGCGTAGTGTATATAAATGATAAGGCTTTACATAGCCTAATCCTACTTGAGTAACTTTTACCTTAAATTTAGTATATCTTTTCATCCATTCAATTTGCCAATTCAAACAACATAGTCCTACAAAATTCATTAACAATATAAGAGGAGATCATGAAAAAGGAGGCAAAATAATAGACCTTATTTCTATAGCTTAAAGTCTACAATGGTTTTGTCACCAAGCCCTTGGCGACTCGCATTGACTTCTACGTTACGTTCAACCTTATGCATCTGACAAATATATGATCCTTATAATTCGAGTTATAACCAAAATTACCACATTAACATTAACTTTCACACTTGAAATCCACATATTTTCATTACTAATCAAGAATTAACGACGTACATGAACCCTAATATAAATTTTCCAAGACATTCAAAATGGAGTAAGAACACTTCACGATTCATTTAGTTAAGCAAAATTAGAAACTAATATCGGGAAAGAAGGACACAAAATGGACCAACAATACCTATCCATCGTTATCAGCTTTCTCCATGTTTCTTGCGGTCTCTTCTTTCCTAAAATGTTAACCATTGATGCATTGTATAATAAAGTAATGTGCACTTCAATAAACTTTGATATTTAAGATAAACAATACTCACTACTCAGTATATCTTTGTCCTTTGTCAATAGTTTACATCAATGAACTTTGATATTTAAGATATCCAATATGATTATGACGTAATATGTACCAATAATACTTAACTGTCTTAGGCTTCAAGAACTCATCAAAACAACTTATTTTGGGAATTTAAAAAATAAATTAAAACGCACCTGACAGAAAGAAAAGAAGGCAGACAATGAACGAAGATGAGATCGACGACTATAAGCCGGAAAGTTGACTAGTGTGGTGGTCGAAGTGACTTTCATGGAGTTAGGGTCTCAGGATTTGCAAGAAAAAATCATCCTTTTCATTTGTAATGAGAGAGATGAGAGGGGAAAATAATACGCCCAATTTAGTGAATAAGTACTCCCGTATTACTTTTGCAATTTGTTAGACATCAGATATAGTTAACGCATGATGTTTATTAGAAGGGAGTTTAATAGAACACAACAACTACATTCATGAAAATAAATGGCGTGCAACAACTAGAATAACCAAGTGACAAAATAAATAACACAAAATCGGCAGCCAAAAGGCGGAACAACAGCTACAATACACAACAATGCGGCAAGAAGATCAAAGATAGAGAAGAAGAAGAAGATAAATGCAAGAAGAAGAAGACGCTAACAAGGCAAAGAACGCAGACAAAGATAACAAGAATAAGAAGAAGAAGAATAACGCAAAGAACGCAGCAAAGAACAACAGATTATAGCAACAAACTACAGCAACAACAAAATATAAAAAACAACGCAGACACAATACAAAGACAACAACACAGACATCAAGGTGGAGACCATAACAACATCAATGCACACGAAAACGATGCGTGACAGCAGCACAACAAAATGATAACAACATGCATACTGGACTACGATACCTTAAATAGCAGCAACGTAATAAATACTTTTTCAATTTTTCATTTTTGACAATCATATTAGAACTAAATTATCAAAATCGCAATATGAGAAACCTAATTTGATACTTCTGCTAGTCGAACCAAATCATCACAATAACTACATAATCATGATTGATAATTAAAACCTAATTTGATTTCAAATCAATTCTATCATCACCAAATTGTAAATAAGAAACCCTAATACTAATATGGAGATGCAATTACAAGAGGAACTCACAAAATTAGGCTTAATTACAGTCAATCAAATTTAATCGGACAAATATAAAACGAGATTATGAGAAAAAAAAAATAAAGATCAGACGAATTACCGCTTTATGTTTTCGCGCGCTTGCAATAGTCGAGTTGAACTACCGTACTGGTCACTGGTACGAGGTATCGGTCATGGTGTTGGTATTTGGCCGTAGGCCGATGGTTGGCAATGGGGATTTTTATTGTGGTGTATAGCAGTGGTAAGTTGATGGTGGTTTTCAGCGAATTGGAAGGAGTACAGTTTAATTAGCTTGGGTTTATATTAGGGGAAATGAGGTGTTGTTTTTTTATTTTATATTTAAAGTGAAATTTAACATTTTAATTTTATTTTAAATTTAAAACTTAAATATTTAGAGTGATTAATCAAAAGAACATTTTTTCATTTAATGTGTATGGATTGTATGATGTGTAAATATGTAAAAATGAATAAGAATGCAAATTTGTCTTTATTTTGTTTGATATATTTATTTAAACATCTATTTATCACTGTAAATATGATGTTTAGAAATTATATTATACACATCAGATATTTTAAAAAATGATGTATATGTTTACATATCAGATTTTTTAAAAACGTCTGATGTCTAATGTAATACATTAGACATCATAGTTTTTAAGGTTTGTTGTATATATTTTTATACAAGTGTTTTATGTAAAACCCATGTCTATAACTTACATATTATTATAAAAACATAAATAGATATCAATATTTTAAAAATTAGATGTCTATTTGGTGATGTCTATAATGACTTTTGTAGTAGTGATTTGTATTCGACTTGTAATCATTAATATTTAGTTTGTGTACTTAGCTCCCAGCTTTGTACCTGAAACAACATGTAATAAAATCACATATAAAACATATACGAGATATTGATAATTAAAAAAAAAAAAAAAAAACTTAAAACATTCTAAATCATAATAAAAGCATAACTCATAATATTTTCATATATCATGTAACGATTCCAATTCAATCAAGGCAACATATAATATCATCTGAGATTATTCATATAGCACGAGGGAAAGTCGACCCCTTTCATAGCAATTCATCAAATGCCAAACAAACTCGCGATTTTTGACTTTAGAGCAGCTCGAATACTTTCATATATAGTATATCACTCATATAATTTCCTATTAAAGTGCACTAATTACTCAAACTCCTTCACAACATCGAGTACTGGCTAGGTTACATTATCCCTATGTGGAACCCGGGATCGAACGAGGGACCCAACTCGGCGTCTTGCGTAAGGGCGTTTTAAGTTAAAAAGACTAATTTAGAAAAACCTTTAAAACTATTTTGGAGTCGCCACCTAATTATCTAGGAACCTGCTATCATGTCTTAAGCTAAAAACATGTCCTAGATTTTGGAGCACGCCGACACCCCTAGATCTAAGGCTGTGAAACCAGAATGGATTCGGGGTGAGGGTACTTTAGAAAAAGAGTAGTTCAATTAATGATTTATGAAAACCTTTTAGAAAAGCCTATGTAAAAATAACCTCTACTGACCTAGAACAATCCATGTAAGATAATATTTGAGCTAATATTATCGCTACGTACAAGTGCGAAAAAGTTTGTAAAAGAATGCAGATGCAGATGCAAAAAGATTGATTAAAACCCTCAGTTTAGCATGTTTAACTTGTTAACGAAAACGGTTCAGTTAAAGGTCGAATTCATTGTTTAAGCTGATTTTAATGCAAAATAAGAAGGTGCAAGATGTATGCAAATAAAATAAAGTTCAATTGTCCATTGGTTTATTTTATAAGGGTCGGTTGCTTATGCGACTTTGGCGTGTCATCGGATATGGAGTGTACCCGAAGTAAAAAGAACACTTGGAAGGCAAGCGCGCTAGGTGCCAAAGCCGGGGGGGGGCTAAAGTGTAGTCTCCTTTCTTAGTCCATAGAAAATAAGAAAAAGCTTTGATCCAAGTGGATCGGTACCTACCTGGTCCTAATGCTTCAGATCTGGGCAGAGCTTCGCTTCTTGAACTTAAAAGGAGGATGAATTCAAGACGGGATGGTGTGTTGAACTCAAGGATTTGAGTGCGTGAGGCTTTGAGAGAGTTTTTGTGTGTATGCTGTGAATTTTGGTTGTAAATTCTGTCCTTCGAGGTCAGGTATAGAGGGGTATATATAATAAAAACCTCGGAGAAATTAGGAAATCTTGGGATAAAACCACGCCAAGGAACCGCATAGCACTATGCGGTTTGCATGGTAAACCACATAGCACTATGCGGTTTGCATGGTAAACCACATAGGCTTATGCGGTTCACCTACCAAACCGCATAGGCTTATGCGGTTTGGAGGTGTGGTTTTAGGCCTAGTTTCATAGTTTCGGTTTGATTATATCTTGGAAAGATACAGTATAATCTCGACCTTGCACGTCAAGAAAACTCCTGAGATATTTCTGAGATATTTTATGAGTGAGGGCTTTGGAGTGAGGACCAAAGGCTGGGTTTGGGCTCGGTTCTGGGGCCGAGACCCTAAAATGTGAAAAAGGTGTATTTTGTAATATTTTGTGAAATAACGTAACCCGTGAGGCTATATTTTGTGTAAGAGGAGGCTAAAGGGAAGATCTAGCCACCGGGCCTAAATTTAGGAATTTAGGAATGCTGAATTAGAACTTGTTAATGCAAAAGGGCTAATTGTAGTGCAAATGCGAAGCTCATGCCGAATGAAGCAGGACGCGGACCCAGCTAGACTCTAAATGGACAAAATGAACATTTATTTAAAGCGATGTGAAGCGACCTAACTCATTTAACATTTCAAAACGAGTCAAAATGAATTCGACATTATTAGAACCGTTTAAGTCAGCGTTAAAGCATGCGTAATAGAAGTCCGTGTTACATCACAGGGTTTTGTTTGGGAGGGTACGGATATGGGTATCCACAGAGCCCCCAGTTTGACTGAGCTCGGACTAGAGCGTTAGTCAAACTCCACGACCATATCCGGACCATTACAGTCTCGATATAGTCAGCGGAACGAAGCATGTGTCCGTGGGTGAGACGAGGACTTCGAACCGGGCTAAACGGGGAGGGGCATACATGTTTAAGGACATGACGGTCCGCGCAAACTGTGAGGGCCTGCCAGCCTGCAGGATGTCTTCGTTATGCTCGTTGCGTTGTCGTGTAATACCGTCGTATATGTTTAGTGTCGTCGTATGCTTAGTGCTTGATAGGCTTAGTCGCACTCGCCTAGTCAAAAATAAACCTGACAAACCTAAGGGTAGCTAGGGTAAGTCGGGGTCGAAATCCACAGGGAGATGGTTGCTAATGTAGGCTACTTATGGGTCGATTCTAGTCTTGGTCGGTTCGAGTATTGGATGGTTCTATAGCTAGAGCGTAAAACAAGGATTAACTTATATGGAGAAAGTCTAGGAAGTCGGGTTAGGCAATGGGTAAGTCAAGGTCAAGGATGATGATCGGGTTGAGTAGGTAGTCGCACATGCTAAGGATATAGCTCGTCCTCTCGGTCTTAAGCTTCCTCTAGGTCTCAAAAGCGGGCTCTCGCAACTTATAAATGAGGGTCCTAATGATTGTCTCGCGCCTCTCCTCGAACTAGGCTTTCGATCTTAAGTTCGAGGGTGCTAAAAGTTTGCTAAAACGTGATCAAGGATTCAACAAACACATTCAAGCAGAGACAATCAAAGCAAGCACAAAAACCTAACTCAAATGATCACAAACATCAACCAAAACAAACACCCATGCTTCACCCTTCTCCCTAGATGATAAAACTACTCACACACGAATAAAACGATGATCAAAGCAAGGGAGAATAATGAAAACATGATCAAGCACAAAATAAAATGAAATAGCAATGAAAAGAGAAGAAGAAAATCGATACCAAATCAGAAAATCAAGGAAGAAGAGGATGATCAAAGACAACAAATACCAAATAAACCAACGTAATAGCGAATTCGAGTCGGGAATTGAAAAGTACAAATTATGAAAAGTTTGAAAACCTAGGTTTTTGAGAGATTATTCTTCTAAGGGTCCTAAAAATAGTGTAGAAAGCATGCCCTCGAATTATGATCAAAAGCCTCTTTAAATAGACGAAGAATTAAAGCACACGAGGAGTCGGCACCCGTCCCTGGGGTCCGGGACACCTATCCCGTCCGGGACACCTCTCATCCCGACCGGGATGAACTCATCCCGTGAGATTGACCGATTTGACTTGGTTCCTTGCTTGCACTTCACTCGTTCTTGCTCCTAACTTATCGTATGTCGTCCCAAGGTGTAGGGACAAGGCCTAGGTCGTCCCAAGGGGTAGGGACGAGTTCCAAAATGATTATAAGAGCTCCATACTCGGTCCCAAGGTCTCGAGACACCTTCAAACGTTAAAACGTGGCTCGAACGCAAGCGAAACGGGACGAAACCAACTCGAATCATCACGAAACTTCACGAAACCTCTCGAATAGCATCCTAACCTCCAAATATGCGCGTTTACCTGCAATATAGACACAAAAACGCAGGGCCAAAACGGAGAGAAATAGGAGCCGAAATGCATGTAAAAGCACGGGAAACGCAAAGTAAAGCTCGTGAACAGGGGGCTATAAGTACGTAAATATATGACACAAAAAACTCCCCCAAACCGAACCATTGCTTGTCCTCAAGCAACCAAGCATGACAGAAAATAGAGGACAAAGCGAGCAAAAGGAGACTTCCCCAAACAATCACCAAACCGCAAGCAGCTCAAGCGAACGGCAATCGATCCCGAAGCAACATGGGACGTATGGAAATAGCAAGCTAACGGATGAGAATTACAAGACGGCGCAGAATGAATGACATAGCTTAGACTAAGGTCTCTAGCAATCAAATCACGGACCTCTCGCGGTTTCCACTCTAGCATAAATGACGAACAAGGTGATATATGTGATGACACTCACCTACTCGACTTGTGGAAGCACGCCCACAATCTAATATGGACCAAATCTCGCATTCTCGTACACAAATAATGACACAAAAACGAAGCAAACATGAGGGCTTACATAGGAAATGAGGGTGTGTAAAGGCCAAGAGAAGGTAAGGGCAAGAAGGTGGACATAAATGATTATGGAATCGTGGAGCTAAGCCACTAGAAACCACTCGTACTACTCAAGAGCTCGTCCAAGCCAACAAGGAACCCAACTCTCATGAAAAACGGACCGAAAGCAGCATATCGGTCTCCTCTACACATCATCGCAACATAGCAACAAATTACAAGTGCTCACTCATGTAACAACAACAACAACTTTTCATTTTTGTGCACACATTTCTCTTTCTTTTGTATTTTTGTATTTGTGTTGTGTTTCTTTTTTCTGATTTTTTTTTTCTTTTTTTTTTCTTGAGCAAAAGAGCACACTCAAAGTTGCGGAAATACCTCATCAAAGGTCGGGGAAACAGCATTCCCGACTCGTATTCACCAACACTCTCAAGTAAACGACATCAGCAAGTCGTAGCATGATCAAAACCCAACGAACGAGCACAAGAGTAAGCAAAAGCGATAACTAGCATGGCTAGGGTAGGCTATTTGGCAATGTAGCTAGCAAACTCATGTGGGTAAGGGTAATAGGATCATATATGAGAGAATAAAAGCAATGCATGAACAAAGTGAATAGAATGAAATCAACTAAGGCCTCATATGCAAAATAAGTGACAAAATCGTGGGAAACGCGGGATAGGGGCCACACTTATGCGCGTTAATGTTACGCACCCCACGAGGAGAACTACTCACAATAAAAGCACGGGGACCAGGATAGATGAACCGGCCGCAGGAGGCTAAAAACCTCACAATAAAAGTAGCTATAGTCCGCAAAGTGAAAAAGCCAACAAGTAAAAGCATGCCATCATCCGCAAGGGAAGGGATGTCGGGAAAAAAACAAGATAAAAACAAGCTCGTACAACGATTCGGGATATGTATTTTTGGTATTTTTTTGAGAAATTTTCTGATTTTTTTGTATTTTTGAAATTTTCAGATTTTTTGGATTTTTGTATTTTTTTGGAAAATGAAAAACGAAAAAGAAAACGCAAAAATAAAGCAAAGCGTTTCTCTCCCCCAACCAAACGACACATTGTCCCCAATGTGTCCTAAAGCACATCAACACGGGAACCATAAAATAAGGGGAGAAAAACAGAAACTATGGAAAAGAAAAACGTACTTACAATATGTACAAAGGAAACACCCCCCAAACCAGCTTCAAAATGGGGGCGCAGCAACCGGTACTAAAAGTACCGCCAAACACGGGCCGCTTCAGGCACGAACCCGTTACCGTCACCAACTTCATCCAATCGGCGAACATCAATTGATTGGCTTGCAGCAAAGCCAACCATTATTGCGACCAAAGCTCGGAGTAGCCGATCAAAAACCTGCTCATGTGCCAAACAAAAGCAAATTTAGCACCACAATGAAATACATTTATATAAAATCGCGGCTATTGATCGACTCAACATATGAATGAGTCTACGAAAATTGTTCTGGAGCACTTTGGTAACAAATACAATACATCCGCTCGCAACAGAGGGACTTAACAACTCGTCGAAGCCATTAAAAGAGGACTCCTTTGTGACATCGAAAATGTGAACCTCGGGAGCAAAAGAGTTTTCCCCGCGACTCGTCTCGTCCGTGGGAATGAAAGCCTTGTTTTCATCTGCGTATAGTAGAGCTTCTAATTCATCCACTTCAGCGCTCCACGACTTTGAGTCACCTGCGTCATTCTCAATAAACGGTAAGACTGCCAAAGTATCCTCGGACAAGGATCCAATGGAAACAGACTCAATAGACGCATCAACAAGGGGACAAGTCAGTTCAGGAGTATCGTTCATAATCACCTCAAGCGGATTAGACATTTCACAATCATGCACAGGCTCATAACCATCGTCATCAAACAAATTATCATCGTACAAGGGTGCATGTGAGCTAGTTAAAGCACAAGTTTGAGACAAATAGGTATAATCACAAGGAGCGGGGGAACATTCATAAGACTCATAATCATCTTTCATTTCCTCGATTAATTTCTTAAACGTAACAAGGACATCTTTGAAGTCAGCCTTAATCTCGGATAAAAGGGCTTCACGTGTGATATCCCAAAAGAGGTCCTAAATCGCAAAGTCGGGCTTGTAGGAAATTTGACCATTGCTCACGTAGTGAATGAAGTTGTGAGACTCATAGTTCATACCCGAGCTAATAATATAAACCTTCTCCCAATCAGAACAATAAAGACCATACGAACCAATATAACTATTAAATCGAACAATGTACTTATGAAATGGTTCGTACTCATATTGCGGGAAATCAAAGATTGTCATGTCATGGGGAAGAAAGAAAGTGACCTATGGAAAAAAAAAGGACTAGAAACAAGTAACAAACAAAAAACAAAGCCGTATGAATGCAACTACTAGAATCAAAACAGCTTAACAAAAACGATATCTCATATTTGAAGGGCGATTTTTAGGGCGTTTTAGGGTTCCTCTGCACTATGGCAAGAAACTCAAAAAATCTTAAAAATCGAAAGAATCCTCGATCAAAACATCGACTTTCTTTTGCTAACACTGCGGATCTTCGTCTTGATGTTTCCTCGGCGGCTCAGACTGGGCGTGTGGGGCCTACGTCAAGCAACGCTAAGAAGCGTAGTGTCAATGAAGTGGTAGGTGTGGCACCGTTGGATCTTGATGAACTTGTAAGTGATGATTCTGTTGATACTGTTGTGGAACCTCCTGGAGAGGGTGAAGGCTGGACTAAGGTTGGAAAACGAGTGGTGACTGAACCTGTGCCTCCCTTGCAACTTACGGAAGAGGATGTACAGGGGGAGATTGCATATTGGGAGTCGGCTGTGGTTTGCTATGTCTTGGGTGGCAATCCACCTTGGGAATTGCTTACAGGGTTTGTCAAACGCATTTGGGGGCTGTATGAATATTCTAAGATATCATTCCTTCCTAATGGTGTTTTCCTTGTTCGATTCCCATCGATTGCTATACGAGATAAAGTGTTGGCCTTGGGTTTTCCTTTATTTGACAAGAAACCGGTGATTGTAAAGCCTTGGGATTCTTCGACTCCTCTCACCAAGGAGGCAGTCAAATCTGTTCCAATTTGGGTTCGTCTTTGTGGTCTGGGGTTGAAGTTTTGGGGAGAAAGGTCGTTGGGGAAGATTGCTTCTATCATTGGTAAATTTCTGAAGGCAGATCTAGCAACTGTTGAGAAATCAAGGTTAGGTTATGCTCGATTATTGATTGAAGTTCAGGTGGGTCAGCAATTTCCCTCCTCTATCTCCTTTTTGGATGAAAAGGGTAAATTGGAGTCTGTCATGGTTGAATACGATTGGAAGCCTGATATTTGTGCAGGTTGTAAGGCTGTTGGTCATCAGTTACCAACTTGCAGGAAGGCTGGGGACAAGCCTAAGGTCAACCAGGTGTGGCAGCCAAAGGTGCCTTTGGTGATCCCTCAGCCAGTGGGCTCTGTGTCAAGCGAGAAAAGTGCTGTGAAGGGTCTAAGTGCTGAACCAAAGGGCAAGGGGATTGTTACTGTCTCACCTGTGGTAAGTGCTGGTCCTGTGATGCCTATCAGCCCCATAATGCAGCTTACTAGACAGGAATACGTTTCACCTGGCCCTCACTCTTTTGCTCAATTGTTTGCTCTCAATGATAAAATTTTTGGTGAAGGGGCGTCCTCGTCTTCTAATATTGGTGCTCATGGATAATATTGGATGTTGGAATGTAAGGGGTATGAATAAAGCGTCTAAGCAAGCAGATATTAGGGCTTATCTACATAAGAATAAGATTGGTTTATGTGGTTTAGTAGAGACTAAGGTTAAGGAGATAGATTTTGTTGGCACTTTGAATAAACTTGGGAATCAATGGAAAGGTTTTAATAACAATGCTTATCATGAGGGTGGTAGAATTTGGTTTGTGTGGATTCCACAGCTTTTTCAAGTTCAATTACAGTTCCTTTCTGCACAAATGATTACTTGTGTGGTAACTGAACTTGGTACTGGGGATCTCTTTCTTGTCAGTGTCGTGTACGGTTTCAACTCTTCTGCTGAAAGGAAGGATTTGTGGGTGGAGCTTCAGAATGTGAGGGATAGTTGGAGTGGTCCTTGGATGATTTGTGGTGACTTTAATTCTTTGTTGTTTTTGAATGAGAGAATTGGTAGATGTGTTTCCTTGAATGAAGTGAAGGATTTTAGGGATTGTGTGAGTTATTGCTCTGTTGTTGACATTCCATCAAAGGGGGCTTTCTATACGTGGAATAACAAACAGTTAGGGGAAGATAGGGTTTACTCAAGATTGGACAGATGCTTAATTTCAGCTGAATGGGTCAGAATGTATCCTGATGCATCTGCTTTTTTTCTGAATGAAGGCACTTTTGATCATTGTCCTATGGTTTGCTACAGGCGGCCTCAGAGTCAAATGTGTAAGGCTCCTTTTAAATACTACAATATGTGGGGGGCTGACCCGTCTTTTCTCAGTCTGCTTCAATCAGGTTGGGGTCTTGATGTTGTGGGTACAAAAATGTTTGTTGTGGTGAAGAAGTTGAAACATGTCAAGGGGCTCCTGAAATCTCTTAACAGATCCAATTTTGCTGACATAGAGAAGGCTTGTGATGTGGCTGACTTAGCTTTGAAGGATATTCAAGTTCAGTTACAAGGTGATCCACAAAATGTCACTAACTTGGCGGCTGAGAGGGAGGCCATGGCTCATGTGTGCTCTCTCAAGCAAGCTAGATGGAAATTCCTGCTTCAGAAATCTAAATTAGATTGGCTTAAAGAGGGGGATGAGAATTCATCTTTCTTTCATCGGAGCATTAAAGAGAGGCAGTTTAGAAATAAAGTTTTGCAGATTAAGGATATGAATGGTGTTGTGTGTTCTGATCCAGCAGACATAGAAGGTGCGTTTGTGGAGTATTATGAG
This sequence comes from Dianthus caryophyllus, assembly GCA_023091065.1. Classification (NCBI taxonomy): domain Eukaryota; kingdom Viridiplantae; phylum Streptophyta; class Magnoliopsida; order Caryophyllales; family Caryophyllaceae; genus Dianthus; species Dianthus caryophyllus. Next base: position 11,852,837 of record CM041518.1, on the reverse strand, counting down.
TTTTTGTTGGGGAGTAGTAAGCCTGTTAAAAATATTCATGTGCCGATAGTTCATTCTGGTAATTGTATTACTCCTGATCATGTCCAACAGTTGCTGAAACCTGTTACTTCTGAGGAGATTAAAGAGTGCCTCTTTTCAATTCCACCTAATAAGGCTCCTGGACCTGATGGTTATAACTCGCAATTCTTCAAAGATGCTTGGAGTGTTGTTGGTAAAGATGTGTGTGAGGCTATAAAGGATTTCTTTTCCTCTGGTCAGCTCTTGAAGCAGATTAGTAATACCAGCATAAGCCTCATTCCCAAAGTCAAATGTCCTTCAACTGTTTTGGATTTTCGACCTATAGCTTGCTGTAACACTATCTATAAGTGTATAGCTAAGCTTTTGTGCTCGAGGTTAGGGACTGTTTTGCCTGACATTATTAGTAAAAATCAGGGTGGTTTCATTAAGGATAGACACATTGCTGAAAATATTCTGATTTGTCAGGATTTAGTGCGAATGTATTCAAGGAAAGTCACTTCTCCTCGATGTCTTGTCAAGATGGATTTGAGGAAGGCTTACGACTCTGTAGAATGGTCTTTTCTATTCCAAATGATGGAAGCTTTGGGTTTTCCTCAACCTTTTTTGGGGTGGATAAAAGCCTGTGTTACTAGCCCTTCTTCTGATTTATCGATCCAGCGGCAACTCTTTTGGCTTTTTCCAAGGGAAAAAAGGTTTGAGACAAGGGGATCCGTTGTCTCCTTTGTTGTTCACTATTTGTATGGAGTACCTGTCCAGGATACTTGGGGTTGTAGGTGACCTCAATGGTTTCAAGTTTCACCCTCTGTGTAGTCCTTTGAAGTTGAATCATTTACTTTTTGCTGATGATTTGCTTCTTTTCTGCAAAGGTGATGTGCGCTCTATTATGTTGCTCCTACGCTCCTTTGCTTCTTTTTCAGTGGCTTCTGGTTTAGCTATGAATAGAGAGAAATCAGACATTTACTTCAATGGAATGTCCTCTGTCGATATGGACGATATTATGTTGGTTTCTGGTTTTAGAAGAGGTCAGCTACCTTTTCGGTACCTTGGTGTTCCCATCTCTGCTAAGAAACTGTCTATGACAGATGGTATGAAGCTTATAGACAAAATCACAGCCAGGATACGGAGTTGGGGTGCTGGTCACCTTTCTTATTCTGGTAGGTTGGTTCTCACTCAAGCTGTTCTGTCCAGTTTGCACTCTTACTGGATGTCTGTTTTTCTTATTCCTACTGGTATCGTAAAGAAGATTGATAGTATATGTCGAAACTATCTGTGGAATGGGTCTGATACGTTTAAACACGCTCCTAATGTCAAATGGGATGATTGTTGTTACCCTAAAGAAGAAGGGGGTTTGGGGATTCGATACTCGAAAGACTGGAACAAAGCTATGTTGGGGAAGTACATCTGGTGGATTGAGCAAAAACAAGATCACTTATGGGTTAAGTGGATTAACCATGTGTATATGAAAGGTGTAGACTGGCAAGTGTATTCTCCTCCTCTTGATTGTGCTTGGTCTTGGAAGAAAATTGCGCATTGTATGCCTCTGTTTCATTCGGATCAGTCCCCTGTGTTCCATGATGATTATTCTGTCAAAGCGGCTTATAAATGGATCAGGGGAGGTAAGGAGAAAGTGTCATGGCGTTTTGTGTGTTGGAACTCCATGAATATTCCTCGGTGTGCGTTTATCTATTGGGAATATAAGCTTGGGAGACTCATGACGTATGATCGACTTCAAAGGATGGGGTTTCTTTGGAAATGGCACTTTGTTCTTTGTGTGGTAATGGTGCAGAAGCGTGTTTTCACCTTTTTCATGATTGTATGTTTGCTTAGCGTTCTTTGAAATTTGAATTGTGTTCTTTGTTCAAGGTGCGTTTTAACTCGATTCAGTTTGAAGGTTGGCTTAACCGAGGTGCAGGTCGGTCTAAGTTAATGCGAAATGTGATTTCTGCCTGTACTGTTGGTCTCGTTTATGGCATTTGGTCAGCAAGAAACAAAACGCGTGTGGATCAAGTGCTACCATGTCCTAAATGGTTGGTGAAGCAGATTTCGGAAGACGTAATTACAAGGTTTAAAGCTCGTAACAAGTCGGTGCTGACAACTCAAGATAGTTTATGGATACATAACGTTTTTGTTTGACTTTACTTTGTAATTGGATTATTGATTGTATAAGGGTTTTGATTATTAATATACTTACATTTTCCCAAAAAAAAAAAACAAAGCCGTCTCCCCGGCAACGGCGCCAAAATTTGATAGGCTTAGTCGCACTCGCCTAGTCAAAAATAAACCTGACAAACCTAAGGGTAGCTAGGGTAAGTCAGGGTCGAAATCCACAGGGAGATGGTTGCTAATGTAGGCTACTTATGGGTCGATTCTAGTCTTGGTCGGTTCGAGTATTGGATGGTTCTATAGCTAGAGCGTAAAAAAAGGATTAACTTATATGGAGAAAGTCTAGGAAGTCGGGTTAGGCAATGGGTAAGTCAAGGTCAAGGATGATGATCGAGTTGGGTAGGTAGTCGCACATGCTAAGGATATAGCTCGTCCTCTCGGTCTTAAGCTTCCTCTAGGTCTCAAAAGCGGGCTCTCGCAACTTACAAATGAGGGTCCTAATGATTGTCTCGCGCCTCTCCTCGAACTAGGCTTTCGATCTTAAGTTCGGGGGTGCTAAAAGTTTGCTAAAACGTGATCAAGGATTCAACAAACACATTCAAGCAGAGACAATCAAAGCAAGCACAAAAACCTAACTCAAATGATCACAAACATCAACCAAAACAAACACCCATACTTCACCCTTCTCCCTAGATGATAAAACTACTCACACACGAATAAAACGATGATCAAAGCAAGGGAGAATAATGAAAACATGATCAAGCACAAAATAAAATGAAATAGCAATGAAAAGAGAAGAAGAAAATCGATACCAAATCCGAAAATCAAGGAAGAAGAGGATGATCAAAGACAACAAATACCAAATAAACCAACGTAATAGCGAATTCGAGTCGGGAATTGAAAAGTACAAATTATGAAAAGTATGAAAACCTAGGTTTTTGAGAGATTATTCTTCTAAGGGTCCTAAAAATAGTGTAGAAAGCATGCCCTCGAATTATGATCAAAAGCCTCTTAAAATAGACGAAGAATTAAAGCACACGAGGAGTCGGCACCCGTCCCTGGGGTCCGGGACACCTGTCCCGTCCGGGACACCTCTCATCCCGACCGGGATGAACTCATCCCGTGAGATTCAGCCAATTTCAGCTTGGTTCCTTGCTTGCACTTCACTCGTTCTTGCTCCTAACTTATCGTATGTCGTCCCAAGGCGTAGGGACAAGGCCTAGGTCGTCCCAAGGGGTAGGGACGAGTTCCAAAATGATTATAAGAGCTCCATACTAGGTCCCAAGGTCTCGAGACACCTTCAAACGTCAAAACGTGGCTCGAACGCAAGCGAAACGAGACGAAACCAACTCGAATCATCACGAAACTTTACGAAACTTCATGAAACCTCTCGAATAGCATCCTAACCTCCAAATATGCGCGTTTACCTGCAATATAGACACAAAAACGCATCAGGGCCAAAACGGAGAGAAATAGGACCCGAAATGCATGTAAAAGCACGGGAAACGCAAAGTAAAGCTCGTGAACAGGGGGCTATAAGTACGTAAATATATGACACAACAGTGCTGCTGCTTGTAGTGTAACGTTCTCGTGTAGCGTGTGGTCTCGTGAAAGAGTGCGTGTGCAAAGGTGTAAGGTATGAGTAAGAATGTATTTGTAACTGTGACCGTACTTGTGTCTAGGTATGCTTTATAGGTTGCTTGTGCTAAAACTTGCCGAGGAGCGTAAGTGTAAGGGTTGCAACTCTTGTGTTTGGGTGTGTTTTGTAAGGTACTTGTGCTTGGACTCGCCGAGGAGCGTTTGTGCATAGTAAGATGCTTGTCGTTGGGTATATGGCGAAGTATTTGTGCTCGAACTCGCCAAGGAGTGTCTATGTAGTTGTCGTTGCATATGATTGCCTTCCGTTGAGGAGGAAATGATATAAATGCCCGTGAAGAGCGTTCATGTTTCTGCTTCTGTACCGTACATTAAATGCTTAATAATCGCGTATGGCGGACTGTAGGTGACGCCTTAATCCAAGCACGGGTCGTACTAGGAGTTGCGTTTGGGCCAAGATGAATTAGGAATTCAAAAGTAGGTCCAAAACGAGAAAAATCGGAGAAAAACCACAGGGACAAACCGCATAAGCCTATGCGGTTTGGGGTGCAAACCGCATAAGCTTATGCGGTTTCCCCTGCTGGCTGGAGAATGCTTATAAAACACGAGTTCAGCCGTGGCTACTCATATTTCATTGTTTTCGGTTTTCCTACTCTAAAAACACCAAATTTCGATTTCTCAACCAAATTTGCTCGTTTTTCTTGCGTTGCCTTGCTATGGAACCAGGTAACGCTCCATTTTAACTTGCTTTTTCGTTATTTGTCGTTGTAATTAGCTAGTTTTACCTAGAAATGTTGAAAAGATGGGTTTTGGATGAAAACCCGAGTTTTGCTTGAAATTTGCCGTTTAAATGCTTGAAATTGACGTCATTGTATTGCATTATGCCATGCTAGCATGTATGTGTGATTTGATTATGATTTGGACCGTGTATAGCCCAAAAACGTGTGCATTAGGGTTCGGGCCTGAAAACGAGCCCGGATTTTTCGACCCGTAATTTCAATTAAACTTCGGTGTAGGATGCCCATAGTGTGTATAGCGCGTATCTAGCTGCAATTTTGCGAAAATGTCGAGCTAAGGCTTTCAATTCGACGATTTTTCTTGATTGAACATGAGTGTTCTTCGTAAATTGGAGGTTTTTGATCAGGGTGACCAAAATGCAATTGCTTGTAATGGGTTGTTGTTGGGGACTATTATGGCGTATAGAAACCATAAAGTTAGGATTTTGATGTTTAGAGAACGGTTTTCGGCTTAATTGTGAATTAGGCCGAAAAATGCTCTGTGAAGTGTATAATGTCATGTATGCGTAGTGTCCATGTGTATATTATGTGTATGCGTGTTTGAATGCGTGCTTGCATGTGTTATAGTTGTATGTATTGGTCGTGTTCGTTGCAGGAGAAGGTTCTGGTTGTGTTACGAGATCAAAATCTCGTAAGAGTATAGGCTCGAGGACTGAGGGAGCCACTAGTTCGAGTCGTATGAGGCATTCGTATAGTGAGAGGGAGGCTGACCCTCGTGACTTGCGCACGAGGCGCGGCATGTCACGGGGCAGAGGTCGTGGGAGGCATGACCCTAGGCCTGACCCTGAGGAGGAGGATGAGCCTGCTCTAGAACTAGTGGACGAGCTAGAGGCTGCGATGGATGTTGAGGAGCAGGAGCCTGAGGAGGCTGTGCCTAGGGCGAGTAGCTCTAGGCCACGAGGGTCCCGAGTGGATAGGCCGTTCGCCAAGGGTTGGGACGGCCATAACCTTTTGTTGGCTCCGGAGAGGCATATTTCCTACCGGGCGATGATGGGTTGGCCCAAGGGTCCGATGAGGACCTTCTCAGGTGTCTCGTCTGTGATGTGTGCTTTTGAGGAGAAGCTTTCGCAGGGAGCGCAGGCTCGGGTGCTTAGTTGTGCCTTTGGTCCCTTGGTGGAGCATTGGAGGGCGATTGCGATTGCGAGGTCGAGGTTGACGGCGAACCTCTTGTTGATTCGTGCTTTTCTTGATAGGTACTGGGACACTACCACGACATTTCACATGCCCGGCTTCGAGGCCGGCATTACTTTGTCTGGGTACGCGGTCATGACGGGGCTGCCGTTTGGTGACCGTGATATGAGCTTTGGGTTTGCGCCGTCCATCGTGGACGATGTGGTGACTGCCGCGATCGGCGGTGGTCTTGAGGTGGAGTACAAGGGTAAACCGCCTTATGTCATCAAGACGAGCTACATCTTGGAGTACTTTGAGGGGAAGACTGAGCGGGGCCCCTCTGATTGGAGTGACGAGCATAACGCTCGTCTGTGGTTGTGGTGGTTTGTTAGCGCCGTGTACTTCGGCGATAAGGGTGAGCGGGCGGCGACGTCGGTCCTTATGCATCTCATAGACTGGGGTGCAATTGGGACACTTGACTGGGTGTCACCCTCCTTGGGATTGTGTATTCGTTTTTGCATGGACGCGGTGAGACCGCGGGTCATGGAGGGGGGATCGAGACTGTCCTTAGTCTCGCCTGGGTTTGTGATGGAGGTATGTATTGATTTTGTTTTTGTTTATGTTGTTTGTTCGGATTTGTTGTCTTTGTAACTTGTTTTTGCGTGTGCAATCATGGATCTTCAGTCACTTCGCCTTCCTGCTGCCTGAGCATGCTAGGTCGATCGTGAGAGAGTACCCGGCGGTGCGTACTTGGGGCACCTGCTGGCCGTCTGACTTTTGGTGGTCGTCACGATGAGGTTGGTGCTTTGAACGTCATGGCGTTTGATCAGGTTTGTGTTTGAACCATTTTAAATAAAGTGTACTTAAAATGATTGTATTTATGAATGTTTGTTCTTTTTTGCGATTCGTGCCCGTTCAGGTAAGTCGATTATCTGGGTATTCCCGAGGGCATCGGGCGCGGTTTGCGATCTGCGCGATACCAGCGTCTGTGCCAGCGGCCGGCGGGCCGGTTTGGTATCTTGGAGAGCGTCTGGTCTACCAGGCAGGGTGGCCAGCTCCTTTAGTGCCTAGGGACCCGCCGAGAGTCCTTTTTGAGCGAAGGGTTTCAGCACAGGATCGCGTGAGGCTGTATGGAGAGGGAGAGTCTTCTTTGTCCTGGGGAAGACTACGGCCAGTTCGCTCAGTCTTGGCTTGCTTGTGGACCGATTGAGGTATGTTTGTCTTGTTTTGAGGGTGCGTAGGATAATTTCAGCGAAAAATTTCCCTGACGTGTGTGTTTTGTATTTGTTTTGTAACTGTTTGATCCTGAGATGGCGGAGTAGCCTGGTGACTTTCCTACTACCGTTGAGTGGGATGACTGGGTGTCCGTCGTACTTTCACGTTCTTGAAGCGTACTTCAGGTGACTCTTGGCCTGTGAGCATGGACAAATTTGGAGCAGCTAGGTGAAGAGGGTATGTATCTTTGTCTTTGTATATGTGTGAGCCCCCAGTTTGATCGAGGTATAGAGTATAGCGATGATCAAACTAGTGAGAGTCGTGTTTTTGTATTCCCCCCTAAATTTGGCTTAATTTGAGTGAAATTAAGGCAAAATGGAGAAAAATGCGTCTGGTTTTGAAATTTCCCCCCTAAGGTTGACTTAATTTGAGTGAAATTAAGGCAAAATGGAGAAAACTGTAATGTGTTGCTGTTCGTTGCAGGTGGCCAAGGAGGTGCATCAGAAGCTGTGGAGGACAGCTAACAGGTGGAGGATGGCTTGGGCGGAGCAGGCAGCGCAGTTGTGTCAGAGTCGCGCTGAGACGACTTAGATTCGACGTGTCAGAGTCGTTTGTCGTCGTGGACCGTTATGTTAGTAAGCGTGTTTGAAAAACGAAATGATTCCCGAGTGGGACGCTTATGATTGAAGTAGTTTGTGAAAAATGGTTTTGCAAAAAAGTTCATTTTAAATGTTGAAATGAGCTTGAGTGAATGTTATGTTTTGGCTCGTGGTGGGAGTCGTGTTTGCTAAAAACGAACTATAATGTAGCTGCATGGGAAGCAACAAAAGAAGGTCATAGTATAATGTGGGATGTCGTGTTTAGGAAAGACGAAATTAGGAAAACGGTAAGAAAAACGAGCCCCTGAAACCGCATAGCCTTATGCGGTTTGTGGGCTAAACCGCATAGGCTTATGCGGTTTGGGGTGCAAACCGCATAGAGCTATCTTGATTGTGTCTTTATTTGTGTATTTGTGTTTCCAAATTCCGGATATGTTTTTCCTATATAAGGAGAGGGGGTGCGTGCCATAATCTTCATTCAAAATCACTTCTCTTCTCTTCTTTTATTACAAGTTTTTGCTCTCATAAATATATTAGGTATACTTACAAAAGTTTTTATTTTTTAAGAAAAATGGTTGAGCTTTTGATGCTCTTTTGAAGAGATGGACTTCTTCGCTAAGTCCGGCGATGAATAAGGCAGTGTATGACGATGGAGCGGGCGTTTTTATTGGCTTTCGCCAAATGAAGGTCGAGCTTGACTTCCTGGATGCATGCTTGGATTACTGGGACCCTAGCTTGCACGTGTTCCGATTTTCGGGAGGAGAGGTTTGCCCGTTGATGGAGGAGTTCGCGGCCATTGGAGGATGGTCGAAACGGACTACTCCGGTGGTGGTGCGGAGTGAGGTTTGCTATAATGGGATGCTGCGGAACTTCCTTGGGATGACAAATGCTCATGCTGCTTGTTTGAAGGAGGTAAGATGAACATGCTACTTTTGTGTCAACGATACATGATCCGGGTCGACACTAGCATTTCGGACCGTTCTAGGCAAAGGGCCCTTGCTTTTTGCTTGATTCATCGTTATGCTTTTGCGGGGTCAATGCCGGATGGGGTGTTCGGGAACGCGAGGTATGCTCGCGTTGTCGAGGAGATGGAACGGGGATATGATCCGTCTGCTTTGATTCTAGCGGAGACCATACTGGGCGTAGACGACCGTTGTGTTAATCGTCTGAGCTCGTACCGAGGTTGCGCTAGGATTCTCAACATTTGGCTCATGGAGAGGCTTAGTGTGTATGCTGCTCTTCCCCTAGACGGTGTCTTCAAGGCTGCGGCGGTGACGTCACGGAAGACGGATTGGGTTAATCCTCGGGAGCGTTCACTCAACTACTTCCGGGGGTTTGTGAAGGAAAGCACTATCCGTTGGTATGTTCCACATGGTGGCAGATTACGGCGATTACGGCGTCGTCCGTGGCGAATGCGGCTCACGGGTTGATGTTATGTAGTTTTGAACGAGGGGTGTGGATTCATCCTCTTCGCTTGAAGAGGCAAATCGGGCTTGCGCAGACCATTCCTGAGCAGGATACTCAGGTTGGAGGGGTTGTTGTCCTGAACAACCAGGCGATCGATGATTGGATCCGAGGGTGGTCGGATCGTGTCAGTTGGGCCGTTCCGGCGCATATAGAGTCTACTCGTGTCACAGATTTCTATACGCGGTGGTGTCGTTCCAATGATTCTCGAGAGCGGGAGAATCAGAGGAGGAGGGAGAAGAACGGGCCAAGGCCCTCTTTGGCGCATGAGGTGGTGCGCGGAAAGAGGGACTATGGTGATCTTGATACATCGAGTTCAGATGCTTCTACTTCGAGGCCGGCGCGGGAAAGGCTTGGGCCGAGGGTGACCGTTAGAGATCGCCTAGGGCCAAGGATCGAGGAGCCCCCAGTCGAGCAGGACGAGGATCCGATCGAGCCCCCAGGCTTTGAGAGGACTGCTCCCGTGATCAGTTCGAAGATTGTGGCGGATCGACCTCTTGAAAATGAAGGGGCTAATCCGAAGCGGCAGAAGACGGCTTAGTAGGTTGTTTTTATTTTGCTTAGAAAAATTCTTTATTCAAGTACATGTTTTTAGTTTCGAATAAAGGGTTAAGGAAGCTTGTTCCTAACTCATTTCTAAATTGTGAAAAACTCTAAATTAAAGTAATAAAATAGAATTAATTTGCTTTTGTCTTGTCTCGTTGCTTTCTTTTATTTTGTTTTGAAGTGTTCTCGACCTTTTTAAGCTTCGAACACTTGTATGTTGTCTTAAATCCTCGACCTTTTTAAGCTTTGGATTTGTTTGTTTGATTTGTTTTGTCTTAAATCCTCGACCTTTTTAAGCTTTGGACTTGGATTTTTGTGTTGACTGTGCTCTCGACCTTTTTAAGCTTTGAGCGTGTCTTTTGTGAGTGCAGCGCCCTCGACCTTTTTAAGCTTTGGGCGTGCGTGCTAAGGAGTTCGGTTATACTTTTGACAAGCTGCCTACGTATCTGTGTTTTATTACAGAATCAAACTGGCGTAGTTCGTGTGATTCGGTTGTGCTCTTTGTAAAGTTGCCTACGTATCCACAGTGCGTGGAATCAAACCGAGCGTAGTTCACCCATGCGAGAGTGAGTTTATTTTATTGTGAAATACATTGCAAATTTATCTAGGCTTAGGGGTAGTACTTCTTGAGTTGATCAAGATTTGTTGGTAGGCTGAATTCCTGACTGTAAAGGTCAGTTAGCCTCACGGCTCCTCCAGGGAGGATGTCCTTGACCAAGTACGGTCCAGCCCAATTGGGTTTGAATTTCCCTCTTGGGTCGACTGGTAGTGGTGCTCGGACTGATTTGAGTACTAGGTCACCCACTTTAATGTTTCGTGGCTTGACCCGTTTGTTGTATGCACGTTGTAGGCGAGATTGATACATTCGGACTGTACTTAGTGAATACAAAGTTATAAAATGTTATAAAATGTTATATAAAGTTATATAAACCTTAAAATTAAACATTATGCGTAGGTAAAATGTTATAACTTTATATAACTTTATATAACTTTATATTACATATTAGGTAAAATGTTGAATAATGTTGTGCGTAGGTAAAATGTTGAATAAAGTTATATAAAATGTTGAATAACGCTAACAAGAAAATTAATAATTTAACGGTAAAATTAAAATTAAAAATGACTTTTACTCCATTGAATTGATTAACCTAATTAATCGTTGAATAATTGAACAATTGATTGAATTTGGATTTTAAAAAATTTGGATGAAAAAGAGATAATTTTGTATACGATATGAGTAAAAAAGAGTAAGAGTAGAAAAAAAAATGAAAAAGTATACAACGAGAGTAAAATCCGTATACGAAAAATTAATTACGTTTTGTTATTGTACAACATAAGTGGTAAAGTGGGAGGGAGGGTTCATTGTCAAGCAAACCACCTAAGTTCAAATCTTGTTTGCATCAACTTTCGTATATAGACATATTTTAACTTTTCATAACATATCCGTTTCTGGACCATTTTCAATACGTAAGTGTTATTTTTATACCAAACTCTATTTTATTTTTGAAATAATCACATTAAATTACTTGGCTTCTACAAAATTATATAAAATTTGTCACATGTATGTATTAGAAAATTCATTTTATATTATTTTTTATTTGTGTATTATGCTCGAACAATTAGGGTCTCACAACAAAACTTGGAATAAGGCCTTCGAAATTTAATGGTCGGCACTGCGAATCTTGACAACATAATTTCCAGTGAACATAGATAAAAATGATTTGGTCATAGAGTAACACTTTAGTGAGATCTTTCAATGTCAAGATATATACCCTTTCTATTCAATGATTTATCTTTTTTTTATTAGGAAATGAAACTAGGTTAATCGTAATAAAAAATTAACCTATAATATCCTCACGGATGAGAGCGGTAAGAGAAAGATAACTATCACGAGTATATTTTTATTTTTGAAAATTTAAAAGGGTTTTCAAGTACCCAATTTCCTCTTCCCCCCGATACTTTTCTCGATAAACTCGGATTCGTAGACTCTTTATCTATCAATTATATTGTATTGATTTTGGAGTAGTGTCTTTCTTTGTCGAGAAATTGTTTAAAAGGTGTTACCTTAAGGCACAGTGAGGTCCAATACAAAACGGCTTTGAACGTCTTGTCATATTTGATGCACTTGTTTTTATGAGGTGTATGTTTGCCTAAAGTGATAAACACTCTGTAACACACCAAAGTTTCCTCATCCCACATCGCTGGAATTAAGAGGATTTGATGTGTTTATAAGGAATTTCACTCACCAATTTAGTAACAAGCCCTTATACTTTTGGGCTTAAGTGAGGACAACGAGTCCAAAAGTGTGCATTTCACCATTAGGTGAGTGTATTACGTTGGTGGTGGATCGGGCTGTTATACAGTCGTTATTTAAGTTGTATGAAATAGAGGCATGTAACATTAGCGTATGATTTATGACACTTATGTGTCAATAGTTATATGAAATCTTTAATTTATAACACTAGTTTATTATCGCAATCTCTTTTGAATTATACGATAAAACTCTTCATTAGTTATATGAACAAATTTGTTCTTATTTTTTATTTTGTCATAATTTTAAATTCTTTAACATTGATACCGTTATATAGTTGTTTGTAGAAGTATATTTCTTCAATTGGTTGCTTGGTGCCACCTCTAACTCTATATATAGGCCGATTGCAATAGAATTTTATTTTTGGTTAAGGACGAAATGATTATAAATATAGAATAATGTTAAATAATTGTGTTTTAACACCACATATTAACATAATACTTTGTATCATATTTCTCGGTATAGTATGTATGAGGAATAAAATTGGACGATTTCTAGACCTATCAAAACTCGACCCGACTTGACCTAGTTTTTAGGGTCAAGACCCGCAAATTTTGACCCGTGACCCGAAATGACCCAAACCTGAAATGACCCTTAATTTAAGGTTAAGACCTTACTTGACACGTTCGACCCGATGGGCCAAGTGTAATTTACGTGTAAAAAGACTTTTTGAACCTATAAATTGATAATTCATTAAAAAAATAATTTAATATTAGTAATTATTACAACCATAATATTATAAGTTGGAATATCAAAATGATATAGAAAATTAAGATTGTAGTAGTATGATTATCTAATCTAATACTCAATATATAAACCGTTACCCAGACGCTCCGGTGATCGACATCTGTCATCTACCTATTAGATGTTATTTTTTTAGTAAAATTAGTACTTATAATAGTAAAAATAAATAACATTGATAATTCTAACAATATTAGAACTTTCCAAAATTTGATAATTGTAGATGTTTCCAAATAAATATAGAAAAATTATTTGGAAATAAATAATTATATGACACATAATTTTCTTAATTAGTTATAATATATTAGATAATTTTAGGTAGGTCTTCAACCCTTTTTGTATATATACATCAAGAACTTTAGCTTCGGCTTCCTAGGTAATACGTTAAATAGTTTTGGTTTATTATGCTTTAATTATGATTACGATTTACGTTAATTAGTTCTATTTTTTACGGCGTATTTGATTTGATAAGAAGTGTTTAATTTAAACAAATTTATTTCTTCATTACCATGTTTGTATTTAAACATAGTTTAATTTCATGGCGATCCTTTTTTCTTCATTACTCATTTTATAGACTGTAATGACCCCTCGAGTGACCCAGTTATCCTCTACAAACCTGTTAATAGCATAAGAGCTAAAAAGTCAATAATCCACCAAGTATCTCAGGACACATTATTGCCAACTGGCTATCTGCTACATCCTCTGACCCTAGAGACAAGATTAGACCCATCCTTGGGAACCTCCTTGTATTTTGGGGGATAGCACTGTTGCTTTCCTCCCAACGCTCCAACGAATTATTGTTGATTCTAGGTATATTTCCAGCCATTCCATTTCCCAGCCCCTATTCTCGATCTTGTTGTTCCTCATTGACCCCATGAGATAAGTGATTTACCCCATGTATGTTCATATCCCCGTTTTCCATGATATCTCCATTTTCATGTAAGTTTGACATCTTAAAATAACACTTAAAAGAGCTTAACAAAAACAAACACTAGTAGAACAAAAGGTGTTTAATGCAATACGATAAAGAAAAGAAAACTTTGGAAAATGTTGTACTTAAAAGTGACAGGAGATGTAAGACCATCCCCATTGATGGTGTGGTCATGAACACAAAATATGTTCTATATGTTACTTTTATTGTGGTCATGACCATATCACTTTTTTTTACTCTCATTGACAACCTACAATAAAGTAAGTATTTAACCAATTAAAGATGCATACAAATACATTAACCATGCTAAAAGTGTTAAATGAGCGGTGTTAAATGTTATGCACCACTTCAGCGTGAGCAGTCATTTATTACTACAAGTTTTATTAATTTTTTAATGAAAAATGTGGTCCTGACCACTTGTATAAAACCCCAATAGGAATGGTCTATATACAACTAAAAGATTGCACCATAGATACTAAGCAAAGAAGGGAAGTGAAGAGTCTATGGATCCGAGTTTAAGGGAAAAGTACCCAAGAGGGGGGGTGAATTGGGTGCTTGAAAACTTTTTCTAGTTTTCAAGACTAAATGATTTATCACGTTTCTAAGACTTAGAATTAATTACGTTTAATTCAAGTCTGCTGGAAACGCTGAATGATTACTGAGAAATCTGTTGGAAACGTAGAACAGTTGTTTGGAAACGTAGTGGAAATGCAGTAAATTAAACTTGAAAATGTAAAAACGAAAGTAAGTACGCAGCGGGTTTTGAAGTGGTTCAGTCTCACACTCCGAGACCTACGTCCACTATTCTCTTATTAATATATTAGTACCTACTCCGGATTACAATATATTAATCTCTCTACAACTCTTTCAAGTTGCACTCTTTCTCTCAAGTAAAAGAAAGCTAATTGTGTCTCGACAATTGTTCACAAGAGAACGAATATGAGACGGTGCTAGCACAATTGACTTGAGTAACAATTAAACAACACGAGATCACGTTTCAAAAGGCCTTTGTAAAAGTTTTGCAAATAAAAACAATGAATGCTTAAAACAGATTTGCAAAATGCTTAGATTAAAAATTAAAGCTCGAAAAGGTGAGAAATGATTTCTGAAAAATTGATCTTAAATAGAAGTGAAAATATCTTGAACAAAATCTTTTCTAAAACTGAAACCGAATAGAAAGGGAAGTATTATTTCAAAGAGATTTTGTTTCCTAAGAATAAGGAGCAATATTCTTCAAGATATCTTTCAACTCAAGACAAGTATAAAATCATTCTTAAAATATTGTAAAAGATATTTCTGAAGATAATAGTTATAAAGATCATATTTCACTAAAATATCTTTTTCAAAACAGATTTTCGAAATAGGCCTTTTGTGCGTTTCTGGCGAGGACACAGGAAACGCAGCATGGTTCCAGTGTCTTGTTGTGGAAACGTGTGTTTCCAGCAACGACACTGCAACCTTTGAGTGAAACGTGGGATTCTCTTGTTGTTTTACCATTAATTGTCACATTCTGAGGACTATATGAATACATTAAGAACTAGTGCTTCATGAGACGCTATATAGCCTGGATTTGATTCGCGTTTCCCAACAAAGACGCTTGATTCTTGCTTGGATGTTTCACAACCTACTAAGTATCATAAACACTAACAACGGATTATAGTATAGTAACAAAAATCAAGGACATCATCAAAACATCACGACGAGGTCGAGTCAACAAATTCCCCCTTTTTGATGATGGCAAGTCTCCTATTTTTGTTTCTATGTGTAGTTCCCCCTCAACTTATTAGTCACCATACAAAGGTCAAACGAGAATCAAAAAGCATAACACTGGCCGTTTGTAAAAGGAAGAAACACTAGAAGATATAAAAACTAAACAATAGCATCAAGGTAGAAAATGAAAAGCATAGTTGTCAAAAAGTGAGAAGGAGCAAAAAGTGTATTGCGATATCGTTTTCCCCCTCTTGACATCATTAAAAAGGAAGTGACTAGGGTAACAAGTCATTGCTAAGTAAGACAAAAACTTTAACCAGTAGCATCAAATGATATTAAGGAACGTCATGCTCGTCAACACACAAAAGCATAAAGAGTTCATACGAGTCACACAAGATAAAACTAAAAAAAAACATTAATTAGTTAAGCGAAGGGAAGGATTTTGTTGGGCTGGAAATAGGGAGGAAACGTGAAGGCTGGTGTGGGAAACGGGATTGTTTTTTTTTTTGTTTTTTTTTTTTTTTTTTTTTTTTTTGAAGAGTGTTACGGAATCGATGGAATCTGTAAAGCTTGTGAAGTTATAGGGAAAACGTGAAGGCATAACCACACAAAAATGTATGTCAGTCGAAATCGCTCTTGTTGTGGCAAAAAGCATAGGAACAATGATGAATAATTTTCTCCAAAATGAAGATTTTGGTCACCTCTTTCTTATTTTTTTTTTTTTTTTTTTTTTTTTTTTTTTTTTTTTTTGGAAAGAGGGTAACTTGAATAACACTTGATTCATCATTTAAAAGAGAATATGAATTTTGACTTGATTGACACACAAAAGAAAAGGTTAGTGGAGCCATGTAAGTTATGGAAGGTTATATGCAACATGGTTATGAGAATATTTGCTATAAATAGGAACCATGATTTTAGAAATTGGTGGGTAAAAGAGATAAGGCTGGGGTTAAATAAGGAAAGAGAGAGAGAGAGAGGTATCGTGTAAAGGAAGAGTGAGGGCTTTGGGTTTTGGGTTTTTGGTTTTTGGAAAACTTGGCAGAATTTAATTTTGGGTAAGGATATTTCGGGTAAAGATTGGAAAAAGATTTGGAAAAGATTTTGGCTAAAATTTCGGGTAAGGATTTTGGGAAAATATAATCAATGTGGAAAAATTTTACCAAGTGTGAAAAATATGAACATAAGCATGCCAAAACGTGTTAAGTATCAATCCCACAAAATAATGCCAATATCAAAAAGCAATGTCATAGTGCAAGCGAGGGTGCGGACACAGTCGACGAATCCCTTTCTAGTCAATCATACGGGGTAATAATGAAGGTGCAAACACAACTTAGATACTACCAAGCAAACCAATTTCTAACCGTAGCATCTCAAAACGTTCTCTAGCTAGCGGTTTAGTCAAGATATCAGCCCATTGGTTCTCGGTTTTACAAAATTCCAGTTTTATGTTTCCCTTTTCCACGTTATCCCTCAAAAAATGGTGTCTAATCTCAATGTGTTTAGTCCGGGAGTGTTGAGCGGGGTTTTTAGAAATAATAATCGCACTCGTATTATCACAGAAAATTGGAACACACGAGAAACTTACCCCATAATCCTTTAGTTGTTGTTTCAACCATAGTAGTTGTGAGCAAGCAAGAGCAATGCAAGAATGTATTCACTCTCCGCGGTGGAAAGCGCCACGGTGTTTTGCTTCTTTGAAGACCACGAGATAATGCACGGACCCACGAACGTTGCAATTCCCGAGGTACTCTTCCTATCTATCATACATCCTGCATAATCGGCATCTGAATATCCTTTGAGATCAAAGTTAGACTCCATAGGATACCATAAAAACAAGTTTTGAGTACCAACCAAGTAGCGTAATATGCTTTCATCGCAGAGAAGGTGCGTTTCCTTAGGATTTGACTGGAAACGCGCGCAAGCACACACACTAAACATGATATCTGGCCTACTAGCAGTTAAATAGAGTAGAGAACCAATCATACCTCGATAAACAGTAGCATCTACTAACTTACCGTCCTCATCTAGTCCAAGTTTCGTGGTTGTGGACATGGGAGTCGCCATTGGTTTGGCGTTTATCATGGAGAAACGCGTAAGAAGCTCTTTCACGTACTTTTGTTGATGAATCTTGATCCCTTCTGGTGTTTGCTGGATTTGAAGTCCCAAGAAGAACTTCAATTCGCCCATCATGCTCATCTCGAATGCCGAGGTCATCAACTCGGAAAAGTAAACACAAAGATCATTGTTAGTGGATCCAAAGATAATGTCATCAACATAAATTTGTACGACTAATAGATCAACCCCCTCATTTTTCAAGAACAAGGTTTTATCAACGGAACCTCTTTTAAAACCATTTTCAATTAAATGTGTGGACAAACGATCATACCAAGCACGAGGTGCTTGCTTTAAACCATATAAAGCTTTGTCAAGTTTGAAAACATGTTTTGGAAAGTCCTTATTCAAAAAACCAGGAGGTTGTTCTACATAGACTTCCTCTTTCAAATAGCCATTAAGAAACGCGGTCTTAACATCCATTTGAAACAGTTTAAGTCCTTTATGAGCAGCAAAAGCAATTAATAACCTGATTGCTTCCAAGCGTGCTACGGGGGCAAACGTTTCCTCATAGTCAATTCCTTCTTGTTGGTTGTATCCTTGCACCACCAATCTTGCTTTGTTTCTGACTATGACTCCGGAATCGTCGAGTTTATTCCTATAAACCCATCGTGTACCAATGACGGTGCGGTCATTTGGACGTGGCACAAGATGCCAAACTTTGTTTCTCTCATACTGCTCTAGTTCTTCTTGCATAGCACCTATCCAATCTGCATCACTAAGAGCAACTTTGACATTACTCGGCTAATGGCCGAGAGAAAGCGAATGAAACAAGCGAAATTATTTAGAGAACGACGAGTTTGTACTCCCTTTTGTATATCAGAAATGATAGAGTCAAGTGGATGCGAGCTTTGGTGTTTCCACTTCTTAGGGACAAAAGGTAATCCATGAGTATTCTGACTCTCTTCTGTGGTTTCCTCTGGAACCGCAGTTTCTTCTCCTGTTTCAACCGTTGTGGCTTCAGTGCCACTGGAAACACTTGCGTTTCCCCCTGAACTGGACCCTGGGTCACCTGTTTCCTGTGGAACCGCAGTGTGTTCTGTGAACTCCTGCGTTTCTGGATGCGTTTCTTCCGTTTCTGGCTCAGCAAAATCGAAGGGTACATTGTTATCAGCGTTATTTTGGACAGTTGCTTCTGGAAATAGCACGTTTCCAGCATCATTCTGATTGTTGTCCTCTGGATTTGCAGCAACTTCTGCGTTTCCATGAGCTGTAACTTCATCATCTATCCCTTCAAGATTACCTTCATCATTCACGATTTCTGGTGGATCTTGACGAGTCAAGCGAAAATCTGGATCATCTTTATCCTCCTCATCCTGCGCATACTTTTCAAAGATGTCAGTTTCGTCAAAAACCACATGGACACTTTCCTCGACAACCATAGTTCTTTTGTTGTAGACTTTATATGCCTTGCTATGATTAGAGTATCCAAGAAAAATAGCCTCATCACTTCTAGGGTCGAATTTTGACAATTGATTTTTTCCATTATTATGAACAAAACATTTGCTTCCAAAAACGCGTAAGTGAGAAATGTTAGGTTTTCGACCACGAAGTAATTCATATGGCGTTTTCTTAAGAATAGCTCTAATCGTAACACGGTTATGAATATAGCAAGCCGTATTCACGGCTTCGGCCCAAAAGCTACGGGGAAGTCCACTACATAAGAGCATGGTGCGAGCCATGTCCTCTAAAGTACGGTTCATGCGTTCGACAACACCGTTTTGTTGAGGTGTCCTAGGAGCGGAGAAGTTGTGCCCCACCTCTACCTCTTCGATAGTTTATAAAAGCATGGTTGTCGAACCCAGTACCGTGGTCGGTCCTAATGGACACGAGCTTAACATCAAGCCTATTTTCAACCAATTTAATTAAGCACTCGAATTCATCAAAAGTTTCAGTTTTGGTGCTCAAAAATATTGGCCAAACATATCTTGAATAATCATCAACAATGACAAAAACGTACCTTGCACCTCCTCTACTTCTTACCTTCATGGGACCACAAAGATCCATGTGTATTAGCTCAAGAGGTCGCTTGGTACTTACCACTTTCTTTGGTTTGAACGAAGCTCTTACTTGCTTGCACCGAATGCATGTATCACAAACCTTCTCACGATCAAACTTTATGGAGGGTAAACCTTCCACAAGATTCTTAGATCTCAACATATTCAGCAAAGAACTACAAGCATGTCCGGCTCTTTTATGCCAAAGATCGGGGTCATTAAGAGTAACGCTCAAACAAGTAAAAGAATCTTTAGATAAAGACTTAACATCAAGGACATACACGTTTTTAAGGCGATGTCCTTCCAAGATAACTTTACTAGATCCCTCAATTATGACCCGGCAAATATTTGAGTGAAATACGACTTTGTTGCCACGGTCACAAAATTGGGATATACTTAGGAGATTGTGTTTTAGTCCGTCGACTAAATACACATTCTTGATGGAAAGGGAGGGAGACATACCTATTGTGCCGACACCAACAATCTTACCTGTCTTGTTGTCTCCAAAGGTTACGCTTCCTCCATCATAGGCCTCCAGTGAAAGGAATTGATTCTTGTCTCCGGTCATATGTCGCGAGCGACCTTGTCTAAGTACCAATAGCTGTTTCCTTTCACCTTGACCTGTAAACGCATTATTCTTGAGTTCTAGGTACCCAAGCTAGGTTGGGTCCTCTCTTGTTAGTCACACAAAAAACTTGGTCCTTTCGAACCCAAAACATTTTGGTGACTTTTCCTTTGATCAATCTCTTGACAGCAACATGTGTTTCTTGACGTTTCTCATCAGTTTTAGTGGAAGAACTACACGTTTCTTTAACAGGTTTTGCGTTTCTGGTGAGGTTCACTTTTAATTCATTCGAAGATTCACTCATATTTTTAACAAAGTTCACGTTTCTAGTGACATCTTCATCGAATTTTTCACAAGCCTGTTTGAAATGTCCTGTTTTACCACAATAATAACAAATCATATATTCCGGAAGGTCTACATATTTACGTTTCCTAAAATCTCGTTCCCAAGGTTTAGGATTGCATTTAGAATGATCCCTACGACTATACAAAACCTAGACCCAATTTTAAGTTATTATCCGTCTGTTCAGTCAAGAATTTGCTCACGCGAGAACTAGTTTCCCATTTGTTACTGAATTTCAAAGCATGTTTCAACCTCTCATTTAAAGACACAACTTCTTTTGAAAGATTTTCACAATTAGAGACCGAATTATCCAACTCAATGTTAACTTTGTCCAAATATGACTGAAGTGTCATAGTGAGTTTACTGATTTCGATGTTGTGATTAGTCTTTAGGTGTTCTAGTTCATCCGAATGTTGTTTGAAGATTAAATCGTGATCTAAATCACACGTTTCGAGGAATCGTCGAAATTTTTAGTTTGCTTCACACGCATCAAGATTTCGTTCATTTAAGACATGTAACTCATCCGTTAAGGCAACAATTCTTTCACTTAGGGATTCATTTTCAGTCTTTAAGGATTCATTTTCAGTTCTCAAATCTTTAGCGTTAGATTCCCATTGACCTTTAAATTTAGCGATTCTATCCAACTTTTCTTTTAGAAACGCATTTTCTTCGGCTATCTCCACGATTTGTTCTTTAACATCAGTTAACTCTAGACCTTGTTCATGACACGTATCAAGAGTTTGTTCAAAGTACTTAATGAGAACGTTGCGTTTAAGACTAGGAAGATCCTTTTTAAGTTCAAGACAACTTACCTCAGCGTCGTCGGTTAGATCTTCAATATCAGGAAACCCAGCGTTTCCCATTAGGCAAAGATCCGTTTCTCCTGGAGCCTTACGATTTATCATGTCGATACTAAGGCTACTCAAGCACAGATGTGCTTCCTCATCCTCCTCATCATCTTCAAAGTCCGAAGGGTCAAGTTCACCCCAACAAGATGCCGCCATAACCTTTCGGTAATTATCTTGTTTCTTTTCTCGTTGGTTCTTGGACTTGATATCCTTCCAAGAGGGGCACTCTTTTATGACATGATCAGAGGCACCACACTTGTAGCAATTTCGATTTGAAGAGGAGTTTTTCGAGCTATTAGATTTCTTTGAAAAACCAGATTTATCTTGTTGTGGTTTATTCCACATTTTCTTAAACCGACGAGCAAACGCAGCCATTTCCTCTGAATCATCGTCACTATCACTAGAGGCGGCTTTTAAGACTATACCCTTGTTCTTACTAGGCTCACTTGTGCGTTTATTGAGGATTAACTCATGTGCCATAAGTGAGCCCATCAGATCTTGGTAAGTTAGTTTTGACAAGTCTTTTGCCTCCTCGATAGCAGTTACCTTAGGTTGCCATTTATCACTTAGGCTCCTAAGGACTTTACGAATCCTTTTCTCAGTTTCAATCTCGCAGCCTAAGTTTCGCAACTCATTTGTCAATTTTGAGAATCGTGCAGACATGCTATTGATACTCTCATCCTTAGTCATAGTAAAGGACTCATATTGTTGAGTGAGCATGTCTATACGTTGATTCTTAACTTGAGAATTTCCCTCATAGGCAAGTTCTAGGGATTCCCAAAGTTCTTTGGCATCAACACAAGCGGAAAAGCGGTGGAACTCATTGGGAGAAATGCAGTTTTGAAGGAAAGACAAGGCTTTCGCATTCTTTTACGCTACGCCTCTTCCTCAAAGTATAGTTTAAAACACTCTTTAATCGCTTTACCCTCTTTATCAACAGTTGTTATAACATGAGGGCCAGCGAGGATAATTTTCCAACAATCCCAATCATATCCTTGGATATATTGGGAAGCCAATTGTTTCCATGATCCGTAGTCAGAACCGTCAAAGACGGGACATTTTGGATGTCTGGAATCCATAGAGAAATAAAGTAAAGTAACAAAAAGACGAAACGATCAGCCTCTTTGCGGTGTGGCAATCAAGAGCACGAGTCTCTGATACCAATTGAAGAGTCTATGGATCCGAGTTTAAGGGAAAAGTACCCAAGAGGGGGGGTGAATTGGGTGCTTGAAAACTTTTTCTAGTTTTCAAGACTAAATGATTTATCACGTTTCTAAGACTTAGAATTAATTACGTTTAATTCAAGTCTGCTGGAAACGCTGAATGATCTTGAGAAATCATTTGGAAACGAGAGCAGTTGTTTGGAAACGAGTGGAAACGTGATAAATTAAACTTGAAAATGTAAAACGAAAGTAAGTACGTGGGTTTTGAAGTGGTTGATCTCACACTCCAGACCTACGTCCACTATTCTCTTATTAATATATTAGTACCTACTCAGGATTACAATATATTAATCTCTACAACTCTTTCAAGTTGCACTCTTTCTCTCAAGTAAAAGAAAGCTAATTGTGTCTCGACAATTGTTCACAAGAGAACGAATATGAGACGGTGCTAGCACAATTGACTTGAGTAACAATTAAACAACACGAGATCACGTTTCAAAAGGCCTTTGTAAAAGTTTTGCAAATAAAAACAATGAATGCTTAAAACAGATTTGCAAAATGCTTAGATTAAAAATTAAAGCTCGAAAAGGTGAGAAATGATTTCTGAAAAATTGATCTTAAATAGAAGTGAAAATATCTTGAACAAAATCTTTTCTAAAACTGAAACCGAATAGAAAGGGAAGTATTATTTCAAAGAGATTTTGTTTCCTAAGAATAAGGAGCAATATTCTTCAAGATATCTTTCAACTCAAGACAAGTATAAAATCATTCTTAAAATATTGTAAAAGATATTTCTGAAG
The DNA here is from genome assembly GCA_023091065.1 of Dianthus caryophyllus. Classification (NCBI taxonomy): domain Eukaryota; kingdom Viridiplantae; phylum Streptophyta; class Magnoliopsida; order Caryophyllales; family Caryophyllaceae; genus Dianthus; species Dianthus caryophyllus. The sequence goes on along the minus strand of CM041518.1, from coordinate 11,829,869 downwards.
ATAATAGTTATAAAGATCAGATTTCACTAAAATATCTTTTTCAAAACAGATTTTCGAAATAGGCCTTTTGTGCGTTTCTGGCGAGGACACAGGAAACGCAGCATGGTTCCAGTGTCTTGTTGTGGAAACGTGTGTTTCCAGCAACGCCACTGCAACTTTTGAGTGAAACGTGGGATTATCTTGTTGTTTTACCATTACCCTTGTCATTACAAGGACTATATGAATACATTAAGAACTAGTGCTTCATGAGACGCTATATAGCCTTGATTTGATTCGCGTTTCCCAACAAAGACGCTTGATTCTTGCTTGGATGTTTCACAACCTACTAAGTATCATAAACACTAACAACAGATTATAGTATAGTAACAAAAATCAAGGACATCATCAAAACATCACGACGAGGTCGAGTCAACAGGAAGGTTAAGGGTCATACCCAACTAATAACCCCTACTTTAAAACAGAGTCATAATGCCTTTATCTCGTAAGCAATTGGCCGTGGGCTGCGCAAAAACGATTCATTATACTTTACCAATCACTTTTCATGCATGGAAATGATTGTTGTAGTATTCCAAGCCTCAGAGAATATTTTGTTTGATTTGTTGGTGTAGTTTTGGATAAAAGGAAACTTTTGGTTAGGGGGGTAAAGGGTTAATTTGTTTGGCAGATGTTTACATGTGAAAGATTTGTTATGGTGTTGATTGTCGAGTACAAAGTAATGCGACAATTTTTATCTAAAGAGTTAAATGCCATCACCAATATGTGAAAATTTTCGATTAGAAAGAAAATATTCCAGTGAAGTGTTAACTAAGATCAACCACCAATCAAAATTGGTATAAAGAGCTCAAATTTATTCATTGTATGCACAATTTTCTTTTCCTGGGAATTAATGTCACAAGTTGCGCACATAAATAGATGAACAACAAATATAGACGACTAGAAAACCATGATTATATTCAATTGTGCTACTAATATGTAGGGAGATTAATTTGGACCTAGTCCGTATTAGTTACCATCAGCAAGGAAGATTCGGTATGCATTTCAACGGTCCGGCAAAGCGAGTCATTCGCCCTGTAAATCTTCCTGGTATGCTCTTAATCATCCATTTTCCATATTTTGTTGTTTGAAGGCTTCCCGATTGTTGGAAGGTTGCGCCATTTAGGAACACGTCAGCGTATGACGTCCATGTCCCGCTATCCCATGGTGAGTCCGGATTCATCCTGTGCGTCACCTGCAAAAAAAAATCGACACATGTTTGAAAGGTCGGAACCAACTCAACCAAAAGTTTAAACTGATACATTAAAGTGATTACATTACCTCCTTAGCAAAGTTGTTGTCGGGGGCGATAAATCGGTTTCCTTCGCTGATGATGGTAGGATTTTGGCTTCCACCAATGGCGTACATCTCCCAATGAGTGTAGTCGTTATTAACAACATGGAAGAAACCCCATCTACACCTAGGCATTCTTTGGACCATACCCTTGCCAAAATGTGTGTATGCAATTGTTATTTGCATGTTTCTGTCCATATAATCGGTATCCCTTGCCCCAAATAAAAATACCTGTCGTAAGTAAAATCACCGTCAAACACTTAATAAATATACTCGATAATTTTATTTTGGGTTATTTCATAGGAATAATCCAAACTAAGCATACTCTTCTCATTTTAATCCGAACTATCGTTTAACCCAAAATAATCCCAATTATAACACTATTTAACCCACATTGCACTTACCTTATAATTGACCTTTTATTGCTGGTTAAGCAACAAGTCACTCGTGGGACCCCTTCTTTATTCTCATTGACTGCACTTGTTTTTTCTCCTCTACGTAGATGCACACTTATTTTTTAAAAATATCCGCAGTACCCTCAAGTTTAATGAAAACCATCTAAAATACCCAAAATGGTCTAATCTGCCTTTACTGAATATTTAATTTACGCATTTTTTGTTCTTTTTATAGCAATAAATTGCCATGCCATTTATATAGTACCTTTTACACAATTATAAACATATATTTTTTCACAAATTTGAGTTGTTTAAAAACCTATGTTTTTAGTAGTTTGGGTATTTTGTACACATTTTGTTAAGTTCAAGGGTACCATCAATTTTTTTTAAAAACTAAGGGTATCACGTAGAATTCGAAAAATACGGGGGTACCATGTATGATGCTAAGGTATTTTCACAAATCTTCAAATTTCTACTTCTACAACGTTTTAATCCTCAATATTTTGTGGGCTTTGTTTTGTAAGCTTTTATTATCGACAATTAAATGAAGCACCACAAAAACCAACAAGGAGGTGGGTGAAAGACCCTTGACCTGGTTGGTGGTCAATACAACGGTTAGGGCGACCGGGGAATGGTGAGGCGGCAGTGACAACAGCGGTGACGAGCACAACAGTAGACTTGACGAGAACGACAAAAAGCTTGAAGGGCGGTCTCCTCGTCTTCTCATCTCACCGTTGCAAGCCTCTATGACCACTATGGCCGCCACCTTTCACCTCCTTAACCACCATAAATGCCACCACCTTCTCCATAAACCTCACCACTTGGTTAATTAGTTTCGATTTCAACTCAATTAAAGAAAATAATCTTAAGTTTTAATGGTTGTAAACTTGTGGTAAATGTTATTTATTCTTTTGTTATTGGTTTGAGTTTGTGTTGTTTGTATTTAACTATATTTGCCATTAAAATGGAGTTCAAAGAACTGGAATTGTCAAAAGAAACCGGCTGCACAAGTTACCCTTCCATGAGTTTAGTGTGAGTTAAATGATAGTATAGTTAGGATTATTTTGAGTTAAACGGTAGTTTGGATTAAAATGAGAAGGGGAGGCATAGTTTTGATTATTCTAGTGAAATAACCCTTTTATTTTTTAAAAAGTCTTGTACTCCTTTTGTCTCAGTCATTTGTTACATTTCTCTCAAGTTTCCCTCACAAAAAAGTTAAAGTGTAAATAATTCAATAGAATAGAAGGAGTAATACATTGTCGTAACACTTGTGTGGTTATTTCCTTGACAGTGTTTTCTTAAATTTTAAATTATTATCTAGTAAATTTAAAAGTAACCTATTTTACAACATTTTTATTTTCAAAATAACCCATAATATGTCCTTTTTTTTCTACTAAATTTTTATATGTTATTTTTATAACATAATCCCTTTTAACACACCGTACCCAATATCGAAATATGCCACTTAAAAATCTAATATTCAAATCCTTAAAAAAGGATTTTGCAAGTGTATGATTGCCATTTTTAAGTAGTAAATTCTTATTGAAGTGTGCAATTGACATTTGTTGTATTTTGAACGATTATAAGTAGAAAAGAATAATTCTAAGAGTCCTAAAATAACGGTAAATAAAATAGGGTTATTTAACAGGAATAAAACAAACTATCACTATTCTTCTCCCAATAATACATACTATCAATAATCCCGCAATAATACAGACTATTATACCTCTATTCTTAAAATAAACTTTGGTAACTTGACACCGGAAGAACCGGTAAAAATGAAATTAAATGAAGAGGAGAGTAAAATTTGTCATTCTCACTCACTTCGTTTGTTTGCTTTCCTCTTTACTTAATTTCAAAACTCTTCAAAAAATCATCATCATCTTCATCAACTTTTCAATCCTCATCTCCATTTTCATCCCAAATCAATGAAGCTCGCCTTGAAGATCATCAACAATGGTGTTTGAGTTAATAGGGAAACGATTTTAGGAAAAGTTTGGTCGTTTGTTCAATATTTACCTAAGATCGACGCAAAATGGTATTGTTCTTTCCTAATTTTGCTTAAATTTGCATTTGTAAACCTTAATTTAGTGCAATTAGATGAATTTATTAGAAAAAAAATCCCGATTTGAAACCCTAATTATTTCGATTTTTTTTGTTATTTTTTCGCTTTCTCTGCATGTGTGAGAATTTGGTTTGTAATCTCCTTTTATGGTAATATTGTAGGTGAACTTCAACAATAGTATAACCTTCAAGGTTTTCAATTTTGAAGCTTAGTTGGTATAAAAATGGAGGAGTTGTAATAATGAAGAAGACAAGATGCTACAACGTCTATATTAGAAAATATAGGGGTCCCACAACATTTACCGGAACCAAAAGGTAAGAAAACGGTCATATTTTATATGGTACTATTTTGAGAATATAGGTATAGTAGTTTGTATTATTACGGGATTATTGATAGTATGGATTAATTATTGGGAGAAAAATAGTGATAGTTTGTATTATTCCTGTTAAATAACCCAATAAAATATTCTAAATCTATCAATGCATTTGCCATAAATCAGATTAGATTTACCACCTAATTGATCAATATTTTTTATATTTTTTGTTTGGGGATAATCACTTCTAATTTTATTCGTCTTTCGTTGTTTATACGGAGTGATTGAACTTTTAGAGCTAAAATTCACATGAAGTATTATGTGTGGCTTAATTGCATAACTTTTCATGAAACAAATCCAAAAGATAAGGGTGGGTTGAAAAAATTAGGAAAAACCAATATAATAAAGGATTATTTTACAAAAATAATCCAAACTATTAATGATCTTTTCAAAATAGTTCGAATTATTGTTTATCTCAGAATAAACTCGACTTTAATAATTATCTTCTCAAAATAATCTATTATCAAAATTTTCATTCTCAAAATAATCTCAAATAATAATTTCATATAATTTACTTTGAGAAGATAACTATTAAATGTTGGTTTATTTTAATATAAACAATAGTTTAGTTATTTTGATAAAATTATCAATAAGTTGGATTATTCATGTGAAAAAATCCTATAATAAAAATACCTTGTCATGGTTAGTCATGTGGCAATTGGAAATGGTAATAGCCGTTGACCCTTGGATAGCGTCAATGATTCCATCAGCACACTTCGAGAAGGAGCAATGATCAATCCAAATGTGGTGAGCTCCAAAGATGGATATGGCATCACCATCACTCACGGTCCGAAATCCTAAATGTGCCTCCGAGTCTCTAATCATACCGCCTGAGCCCGGGACTATATTTCGGAATTTAAGGCCATGGATGATTACATTATGAACATATTGTAGGGTGAAACCGGCACCACCTTCAATGACCACATTTGCACCTCTCCCATCTATGGTTTTATGACTAGTTATAATTAGCTCTTGGTTGAGCCTAATGGTCATGTGAGTAGAGAATATGATCCATAGTGGCCCGTCCCGTGTCACTGCATGCCGTAGGGTTCCGGGTTTAGGGTTTGCCATGTCATCATCAGATGAGTCTGTCACGACATATCTTTTTCCCAAGATTCCCCCTGTGGTGCCGGACCCAAACCCCAAGGCGCACTTGGCTAGCCTCTTTCTGTTCTTTGCCCAGTTAGCCCGGCACCTCCAGCATTGATCAATTGGATTTGTGTATAGGCAAGTACGTCTATATTTCCTTGCTAAAACTCTTCGTGTACTATTCATTCCTCCATTCTTCAGGAGCCTGTGTAAATGAATTCAGTATGTGAAAATGTTTAACCGTAGCGATTTAGTAAAAAGGACAAGCATCAAATCTTTAATTAGATTGTTAAAAGTTTAAATAGTGGACTATAAAATTGATCATCTTAAGAGACTTAAGTAATTAATCTTATTTATCATAATATGTAAACAAGTTAAATATGTCACACACGAGACGTGACCCTATATTTTTACAAATTCATATTATGTTACATAAAACTCGACAATACTCAAATTGCACAATTGGACAAATATCACATGACAAACACAACCATTTGAAGTGCCAAAATAATTGCAAGACAACAATCTGTGACGTTAAAAACAAACACATATATATAATGGTAATTTCGCATAAAATGTAAAAACTTTGATTTTTTTTATTATTAGTTTTCTTTTTTGTGAGAATGTTGTATAGGTTTAATGGTGGTTTGTCATAAAATGTGACTAATGCTATGATCATTGAAGGATTTGAATCGGTCACAATCATTGAATTAAAAGATGGGCACATATAATAATTTACGAATAAAGTCACATACATTCTAGCTCGTAAGTTGATGTGATTAGTGACATTGAAAGGGTGAGGATGATATGCGGCTTTGTTACGTATGGCAGCTTCTTTGGCTCTGTTTTGCCAATATCCGTCTAATTCCCATGTATTATTTTGAGCTAAAATTGATGTTACATACGATAGAAAACATAGGAGAAGAAAGAAAACTTTCTTCCCCATGTTTTTTTTATTATTAATAATAAAGTTGAATTAACCACCAAATTGATTTTTAACTTGATAGAATAATGATGGTTAATTCAACTATTATCGTAAATGATGTAGAAAATCTAGCATCATTTATTTTGGATTTAAAATGTCTTAAATATAGATCAAGCTAACATGGTGGTAATTAATAATATGCACCAATTAATGATTGGTTGGAGAGAGTTGTAAGAAGATTACCTATCAGTATTTTTAGATTACTATCACTTAAATTCTTTCATCAACCGACACCCATCTTGACCTCTATCACTCCACCCCGTCACGATTATTGCTTTTTTTTTTATCCCCACTGGAATTGATTGCTGAAATTGACAACTCATTCTAACACATCACTTTAAATTCAACCACTCTAATAACTGACGGTCCTAAGTCGTATGCCGCAAATTAACAATTTATAACTCTTAAATCCTAATACTAAACAAATAGTAAAGTCTAAGAAGTAATTAACCACGTGAATAAGGCTAATCGAATTCAAGCAAAGCGCAGATGAAAAACAAATATAAAGTAACAAGGTAACTAGTAACCAAAGGGGGGTGTTTTGTGGAATTACTAAACTAATCAAACTTGAATACTAGAGCAAATAAAGAGAATGGAAAGGATGAAATATAAGATACTAGTTGAATGGCCCGTGCGATGCACGGGTGTTAAAACATTGATTTTTATTTTTTTGGTGGTTGTGTGTCTTTCAATACAATTTTGTTGATTTTTTTACAATTTTGGTTGTGTTTTTTTGTGGTTTATGTCGTATTCGGGATTTTTCTTTTTCTTTTTATTATTCATTATTTCATCCGAAATAACAGAAATCATAATATTTCTTCTTCAATTGATTTTTTGAGCACATGATTTAGTTTGACTATTAACTGAAATGATGTCAAATATTATTTGTCGTTTTACAGAAGAGATCGTTTCATTTTAAAATATGTTACGGAGTATTTATTTATTATGGTTATGGCAAAAGTTTCTGTTGTAAAAAGATGGACAATCGTGATAGTTCTTGATGTTTTGCTGGTTTCTCACAATATGTCGTTAGTTTGTATTATTATATGCTTTTTATAATTTATCCTTTACTTTGCACTGCACTACGCAAGAGTCACACTAACTAAGCTCATCACCCTATTTTATTTTATTCTTAATCATATACTCCAGTATTAATTATCTTGACCTATATATATCCTACAATACAAATTGTTCTGACATAAATCATCGACCTAATCATCTTTTTACTTTTTCTACCCCTTCTAAATTTCTTCTTTTTGTTTTTTATCATCAAATCTTATAAATTTTCTTTTTTATTCAATTAATAATTATATGATAAATATTATTAATTTTACCCCTTCTTAAATAGATTAAACAATTTGTAGACATAAAGTTAACCTAAAAATTAATTAATTTTTGCCAAAGTTACACGTGGTGCATAAACCACATCCTCACCTTTTTAGAATTATAAAATTAAATTAAAATCAATCCATCTTCTTTCTTTTCCCAAACCTTCATCTTCACAAGGCCTTCAATAAAATTATTCGACCCCCTTTTTTGTTTCCTTATTTATCATCACCAAGATCAACACATTTTCACTCTCAGTAGTTGTAATGCTTTTAAAGCCCATGCGATGCACGGGTTTCAATAATGTGTATTTAATAATTTATTCATGATTTATCGCTTTTTAATTTGGATTCAAGATAAATATTAAAAAAATCAATAAATATGAAGAAGGGTTATTGATATCATGTTCATTGTAATATATAAAAAAATATTGAGGAATATAGAATTATATAAATGTAAAATGTTTATATAAATTTGTACAGTTTTTAGCTTATTTATGAATTATGATATTAAGTTGTCGTTATTATTTTCATAGTATTTGTATTTCATTACTAATTATACCTAAATTTTCTTAGTAACCTTGTTTGTGACTTTAGTTGATTAATTTTATATTCCTATACCCCTTTAACTATGATTTCTTCTCTTTGATGCACGATAAATTAGTTTGAGATTGTCTCAAAGAAGACTTAGCTTTGAATTCAACTTTTTTTTAGAAGAGTTTTATTTAAATATTTGTACCTTATAGAAAAAAAATTAATTGCTTTAAATTTTATTAGATTATAAAAATATTATTTTTATAAATTATCAAATAATTATGGTAACCGTTACCCATGAGCTGTTCAATTTATATGAAGAAGTAAATGTATCTTGTTGAAAATAATATAATAAACTTAATTTCCATAATATTAATCTTAATATTTTTGGGTAAGTTTTTATTCAAATTATTTAGAGAATTGATTACTTTGAATAATATATTGAAAAATGTTAATGGGTAGTCGTATGAAATTAAGGAAATTATCAAATGATTATTTTTCTTAGATTATCAAATAATTATGGTAGTTGCTCACTTTGATTAATAAGTAATTTTAAAAATATTTTTAATTATCAATAATAATTTATAACCTAATTTAATGGTAATATATTATACGAATAATATAATTGTATATTACCGACTTTATACTTTTGAATGTAAAATTTGGGTATTTTGTCCAAAACTACCGTATTTATGCTACATTTATTTTTTAAAAATGGAAAGTATTGCCTTAATTATTTTTATTTTGGAAAAAAACTATCAACATTCATCTACGCCATGTAAATTAGTTTTTTATTATTTTTTTTTCCGTCATTTTCAAATGCTCTTCTACAAAACTGACATTAACTATTAAATCAAAACTTAATACGATGAAACTAATTAAAAAGTCAAACATTATGAATTATACTCGTAAAAAAATATCATATAACGATAAATAATGACTTTATTTGATATATGACAATCAATAAATCTTGTATATCTATTTTATCTTTCATGTTACATATAGTTTTGCTATTGGTTTTGTAATCAAGTTTATTCAATGAGAACAAAAAATCTTGAATTTAAAATATAATTCTACAATATATACAACGGAAAAAAGGATCATCACCAATTCAATCAAGCTATGTTTAAATAACAAACATGGTAATTAAAAAATATAAATCAAATACACCGTAAAAAATAGAAATAACGCAAATCGTACTCATAACAAAAACATACTAAACTAAAACTAATACTTAAGAAGATCAAACTAATTTTTTTATGTATATATAAATAAGCATGAATTGTAAATTAATTAGTGAGATTTGATTTGAATCATTTTATCTTTAAGATCCTACGGTTGAGATTTAGATGTAGGATTTAAAAAGATAGGTTGGACTTACATAATTCTATTTGAATGTATAAAGAGGATTTAAGACACACCTAAAAATTATCTAATGTATGATAACTAAATAAGGAAATTTTTTAGATTATTTTTTTAGTTTTATAAAATTAGAAAAATGGTAAGTCTTAATATTATTGATTTTTTTTTTTTTTATTTCCAAGTCTTAATTTTTTTTTAGGTAAGTTTTTGTTTAAGTTGTATAGAAAGATAATTACTTTATATTAAATTTCTTTTTTAGGAGAGATTTTCTTTTAATTTTATAGAAAACTAATTTCTTTAAATTTTGTTAGATTATCAAGATATTATTTTTATTAAATAATCAAATAAGTATGATAAGTGTTACTCAATATCTCTCCAATTTATATGAAAATGTAAGTGTATCTTATGAAAATTAAAATAAAATACTATTTTTCCTAATGTGAGTCTTAATATTTTTAAGTAAGTTTTTATAGAGAACTAAAATAATTTGAAAAACATTAGGAAAGAGGCTAAAGGTTAGTATTATAACAATAGGAAAAACGCTGGTCTCAGTATTTTTCAGCTTACTTTTTTTGTTCTTTAAATTTTGGTGAAAGTTAATTGCTCTTAATTGAATTTATTTCTAGAAGAGTTCTTCTTTTAATTTTATACAAAACTAATTGTTTTGAATTTATTAAATTATCAAATAGTTATTTTTTATTACATTATCAAATAATCATGATAAATGCTGTTCACTTTTATTAATAAGTAATTAAAAAATATTTTAATCATCAATAATAATGTATATACAAATTTAATAAATTATGGTATGGACACTCTATAGCAAAACTCTCTTTTATGTAGATATATATAGATATGAAATATATAGTTTGATTTCGAATTATAAAAGAATTAAAAGAAAAACATTAAAAGGGGATAGTAAAAAATAAAAATTTGAAAATTTGTCATCAAACTAATACACCATGTTCATTCTTTTTATACCTAATTTTCAGCTATTACCATACAAAATTGACATGAACAATCAAATCAAAACTTAATACGATGAAACTAACTAAAAGATCAAGTATGATGAACAGCACATATTATTATACAACAATAAATAATGCTTTGATATGAAAATAAGATAATCAAGACATCATGTATATCTCTTTACCTTCACGATACATATTCGATTGATTTTGTATTCAAGTTTATTCAATGAAAGTACTTCGGATCTTGAACTTAAAATATAAATCTGCAATATACAAAGGGAAAAAAGATCATTATGAATTCAATCAAGCTATGGTTAAATAACAAACATGATAATTAAGAAATAAACCTTTTCAAAATTAATACACATATCAAATCAAATACACGTAAAAAAATAAAAAAAAACACAAATCGTAATCATATTTAAAACATAATAAACTAAAACTATTTAACCCGGTACCTTGGAAGACAAAGCTACAGTTTTTGATATATATATACACACAAAAAAGGTTTGAAGACTTACCTAAAAAAATATCTTATGTATTATAATTAAACAAATAAATTATGTGTCATATAATTGTTTCTTTCCAATTTTTTATTTTATTGAATGCGAATTATTTAATCTATTTTTCAAATGATTTTTTTTTTATCTTATGTATTATAATTAAACAAATAAATTATGTGTCATATAATTGTATCTTTCCAATTTTTTATTTTATTGAACGCAAATTATTTAATCTATTTTTCAAATGAATTTTTTTAGTGGATGAAATACTTTGATATTTATAGTCATTTGATAGCATTTTTCGTTTCGAAAGTAATGATGTTATTTTTATATTATTTCGACAAATATATTTTATGAAACATAATAATCAAAGACTTAGCTAAAAACTTTCTAATGTTTCATAATTAAATAAGGGAATTATTTCTCATATAATTATTTCTTTCCAAATTACTATATTTTCACAATTTAATTTATTTTTTTAATGTAATTTTATGATTGGCCTAAATCTCCTTGAATTAAGGAGAGCTCTCGAAAAAAGCCTCTTTTACTTATATATATTGATTAAAAGGTCTCAACTCAAGTTAATATCCGCGGTTTAAAGTTAATCGATCACAGTTATCCGGTTCTAACTTATATTCTTGACTACCTTATCGTGAATCACGCGATTCTAATCCTCCTTATGTTTAGCTAATTAAAACGTATCCCGTTCTTAACTAACCCTAACCAAAAGACAATCTCAACGTATCCCGTCCAAGATTTAATCACTCAGCAGCTTTAATGACAAGAGAATCGATAAGGAACAAATAGCACATACAATCCAGTTGTACTTTAGATGTTATGAAAATCGCTCCTAGGAATAAATATCAACGTATCCCGTTCAACAATTAAACCTAGTTGTTACTAGTGTTAAGTTAATCAACGTATCCCGTTCAACTAACAAAACTAACAATTACGCAATTAATCGGACGACTAGTTGTACACCTAGCAATCACAAATCAATCTCGCAAATAATAATTAAAACCAAACAATAATCAATAATCAAGAATAAAGATAAGAACTTTCAAACTCACAATTAAAATCAAACCGTTTCAATCGCTTGAATTGAGAATAGAGAATTAGTTACTCATGACCGACGGTTACAAAATCTCCAAAAGTTTCAATCTTGAATCTCCAAAAACTTGAATGAAAACTAAAACTAGATCTCCCACTAATGATAGATGATGATGAATAATATACTAAAACTAGGTTAAGTCTAATATATAATAGCCTAAATTAAGTAAAGTATATTTTTAAGTAATTATAAAACAATCCGGACTTTCCAAAAATCATAACACACGCGACCAACTGGCTCGCGCGTAGCTCGCGTGTAGCTCGAATGTAGCTCAATTTTAGCTCAATTTTGGTCGCGCCTTGCTCGCGTGCTGCTCGAATGTAGCTCGCGTGTGGCTGGTCAGAAAGTTCTGCTTTCATACTTTCTAACGCGCGACCAACATACAACCCAGAGCTTGCGTGTAGCTTGTGCCTATACTTCAAAACTCCGCCTTCTCATGGCTTTCGTTCCACGAGCTAACTCGACACATATACTACCATTTGGACCACAAAATACCTGTAAAAACAACTCAAATAACACATACTAAACTCATCTCATCAATAACTAAAAGAATAAGACCAATTTTACCAAAACCATGATAAACATCGATGAACCACCATTGTGCAACCACCTCGAGGTACGTCCAAGTCCTATGATCTCGATCTGCCCTCACCGATGACAATCGACTGATTTTATGATATAGTTTGAAATCTCTCTTTTCTCGCCCATATTTCAATATTTATCACCGCACCTTGAAACCTAATCATAACACTCTCGAAACGTAACTCAAATTTTTCAAAAGTTTTTAACACTAAACTAGTGGTGCGGCCCGTGAAACTCACAGGCGGGAAAAAGTTATGTTTAAGCTGGATTTTGAACATTCAATTTGATAAAAATATTACGAAGTTTCGATGTTATTTTCAAACTTGGTATGCATTTCCTTTTGAGCTTTATTGTTTTTGTTAAGTAATGTTATGTTTAGACGTGTGAGTTTGAATGGAAAGGGTTATAAGTGACTTCTCATATCTGAGCGAAGAATGGAGAGTGAATGTGTAAGTAATGACCGAGTAATTTTTTTAAGTCTCTGGGATAATAAAAGTATCAGAAACCTTGAAAAAAAAAATCATGATGCACATACTCCCTCTTGTTGTTAATGTTCTTCTCACTTTAATATTATACTCTTCATACCTAATAAAAAGTGGGAGGAACAAAATAAATGGGAGAGAATATTCTAGAAGATACTCACGAATCTCATATGATTACTTTTTTTTTTTTTTTTTTTTTATTTTTTTTTTTTTTGTCATAAGAAATGCAATTCAATTATATATGTACCATCATTCAAATACACATGGGATAGAACCTAATAGCATAAACAAATATGATGTACTCCCCCATTTCAGTGCGTTTGCTTTATTTTGTGACAGGAATATAAAGTACATGTTAACAATAATTGATTGTGACAGATGTAGTAGTTGTAATTGGTACAGGGCCGACTTTTAGCCCGTGCGGTCCGTGCGGTGGCGCAGGGCCCCCAATTTTTAGGGGCCCAATAGCGAAATACTAACTGTTATACGGAATATATATGACTAAGTAATAGTTATAGATTAAAGAATTAGGATTGGCCTAGTGGTAGATGCCTTCCCTTGTGACTTGCACATCTCATGTTCAAGTCTTCTAGTAGGCATTTTCCTTTCTTTTTTTCCATTTTTTTTTTCCAATTATTTTGTTAGCACTCTTCTTCCATTTTGAATGACTTCATTTTATTATTTTGTTAAAATTTTATTTGAGTTTTACATGAAATGAGGACCCCTTTAAGTTTTCTCTCGTATCATAAGATCCAATTTTTTTATATTGCTATCCATTTTTTGTCAAAAAAATTTTATCGACACACTTTATTTTGGTAATTTAATACTTTAATTTATCATTAGTTTACGATTTACGATACATAATATTGTATGAAATTAATTACGTATTCAACTAGAAAAAAAGGGCCTCATTTCAAGTTTCGCACAGGGCCCCCGAAATCTCAGAGACGGCCCTGAATTGGTACAACATAATTCCCACGAGAAGCACATGGCAAAATTTTTAAACGGACATATATGGAATAGTTTTAACAGGTAGATCAGATAATTTAGCCACCAAATCGTAAATAGTTCTTCCTTCAATGTCACAGCACACAATATTGATACAAAGCGAGTCAGGGAGAATTTAAAACTAAATCGTACTTGATTGTGACAAATATCAATCTTTCAAACACATGAAAAGCAATCAAATAAGCGTTTGTCGTATGGTCTATTGGAAAGGTAAAGATCATCATCAAATACATTCTGCACTACGCAATACAAGCCATAATTAATGATTGCAAACATGTAGAAGCACCTGAAAACGCTAATTAAAGGTCACGTTAGGGTCATAACTATAACGCTAATTGATGGGTTATGCAACATGTAGAAGCACCTGAAAACTAAAAAAAATCAGAAAGATGACATGGGCGAGATTAATCACAAATTGACACTGAAGTATCATAGGAATTGCATACTTGAAGGACCAAGTTGAAGGGGTTGAGGACATTTTTCCTTGCCTACGAAGCATACGTCGGAATATAGCATCAAATATAGTCATATATATACCTCCAAACTCTTTGACCATGAACAAATGACATTTATATACAAGTTAAGTAACCCCGAACGATTTGCATTGTTATTTAGTACAAACCTGCAAGGTCGCTTACTGTTGTCAGTAACACCATGAAACAACACACTCCTAATTTTGGACCATGCTAATTTAGAAACGCAATCAGCGTGCCTTATCACTCAGCGAACCATTTCTAAAGCCCCACAACCCCATATTCACAGAAATGATAGAGTAGGGACTTTCCCTCTCCATAATTCATATGGAGTTTTCTTGGATGCTTTATTCGGGCTACGGTTCAAGTAAAGAACTGTTGGGTCAAGCGCAAAGCCCCAAAATAAATCTGGTAGATCAGTCAGACTCATCATCGATCGAACCATATCTAATAGAATCCGGTTTCTCCTCTCGGCCACACCATTCAATTGCGGTGTGCCTGGAGGTGTCAATTGTGATAAAATACCACAATTTACAAGATGATCATCAAAATCATTAGTTAGATATTCGTCTCCACAATCTGATCGGAAAGCTTTGATTTTCCTATCTAATTGATTTTCTACTTCATTTTGAAACTTTTCAAAAGCTTCACTTTTATGCCTCATTAAATAGACGTAACCGTATCTACTTAAATCATCAGTGAAAGTAATGAAGTAGCTGTACCCATCTCTGGCTGGCTGAAATTGACATAGGACCACATACATCTGTATGTATTAATCCTAGAAATTCACTTGCTCGTGTACCTTTTCCAATAAAAGGACATCGTGTCATCTTACCTAATAGACAAGATTCACAAACACCATATGATTCGTAATCAAATGGTTTTAGAAGACCAGTTGAAACTAATCGTCTTATGCGTTTGTCATTTATGTGACCTAAATGACAATGCCAGAGGTAAGTTGTATCCGGATCACCTATTTTGAGCCTTTTGTTTTCTATTTGATAGACGTCATTTTCCAAATCAAGAACATAAATGCCGGCAATTGGTATTGCACTACCATATATCATTTCATCGAATGAAATAGTACACTTTTTGTTTTTAATTACAAAAGAAAAACCTTCTGCATCTAATACAGACATCAATATTATATTCTTGTTCAAAGTTGGTACATAATAATAGTTATTTAAATATAACTCTAAACCGGATGGCAAAACAAGTACATATGTTCCTACTAAAACGGCTGCTACCTTAGCTCCATTCCCTAGTCGTAGGTCCACATCTCCTTTAGCTAGCTTTCTTGTTCTTAACAGCCCATATGAATGATTACAAAGGTGAGAACCGCAACCTGAGTCAAGTACCCAGGCACTAGCTGAAGTATAATTTACGTCTATCACATAGATTAAGGAAGAAAGCTTACTCTTGGGGACAACCTTCCTAGTCTTTATGTCCTCCAAGTATTTCGGACAATTTCTTTGCCAGTGTCCCACACCTGAGCAATAGAAACATTTCGTGTCTGGTTAGGGTCCATTTTTCTTGGACTTGACGCATTTCCATAGCGCAGACTTACCTTACCCTTGTCCATCGGGCACGCCTCGACTTCACGACACGTGCTATTTATATAGTTTATATGCCCCCGGTTTAGTCGCATTTAGCTTGCATTATTCGAGTTCATTACTAGTTTTAGGAGCTATTTGCTATATATTGCGGTACTGCTGTTCCTCGTTTATATTTTGCAGGTTTTGGCGGTCCTGAGCCGAAACCTGAGTTGAGTGGAACATTTTAGTACCGTGACGTCGAGACCAAGCTCGAGCGCGCAAGAGTGCTCGGGATACAGAGAAAGACCAAAAGACTAAGGACTACGAGATTATCCAAGCCCAAATGAATATTGGGCCAAGCATAGAGGATCAAGAAGAGTCAGTCCAGAGGGAACCGCCGGTTGGGTCAGCCTAAGAATGCACGGCCGGCCCTGGTGTCCTATTCGTCGGGTTTTGATTAATTCGTGTTTAATTATTTTGGGAACATATATAAACTCTTAGGTCGAGATTTTAACACCTATGCTTTTTATTTTACATCTTAATTTCCTAGGTTAAGTTTACTGCTTAGATTTATTTCTCTCCTTTTCATAAAACTCTCAAGATTAGTTTAGTTTTCAAGATTAATCTTCTTTGTAACCGCCGGTACTCTAATTTAATCCAGGTTTATTTCAATTTCTATTATTCATTCATCATGTTTACTACTATTGATTTTATTTTCTTTGCCTTAGTCATGTCTAGCTAATTTCGAATTAGGGTTTAGGGTGATTTGTGAGATTGGTTCAGGAACATCTTGTAATTGCTTATTTTGATTGAACTTGTGCAAGTTGACTTCTTCCTACGCGTTTTATTATCAATTGAATTTAGGGACGCCTTTATTGAATTGAACTTAGGTTGTTTCAGTTTAAGATCGAAAGCCGAATTGAAACTAGACTCACGCGTATTTGATAAGTTAAGTTTAGTAAGTTGCGAGAGCCCGCTAAATATGCTTAAGGTTAATATTGACTCGAGAGAGCGTATTCTTAAACCTAGTCACTTGCATAGCTTCAGTTGATTTATATTTCCTTTTGAGTTGACTTCCTGAATCGATGTCACATTGATCCCGATGCCCTAATCTCCCTTTTATATACTTTTACACCCTCTTTTGTTTATTGCTCTTAGTTTAGTCTTATAAAACACCGACTTTATTACCTTGAGTTGACCTAGATTAGCTGAGCATTCATTTGACTACGCTTGTCTCTCTGTGGATTCGACCCTACTGCCACTAGCTTCTTAGTTAGTTGACTTTAGGTTTATTTTGACTTAGGTGATACGACTTTAGCCTTGTCAATTTTGGCGCCGTTGCCGGGGAGACGGTTTGCTAGTTATTGCTTTTGCTTAGTTTAGGTTTTTTTTCTTTTGTCTCAGGGAACTCTAGTTCCTTGAGACCGTTCTCATCATTTTCTTGAGTTATTTATGCGCAGGTTAGCTACAGGTTTAGTCCCTTTTGATCCTGAACCTGAGCGTACCTTTCACCGTACGTGTAATTTCTTCAAAGAGATCGCTGAGGCTTACGCAACTGAGAGTGTGCAAAGTTCAGACCAGGAGTCTCGTGTGGAACAACAGTCCTACGAAGGGGTCAATCTACACGCTGCTATTGATTTCGAGGAGCCTGTGACCATGCCAAAGCTCTACAGTCACTCCTTGCCTAAGACGGAGTCCATTCCTGATGGATTCCAGATGCCTGCTACTTTAACGGGTAACTTTGAGATTAGCCCTGCCTTCCTCAATTTGGTGGAGCGGAATCAATTTGGTGGTTATCCCACCGAGGATCCTGGTCGGCATATGCAGATGTTTACCGATTATTGCTCCACGATCAAGCAGGCCGGGATCACTCAGAACCAGATAAGGGAGATGTTGTTCCCTTTTTCGCTGAAAGATCGAGCTCGTGAGTGGATCACGGACCTCGACAAGACAGCCGCTGGTATAACTGATTGGAATGGGTTAGTGTGGAACCCGGGATCGGACCCCAACTCGGCGTCTTGCTTAAGGGCGGATTTTAAAGTTAAAAAAGATTAAGTTGGAAAAACCTTTAAGAACTGTTATGGAGTCGCCACCTAATTATCGCGGAAATTAGGAACCTGCTACCATGTTCTAAGTTAAAAACATGTTCTTAGATTTTGGAGCACGCCGACACCCCTAGATCTAAGGCTTGTGAAACCAGATTGGATTCAAGTAGGTACTTTAGAAAAAGAGTTAATTCAAATAATGATTTATGAAAACCTTTTAGAAAAGCCTATGTAAAAATAGCCTCTCATCGACCTAGAACAATCCTTGTAAGATGATATTTGAGCTAATGTTATCGCCACGCACAAGTGCGATAAGTTTGTAAAAGAATGCAGATGCAGATGCAAAAAGGTTGATTAAAACCCTCGCTTAGCATGTTTAACTTGTTAACGAATACGGTTCGCTTAATGGTCTAATTCATTGTTTAAGTTGATTTAATGCAAAATAAGAAGGTGCAAGATGCATGCAAATAAAATAAAGTTCAATTGTCCATTGGTTTATTTTATAAGGTCGGTTGCTTATGCGACTTTGGCGTGTCATCGGATATGGAGTGTACCCGAAGTAAATAGAACACTTGGAGTGCAAGCGCGCTGGGTGCCAAGGCCGGGGAGGGCGCTAAAGTGTAGACCCCTTTGTTAGTCCATAGAAAATAAGAAAAAGCTTTGATCCAAGTGGCTCGGTACCTTCCTTGGCCTGGCGCAGATCCGGCAGTAGAGCTTCTTGAACTAAAAAAGAGGAGTTCAACACGGGATGGTGTGTTGAACTCAAGGATTTGAGTGCTTGAGGCTTTTGTGGATGCAAAAGTGTAAGATGAGAGAATTTGTGGTGTAAAGGATGTATTGTGGTTGTGAATTGTGGGTGAAAAAATTATGTGTAAGATGTCTTATGAGGTCGGGTATAGGGGTGTATATATACTAAAAACCTCGGAGAAATTAGGAAAGCGGGGATAAAAACAGGGCCTGGAACCGTGATAGCCTTATGCGGATGCTCTGGGGAAACCGTGAGATAGGCTTATGCGGTTGCCACCAAACCGCATAAGCTTATGCGGTACGAAGGTTGGGTTTTTTGTGTAGTTTCCTAGTTTCGGTTGAATTATATCTTGGAAAGATTACGAGATAATCTCGAACTTGTGGGTCAAGAAAACCTCTAGGATATTTCAGAGATATTTTGTGATGCTTAGAGCTTTGGAGTGCGGGCCAAAGGCTGGGTTTGGGCTCGGTTTGCCGAGACCCTAAAAATGAAAAGCGGTGTATTTGCATAGTTTTGTGAAATAAGGTAAGACGTGAAGCCGTATTTTGTGTAAGAGGGGCTAAATAGCGGTTTTAGCTACCGGGCCTAAATTTAGGAATTTCCGAATGCTGAATTAGACCTTGTTAATGTAAAAGGGCCAATTGTAGTGCGAGTGCGAAGCTCATGCCAAATGAAGCGGGACGAGGACCTAGCTAGACTCCAAATGGACAAAATGAACGTTTATTTAAAGCGATGTGAAGCGACCTAAAACATTTTAACATTTCAAACGACTCAGAATGAATTCGACATTAGTTAGAACCGTTTAAGTCAACGTTAAAGCATGCGTAATAAAAGTCCGTGATACATCACAGGGTTTTGTTTGGGAGGGTACGGATATGGGGATCCACAGAACCCCGCTTTGATCGAGCTCGGACTAGAGCGCTAGTCAAACTCCACGACCATATCAGGACCATTACGGTCTCGATCTGATTAGCGGAGCAAGCATGTGTCCATGGGTGAGACGAGGACTTCGAGCCAAGCAACCGGGAGGGGCGGCGATTTTAAGGACTTGGCCGTCTGCAGATACTTATGGGCCGCTTACTGGCGATGTCTTCGTCGTGCTTGTTGCACTGTCGTTGCCTTTGTATATGCTTGGTGTCGTCGGATGCCTGGTGCTGGTGCTTGTAATGTCTTCGTATTGCATGTGTTGGATGTAAAAGGGGCTAGAGTGCAGGGTGCATATGCTTGTGAATAAGGGTGTTCGTGTAGGTGTTAGTGTAGGTCTCGTGAAAGAGCGTCTGTGTAATGCTTATGCTTGAACTCGCCGAGGAGCGTCTATGTAGAGCGAAATGCTTGGAGTTAGGTGTATGTTGCAGAGTGCTTGTGCTTGGGCTCGCCGAGGAGTGTTTACGTAGTCGTAATTGCATATGATTGCCTTCCGTTGAGGAGAAGGTAGTGCCGTTGTCGTTGCTGATGCCTTTGCTGACGCTGTGATGCCGTCACTTATGCTGATGCCGTTGTTGATGTTGATGCCATCACGATGTCAGTAATCGGGTCTCGCCGAGGAGCGCAGGTGTAATTGTTGTTGTTGGAGAAGTACTAGTTCGCCGGGGAAGGGTGTATATGTATGGTCTCGCCGAGGAGCGTAGGTGTATGTGCTCAAGTGTTTGTGTCTTGTAGTTGCATAGTACTTAGACTTGCTGGACGTGATGATGTAGATGTTTGGTGTTTATGCTCCGAAGTTGAAGGATGACTCGTAGGTTAGTGATTTGCTGGGGAAGTCGAAGGGTATGTCTTGGACTCCGTAGGAAATGTCTGTATAGGTGTGTAGGCTCCATGGGGAGGAGGTAATACTCCACAGGGACGTGAAAAAGGGTGTAGAGGCTCGTGAAGAGTGCTTGTGTTTCGCTCGCATGCGGTATTAAATGCTTAATACACGCCAGACGTGGGATCAGAGGTGACGCTAACCAAGGCATAGCGGGATGTGCTAGCGCATGTGGCGGACTTTAGGTGACGCCTTAACCATGAAAGCTATGCGGTATGAAGAAAAATGAGGAGAAAAGCGTGGAATGTAACATGCTTTGGAAATTGCCTGTAGATTAGTGACTCTTCCGGGGAATCTCTTATCAATTGGCAACTTCAAGCTTGAACTTATTCGCACATGTCGCGGTTTCGAACCCGGAAAAATTCAAACTCGCGATTTTCCTTAGAAATCTTCGCTTTTGCTTGCTTTGACCATGAGACGTGGTATCTGGTGGTTCGTTTGGATTCACGTGATACTCATCTCTCGGACTTGGGGTGTAGGTGCTTGGGATTGTATGAGTGGCTTGATGTTTGGACGTACGGGACGTTTCATGGATGTGTTTGGGTGTTTGGTGCTAGGACCTATGTCCGGGTGCTTGTTGTTTGATGCACACATGAAAGTGTTACGCTTGTAGCGTGCATGCTCGTTTG
Organism: Dianthus caryophyllus; assembly: GCA_023091065.1. Lineage (NCBI taxonomy): Eukaryota > Viridiplantae > Streptophyta > Magnoliopsida > Caryophyllales > Caryophyllaceae > Dianthus > Dianthus caryophyllus. The sequence goes on along the minus strand of CM041518.1, from coordinate 11,808,524 downwards.
TAGCGGTTCTAGAGGTGTCGCTCAACCGTAGATGCTTATGTTGATGTGGGTATTGCGAAAAATTATTCCATTATTCCATTTTTCGTTGTGAAGGTTTGATTCTTGATAGGAAGCGTCAGCCCCCAGTTGCCTTGGTTATGGTGCCGGTGTATGTATGTTAGCCCCCAGTTTGATCGAGGTATGGAGTATAGCGATGATCAAACTAGTGAGATGCGTGTTTTGTGTTAGGATAAGGGTGTTTTTGGATTACCCCCTCGAGTTTGACTAAGTTTTGTGTGAAAACTAAGTCAAAGTGGGGTGCAGGATGTGCATTGGTAGGAGGAGTTTTTGGGTAACCCCCTCGAATTTGACTAAGTTTTGGGTGAAAACTGAGTCAAAGTGAAGAGTATGGTGTTTGGATTACCGTCGTTTTCGCCATTAGTTGTCCTGGTGATCTTGTGTAATAAGGATTGTGTGAACCCTTCATTACATGACTTGTTGTTGTAGCTTGGCTTGAGCTTGTAGTTGCTTTCGTTGTCTTTCGCTTCCGTGCTGTATTGTGCTTCCGTGGACCTGCGTAGTTAGTAGGCTCGGGTTTGAAAGTGAAATGATTCCCGATTGGGATGTCTGGATTAAAATGTTTTTGTTGAAAAATCATTTTGTGAAAGATTCATTTTAGTTGTCGAAATGAGCTTTAAAAATGAACGCTTGAAATGTCGGTTGTAAAGCTTCATGCGAGATGAAAAAGTGTTTGACGTTGTGAGCTTGAGTTAGAGTTGTGAAGACCGTGGAGGGTTACTGGAGTGCGAAGGTTGAAAAGCCCTCAGTTGTCGAGGATAAGAATTCAGTGGAATCTCATGACAACACGGAGTGGGATGTAGTGCTTGATTCGGTTGTGCTTTATGTAGTCGCCACGATTCCACGAATGTGGAATCAAACCGGCGTAGTTCGATAGAGCTTTCGCTCAAAGTGTATTAACTCGAGTGAGTTAAAATCGAAGAATGCTGTTACTCAAAATGTATTAACTCGAGTGCCGAGTTAAATTTTTGGCAAAGTTTAGACTTCGAAGATTCGAGATGCATTTCAAGGATTTGAGATGCATTTACGAAAGATACATTTTGCTTGCGAAAGTATGTGTTTGCAAAAGGTGAATTGCAAAGTGCTTTCATATTAACTCGAGTATTGGGTTAAATTTGAAAGGTGATTAGCTAATTTGAGGGTGCATTGCCTCGTGAGTGTTTAAAAAAAAGTGTGTTGCCTTGTGGGAGCGTTTTGAAGACTAGAGAGTTTTTGAAAGGAGCGGTTTAAATGTCGCTAAATTGTTTGATTGGAAGAGGATTGACTCGACAATTGAGTTGATGCTTAAAATGTCGAAAAGTTTGCAAAATAGAGACGAATCGTATGCGTGATTTGAGACTCGACGGTTGCATGGATGCCATATTCGGGAACACGTGCGTTGGTGGAGCCCCCAGTGGTGCTTGCTTGTCTGCGGTGGGATGCCGTTGTTCCTGCAAAACAGTGTTACACCAAAAAGCAGAGTACTACTCCTAAGTCTATGACAACTTTGCCTTGACGAATTCGTTTTAGTCGCCTCGATGAAGAAATAGTTTGCCTTTGAGCTTTGTGAATTTTTGTGGACACATCCTTAGCATGGAAAGCTTTGGACGGGAATATTTTGTGGGTTTTTGTGAAAGGTTGGTTGAGCTCGGGAGAGCGGCCTACGTATCCGTGGGTACGGAATCAAACCTAGCGTAGTTCCGAAAAGGATGTGTTTGTTTTGGTAAGGAGGTGTCTTTGTAAAAAGGTGCGTGTTTAAGGACTCGCCGGTCCAAGGGGTGTTTATGTGTTTGACCTTGATACATTGCATCCTAAGGGTGGGTTCTCCTTAGTTGATCTAGGCTGGTTGCTTGCTACTTCTGTCTTGTCTTCAATTTGGAATTTCAATGACTTGGCCACTCGTTTCTGGGCTTCGGTACTTCTTGCCTTTGGGGTTTTGACCCCTTACTTATTGATTTCTAAGCTTGTTGACTTCTTAAGCTCTTTGACTTCTTGAGCTTTTGACTTCTTAAGCTTTTGACTTCTTAAGCTTTTGCTTAGTTGTTTTGCCCCTTGTTCCGGAGCTTTTGAGACTTTTGCTTTTTGGTGACTTTGGTTTTTGACCTTTAAACCTTTTATTCCCGTTTGGTTTGAGAATATCCCACGCCCTGTGTGGCTTGGGCTTGAGCTCGGACCTTGCTAAACTCTGTGGCTCGGTGGTCACTTGTGATCGTGTGTCTATCACGCCGGGCTCCTTTGACAAGTTCGTCTGCTTATTAGGCACGCGATCGAGTACGCGGAGGGCGATCCAGGAGTACTCGTACTTTTGGTCGCGATCAAATTCATGACCACTGTGGAGCTCCAAATTAATGGATCCTCCTCCAAAAGCAGCGGAGTAGTAGACCACAAGCAGACTAGTGAACCTTAGGTGTTTAGTCGTCGGAAGCTTTCTTGTCTTTGTGTCCTTGATTTAGTTGACTTGGACCTTCGTACCCGGCCTAGATCTCCCTAGGATAGTTGTTCCTGGGATGCAATGTATGTTGGTGTAGAATTGTGTTTTTTATGGGAAAAATGTGTAAAAAGGAAGCTGGGTTGTAGGCAAACTTATTCCTTTATCGATTTGTTAAAAATGTCGTACGTCGAAGACTCGATTGCCCTAGACTGACAGAGTTTGACTCGATGCTTAAAAACTCGACCCGTATTGAAAAGACTCGAATTTCTTGAGGAGATCCGTGAGATCGTCGGTGGCGCCTTGATGGATTCTTCGCTGGGTGCTCGAGACGCACATGTCTCGGATGGGGTTGATGCTCGCGTCGGGACTTGGCTCATGCATACTTAGACTTGTCTTTGATTTTGCAAAAGTTTTGTTTTCGGCGAAAAGCAGGATGTTTTGTTGAGCAAAATTGTTGGAGTAAGTGTCCTCCACAATAGTGCGATTACTTAATAAATCTCAATTAAGGAATACGTGGGGATAATCCTGTATTATTGTCAATTGATTAACGTAAATCAATAACGGTTGGCTGACTAGAGTTTGACGTTATTGTCGTGAGAACGGCGGTAATCAATTGATCCCTTTGAGTCACACCTAAAGGAACATACTCCAAATATTTAAGCTAATTAATTGTATGAGATACGATTAAATTAGTGACTTGATAATTTGACTAACGGTTAGTCGGTGGATTAATTTAGAGAGAAATCGAGTTGTGAACTCAAGTGCTTTAATTTTATATCGATAAAATTATTTGAGGAGATGGAATTAGTGATTAATCGTTAATTCACTAATCGTATATATTTTACTAATGAGATTAGTAAAAGTACGATTCTTAAATATATGCGTAGTAATGCGTATATGTTAAAGAAGAGTTGTGAGTTCAATTTGATAATTTGTACTTTATCATATTGGATGATTAAGTGATAAATTATAAGTATTTGTGGGACAAATATTGAAAACAAATTGGACCCATATTAAGGGCCCTAAAACCGTGCAAAGAGAGGGAAGAGGGAGAATAAGATTCTCTTTTGTCTTTAGCTCTTGTACTTCACATGCATGCTCCAACATAATGATTACAATACTAGCTATTGTTCTTTACAATGTGAAAAAGTTCTTCCCCTCTTGCATGCCAAAGTGGCCGGCCCCCTAGAGTACTAAACACACTTCAATTGCTTTTATTTTGTTATAAAATACAAGGCTATGTGTGAATGAGTATTCATTCAAGTATTCTATTCATTTTTCCTCTCCATCTCTCACATCATATTCTCTCTAAACTAATACTCATATTATACTAATACTAAGAGTTAGTAAGAGTTATAATATTCATATTATCTAGTAAGCTATTAAGTGATTTCTAGTCTAAATCACTTGTAGTTTTTGTAGTAGTTCTTGGGTGCTATTTAAAGGAGGTTTCCTATTATGGAAACTCGGGTTTTTGGAGGATCATCCTAACTCATAGCTCAAGAAACAAATCAAGAAAGGAGTTCTTGTATTTGTGCCCATTATCCTTTGAGAAAGGTATAAATTTCTAATCTTGTAAACAAAGTGAATTTCAGATTACATAGATCTTGCTAAATCAAATTAGAGTAATTTGATTTACACTAATACTTGATTAGTGAATGGGATCCGATCCCTACAAGTGGTATCAGAGCCAAGGCTTGTAGTTACAAATTTATTTTGTTATTTTTGAGGTTTTATATATTTATTGAGAATAAATATGATAAAATCCAAAAATAGTGTTAAAAGTGGTTTTAACACGAGATTTTTATAGCATGCAAAGTCTCTGGTCTCATGAAGTTACTGGTCAAATTTCGTAATTTTTGGAATTTGTTTGCTAATTAAAATGATTTTTATACAAAACCGAGTCAAAAAGTGTGTTTTTGGCTAAAATAATTACTATAAATAGTTATAGTTGGAATCTGGTCACGAAATTTTTACACAGTGATATTTCGTATTTATGCTTTCTGCATGTAAATTTTCAAAGTCAGATTTTGAGTTTTGAATATTTATTCATATTTTTGTTTAAAATCGGTATATAATGGGTTTTATGTTCAAAAAATATAGTAAATGTTGTTTTCTGGACAAGAAATTTATACCGATATTTTTATACATTATGAGGATGCTCTCGTATAAATTTGGGATTTTTCCTCACTGGTTTAGACGTTTTCTTGATTTTATGAGTTAAAATCGATGAAATCGTATGTTATTTTATATAAAATAATTCGTAAATATTTTCTGGCCAAACTTTTCTTTTCTGATATTTTGGAAGTGTTCCAGAATATACAAAATTTTGTCAAAATAAAAATAATTTTATTTTATAATTATTTTGATTTTATAAAGCTTTATTCATAAAAGGGTTATGATTAAAGTACTTCTAATTAGCAAATGACCAAGTTTATGAACTAAAATCACCTTAAGTTAGTATAAACTAATGTTGGGGTTCTAAAATCAGTTTAGAAGTTTTAGTTCAAGCTTAAAAGGTGTTTTAAGCATTATTGATTAATATAAGATTAATCGATTAAAATGAGATCGGTTTTAAAACAAGTTAATGCGATTATTGTTTAGGGCGATTTTGGCATGTTTTTTATTTATAAGCTTTACATTATGCATGTTTGGATGAATGTTTATTGTTGAATGAATGTTTATTCTTACTAGTATGGCCATAGTTTGTTATATTTTTACCGATATTGTAACACCCCGTGTTATTTTAACACAATTTGATAAAAGAATTTAATTCCTTAAATTAAATTCATCCTTTTCCTTTATAATAAAAATGCGTCTGAATTTTTTTCTCCAAATAATACTAAATTTTCTTAAGTCCAAATTTAAAATTTTGAAAAATAAAGTTTGTTCTATTATCTTTAGAATTGAAAATGAAACACATTTCAAAATTTTATAAAAATCAACACAAAATTAGTATCGCCTTTTAAATTTCAAAAATGTTAAGTTATATTTACTATTCATAAAAATAAATGTAAAACCTTTTATTCATAAAATTCAATTTCAAACATTTTTCGTTTTCAAGATAAAAACTTTAGTTTTAATATCAAATTACTATTCCTTTTCTATTAAACTAGCTTTTTTCTAAAATGTCGAAATTCTAAGTTATACTTAATTTAAACTGATAAACTTTTTGACGTTTGAATATAAATCTTTAAATCTATAACATTCAACGAAAAAAAATATAAATATTTCGACCTAAGAAATTTTTTATTCAAAATTTCGAGGGTTAAGATCCGATTTTTATATTTAGTACCTTTTGAAAATTAGTTTTATTTTTATTTCCGATTTTATTTCAAAATATTATTTTAAGATCATATCTTTTATTTTGAGACTTTCTGCGATCGCGCAAATCGAAAATTTCAAAAACGATAATCGAGCCCGAAAGTTTGACTTTTGACTTTTGACTTTCCTTAGTCAAATTTTATCCTCTTCCATATCTTCTTACACAAGTCTACATATTTACTTACACATCTAATTTATCATCATCACTTTTATTTTTATTTTTTATTTAAATTTAAAGTTTATACTTAATAAAAATACATATACAAATACAATACTACTACTTTAATACTACCATTTTCATTTCCATCACTTTTAAATATTTTCTTCAATAGTAAATAAAATATTTTAATCTTAGAATTCAAAAGTAGAAATATTTCGAAAAATTGTCAAACGCGCACACTTTAACTTTTATCGCTTTTGACGCCTTGACTTTTTAAAGCGACCAAATTCGAGGAAAACATTTTAAAACACACTTTAGACATTTTTAATGCCAAAATAGTAATGTGGACTTAAATTGTTGATGATGGAAGTGATGATGCATTATTTTGTTTTAATAAAACATTATTTTCTAAATTAAAACCAACTTTATTTAATTTATTTAACCTAATTTTTGTACAACTTTTTCCACAAGTTTTAAGGACCAAAATTAGCTCATTTTATCACAAAATGTCGTGGCTATGCTTCCCATTTTCTCTCTTTTATTTTTTCCATTTTTCCCCCAAAAACAATTAAAATAAAAACCTTAATATTATTCTAATAATTTCTAAGTGTTCTAAGTTCTTTAGTGGGTATATTAGGAGCTAACTTTTGGATTATTTTTGGGTGAAGAACTTGGGTTATGGGTGAAGAAATTCGATCTAAAATTTATTTTAGACCCCCGACGATTAACATCCTAATTAAGGTGACTAGCTATATCTTGTATTAGTCTCTTTTAAAATTAATTTGATTTTTATTATATGTTTTGTGAGTATGATTTTTATGTTAAATATGTTAAACATCACTTATATGTTATGTGTTGTATAATAAGATGATAATAAATAAGTAATAATGATAATAGTGTAATTGTAGTAATATGTTCATATGTGTAGGTAATTTATTTTGAGCATTTTTAATTTTTGTTCATATGATTTTTATGTTTAGTTATGTTTTAGTTAAGTAGTATTATCATATAAAAATTATGTGAAATAATAACAATGAGTTTAAAGTGATTAAAATCAAAATGAAAATTTATATACATATATACTTATACTCGGCATTTTGCCATTTTTCTTATATATTTTCACCTTTAATTTTAGTAAATAATATGATATAATAAGTTTGTTAAAATAGATGTATTCATGTTAAAAAAAACTAAATTAGGAAAACAAATTATAAGTTGTTAAAATTAAAAATGGTGTTCTTGAGCTTGTTTTTTTTGTTCATATGTGTTCTTGTGATCTTCATGGGTGTTCTTCATTTTTGGCTCTCTTTGATTTTGTTTTAGTTTATGTTTGTTATTATTTTGTGTTTATGTTTAGTTATTGTTTTATATAATGTTAACCTTATAATATAAATCAACTTAAAACATTATAAATGATTTAGAATAAAAGTTAGAAATTTAAAGTGTTGAAAAACACTATTCATAAATATAAATGAAACTTTTAGTAAATTTCATTTTAGTTTAAATCATTTTAGTATAATTAGAATAATTAAAATATAAAGACTTTAAGCTAAAAACCGCTAAAATCGAAAAATGAAAATTTAGAACTACTACTTACTAGCTCACGGCATCCCTATAATTTTTAGGTCAAAAATTGTTTTTATCACTTTTTAGTTTATTGTTAATATAATTTAATTATTAGTTAATAAGTTAGATTTAAGAAATTAAAAGAAATAAATCAATTTTGACATATATATTAAGTCACACGACATCATCACTTAAAGTTGACTAAATTTGACCAAAATGAAATTATCACTAAGTCACTAAAGTTAAATAGTAATTAGAATTGAATTTTAGTATAAACCGATTTAGTTATAAATGAAATATTATAAACCGATAAAAATACGTAACCGTTATAAAAATGAACTAAATCGTGTGATACTACCTTTGCTATTTGGACTGTTGATTTTGGACTTACAGGACTTAAATGAATCATCCACGATACTATTATTTTTAAAATGAAAATCGCTAAATTTAGTAAATAGACGACTAAATTTAACTAAGTCTCATTTTAAAATAAATGTCATTATCACTTTTTACAAATTGAACTTAACATTTTTAAAACTAATATTTTAAAATGAAAATCATTATCACTTTTTACAAATTGAACTTAACAATTTTAAAACTAGACTTTTAGAATATTTTCAAAAATCACTAAGTACAAAACGAACCTAACGACTTTGAAACTAGAAATTTATACTTAGAAAATAAAAGGGTTTAGTTTATTTTCTAAAATATCTTAAGTATAAAAATACGTATAAATATAAGAATACGTACAAGTATAAGAATACGTATAAGTATAACAATACGTATAAAATACGAAGTATAAAAATACGAATACGTATAAAAATACGTATAAAATACGATGAATAGTGACCGATGAATAGTGTCAAGTGAATAGTGAAAAGTGAATAGTGAAATACTGAAAATAATTGAAAATTTTACTAAGTATAGAAAATTTAAAAATGAAGAAGTAAATGACCTAAAGTGTTTGAAAAACACATAAATAAAATTGGACATACTAATAAACGTTTCAATTTAGAAACTTGAAAACGTTAATAATTAACAACACTTCAAATAATAAACGAACGTGTTATGTGATCATATGAAACCTACCATTCAAATAAAACGTTTGACGCTGAGACTAGGAGAGTCTAGAAACATGTGATATGTAATATCAAATAAATAATAAACATTGAGTAAGTTAAATAAAAGGTCAAACGCTTGAGCCTCCGATATGAAAACGTCAATCGTGAGTGAAGTGGGGTTAAGATAGTCTTGTGCGGATACCACTATCTCGATCTCTGGCTTGGGTCATATCGAATAGTGTGGTTTAAGCCGGCAGCCTTATTGCTTAGTGCATCCTGCCCATGCCGTTACGCCTTAAGTCGTATAGCCAATGCCGTACAAGATAATGAAAAATTCAACTCTTAGTGGGTCAGGCTTTAGGAAATAGTCGTTTTATCCTTAGTTAAGGTGCTCTATGAATAGCATAGCCTATTCTTAAATTGGATATTAGTGTATGCATACTAGACTAGGGTTTTATTCCCCTATTTCGCTAAAGTTATCAGGGCCACCGTGACCTTATTGCGATTGTCATCTCACGGTTCTGTCTCCTTGCCGTGTTTCGTTCTTAGTGGGCGCGACACTTGCATTCGCTCTTACCCTGCGTAAAGATTACTTGACGAGATTGTATCTGAAGTTCGAATCATTTCGAACACTAGAGGATGAGATGCAAGTATTATAGTATTCGGCGTGGTTTACGAGTCGAGTAAGCCTCTGCACTATGGAAGTGAGATGCAATCGATCAGAGTACAAAGGCCTACTCAGTGGTCAGGCTCGTAAGCAGTATGTGTTGTGTGTTGTTTGATTTAAATGAGAACGAGTGTGTACCATTTTCGAAAATTAAAGACCACATGTTTCTGAAGTGAATCGAGTCTGCATGATGAAAACAATACGATCCGTATGTATGTATGCGATCTGATATCGTTTTGTAATCTTGCTGATATGTTGTGATACTATGGCTATGATATTATATGTTATTTGCTTTCATAACTGAATATCATGCTTATATGATTTATCGCTTTAACCGCATGCTTATTATGACATATATGTCTTTACATGCTAATTGTATTAAGCATGTTTATGTTTTATCATAATATTATGTTTATAAAGCGATAATATTAAACCAAAGTAATTGAAATCGAGGGTAAGTATGAGCATAGCTAGTCACTGTCCGCTCAGCGGGCACCCCCCCATCAGTTTATTGTGCAGGATGTTCGTGGACCAGGAACTGGATTTTGGATGGGGCCACGAGACGTTTTTATGCTTTATTTTAAGTTGTGTTTGAGAGAAATGTAAGATATACTACGATACTCTTTTAAATTGCCGTACTTAGAGTTGTTTTATTCAACTCTTGAACGATGTTATAACATTTGGGTTTTTATTGTATAATTAATAACGCTGGTTTAAGACTTAATTAATTTCCGCCTTAGTAATTAAAGTCGACTAAAAACCAGGTTGTTACAGTTGGTATCAAAGCTGTCTTGCGACCGTGAGTAACTTAATAGTTATTTCATCTAGCGAGAGACACCTGGGCCGGACATTCATATCGTTTGTCAGGCATAGACTACTAGGATCAAATAATAAATTAGATTTTTCTTTTATTAGATCACTTAAATAATAACTTGAAATCGCTTTAAAGTGTGAGGATGGGTAGAAACCTTAAGGACCGACCATAGGCTAAGGACTTTTAAATAACGAACTACTTCCCTCAAAATAAAATACTCTAACTATCGTTTGCTTGCTACTTGCTGATGTGACTAACTAAAACTAACAACTATCCTCGGATATAAAATCTAAGTAATAAATTTAATTCTCGAAGAACGAAGCCATTAGTCGAATACATGACGACAAGACCTCAAACGCAACAAATGGACGCATCAAGGACCTTACAACTGATAAGACGTTCAAGATCTCGAAGATTGCTGTCGCGGAGAAGATTTCTACAACTTCATCTAATTATCCTCTTTAACACAAATTTTTATTTCGTTCTCCTTTAAAAATTTTAACCTCTTTAACCTTTCCTTCTAACTCTCTAATTTCCTAAATCTAAAATTCCTAATAACTATTTTTCAAATGAACTTTCATTCCTATTCCTTAATCTCGCAAAATGATTTCATTTTTACTTGTCAATTTCTTAAACTCCTTTTAATTGTTATCTCAAAAACCTTCAAAACTTTATTACATTTTAAATCTCTTAGACTTACTATCTCTTTTAAAGAAAAATTTAAGTCTTCGTAAATTAATAATTAGTAATTATCTTCTAAAAAGTAACTTTCAAATTTTCCCTTTAAAATATCTTTGAAACTTAGTCAATTAATTCTTATAATTCTATCTCAAGATTTTAAATACCTTGGAAATTACTATGTTTTAAATCGTATATTCTTTACCTAATTTACAATCGAATTTGATTATTTTCAAATTTTGAACTTATCAATACCTTTTCCAAATCTTAAACCTTTAAAGTGAATTTTAATCTTTTCTATTAATTTCGTAAATATATGTTTAAAAATTTTCTTAAGGGGGTAGGACAAAATTAGATTGTTTAAAATCATTGATTAAAATTATTTAAAATCATTATTTTAGCCAACTTTAAACTATATATTTAATTTCAAATAAAATTATAATTTGTTTTTATTCTAAAACCCTTATGATTTTTATTTAAATTAATTCCGTACAAAACTTCTAGGCCCCACCTTTTTGAAAACCTCTTTGAAGTCAATTTCAAAAATGTTAATCTAATAATATTTCTATATTAATTCAAAATATCTCAATTGTAAATATAAAACGTTTATAGCTTTCAATCTTTTCACTCTGTCTAACATCGTAACAATAATTCAAACATTCAAACAATTGGAAGATTCTTATTCACCAAAAATAAAATGTCATTATCAAAACTTGTAAAATTTTGATATTCTCTCTAACTGCATTGCCTAATCATGAGCAGTTATCCACTTCTATTCAAGTTTCGGGTGGAAACTTTTCTTAAGGGGGTAGGTTTGTAACACCCCGTGTTATTTTAACACAATTTGATAAAAGAATTTAATTCCTTAAATTAAATTCATCCTTTTCCTTTATAATAAAAATGCGTCTGAATTTTTTTCTCCAAATAATACTAAATTTTCTTAAGTCCAAATTTAAAATTTTGAAAAATAAAGTTTGTTCTATTATCTTTAGAATTGAAAATGAAACACATTTCAAAATTTTATAAAAATCAACACAAAATTAGTATCGCCTTTTAAATTTCAAAAATGTTAAGTTATATTTACTATTCATAAAAATAAATGTAAAACCTTTTATTCATAAAATTCAATTTCAAACATTTTTCGTTTTTAAAATAAAAACTTTAGTTTTAATATCAAATTACTATTCCTTTTCTATTAAACTAGCTTTTTTCTAAAATGTCGAAATTCTAAGTTATACTTAATTTAAACTGATAAACTTTTTGACGTTTGAATATAAATCTTTAAATCTATAACATTCAACGAAAAAAAATATAAATATTTCGACCTAAGAAATTTTTTATTCAAAATTTCGAGGGTTAAGATCCGATTTTTATATTTAGTACCTTTTGAAAATTAGTTTTATTTTTATTTCCGATTTTATTTCAAAATATTATTTTAAGATCATATCTTTTATTTTGAGACTTTCTGCGATCGCGCAAATCGAAAATTTCAAAAACGATAATCGAGCCCGAAAGTTTGACTTTTGACTTTTGACTTTCCTTAGTCAAATTTTATCCTCTTCCATATCTTCTTACACAAGTCTACATATTTACTTACACATCTAATTTATCATCATCACTTTTATTTTTATTTTTTATTTAAATTTAAAGTTTATACTTAATAAAAATACATATACAAATACAATACTACTACTTTAATACTACCATTTTCATTTCCATCACTTTTAAATATTTTCTTCAATAGTAAATAAAATATTTTAATCTTAGAATTCAAAAGTAGAAATATTTCGAAAAATTGTCAAACGCGCACACTTTAACTTTTATCGCTTTTGACGCCCGACTTTTTAAAACTGACCAAATTCGAGGAAAACATTTTAAAACACACTTTAGACATTTTTAATGCCAAAATAGTAATGTGGACTTAAATTGTTGATGATGGAAGTGATGATGCATTATTTTGTTTTAATAAAACATTATTTTCTAAATTAAAACCAACTTTATTTAATTTATTTAACCTAATTTTTGTACAACTTTTTCCACAAGTTTTAAGGACCAAAATTAGCTCATTTTATCACAAAATGTCGTGGCTATGCTTCCCATTTTCTCTCTTTTATTTTTTCCATTTTTCCCCCAAAAACAATTAAAATAAAAACCTTAATATTATTCTAATAATTTCTAAGTGTTCTAAGTTCTTTAGTGGGTATATTAGGAGCTAACTTTTGGATTATTTTTGGGTGAAGAACTTGGGTTATGGGTGAAGAAATTCCGATCTAAAATTTATTTTAGATCCCCGACGATTAACATCCTAATTAAGGTGACTAGCTATATCTTGTATTAGTCTCTTTTAAAATTAATTTGATTTTTATTATATGTTTTGTGAGTATGATTTTTATGTTAAATATGTTAAACATCACTTATATGTTATGTGTTGTATAATAAGATGATAATAAATAAGTAATAATGATAATAGTGTAATTGTAGTAATATGTTCATATGTGTAGGTAATTTATTTTTGAGCATTTTTAATTTTTGTTCATATGATTTTTATGTTTAGTTATGTTTTAGTTAAGTAGTATTATCATATAAAAATTATGTGAAATAATAACAATGAGTTTAAAGTGATTAAAATCGAAAATGAAAATTTATATACATATATACTTATACTCGGCATTTTGCCATTTTTTTTTATATATTTTCACTTTTAATTTTAGTAAATAATATGTTAGAATAAGTTAGTTAAAATAGATGTATTCATGTTAAAAAAAACTAAATTAGGAAAACAAATTATAAGTTGTTAAAATTAAAAATGGTGTTCTTGAGCTTGTTTTTTATGTTCATATGTGTTCTTGTGATCTTCATGGGTGTTCTTCATTTTTGGCTCTCTTTGATTTTGTTTTAGTTTATGTTTGTTATTATTTTGTGTTTATGTTTAGTTATTGTTTTATATAATGTTAACCTTATAATATAAATCAACTTAAAACATTATAAATGATTTAGAATAAAAAGTTAGAAATTTAAAGTGTTGAAAAACACTATTCATAAATATAAATGAAACTTTTAGTAAATTTCATTTTAGTTTAAATCATTTTAGTATAATTAGAATAATTAAAATATAAAGACTTTAAGCTAAAAACCGCTAAAATCGAAAAATGAAAATTTAGAACTACTACTTACTAGCTCACGGCATCCCTATAATTTTTAGGTCAAAAATTGTTTTTATCACTTTTTAGTTTATTGTTAATATAATTTAATTATTAGTTAATAAGTTAGATTTAAGAAATTAAAAGAAATAAATCAATTTTGACATATATATTAAGTCACACGACATCATCACTTAAAGTTGACTAAATTTGACCAAAATGAAATTATCACTAAGTCACTAAAGTTAAATAGTAATTAGAATTGAATTTTAGTATAAACCGATTTAGTTATAAATGAAATATTATAAACCGATAAAAATATGTAACCATTATAAAAATGAACTAAATCGTGTGTTACTGCCTTTGCTATTTGGACTGTTGATCTTGGACTTACGGACTTAAATGAATCATCCACGATACTATTATTTTTAAAATGAAAATCGCTAAATTTAGTAAATAGACGACTAAATTTAACTAAGTCTCATTTTAAAATAAATGTCATTATCACTTTTTACAAATTGAACTTAACATTTTTAAAACTAATATTTTAAAATGAAAATCATTATCACTTTTTACAAATTGAACTTAACAATTTTAAAACTAGACTTTTAGAATATTTTCAAAAATCACTAAGTACAAAACGAACCTAACGACTTTGAAACTAGAAATTTATACTTAGAAAATAAAAGGGTTTAGTTTATTTTCTAAAATATCTTAAGTATAAAAATACGTATAAATATAAGAATACGTACAAGTATAAGAATACGTATAAGTATAACAATACGTATAAAATACGAAGTATAATAATACGAATACGTATAAAAATACGTATAAAATACGATGAATAGTGACCGATGAATAGTGTCAAGTGAATAGTGAAAAGTGAATAGTGAAATACTGAAAATAATTGAAAATTTTACTAAGTATAGAAAATTTAAAAATGAAGAAGTAAATGACCTAAAGTGTTTGAAAAACACATAAATAAAATTGGACATACTAATAAACGTTTCAATTTAGAAACTTGAAAACGTTAATAATTAACAACACTTCAAATAATAAACGAACGTGTTATGTGATCATATGAAACCTACCATTCAAATAAAACGTTTGACGCTGAGACTAGGAGAGTCTAGAAACATGTGATATGTAATATCAAATAAATAATAAACATTGAGTAAGTTAAATAAAAGGTCAAACGCTTGAGCCTCCGATATGAAAACGTCAATCGTGAGTGAAGTGGGGTTAAGATAGTTCAGGCGGATACCACTATCTCGATCTCTGGCTCGGGTCATATCGAATAGTGTGGTTTAAGCCGTGACCTTATTGCTTAGTGCATCCCGCCCATGCCGCTACGCCTTAAGTCGTATAGCCAATGCCAGACAAGATAATGAAAAATTCAACTCTTAGTGGAGTGGGCTTTAGGAAATAGTCGTTTTATCCTTAGTTAAGGTGCTCTATGAATAGCATAGCCTATTCTTAAATTGGATATTAGTGTATGCATACTAGACTAGGGTTTTATTCCCTATTTCGCTAAAGTTATCGTGGCCACCGTGACCTTATCGCGATTGTCATCTCAGTTACTGTCTCCTTGCCGTGTTTCGTTCTTAGTGGGCGCGACACTTGCATTCGCTCTTACCCTGCGTAAAGATTACTTGACGAGATTGTATCTGAAGTTCGAATCATTTCGAACACTAGAGGATGAGATGCAAGTATTATAGTATTCGGCGTGGTTTACGAGTCGAGTAAGCCTCTGCACTATGGAAGTGAGATGCAATCGATCAGAGTACAAAGGCCTACTCAGTGGTCAGGCTCGTAAGCAGTATGTGTTGTGTGTTGTTTGATTTAAATGAGAACGAGTGTGTACCATTTTCGAAAATTAAAGACCACATGTTTCTGAAGTGAATCGAGTCTGCATGATGAAAACAATACGATCCGTATGTATGTATGCGATCTGATATCGTTTTGTAATCTTGCTGATATGTTGTGATACTATGGCTATGATATTATATGTTATTTGCTTTCATAACTGAATATCATGCTTATATGATTTATCGCTTTAACCGCATGCTTATTATGACATATATGTCTTTACATGCTAATTGTATTAAGCATGTTTATGTTTTATCATAATATTATGTTTATAAAGCGATAATATTAAACCAAAGTAATTGAAATCGAGGGTAAGTATGAGCATAGCTAGTCACTGTCCGCTCAGCGGGCACCCCCCCATCAGTTTATTGTGCAGGATGTTCGTGGACCAGGAACTGGATTTTGGATGGGGCCACGAGACGTTTTTATGCTTTATTTTAAGTTGTGTTTGAGAGAAATGTAAGATATACTACGATACTCTTTTAAATTGCCGTACTTAGAGTTGTTTTATTCAACTCTTGAACGATGTTATAACATTTGGGTTTTTATTGTATAATTAATAACGCTGGTTTAAGACTTAATTAATTTCCGCCTTAGTAATTAAAGTCGACTAAAAACCAGGTTGTTACAGATATTACCCGTAATGTAAGGGAATATCGTGTGGGTTTGTAATTAAATGCGATCTCGTATCGCCGGTTTGTAATTTAATAGTTTATTTCATTTATAAATGTATAATAGGATTGCTATGTATTCATTTGTAAATCATACTTGTAACTATTTGTAAATCGAAGACCGGTGATGGAGATCGACTTGGAGCCTTAGAAGAGTTCTAAAGCTTGCAAGGAGGAGCCTTGGATGAGATCCATAATGAAGAGGGACCAAAGGAGTTGGTTTCCAATTTGTAACTCCTTGTATTTTAATTTCTTTAGGTGGCCATACTAGGTTTATGCTTGCTTGCTTGGTTTTGCTTGTTTGTTTGCTTATATTTTCCGCACACATGCCAAAATCGCCATGCATGCCACGATATCCCACTATGATTGTCGTTTTTAGGTCGCCATTCTTATATTAGTTCACTTATAAAGAATTTAAATGACTAAAAATTGACAAGATCACCCACAATTTTAACAAATGAATTGAGATTAAGCCTTTCCAAATGTAGCGACTATGAACCCCATGTTCGTGAGGACCTCCGCGACGTGGAACCTTGTTACCATGGGTAAGTAGTGGGAGGAAGTCCCGTGCTAATTTGGTTTGGACTCAACCGAATAAGAGTTATTTGGGGCTAATCGATGCATTTTATAGAAAATCATCAACCAAGCATTCTAGCGTAGAATTAGTCAAGTGTTGACTTATCGTTTTTATATAAAAGGAAACATGAGATGTCTAATTTTATATGAAAAACGAGTCTTGGAATCATTTATATAATTTCGTGGGAGATCATTATATAAATGGACATTTGTTTTAAAACCGTTTTAGCAAATGTCATTAATGAACTTTGAATGTTAATATTTCCTCACATTTGTTGTAGAATTATTTATTTGAAATCGCAGTGACCACTTCAACTCCCGCACCCATTTTGGGTAAATATTCATGGTTGAGAACCGTGATGGATAAGTGTATCCTAAATATGACGGTAGCAACTTTATCGAATGAGATTCGACTATAAGGAGCGCCACACAAACCGTCAATGTGTTTAAAAACCTTACCGAACAACCTCCCGCCAAACCCAAACTTAAGGCCACCGCGGCGGCACGAGCCGCCTACGATGAGCACCTAAATGTTGACAATGACGTCAAAAGTGTTTTGATTTGGTCAATGTCACCTACTCTCAGATTTCGCTTCGTTACTCACAAAGTGCATATGAGATATTCACTAGAGTGACGACGATGTGCTTTAACCAAGAGAACATGAAAGTAAATGAGATTGAGAGAAAAGATGTTCTTTCAATGAGATTGAAGAACATAAACATTGGGGTTATGAAGGGGAATGAAGCTTATAAAGCTCGGTTCAAGGAAGATAAGGGTAAGGGAATGCTATTGAGAATAGCAAACCCGGTCGTTGGAAGCGCAATTGTCCCAAATTCTTGAAGGAAAGGAATGATGGATGTGCGACATCCAAAGATATTGTTCCTTCTAGTCTTTATATGATTGACATAAATCATGCTTGCATTTCTACATGGGTATGGGATACCGGATGTGGATCTCACATTTGCAATCACTTGCAAGGAATGAGAAACGTGCGAGCACTAGCCAAGGGTGATGTAGATCTCCGCATGGGTAATGGAGCTAGAGTAGCGGCCATTTCCGTGGGAACTTACGTACTCACTCTAGCTAGTGGTTTAGAGTTGTATTTAAATAACTGTTATTTTGTACCAACTCTAACGAAAAATATTATCTCCGTCTCCGTGATAGATGCGGAAGGCTTTTGTTTTATGATTAAGGACAAGCGTTGTACTTTTTCATTTAAAGGAATGGTTTATGGTGAAACCATTTCAATTGGAGGTATTTGTGTTTTGAATGATGTCAATGATGTTTATCATATAGAGAACAAGAAGCTCAAAACAAATGAATCAAACAAATCCTACCTTTGGCATTGTCGTTTAGGTCATATAAATGATAGACGCATAAAGAGACTTGTTGAGACCAAGGTTCTCAAACCATTTGATTGCGAATCATATGGTATATGCGAAGCTTGCCTTTTAGGGAAGATAACTCGCCAACCCTTTAGCAATAAAGGGACACGAGCAAGTGAGGTTTTAGGACTCATACATACCGATGTGTGTGGTCCATTGAACATCACCGCTAGAGGAGGATATCATTACTTCATTACTTTCACCGATGACTTAAGTAGATATGGTGATGTTTACTTAATAAGGCATAAAAGTAATGCTCTTGAGAAATTTAAAGAATTTCAAAATGAGGTTGAGAACCAATTTGATAAGAAGATAGAAGCACTACGATCGGATCGTGGTGGCGAATATTTAAGTAATGAGTTTGATTCACATTTTAAGAATTGTGATAGAGTATCACAATGGACTCCTCCGGGCACATCATTGTTGAATAGTGTTGCAGAAAGGAGAAACAGAACTTTATGAGATATGGTTCGGTCTATGATGAGTCAAAGTGAGCTTCCTGGATCGTTTTGGGGCTTTGCGCTATTATCTACTGTATTCTCACTAAATCGAATAAGACTCCATATGAGATATGGACGGGTAAGGTTCCCTATTTGTAGGTTATCCTAAGGAAACGTGTGGTTATTACTTCTACAACCCTCACGAGAACAAAGAGTTTGTGGCTCGTGATGCTGTTTTCTAGAAAATATATATATTTCTATGAAACAGAGTGGGAGAAAATTTGAACTTGATGAAGTTCAAGAGCCACAAACCAAGGTAGAAAACGAGGAAACCGTTCCCTCGTCTTCTGACACGGTTGTAATCCCTAGGAGGTCAGGAAGAATTAATCATCAACCTGACCGCTACCTCGGTAACATCGAGGAGGAGGGTGATTTGTTGTTATTCGAAAGCAACAAACCGTCAACCTACAAGGCGGCTATTAGTAGCCCCAACTCCGATCAATGGCTTGAGGCCATGAAATCCGAAATGGATTCTATGTACGAGAACCAAGTTTGGGACTTGGTAGATTTACCTGAAGGAGTGAGACCCCTTCAGTGTAAACGGATATTCAAAATCAAACTCGGCATAGATAAACATATTGATGTTTACAAAGCTAGATTGGTGGCAAAGGGCTTTTCACAAGTCCAAGGTATTCATTATGATGAAACCTTTGCACCGGTTGCTATGCTTCGATCCATAAGGATAATCTTAGCGGTTGCCGCATTTCATGACTATGAAATATGGCAAATGGATGTAAAAACTGCCTTCTTGAATGGGATTCTAGAAGAGGAAGTGTACATGACACAACCTGAGGGTTTTTTAGATACATCCAACCCTAAGAAGGTATGCAAGCTTAAGAGATCCATTTATGGTCTTAAGCAAGCATCGAGGAGTTGGAATCACAGATTCGATCATGTTATCAAACAACACGGATTCGCTCGAAGTTCCAAGGAACCTTGTTTGTACATGAAGTTTAGTGGGAGTAAAGTAACTTTCCTTGTTTTGTATGTGGATGACATACTACTGATTGGAAATGATGTTCCAAGTCTAAACTCGGTAAAGGTGGAATTGGGAAACCATTTCCAAATGAAGGACTTGGGAGAGGCACAACGCATCTTGGGTATCCGGATCTATATAGATAGATCCAAGAGGATACTAGCATTGAGTCAAGAAACTTATATCGATAAGATTCTTGATAGGTTCAATATGAAAGACTTCTAGAGAGACTTTATTCCGATGAGTGTAGGAATAACATTGAAGAAATCTCAATGTCCTACGACTCCTGCGGAAATTGAACGCATGAAATTGATCCTTTATGCTTCCGCTGTAAAGATCAATCATGTATGCTATAATGTGCACTCGTCCCGATGTCGCTTTCGCCTTGAGCATGACGAGCCGGTATCAAGCCAATCCCGGTGAGATTCACGGGATAGCTGTAAAGAACATCCTTAAGTACTTGAGAAGAACTAAGGATTCGGTTCTAGTGTTTGGAGGAGAACTCGAGCTACGTGTAAAGGGCTACACGAATGCAAGTTTCCAAACCGATGGGGATGATCTGAAATCCCAATCCGGCTATGTCTTTTGGTAAATGGGGGTGCTATTTGCTGAAAAAGTTTCAAGCAAAGTGTCACTGTGGATTATACAACAGAAGCTGAATATTTGGCAGCTTCGGAAGCTGCTAAAGAAGCTATATGGATTCGGCAGTTCTTGGGTGGACTAAGAGTAGTCCCTAGTACCGCAAATCCAATCACTGTTTATTGTGATAATAGTGGGGGCCATCTTTCAAGTAAAGGAGCCCAAGTCTAGTAATAAGTCTAGACACGCTTTGAGGAAATACCATGTTATAAGAGATAACGTGGAAAGAAAGGAAATAGATATTTGTAAGGGTGGAGATGCACGATGAGATCGCTGATCCTTTAACCAAGCCTCTTTCGAGGACTAAGCATGACGCTCACACCGCCTCTATGGGGTTGAGGCGTATGCCTGATTTCCTTTAGTTTTTGAGATATGTAATGGACAAAGTATCCTATTACATATATGAAAATAACATTCATTGTTTATAGTATATTTACTCTTTTAAGTCATTATTGAATGCATACTTTGTTTATCCGAATAGTTGTGTGACAACGTTGAACATATTCAAGTGAACGGAATAAACTAAGTATTTGGTCCCTAGTCTCTCATATGAGGTGACGTCTCCGAGAGACTAGATTGCAAGTCGATCGATGGTGGGTTCAACACCATAGGGTCATATGTGATGACTGATCGTTTGCATAGACAGACTGTGAAGAACACTCTGTCGGGCAGTGACGCTTATAGAATTCCTTTTCAATGAGATTGAAACCTGGTCGTGGTGGGAATTCTATAGTATTCCTTTGAGTCAATTCTTTGAGAGCCGATTGTCCAGCCTCGAGTGCGCTCCGAAAGTGACTTTCATTTTTGTCCTAAGCCATGCCGTGAAAGGGGTTATAAGGGCATCTTTGGGGTCATGGTGATCGCATTATACAAAGACAATCGAGTGGAAGGGAAATGTCCACCCTCGTCAGTAAAACATCTTTGGGCCACTCGAGGAGTAGTCGCTGAAAATGCGTACACGCTCGGTAAGAATCTACGGTAGATTCCCTGCCGACACTCTCCTTATCGAGGAAACCACTCACGATATATATCTCGGGATGGCACGACTGTGAAGACACCTTGCATCGAGTGGGAGATGTGAAACGGACATGAGAATTGGTAATGCACAACTTGTCTCGGACAAGTGGGAGATTGTTGGAGTAAGTGTCCTCCACAATTGTGCGATTACTTAATAAATCTCAATTAAGGAATACGTGGGGATAATCCTGTATTATTGTCAATTGATTAACGTAAATCAATAACGGTTGGCTGACTAGAGTTTGACGTTATTGTCGTGAGAACGGCGGTAATCAATTGATCCCTTTGAGTCACACCTAAAGGAACATACTCCAAATATTTAAGCTAATTAATTGTATGAGATACGATTAAATTAGTGACTTGATAATTTGACTAACGGTTAGTCGGTGGATTAATTTAGAGAGAAATCGAGTTGTGAACTCAAGTGCTTTAATTTTATATCGATAAAATTATTTGAGGAGATGGGAATTAGTGATTAACTGTTAATTCACTAATCGTATATATTTTACTAATGAGATTAGTAAAAGTACGATTCTTAAATATATGCGTAGTGTACGTATATGTTAAAGAAGAGTTGTGAGTTCAATTTGATAATTTGTACTTTATCATATTGGATGATTAAGTGATAAATTATAAGTATTTGTGGGACAAATATTGAAAACAAATTGGACCCATATTAAGGGCCCTAAAACCGTGCAAAGAGAGGGAAGAGGGAGAATAAGATTCTCTTTTGTCTTTAGCTCTTGTACTTCACATGCATGCTCCAACATAATGATTACAATACTAGCTATTGTTCTTTACAATGTGAAAAAGTTCTTCCCCTCTTGCATGCCAAAGTGGCCGGCCCCCTAGAGTACTAAACACACTTCAATTGCTTTTATTTTGTTATAAAATACAAGGCTATGTGTGAATGAGTATTCATTCAAGTATTCTATTCATTTTTCCTCTCCATCTCTCACATCATATTCTCTCTAAACTAATACTCATATTATACTAATACTAAGAGTTAGTAAGAGTTATAATATTCATATTATCTAGTAAGCTATTAAGTGATTTCTAGTCTAAATCACTTGTAGTTTTTGTAGTAGTTCTTGGGTGCTATTTAAAGGAGGTTTCCTATTATGGAAACTCGGGTTTTTGGAGGATCATCCTAACTCATAGCTCAAGAAACAAATCAAGAAAGGAGTTCTTGTATTTGTGCCCATTATCCTTTGAGAAAGGTATAAATTTCTAATCTTGTAAACAAAGTGAATTTGTACTACATAGATCTTGCTAAATCAAATTAGAGTAATTTGATTTACACTAATACTTGATTAGTGAATGGGATCCGATCCCTACAAAAATGTGTTGTCACATTTTGGCTCGATGTAAAAGGCGTTTTGAAATCAAATCCGATAAGCTCGTGTTAGTGGCTTGTCAGTGAAAGTGTGAATCGATTCGGAGTGGCGATAGGCTATCCGAATCAAGGGTGTTTGAAAATGTGATGAAGACGGTTATACTCGTTTTCATACATTCGGTTTGAAAGAGGGTTAGATTAAAGCGACTATGAGCCACTTGGTCTAACCGTGAAGGATTTGCGGGATGATGCTAGTTCATTCCTAGGTTTTGTTGTCTTGTGAAAAGAGATGTTTGGATTAAAATGGCGGTAGGCCATTTTGAATCATGGATTTCGAAAATGTTTATTTTGCTGGATTTGTTTTCAAGAAAAGGTCCATTCTCGGGTTTGAAAATGTTTGGTAATAAATGGGTTACAATGAGTGCGGGTCATGTAGTTCATTTATGTTTTGGAATGTCACGAGAATAAAGTGATTACTCTCGGGTGTTTTGAAGAGACTGTTTGTCTAGATCAAACCGTCATGACTATAGGCCATTCGGTTCGAAGGAAGGATTTTTGAAAAAGGTTATTTCAAAAAACGTGATGAGGATTTTGTGAAAGTAGTTTGTAAGAGGATTTGGGCCAAGATGGTTATGAATCATTTGAGTGCGATGAAAAGTCTTGAGATTGGGCTTGGCCATTCTCGGGTTTTGTTTGCTTGAAAAAGACGATTTTCGCTGAAACGAGTTGACTTTGGGCCGTTTGGCCCAAAGAGATTTGTAAAGAGAATGTCGTTATTTGTTTTGCAGAAGTGAGGAGATTTTTGAAAAGAGCTCATTTCAAAAACGGGTGTGTTTTGCTTGGTTTGTAAAAATGAGAAGATTTTGAAAAGAAGTTATTTCAAAAATGGGAGTGTGTTGCTTCTTTTGTAAAAGTGAGGAGATTTTGAAGAGAGCTTGTTTCAAAAATGAGAGTGTATTGCTTTAGGAGCAATGTTGTGCCTAAGAAGTCTTTGAGGCAAGAACGCGTGTGCGGATCTTGTCTCGACGTTGAAATGTGTTTGATTTGCATTCGTCGAGCCCATGTTAACGGTTCATCGTTAAGGGCTCGAGCCTAGATGCATGGAAAGGATTCGACTCGTGAACGGTTGGCTAGTCGAGTCGAGGATGTTGAGAATGGATTGGTTTGTGTGACGTGTATCTTACTAGATTCAACGTTTATTTTAAGCGTTCACTGTAGCTCATTTCTTTGTTAGGAAAAACTCTTTTAAGCTTGAAAAAGGAGATTTTCGAAAAAGTTTTAGCTAAAGGAAAGCTTTTGAGACGAGGATGTGTGCGCACATCTCGTCTCGATGTTAAAGATTTTGCTTTGCACCCGTCGAACTGATATCGGTGATTTGCCGAGGTGAGCTCGAGGTCGGATGTGTAAAAGAGAAAGGATTCGGCTCGAGAGCGGTTAGCAGGTCGAGCCGAGGATGTTAAAAACAGAGTCTAGGCCGTATGACCTAGAGGACTAAATCCGCGGGCTTGGGTTTTAATCCTTGCTCGGGTTTTTGCTTGTTAGTGAAAAAGGAAATTTTGAGAAAGCTTGTCTCAAAAATTTGCGATAGTTTTGTTTGAAAAGGTGTTAGATGTTAGATGTTAGGTTCATTTATCTTTGAAAAGGTTTAAGCGAGTTTTCGAAGATATGAATGCATATGCTCGTTTTGAAAAGGACCATGGAGTGCATGGCCTCGAACTTGTACGTATGACTCAAAGGGTGAAAGGGTCAGTCGGGTACACCTCCAACTATCTCGAGTACGCTTTGGCAGATACTTAACCCCTCTATTTCCTTACGCCGGAGCGATAAGTTTTCTAGAGGGAGCACTGGGGCGGTCGAGATAGCCGTTTACGGCAAGCCGTGGAGGGGAGAGAGGAAAGTTAGTCCTGCATGTGCTTTATCGAGTGGACAAGCCTGCATGTGGGAACCACCTCTCGAGGGTGCAAAGGGTGCCTAGATTCCAAAAGGAATGGACTCTAAACGAATGTGCATAGCTCAAATATGTATACTTGGATTGTTCAAGGCTTTCAAGTGTCACCTCTTTATTTTTAAAAGAAAAAGCTAGTTTTAGTTTTAAAAATAAGACCTCCCCAGCGGAGTCGCCAAACTGTGGAACCCGGGATCGGACCCCAACTCGGCGTCTTGCTTAAGGGCGGATTTTAAAGTTAAAAAAGATTAAGTTGGAAAAACCTTTAAGAACTGTTATGGAGTCGCCACCTAATTATCGCGGAAATTAGGAACCTGCTACCATGTTCTAAGTTAAAAACATGTTCTTAGATTTTGGAGCACGCCGACACCCCTAGATCTAAGGCTTGTGAAACCAGATTGGATTCTAAAGTAGGGTACTTTAGAAAAAGAGTTAATTCAAATAATGATTTATGAAAACCTTTTAGAAAAGCCTATGTAAAAATAGCCTCTACTGACCTAGAACAATCCTTGTAAGATGATATTTGAGCTAATGTTATCGCTACGTACAAGTGCGATAAGTTTGTAAAAGAATGCAGATGCAGATGCAAAAAGGTTGATTAAAACCCTCAGTTTAGCATGTTTAACTTGTTAACGAATACGGTTCAGTTAATGGTCGAATTCATTGTTTAAGTTGATTTAATGCAAAATAAGAAGGTGCAAGATGCATGCAAATAAAATAAAGTTCAATTGTCCATTGGTTTATTTTATAAGGTCGGTTGCTTATGCGACTTTGGCGTGTCATCGGATATGGAGTGTACCCGAAGTAAATAGAACACTTGGAGTGCAAGCGCGCTGGGTGCCAAGGCCGGGGAGGGCGCTAAAGTGTAGACCCCTTTGTTAGTCCATAGAAAATAAGAAAAAGCTTTGATCCAAGTGGATCGGTACCTACCTTGTCCTGGCGCTTCAGATCTGGGCAGAGCTTCGCTTCTTGAACTAAAAAAGAGGAGTTCAACACGGGATGGTGTGTTGAACTCAAGGATTTGAGTGCTTGAGGCTTTTGTGGATGCAAAAGTGTAAGATGAGAGAATTTGTGGTGTAAAGGATGTATTGTGGTTGTGAATTGTGGGTGAAAAAATTATGTGTAAGATGTCTTATGAGGTCGGGTATAGGGGTGTATATATACTAAAAACCTCGGAGAAATTAGGAAATCGGGGATAAAAACAGGCCTGGGAACCGCATAGCCTTATGCGGTTGCCTGGGGAAACCGCATAGGCTTATGCGGTTGCCTCACCAAACCGCATAAGCTTATGCGGTTCGAAGGTTGGGTTTTTTGTGTAGTTTCCTAGTTTCGGTTGAATTATATCTTGGAAAGATTACGAGATAATCTCGAACTTGTGGCTCAAGAAAACCTCTAGGATATTTCTGAGATATTTTGTGATGCTTAGAGCTTTGGAGTGCGGGCCAAAGGCTGGGTTTGGGCTCGGTTTCGGGCCCGAGACCCGGAAAAATGAAAAGGGTGTATTTGCATAGTTTTTGTGAAATAAGGTAAGACGTGAAGCCGTATTTTGTGTAAGAGGGGCTAAATAGCGGTTTTAGCTACCGGGCCTAAATTTAGGAATTTACGAATGCTGAATTAGACCTTGTTAATGTAAAAGGGCCAATTGTAGTGCGAGTGCGAAGCTCATGCCAAATGAAGCGGGACGAGGACCTAGCTAGACTCCAAATGGACAAAATGAACGTTTATTTAAAGCGATGTGAAGCGACCTAAAACATTTTAACATTTCAAACGACTCAGAATGAATTCGACATTAGTTAGAACCGTTTAAGTCAACGTTAAAGCATGCGTAATAAAAGTCCGTGATACATCACAGGGTTTTGTTTGGGAGGGTACGGATATGGGTATCCACAGTTAGCACTTGCCTTCTACTCGAAGTTTTATCCTCCAGAGCGCACCAATCAAATACGCAGTCAGATTCAAAGCTTTAAACAGTCGTACGACGAGTAACTAGCTGTAGCTTGGGAGAGGTATAAGAAGCTGATTCGAGATTGTCCTCATCATGGATTGAACGATTGGCTCATGATTATGACCTTTTATAACGGCCTATATGCTGAGAGCCGTGCTATTCTTGATTCTGCTGCGGAGGGACGTTTTGCTAACAATGTGGACGATGATAAAGCATGGGGGTTGATTGAGGAGATGGCGATCCATTCATCTCAGTTTGGGAAGCCGAGGGGTAATTCACGGTCTGCGCATCAAGACCATGATAAGGAGAGCATTAGCGCGCTCACTAGTCAGCTTGTTGTGCTGACTACGATGTTAGATATGCTGCACGGTGGTGGTCCTTCTAGTGGCCATGTGAATGCTATTGCAGGGCACGATTTGGGTTATTCTACGGGGTATGCTGCACCCCATGAGCAGGTTTACGCTTATCAATCCTATTCTCAAAACCTGCCCTACCAAAACCAGCCGGGTTACGATCGATCACTCATATCATATCGTAACCAAAATATCCTTAACCCGACCACCCAACCACCCCAAAACACTCCCTACATCCCTCCTCACAAGACTTTCCGACCACCCCCACCCAACTACCAAAAACCTGCTTATACACCACCACCACCACCTCAACCTACACTGGTACCCGATCCTTTGGCCGAGACGAAGGCTATGATGTTGCAAATGCAACAAATGGTGATGAGTATGCAAAAGTCACAGGAGTCGCTCATACATCAAATGCAAAAGGACGGGCAAGCTAAGGACGCGGCGATAAAAATGTTGGAGTCTCAAGTGGCACAGCTCGCCACTTCACAAGCGTCGCGTCAACCGGGTTCACTACCATCGCAAGGTAATCCTCCTCCCGACACAGCATGTGCCATTACATTGAGGAGCGGCACGTCTTACGATGATCCGCGGGATTAGAGGTCGCAATCGGTTGATCATCAAGAATTTGGCCATCCAATCACTGGACTCGCCGCAGGGAAGAATGATGCGGGTGTTGTTTCTGGTGCTCTTGTTGCTACTCCCTCGCCCCCGATTCAGATGAAGCTACCATTTCCGGGTCGACTACGAGATGCCGGGCCCGAGGCTAAGTTCAAGAAGTTCTTCGAGATCGTCAAAGCTCTACAGGTAAATGTTCACTTCATTGACCTTATTACTCAAATTCCCGCGTACGCTAAGTTTTTGAAGGAAGTCTTAGCTAGGAAGCGTACGTTAGACGATGTCTCGACTGTTGCTTTTGTGGGGGAGGCTAGCACTAGGTTGCAGGGAAGTAAACCCCCTAAACTTAGTGACCCTGAGACTTTTTCTATCCCGTGCTCCATAGGTGGGTTTGAGGTTAAGAATGCTTTATGTGACCTAGGAGCGAGTGTTAGTGTCATCCCATATTTGATGTGTCAAAAGATGAATATGATAGCTTTGGGACCCACTAGCATCACTTTGCAGATGGCTGATCGTTCCGTTAAGCGTCCCTTAGGTATCCTACAAGATGTCCCCGTACAGGTTGGAAAGTTTTTTATCCCTGTCGACTTTGTAGTTCTGGATATGCCTGAGGATGTCCACGTCCCGATTATTTTGGGTAGACCTTTTCTGCACACTGCTGGTGCAGTTATTGATGTGGGTAATAAGACGCTGACGTTCTCGGTGGGGGGTGAAAAGCTTACTTACACGCAGTCTAGTACCTCGCGGTCCCCTATGCGTCTAGAGTCGGTTTGTTCTATTAATGCTATACCTCCGTCTCACTTTACAGGAGACACTTCGGAGGTCGTTTCTGTTGTCTCCCCGTGTGCAGGTTCTTTACAGGATAGCTGCAAGGATGGTTTGGGAGAGAGAAAGCTGCTGAAAACCGATTTGTTTGGCGCTAGTGATGAAGATAGAGGACCCACGGTCGAGCCGCTTGGAGCATGCGGGAGGTTTGGAGAGCCATTTTGAGATGGAGTCCCGTGCGTGATGGATTATGATGCTTTGCTGCGAGATGGTAGAGTTCTATGGCGATCGGCTGCTGTTTCGCCAAGTGAAGGAGTCGCGAATGGCCAACGTCTTTGGCCTAATAATACATGATTTTGAGCTCTGAAGAGTCGTGCGGGACTATAAACCAGCGCTTCCGGGAGGCAACCCGATGACGATTGTAATAATTGTACTTTGTTTGGCTTGATTTTGATGACATTTTACGTTTATTTGAGCGCGCGAGGATGAGGGTATTATTTGTGATTTTAGTGCGCAGGTACTTATGGCTTTTTGGCACTTATAAATTTTGAGATTGCTCGCGAGGAGCATCCCGGTAAACCCTACTTTCACGGTCTGACCGGTCGTAGCTCAAATTTGAAGCAGAGGAAAAAGACGCAAAAAATTAAAAAATTGCATGGGAGCCGGCCGCCACGATCTGGACCGCCCCACACACCGTTGTTCGCTTGCTTTTTCTCGTATGCTACTCCGAAGTACTACATAGCTGGACTGATTTGGACGCATATTCGTGGATTTATAGCCGCACTCCATGCTTCGCTTCGGTTTGGGGGAGCTCCAACTTAATCATGTGAGCTTTCTTACTCTTGTCCTCGCTTTATTTTTCCTACCCCGTCTATTGTTTGTCCCTTTCTGCTACATGTGGTTGTGCTGTTTTCCACATTGAGGACAATGTGTGATTTGGTTTGGGGGAGGGAAGCACTTTCGCGCTTTTCATTTGCATTTTTATTTTTGTGTGCATTTATTCAAAAAAACCCAACAAAATAAAAAATTCAAAAAATTACAAAAATACGAGTCTTTTGTGTCTTTTTGTCGTCTTAGAAACCTTTTGTGCAGGATTAGCTTTAGTGTCTTTTGAGATACGCTCTTAGTCGCTATGTTGAGTCTCTTGATTGTGATTGATTTGATATGCTTTGCTTACCCTTTCCTTTCATCCTTGAGGTGATTTGAGTAGACTAGCTTATATTTGACATAGGGACATGTGACATAGACGGGGCGCGTTTCTTAGACTACCCATCCACTTGACATTGTATATACTCGTACTAGTGAAATAAAAACTTGAATTTATGTCATTGTTTGAGCCTATTTGTTCTTAATTGATCGAGCATTGCACGAAGAGGTACTTATTTTTGGTTACTGATATTATTTTAACTCCACATAGCCAAATGGCCTACGTTTCTTACCCTTTAGACTTAGGTCCCTCATTTGCAGCCCGTCCTAGCCTTTGTAGCCTGTTTTTCATGAGCCACATTATATATTAAGCCACATTCCAGAATTATCCTACCCAGGCTGATCAGTTGCATTAGGGATTCTATGTTATCACGGAGTATTCGGTTGGGAAGGAAGTGGGTTAAGTCCGTGTTTGTTTACTTTGTGAGTTGGAGTTATGGGTTGATGTTTTGCGAGTATTCCCGTTAATATTGCGCTTCCCTACGAATTTCAAAGTTATATCCGATCTCATTTCATTTCAGTTCGAAAGAAAAAAAGAGCAAAAATCCAAGAAAGTCCAAAAAAAAGAAAAAAAACGAAAAAGAAAACAAAAAGAAAGAATTGGCTGTAAATACGTTGTTGTTTAATTCAATAAAAAGATCGGAAGTGTTGGTAGGATGCGATGTTTATCATTCTTATACGGGAGTTGTGGTTTATTTTGAATGGTAAGTTGAGGAGGACTTGTGATTGGATGTGGGTGTTGATTTAGATGCAGCTGTTAAGCCGTTGAGCTCCACGTATCCAAATACATTTACCACCTTTTTACCCTCTTGACCCGAGCCTAACATTACAACCCTTGGAAACCTCGCTTGACGTGATTTTGAGACATTTTGGGTGACAACATGCTTATTTCGAGTAGTTTTCCTAGTGTCGATGTTTGTGAGATTATTTATAGTCTCAGCGTCTTAGTGAATGCATACGGTCGAAAATCTTTGCATGGAGTTTGCGCCATTTTGTTCCACCGTCTTTTATTTGTTCAGTTTGCTCCCTAACTCTTTAATTTATTGAAGAGGAAGCAGATATTGATTTGATTCACTTTTGTATGAGGCGACGATACTTGAGACTTTGAGCTGCATTTTCCTGTACTAGTTTGTCCTCGTGATTATGTGCTATGTTTGGGTAGTTTGCTTGAGGACAAGCAAAGGTTTGGTTTGGGGGAGCTTGATACGTGCTATTTATATAGTTTATATGCCCCCGGTTTAGTCGCATTTAGCTTGCATTATTCGAGTTCATTACTAGTTTTAGGAGCTATTTGCTATATATTGCGGTACTGCTGTTCCTCGTTTATATTTTGCAGGTTTTGGCGGTCCTGAGCCGAAAGCTGAGTTGAGTGGAGCATTTTAGTACCGTGACGTCGAGATCAAGCTCGAGCGCGCACGAGTGCTCGGGATACAGAGAAAGACCAAAAGACTAAGGACTACGAGATTATCCAAGCCCAAATGAATATTGGGCCAAGCATAGAGGATTGAAGAAGAGCTGGTCCAAAAGAGGGAACCGGCCGGTTGGGTCAGGCCGGCAGCCGGCCGGCCGGCCCTGGTGTCCTATTCGTCGGGTTTTGATTAATTCGTGTTTAATTATTTTGGGAACATATATAAACTCTTAGGTCGAGATTTTAACACCTATGCTTTTATTTTACATCTTAATTTCCTAGGTTAAGTTTACTGCTTAGATTTATTTCTCTCCTTTTCATAAAACTCTCAAGATTAGTTTAGTTTTCAAGATTGATCTTCTTTGTAACCGCCGGTACTCTAATTTAATCCAGGTTTATTTCAATTTCTATTATTCATTCATCATGTTTGTTGGGACCAAAAACCCAGGCTGGTCCAGAACCCTGGGCCAGGCCTAGACGGGTACAGGATCCACGGTCAGGACCAGGGCGTACAGACAGCGCCAGACTGTACAGACAAAACAAAGGTGCAGGTCAGGAGAGGAAAAGCCAAAATGGGCCAAGCCCAACAAAAAGAAGTAAATGTCAAAAGAGGAAAGTCCAGAGGTGCAGCAGCAACCCTAAAGGAAGCCGTTGGAAGACTTAGTCAAGCATGCAGAAATACAGCCTTGAAGATAGGAACAGCTTCAGAAATCGTTGGAGAAGTTACCTACAACCAAGGGAAGAGACGTTGGAGCTGAGGACGCTATATAAGGAGTAGAATTCAGAGAGAAGAGGGATTCATTCATATTCATCATCAGTCAACTCAAGCACACACCACTCATCACAATTCTTAAGCATTCTAACACTTAATCGTAGTTTTACTCCATTATTGTATCCTGTACCAGTTGGTCCAGATCCTGTACTACCTGTTCCAGAACTAGTGAAGATCCTCTCCTGGCTTGGCGCCCGTGGTTTTTCCCTTAACATTTAAGGGTTTTTCCCACGTAACATATCGTGTGTCTTGTTCAATTTTTGTTGTCTTTCATACGTTCTAAATTCCTAAACCACATAAAACGTACAACTAAACTTAAAGGATAGTACTAGTAGATCCACGAATACATAATCGAACCGAGTGAGAAAATCACCCCGAACAGTTTGGCGCCGTCTGTGGGGATACTAGTTTATTAATCCTACAAAGTTTTCCAAATCAACAAGTCCAACCAACGTGAAAGATGGCAGATCCAAGTACAGAGGCCATGCTCAAACTACAGGCCAAGAAAGCAGCAGAGGATGCTAAGGCAGAGGCTGCAAGACTGAAGGAGACTGAGGCTGCCCTAAAGAAACAACTGGAGACCTCAGTCCAGCAGAAAGCCTCAGGATCCAGAATCCCACCAGGTACACCATTTTCTGATGTGATCAAGCAACTTGACTTTTCTGCTTTTTCTTCTGTAGGATCAAAAGGCACAAAAGGCGACCCACTCAATGTGGAGGAGAATCCAGAGAACAGTGCTGCGGGAGGAAGTGGAGACCCAAAGACACCAGAGGGAGTTGGTGCAGGCGAAGTCATGCAGTACATGATGATGGAGATGCAGAAACTCTCGGATCTGGTGCGCAAGGTTCCAGGACTTCCACCACCCATAGAGGAGGCAACCCCGGGATGCTACTCAGATTCACCCTTTGATGATTGCATTGCAATGGTGGAGATGCCAAAGAAGTACTCAGTACCCAACCTTAAGCTCTATGACGGGACAGCAGATCCTCTGGAACATGTTGCACAATACAGGCAAAGGATGTTCAACGTTCCTATCCCAGCAGAGAAGAGGGAGGCTTGCATGTGCAAAAGCTTTGGTTCAACCTTGACTGGTCCAGCCCTCCAGTGGTATATCAACCTGCCCATCAAGACCATCAAGTCCTTTGCAGAGCTGATCAACCTTTTCAACGTCCAGTTCGCCACAAGAGCGTATTGTTGGAAGCAGACCAGTGATCTGTACCGAGTGGTCCAGAACGAGAACGAGTCTCTGAGGGACTTCCTGCACCGCTTCAACAAGGAGAAAGTGTCCATCCCCAGATGTGACATCGGCACGGCCATTGAGGCCTTCAGGCAAGGTTTGGTTAGAGATTCTGATCTTTATGTTGAACTAACTCGCTACCCTTGTTCTACTTTTGAGGATGTGCAGGCTAAGGCTCTGGCCCAGATCAGGGTAGAGGAAGACCAGCAGTTCAGGGCAAGGTATCAGGACCAGGTAAGGTGGTCGAACTAAAAGTCACCACCCGCAGGCACAAAGCAAAGAATGGCCTAGTCCATACCAGAGGCCAAACAGGAGGGAGGCAAACGCCGTGGATGAACAGACTGATGCACCTGTGGTTCCACCTCGGTTTGAATCGCTTTACGTAGACATGCCAGGCCTGATCAACAAGCTGGACAAGTTGGGCCCAGCAGTTAGAGGGTCAAAAGCAAGTGAGAAGCCTAATCCAAGGCGGGACACGTCCAAGTGGTGTGAATACCATTATGATATTGGGCATACCACAGAGGATTGCATAGCCCTCAGAAGGGAGATAGCTCATCTACTAAAGAATGGTCACCTGAAGGATATCACGCCTGAAACAGGAGGAACAAAGATGAAAGAGATGAGCCCAGAGATCTTCCACCACCACCACCAACACATGAGGTAAAATTTATTTCTGGTGGTTCAGATATTTGTGGACTAACATATTCTGCTGCAAAGCGTGTGGCTCGAGAACAGTGCAATGCCCACCACAGAGACAAGGTGTCCAAAGCAGACAAGGTGTCCCCAAGAAATTGTGTTTGATGAGTCGACCTACAAGGAGTACACTGCCACACCACGATGGTCCGGTGATCAAGATCCGTGATTGAACCCGCATGGTGAAGGGGTCACGATAGATGGAAGCGGCTCGATCAACATCATCATGATGGAGGCGTTGGAGGCTATGGGCCGAAAGAGTCTGATGTAACAAAAAAGTCCAGCGTCCTGGTAGGGTTCAGTGGAGAGACAAAGCACAGCTTGGGGGAGATCACCCTGCCAACCTATGTAGAAGGAGTCACCTCTTTCGAAAAGTTCTGCGTAATAGACTGCCTATCCTCGTACAACGTGATCCTAGGGCGACCCTGGATCCACAACCTCAAGGCTGTACCTTCAACGTACCACCAGTGCATCAAGATCCCAACAAAGTGGGGGACAAGATCGATGAGGAGAGCAAGAGATCGCACAGAATGTTCTGATGACCAAAACCTTCTGGCCCAGGTAAGTCCCTCGCATAGCAATTAAAGCAGCCTGTCAGGTCTGTTGAGAACCCTGTCCCACGCATGGAGACAGATGAAATTGTTTTGGATGAAGAAAGACCTGACAGGAAGGTTCTGGTTGGTTCTGACGCTCCGTATAATCGGACTGCTCTAATTGACTTTCCGAGGAAGAAAGAGCATTGTTTTGCCTGGTCCCATTTTGATATGGCGGTATAAGTTACGATGTTATTACGCACAAGTTAAATATTGACCCAACTTTTAAGCTGTGAAGCGAAGCCAGGAAGTTTGCACCGTAGCATGAACGAGATTGTGAACCAAGAGGTACAGAAATTACTGGACATGGACATGATCAAAGAAGTGATGTACCCAGATTGGTTGGCAAATGTAGTTGTGGTCCAGAAAAAGAATGGCAAGTGGAGAGTTTGCGTGGATTATACAGACCTGAACAAGGCGTGTCCAAAAGACTCATTTCCACTACCACACATAGATGCTATGGTAGATGCCACTGCAGGACATAAGGTGCTGACATTCATGGATGCAGCAAGTGGATTCAACCAGATCAGGATGCATCCACTGCACCAGGAGCATACAGCCGCTCATGACCACAGAGGAATATATTGCTACAAGGCAATGCCGTTTGGACTAAAGAATGCAGTGCAACGTATCAAAGGCTCGTGAACATGATGTTCAAGGACCAGATTGAGATACAATGGAGGTCTACATTGATGATATGGTGGTGAAGTCAAAGAAAGCTAAAGATCACATCCTGGACCTGGAAAAGGCGTTTGAGATTCTGGAAAAGTATAATATGAAGTTAAACCCTACCAAATGCACCTTTGGTGTCACTGCAGAAAGTTCTTAGGCTATATGGTGACAAAAAGAGGCATAGAGGCTAGTCCAGAGCAGATCTCAAAGAATAATCAACTTGCAATCCCTCGTAACCCGAAAGATGTCCAGAACTGACCGAAGAGTAGCAACAATAATGCATTTATCTCCGTGTCTTACGAAAGGTGCAAACCATTTTATGATCTCCTGAGAAAGAACAAACAATTCAACTGGGGGACAGAGCATGAGAAAGCATTCCAGGACCTGAAAGCATACCTATCATCAGCCCCACTTTTATCCAAACCTGAACCAGGGGAGTCACTGGTCCTGCACTGCCTCAGAATCTAAGCCTCTGTAAGTGCAATCTAGTAAGAGAACGGATGGACAAAGAACATCCTGTGTATTATGTAAGTAAAAGTTTTACGGATCGAGACCTGGTATTCTGCATTGGAAAAATTCGTTTTGGCTTTAACAGTTGCTTGTACCAAGTTACGCCCTTATTTTGAGGCGCATCATATTATCATTCGTACTAATGTTCCTGTAAGATCAGTGTTGTCTAGACCAGAACTTTCAGGTCGTATGTCAAAATGGTCAGTGAAGCTGAGCACCTATGATCTATCCTATGAGCCCAGGCCAGCAACCAAATCTCAATCATTAGCAGACTTTGTGGCCGACTTCACTCCCACACTAGAAGAGCAGGTGACAAAAGAAATCTTCCATCTGGACCGTAAACAAACAGACTGGGAACTCTGGGCGGATGGTTCACCAACATCGTGGGCCTTTGGACTAGGTGTGGTCCTGAAGTCACCACAGGGGGACAAGATAGTACAGGCTGTATCCTCGTGAGTTCGGGACTACCAACAATGAAGCCGAGTATGAGGCAATCGATAAGCAGGATCGAATGTGTGTCTGGACATGAAGGTTCAGAATCTAAAGGTAAAGATAGACTCTTTGTTGGTTGCAAACCAAATCAATGGTACGTACGCTGCTAAAGATTCTAAGATGATTGCATATCTTGATTTGGTTAAAAATCTTTTTCAAAAGTTTACTAACGTTGAGGTTGAGCAAGTCCCAAGAGATCAGAATGTGCAGGCAGATGCTTTGGCTAACATAGGATCAAAGATTCAACCTGGTACGCCGGACAAGATACCTATTGTGCACATCTTGGAACCAAGAAATTCGTAAAGTTCAACCACCCTACAGTAACGCAAATCAAGCTACCCAGACCTGGACCAAACCATATTACGAATGGCTGGTCCAGGACAAATTACCACAAGACAAGGTTGAGGCAAGAGCGTTCAGAATCAAGGCATCCAGATACACAATTATACAGGGTATACTATTCAAAAGGTCCTTTAACGGACTGTACCTGCGCTGCCTAGAACCTGACCAGGCCAGGACAGTACTGTCAGAAATACACGATGGACACTGTGGAAACCACACAGGTGGTAGAAGCATGGTCAACAAAATCCTACGAATGGGCTATTATTGGCCCACAATGAAAACAGACTGCAGCCAGTATGCCACAAAATGTGACGCTGTCAAAGGCATGGTCCGTAGATACATCACCGCACGTAACCTGCACTCAATATCTGCACCATGGCCATTCATGAAATGGGGCATGGACTTAGTTGGCAAATTACCAATGGCTCCAGGACAGAAGGTGTTTATGCTAGCATAATGGACTACTTCTCTAAGTGGATAGAGGCAGATGCCTACAAAAGCGTTACAGAAAAGGAAGTAATTGCTTTCATAAAGAAGAACATCATCAGCAGGTATGGAATCCCCTCAGAAATAGTATGTGACAATGGACTTGCATTCGTGGGAAACAAGACCAGAGATTTCTGTACAAGGTGGAACATCAACTTGGTGACCTCTCCACCAAGATATCCTCAAGCAAATGGACAAGCTGAATCCAGCAACAAAATTGTGATCAATTGCATCAAGAAGAAGCTGATGAAGAAACAAGGGAGATGGGTTGAAGAGCTGCCACTGGTACTATGGGCAGACAGGACCACGCCAAAGAGAGCAACAGGACAAACTCCATACTCAATGGTTTATGGATGTGAAGTCGCATACCGGTAGAAGTGCACGTACCAACGGTCAGGTTTGAACTCAATACGTTTTCTGAAAATAATGAGCTACTCTGTGACAGCCTGGACACAGCCCAAGAGCTCAGGGACTTAGCAGCAGTAAGGTTGGCAGCATACCAACAATCAGTGGCCAGAAGTTACAACAAGAATGTGAGAGTACGAATGTTCAGGACAGGAGACCTGGTCCTGAGAAAAGTGTTCCAGAACACAAGAGACAAGGCCGCAGGCAAGTTAGCCCCAACCTGGGAAGGCCCATACCTTATTGATTCAGCAACAGGGAAAGGCTCTTACAGACTACAAACTCTGGAGGGAGACATGATCCCAAGACCTTGGAACACACTCCACCTCAAGCTCTATCACATGTAAAGTGTCCTGGACCAAGACATCTGGTAATCCACAAAACTCAAAACTTTTCCTTTACAAATTATCCTATACAACTGTACTGACTTGAGCGTCGGAGGACCGTTGGCTAACGCCAACGGTCAAGCCCTGACCCTCCTTTCTGTGCAGACAAAACAATGCAAAAATCTGGTCCAGCCCAAAACCAAAAACAAATGCAAAAACAAAGACAGAATTTAAGGCTCCAGCCCCCGAACGACTGCACCAACGGGACAGGGAGTAATGTCCGTTAAGGGAGCCCCAAAGTGTAAGTCGCCTAAATTATCAAACGCATGCATGCTACTAGACAGATTCACAACAAATTATATGCGCATCATAACAAAAGACATAACAAAACATAGCATAAACAAAACATAGCATAACATAGCCTAGCATAAACCATCAAAAAATTGACAAAGGACAAACCATGCCTATGCATGGATAGCAGAGTTCAGAAACGAAGTTCAAACCAAAGAACAAAGTCTAAAATAATTACAGACCAAATATCACAAGGGATATTCCCCCTGGCAAATTCAAAGATTGTTCAAAACAAAAAACCAATAACGAGGCCAAAGTTCAATTGATTCAGTCATTCATTCAGACTCACCAGTCTTCTCAGCATGTTCTCCTGCAGGATCTATGGTGAAGGCTCCATCCTCATCAGCACCAGCGCTAGAACCTCCACCAGCAGTCTCAACACTTGGACCAAAGAGTTACTCCAAAGATCGGGTTGTAACCGAAGTCACCTCACCGCTGCAGGGACAAATTTCATCAGGAAACAATTGTTTGAAAGTAGTAATCTCCATTTGAAAGATCCCGGCAAGACGAAGCTTGAGGGTGGCGTTCATCATCTCAATCTTGGTACGAAGTGTGTGGAAGATGCTCAGGTCCCTCACCACTGCGTTATGCCTTTCAGCCTCCTCCCTTAGCTCCTCCAACTCCTTGGTCAACTCGCCAATGCGTTTGTCCTGCTGCTTGATCCTCTTGAAGTTCGCCTTGTCCAGGACGGCCATCTTCTCACAGCGATGGCTCATACTTTCAAGTTCATTCTTGGCAATCTCAAGAGAAGAACGAAGCGCCTCATTCTCAATTTCGGCCTTACCCCTGCCACTCTCCAAGATTGGCACGGTGGAACCAAGGCTAGCAGCCATGACCAACAACTGTAGGTACAGACAACAGAACAAAGAATTAGAACCAGGCTAAGAGTAACAGTGGACAAAATCAAAACCACAAGGAAGAGTACAGACCTGAGCACAACAACCCACCATCTTGTGTGCCAGACGCGTAGGGTCCAGGGCGGCAGGTGCTGGGGACAGAGCGGCAAAATCTTCACTCAGAGACTTTCCCAAGGAGACATACTCAGACTGACTCTGAGAATGCAGAGGTACAGACAGGATTCATCTGAGGTAACTTCCCTTTCTTCCTTTTCTTCTGTTCAGGGGCAGGCTCAGGAAATTCAGCGACAACCTTGGCGGACCTAGTCTGAACCCCCTCTGGTGCCTTCCTCTTGGAAGACTCAGAGGCAGGGGCCACCAGATTCACGACAGGGGCAAGGCTGCCACCAGACTTCGTAGCCTCGCGTGCTTGGGAAATCGCAGCAGAAATAGCCTCCATAGACAGGAAGTTCCTCCTGCTGGATCCAGAAGCTAGGGACATCATAGGAAACGAGTTACGAAAGGATGGTAAGTAAGGGTCCCCCCAAAGTAACGGGAAAATGTCAAGATTACCGATGGCTACCGGGCACGAGCCCAGCCGATCCAGGAATTTTCGGTGGGGCCGAGTGGCCACCGCCCCAGCAATCTGAAGTCAACGGGGTCACATGAATGGGAGTTTGATCAAAGTGACCTGTACTCACAGACTTTTCACCCTCCTCGGGCACAGCCTCTTCCTCAGACTCCTCCTCCTCCTCATCAGATTCTCCACCATCACCAGCACGCTGCCCAGGGGCAGGAGTCACTTCAACGACATCGTCGTCATCATCATCAGGTCGCATACACTTGGGCCAAGCCCTCTTGTCAGCAGGCAGCTTCAGAAACGCCTCAATTCTCCTTTTTGATGCAGGATCATCAAAAGTAGGGACCCAATCAGAGACTGCAAAACAAATCCACAACAAAACCTAAACAAAAGGCACATGCAAGAACAAAGCGGTTGGAAATTCGAAAGTTTAAGAGACATACCAGTCCCCTTTAAAGAGAACTCAGGTGCCCAGACATTGGGGCCCAGACTGTTGCTACGGATAAACATATAGTAGCTGGGCCAGTTGCTTTCGTCGCCAGCATCTGAACGGGTCAAGAGATGCGGGCATTTATCCCTCAAACGAAAATGGATTCTCTTCTTCTTGTACATTCGCAAACGATAGGTGTTCCTTATATCAGCAAGCTGGATCTCTACCCCGTACCTCCGGCAGAGGGAGTCAATCCCATGGATTAAACGCCAGACAGAGGGCATGACTTGACACGGCGGCACTTGTACGGTGCCCAAGAAAGCATTCATCAGTGGACAAAGCGGAAAAGTGGCACCGAATTTGAAAGACGATTCAAAAATCGAAAACCACCCAGGGCTAACCCAGTCTACCCTGACATCTCTCGTGTCTGGGGCCCAAACCTCAGCACCTTCAGGGATTTTACCTTCCCTCTTCAGCCTCGCCACAGCCCCTTGGGCAAGCAAATTAGGGAAGATGTTGACGTCTTCGATCGAATTGGTCGCCTGAAAGACGGAGTCACCATGGGTATAAGAAACAGCAGTGGAGGGGCCAACATCGTTGCGTGCCATGCTCGAAGTTAGAAAGAAAAAGAAGAAAGCTAGGGTTTGATGCAAATTAATTTGGGGATTTTTTGTTAGGGTTCTTGATTGCAAAGCAAAGGAAATCAGAGATGAGTTAGAGAAAGAAACAAAACAAAAACTAGGGTATTTATAGCAAGACAAAAGGAAGTTGAGTGATTTTACAAAAATAAGCGCGCGAAGAGATGTGACAAGACCCATGATAGGACGTGTGCAGTACCTTGAGCGCCAAAATAGGGCGCACTTCCCCACGCAAGGCCAACTACCTCATTAATTACAAAGTTCAGGTTTCAGAACCAAAGGCCCAGCAAAACGGAAGCCTGGGCCAGGCTCAGCCCTGGACCAGGGTGAAGGACAGAAGCATCTCCTTACCCCGATTCGGGACTATAGGGCAAGGAGATGGGGGACAAACTGTTGGGACCAAAAACCGGGGGTGGGCGAGGACCCTGGGCCAGGCCTAGACGGCACAGGATCCACGGTCAGAGACTGTATGCGGCAGACAGCGCTGCATGCAGACAAAACAAAGGTGCAGGTCAGGAGAGGAAAACCCAAAATGGGCCAAGCCCAACAAAAAGAAGTAAATGTCAAAAGAGGAAAGGCCAGAGGTGCAGCAGCAACCCTAAAGGAGGCCGTTGGAAGACTTAGTCAAGCATGCAGAATCTGACCTTGAAGATAGGAACAGCTTCAGAAATCGTTGGAGAAGTTACCTACAACCAAGGGAAGAGACGTTGGAGCTGAGGACGCTATATAAGGAGTAGAATTCAGAGAGAAGAGGGATTCATTCATATTCATCATCAGTCAACTCAAGCACACACCACTCATCACAATTCTTAAGCATTCTAACACTTAATCGTAGTTTTACTCCATTATTGTATCTGTGCGGTTGGTCCAGATCCTGTACTACCTGTTCCAGAACTAGTGAAGATCCTCTCCTGGCTTGGCGCCCGTGGTTTTTCCCTTAACATTTAAGGGTTTTTCCCACGTAACATATCGTGTGTCTTGTTCAATTTTTGTTGTCTTTCATACGTTCTAAATTCCTAAACCACATAAAACGTACAACTAAACTTAAAGGATAGTACTAGTAGATCCACGAATACATAATCGAACCGAGTGAGAAAATCACCCCGAACAATGTTTACTACTATTGATTTTATTGTCTTTGCCCTAGTCATGTCTAGCTAATTTCGAATTAGGGTTTAGGGTGATTTGTGAGATTGGTTCAGGAAC
The DNA here is from genome assembly GCA_023091065.1 of Dianthus caryophyllus. Taxonomy (NCBI): domain Eukaryota; kingdom Viridiplantae; phylum Streptophyta; class Magnoliopsida; order Caryophyllales; family Caryophyllaceae; genus Dianthus; species Dianthus caryophyllus. The sequence goes on along the minus strand of CM041518.1, from coordinate 11,766,869 downwards.
ATCTTTTAATTGCTTATTTTGATTGAACTTGTACAAGTTGACTTCTTCCTGCGCGTTTTATTATCAATTGAATTTAGGGAAGCCTTTATTGAATTGAACTTAGGTTGTTTCAGTTTAAGATCGAAAGCCGAATTGAAACTAGACTCACGCGTATTTGATAAGTTAAGTTTAGTAAGTTGCGAGAGCCCGCTAAATATGCTTAAGGTTAATATTGACTCGAGAGAGCGTATTCTTAAACCTAGTCACTTGCATAGCTTCAGTTGATTTATATTTCCTTTTGAGTTGAGTTCCTGAATCGATGTCACATTGATCCCGATGCCCTAATCTCCCTTTTATATACTTTTACACCCTCTTTTGTTTATTGCTCTTAGTTTAGTCTTATAAAACACCGACTTTATTACCTTGAGTTGACCTAGATTAGCTGAGCATTCATTTGACTACACCTGTCTCTCTGTGGATTCGACCCTACTGCTACTAGCTACTTAGTTAGTTGACTTTAGGTTTATTTTGACTTAGGTGATACGACTTTAGCCTTGTCAACTTCTTTCCCTTTTTAGAACCGGGTTTGAACTTCCCCTTGCTCTTTACCGACACATTGTACACTTTTCTTCGGCTGTTCCCACTCACTTTCATATCAGTCTCTGCTTGTACAAGCAGAGAATGTAGCTCTGTAGATACCCAAATCCGCACCTCCCGCCAAAAACCCAGTGATGTAACAATGGACTTTTATTGCGTGCTTTTACGTTGACTTAAATGGTTCTAACTATGACGAATTCAAGTTAAATGTTTTTTTTAAATGCAAATGAGGTTTCTTTATGGGTCATCACCTTTAGTGTCCTTAGGTCTAGAGTCTAGCTTGTCTCGAGTTCAGGTCCTAATCGGCATGCGCACACCCCTTTTCAAATACATATAACACATCGATCCACCTAAATACCTAATTTTAGGCCTAGCTGCTAAAACTACCCTTTAGCATTAGCAAATACCTGTGATAGTCTCACTAATGTCCTATTTCACAAAATTACACAAAATATACCCTTTTTACATTTTCGTGGCTCGCCCGTAATCGAGCCCAAACCCATACTGCCCGCATTCCAAGGATCGGGATTGACCAAGTCAAACCCTAAAACAAACCCTAGCAACCCCTAACTTAGAGCTCACGCAAGGTTATTTCGTATATCCTAAAAGATAATTTAGAAATATACGGAATATATAGGATAGAACCCTCCCTACCAATCGCAAGAGGCATTGCGATTGGTAGGGGCTATCGCAAGACTCCTTGCGATTGCCCCAGGCAGCCGCAAGAGGCCTTGCGGCTCCTACGTCCGGTTTTATCCCTAGATTTCCTAAAATCTACCGAACTCTACACTATAAATACGACCCTTCGGTCATTCATTCAAGACAATTTCAGAATACAATTCTCACCCCAAAACACTCTCAAAAAGCCTCACGCATAAACACCCTTAGAATTCCTCATTTTCCTAGTGTTGAATTCTTCCCTTTGAAGCGAAGCGCTGCCGGTTTCCTAATTCGAGACAGGTAATACTTAGTCCTGCATGGATTAAGGTCTTTCTTTACTTCTTAGACTAGCAAGGGCCTACATTAGGCTCACCCCGACTTTGGTACGCAAGTCTGCTTTTCATAAGGCGGCCATGCACCTCGAATACACACCCTATTCGTAAGACCTTTCCAAAGACGTATAAACAACTGACCTCCTTAAAATAAATCAATGGCTAATTGAACTTTATTTTACTGCATGCATTTTAGCAAATCCTCTTATTGCATCTAAATCACTTAAAATGAATTCGTCATTAAACTGAACTGTTTTCGTTAACAAGTTAAGCATGCTTAACTGAGGGTTTAATCAATCTCTTTTGCATTATTTTACATCCTTATCGCAATTGTACGTAGCGTATTACTTAGGCTCATGTATCATTCTTTGCATTGTTCTCAAGTCTAGTAGAGGCTATCTTTTGATAGGCTTTTCCAAAAGATCTTTCATAAAAACATTATTTTGATTTATGCTTTAGAAAAGTACCCTCACCCGAATCCGAATCTGGTTTCACAATAACCTTAGACGGATAGGTGTCGACGTGCCTTGAACTCTAAGACGTGTCTTTGAGCATGAGGACACGGAGGCGGGTTCTAAATTTCCCTCATAATTTAGTGGCGGCTCCAAAACAGTTTTAAAAGGTTTTTTGTACTTAATCTTTTTAACCTTACGGCCTTAGCAAGACGTCGAGTGGTTCCATGGTCTGATCCCGGTACCTACAGTTGGCGACTCCGCTGGGGACAGGTTTTATTTTTAAAAACTAAAACTAGCTTTTTCCTTTTAAAAATAAAAATGAGACTTGAACGACTTAAGAACAATCAACATACATGAGCTAAGCATATCCGTTTAGAGTCGAATCTAGTCGGATTCACACACCAATACCTTGAGAGGTGGTTCCAAACGCAGGCTTGTCCATTCGATAAAGCACGTTCTGGACTAACCTTCCTCTCACCCCTCCACGGCTTGCCGTAGCGAACTGATTTGACCGCCCCAGGGCTTCCTTTGTATCCTACATGTTATACTATGTAGGCGAAGGGCTAAAAGCACCTGCCAAAGCGTACTCAAATCAGTTGGAGGCGTACGAGACCTGACCAAACGACCAAGAGTCATACGTACGAGTGCGAGGCTATACCATATAATCTTTTTCAAAATTCATTTGCATATTTTCGAAAATTCGCCTTAAAGTTTTCAAAAATAATCAACCTAACAACTAACAAACTAACACTTTCTCAAACAAAACAATCACAAGTTTTTGAAATAGACACTTCTCAAACTTCCGTTTACAAAATTAGCAAAACCCGAGTCAAGGTTTCCAACCTCAATTCGCGGATTTCTTTCTTCGAGCCTCACGGCTCAAATCCCTTTTAACATCTTCGGCTTGGCTAGTTCGAGTCGATTCCTTTACAAGATCCATCGCTAACCCATGACAACATACCGTCACTCGGGTTAGGCGGATCTGGCAAAACCTTTAACATCGAGATGAGTGCACAGACGCATCCTCATCTCAAAAACACTCTAGCTTCTCTTTCGAACACTTCCTTCTTTTAAAAAGAGTCCTTTTCAAAATGAAATGAGCTAAAGCCGAACATGAAAATGAACGTGTCAGTCGGGTCTGTCATATAGCTGATGCATCTTATGCACATGTAGGGAACCTCATTTGGATACCCACGCACTAAGAACCGAGTTATCCTCCCTTACAAGAAACTTGAACCTACAAGCGAAAAATGGCGGCAATCAAGATGTAACCGAAGCTTGAACAAGTCGCCAAGCTAACCAACGACCTTGAACATTTGCTCACCCATCACCAAACGTAAGTCGATCGAATGGGCGAAAATCAAGGATGAGGCGGATAGACACGCCAAGAAACTCCAGGCTATGGAGGAACGTCTCGGTACTCCGGGAGGTTACTCCATACACAAAGAAAACGAGAACATCCCTCAAAATATTAGGGATGCACTACCAAGCAAGCTCGCCCTCAGTGATCTCCCGATCTTTCAAGGTCACGAAAGCCCGATTACCCACATCAGGGCCTTCAAATCACAAATGGGAATAAAAGGAGTCGACCCGGAGCACTGGCCATCATTGTTCCCACATTCCTCGCTGACCATACCCAAGACCTGGTTCTACTCTCTAAACCCGGAACGAGTCTCCTCATTTGAACAAATCACCGTCGAGTTCGATCATCAATACAAGGACAACGACGACACCCAGGTCTCCATCCGTACCCTGGAGGTCCTATCACAAAGAGACAACGAAGGATTCACCGAGTACCTTACTAGGTGGAAGAAACTCAGTGCACAAATCCCAAATCGTCCGAGAGAAGACGAACTTGTGCCAAAATTTGTCAACAACTTGCGACCCGTGTACCAGTTCTACATGCGGTATAGCAACATACAAACCTTCAAGCAACTTACTAAGGTCGGCACCCAGATCGAAGACGACCTTAGAACTGGGACCATGGCCAAGTATACCGGTCATGCATATCAAGGAAGTTCATCTAAAACAACACGTACGACAAAGAGCGACGACAACCGTGCCGTCGCCAACCTGGAGTCACTTGGCGATCCAGAATCATATGCAACCTTTACCCCTTCTCCCTTCAAACCTAGGAGGAACTTTGATCAGCTTTACATGTCTTACACCAAGGCATTTAATAGACTGGTCGACAAGAACTACCTGCAACCCATCGGGCCTACCCCCGAACCACCTGAAGATAAGAAGCCTAAACTGTGGGATTCAAATGCTTACTGTGCATACCACAGGGGCAAAGGTCACGACACTGAGAATTGCTTCAAACTGAAGCACGCTATCCAAGACCTTATCGACCAGGGAAAGCTTGACAAGCCGACGGCCTATGGTAAGCCATCCAATAAAGACAACCCCTTGGCTAACCATGCAATCTTTGTGGGCTCCGTACCCATCATTGACTGCTCTTACCTTATCACACCTACTGACGATCAGATCAACACCATCTCCCTCGACCAACCGATCATGGAAGCTAATGTCCAAAAGGACGATGAAAGTTTTACTGCTTTCCTATCTAGATGGGAGGAACTCAATGTACGCCTTGTGAGTATACTACACCCTGACGAGCTCGTACCTCACCTCGTCAAAGACCTACATCCGATATACCAGGTTTACATTCGGGATGCCAACGTACGCAATTTTCAACATCTTGTCAACTTGGCTACACTAATCGAAGAAGGTTTGAACGCATCCGGACAAATCATTGGAGTTTGGTATTCTAGCAGCCGAGCGGCGAATGGCCGCCACCTAACAAGGCCATGGCCCAAATCAATAACACCAGCAATTCTTCCTCCTCTAAAAAGGGCAGAAACAAGAAAGGGAAGAAGAAAGGCAACAAACCTCAAACCAAAATTAACGCCATTCAACCCGAGACCAAAGATGAAGTTTCACACCTTACCCGCTCCGGGAGACCCTATCAAAATATCTTCACGGATGCTCACGCCAAAGAAGCCGCCGCCCCCGACAAGGGCAAAACCATAGCCCAGGAGGGCGTTCCCTCCGAAGATGCAGCTACTACCCGGTGATACTACCACCAAACATGAGCGAGACGCTCGTAAAGCAACTCGTTCGCACCAAAGCCGACATCTCAATCTGGGCTCTTCTACGAGACTCCGCCGATCACAGAAAAGCATTCATCCGTGCGCTACAAATAGCGAGTGCGGATGCAGACATCTCACCTGACCAAATGGTCAGCCACGTCACGAGAGATTGGCTTGCCGGAGCCATCACCTTCTCCAATAATGAGTTCCCAACATTTGGCGCTAACCACAACTTGGCCCTGTACATTAGCGCCGAATGCAGAAAACGAACTTTACCTGTAACCTTAATCGACAATGGGTCTGCAGTAAATGTTCTACCCCTATCAACCGCCCGTTGTCTAGAGCTTGACGACAAAGATTTTCAACCCAGCAATGAAGGCGTGAAAGCCTTCGACGGAACCAAACGTAGCGTGAAAGGGACAATCTCCCTTCACGTACGCACAGGCCCTATAGAACGAGAGGTCGATTTTCAAGTAATCGACATGACACCATCCTACAATATGCTTCTGGGACGCCCATGGATTCACGCCGTCAGAGCCGTGACATCCACACTACACCAGAAGGTAAAGCTACCCCTCAACGACGAGGTCATAACCATCAACGCCTCCAATTTCCGTGCCCTTCTTGATTCACCCAAGGAGCGTAACAATCGCGAAACCACAATTGAGGAAAATCAAGAACCCTGCGGTTTCGACTTTGAAATAGGTGCTATCACAACCACACCTATCCGAACCTACAAACCTTTTGAAACCAAAGACAACCATAGCCTTTGGCCCACCATGGGACTAGGCTACAAGCCAAAGGAAGGCGATTTCGAACAAATGACTAAGGAGGTTAGAAAGCGTAAATTTGCGCGCAAATTCAACCTCCCAAAATACTCATTCGACATGGGCAAGTACTTCACTTCAGGGGGAGAGTACAACGAAGACAACCACGCCAAATCTCAAGAACACTGTTTCGCTAATGACAGTGGACTGCCTTTCACCAACAAAACCAATGAAGACCTGGTCTCATCCATTATCCGAGACCGCCGCTTCAATCCCGACGACCTCATCACTGATGTCGCCGAAAAAACCTTAAATGGTTGGTACAAGATTACCAAGTGGACCGACTCCCAAGGCCACAAATATCAGCTCGTCACAGGGGAAGGACCCCTCTTTGACAAGATAACCTCACAAAATGGTGAAGACTCAAGCAAAGATACCAGCGACAACACCGAAGACGACGAAGAGGAGGAAATTCTTTTAGGATCTAATTCTCTAAGTGTCGGGTCACCTGTCGACCCATCTTCTAGTTTTAGCTTAGACTTTTTATTTTCGGAGGCTAGCTCCAGCTCTTCTCCTAGTTTGTCAAACAATTCTTCTTTAATGAATAATACAGATAAGTTTGCTTACGTCTCGTCTCAAGCTAAAAACAAACAAATAAATAATGAACAACAAACAAAATTTAAGACAACACAACACATAAATCCGTGCGATAAAAATGAACTAACAAACGAACAATCGTTATTTAAATACATTGCAAACATCGTAAACAACCCAACACAAAACCCGATCATCGAGGATACCCTAACCATCAACATAGGAACCCCCGAAGAACCAAGGGAACTGCAACTAGGCGCCTCACTAAGTGAGGATGAACGCGCCAACTTCACCCTGACTCTTAACCGAGTTCAAAGACGTCTTTGCATGGTCATATAAGGACATGCCCGGCATCGACAGGAGCATAGCCGAACACCACATCCCCATCAAACCCGGTTTCAAACCCATCAAGCAAAAACTAAGGAGACTACGACCCGAATGGTCCCTTATGGTCAAGGAAGAAATCGAGAAGCAATTACAAGCGGCTTCATTCAAGTCGCCGAGTACTCGGATTGGGTCTCAAATATGGTCCCGATATTGAAGAAAAGCGGCAAGATACGAGTATGTGTTGACTTAGTGATCTAAACAAGGCAAGCCCAAGGGCGACTTCCCACGCCGCACGAGACGCCCTAGTAGACAACACCGCAGACCATGCCCTTCTATCCTTTATGGGCGGGTATGCAGGATACAACCAAATCAAGATGGCCCGTGAAGACATGGCCAAGACAACATTCATCACACCATGGGGACGATCGCTACTGCCGTCATGCCCTTTGGTCTAATCAGCGGGTGCGACTTACCAACGTCCCTCGACTACGCGCCTACACGATATGATGCACAAGGAGGTCGAAGTATCCGTATCCGACATGATCGTCAAATCCAAGGAAAAAGATGATCACATCACGAACCTCCGCAAGTTCTTCACGCGACTCCGCCAGTACAAGATGCGCCTCAATCCCCAAAAATGTACATTTGGAGTAAAATCCGGCAAAGTACAAGGACACATAGTAAGCGAAAGGGGTACCGAGGTCGACCCTCGAAAATAAAAGCAATTATGGCAATGCAACCACCCAAGAACCTGGATGAAATTGAAGCTTCTGGGTCAAGTCCAATACATCTCTCGCTCATAAGCAAACTAACCATGGTATGTGAACCAATCTTCAAGAAGTCAAGAAAATCGACCACGTAGAATGGGACGGGCGTGTCGAAAGCGTTTGATAAGGTTAAGGAGTTGTTATCCAACCCCCCAGTCCTACGACCGCCGCAGAAGGACCTACCCTTGTCACTCTACCTCACAACAACGACAACCGCAATGGGCGCCATGCTAGCCCAAGAAGTCAATGACGAAGAACATCCGATATACTACATCAGTAAGAAGTTTCTCGACTATGAAACTTGATACGCGCCCGTCGAGAAGAGTTGCTTAGCATTAGTATGGGCATCCAAAAAGCTCCGTTACTATATGCTAGCACATCAAACAAAGGTCTACTCAAAAATGGACCCCGTCAAGTACCTCTTGAGAAAACGATTGCCAAATGGACGCATGGCACGATGGACCCTACTTCTAGCCGAGTTTGATATTGTCTCGTTCCTCAAAGCCATCAAGGGACGGGCAGGTCTCAGACTACCCCGCCGACCTCGCAATCGACGAAGAAACCATCACCGACACCACCTCATTTCCCGACGAAGGAATTTACAACATCAACGACGAACAATGGGAAATGTACTTCGACGGTTCGTCAAACTACCGAGGCTGTGGAATAGGAATACTACTCATTTCCCCGAACGGTGAACATACACCCCTATCCATCAAATTAGACTTTGATGTAACAAACAACGCCGCAGAATATGAGGCATGCACCGACGCAGACAGGTGCGCTCATACTAAACGCAAGGAACCTGCGCGTGTACGGAGATTCCTCGCTAATCATCAACCAAGTGTCTGGAGCATGGAAGATACTTAACGAAAACCTCGCACTATACCAGAGCAAGATTCAAGAACTCATCGCTAAATTCCACCGCGTAGAGTTTTTGCACCTACCTCGCGAGGAAAACCACCCGCAGACGCCTTATCAAAACTAGCGTCACTACTAAACATCCCCCCGGGAATACAGACCATTCCCATCGTCGTAGAACGAAGCAGTGAACCCGCCTACATCTGTGACATCGAAGCCGAGGAAGAACAAACCGAACCTTGGTACCAAGCAATAATCAACTTCAAACGAGACGGAGAATATCCGCCAAATACCGACAAACGTGGCAAAAGAGCGCTCCGGCTTCAGCATCACAATTAAATCTTGGAAGTAGATAAGCTACTCAAGAAAACGCCCCAGGGTACATTACTCTTGTGCGTTGATCACAACAAAGGACGAGAAATAATATCCCAAGTTCATGACGGTGAATGCGGACCGCACATGAACGCTCGAGCCTTATGTAAACAAATACTTAGGCTAGGATGGTATTGGACCACCATGGAAGCCGACTGCGCAAAATATGTCAAGCATTGCCACAACTGTCAAATCTTCGCAAACGTACAACACGTACCCCCTTCACCTTTATACAGCCTCACATCGCCGTGGCCATTTTCCACATGGGGAATAGACGTCATAGGCAAAGTACACCCGGTTGGAGCAGGAGGACACTGCTTCATCCTCGTGGCCATCGACTACTTCACAAAATGGGTCGAAGCCGCGTCATACCGTAAGTTGAACACAAAGAAGTTGCCTGCTTTATACAAAACAATATCATATGCAGATATGGCATACCTCATGAGCCGATCAATGACCAAGGCTCGCATTCAGGAGAAGTTGAACCCATCCTCACCAAATACAATATCCAGGTACACAAATCATCACCATATCGACCCCAAACCAGCGGAGCGGTAGGTCGCAAACAAAACCGTCGTCACCATCCTCAAAAGATGATTGACACATGTCACGATTAGCCACACAAGATTCCCCTTCGCCTATGGGGATATCGAACCACAATACGATACACCAACAGGGATGACACCTACTTCCTAACATACGGCATGGAAGCCGTACAACCCGTAGAAATCGAAATGAAATCACTTCGAATTCTGATGGAAGCAGACATACCAGAAGCAGAATGGGCAAGGGAACGATACGAGCAGCTCATTCTTCTAGAAGGCGCTTACACTCGCTAAGCACCGTTCGCATGTATCAATCAAGGCTACAACGCGCATACAACAAACGGGTCAGACCACGCAATGTTAAAGTGGGTGACTTGGTCCTCAAATCAGTAAGGGCACCCTTACCAGTTGACCCAAGGGGGAAATTCAAACCTAATTGGGCCGGACCATACTTAGTCAAAGAAATCCTTCCAGGAGGAGCCGCGAGGCTAACCGATCTCGACGGCGAAGAATTCAACTTACCCACCAATCTCGACCAGCTTAAGAAATACTACCCTTAAGCTCCACACGACTTTGCAATGTATTTCAAATGAACAACGCACGGATGAACTACGCTTGGTTTGATTCCACGACCGTGGATACGAGGCGATTCAGAAGAGACTCAACCAAAACCATGAACTACGCCGGTTTGATTCTATGAAAAACATAGATACGTAGGCAGCTCCTCAAAGCGCAACCGACCTTCCCCGCACGCACGCCCAAAGCTTAAAAAGGTCAAGGGCAATGCACTTACAAAAGGACACGCTCAAAGCTTAAAAAAGTCAAGAGCACAGTCCACACAAAATGACACGCTCAAAGCTTAAAAAGGTCGAGGGCATAGTCAACACAAAACACCAAGTCCAAAGCTCAAAAAGGTTAAAGACTTAAATTTAAAAACTAAAAAATCCAAAGCTTAAAAAGGTTGAGGATGAATAAAGTAAAGCAAAGAGACGAGACAACAGGCAAACACTTTCTTTATTTAATCATTGATTTTGAAAATGTTTACATTTTAAGTGATGAGTTTAAAACTAGCTACCAAACTCACTTTATTCATTGAACAATTAAACGCAAATTCTTTGAATAAAACATTTAAAGTCTAAATCTAAACGTTCTTCCTACGACGCTTTGGAGAATCCTCCTCATCCGCATCCTTTGAAGCATCCGCACGAACAACCACAGAAGCAATACTCCTCTCGAATCCTGGGGGCTCAACAGGGTCCTCTCCGGCTTCACCATCAACCTTCTCGCCCAGACGGTCCTGCACGGTCACCCTAGGATCCCAATAATCAAGACAAGCGTCAAGAAAATCCATCTCGACGCGCATCTGCCTAAAACCAATAAAAACACCCGCTCCAGTCGAAGACAACGCCCTTTTCTCCGATTCACTAAGAGAAGACGTCCATCGCTTCAAAAGACCATCAAAATGGTCCATCCTTCAAAACACAAAAATATTCTTGAAAATAAAAAAGCTATTTAAGAGAATACAAAATAAGCAAAGAAAAGAGTTGAGATTGAATGAGGATTATGCCTCGTACCTCCCCTCTTTATATAGTACAACGAAATCTCGAATTAGGAAAATTCGACGATAGAACCGGCAGTCCAAGCCGCAAGGAGCCTTGCGATTGGCGGAATCAATCACAAGACCCCTTGCGATTGCCACGACCATCCGCAACATATGTTGCGATTCATAAGGACGGCTTTATCCCAAAGTTTCCATATTTTCGACTTTCCCAATCCTAGCATGCATGAAGTTACGACGTACCAACCTAATCGGGCTCTCCAATCCGAGCCTAAATTACAACCAATCCAGCATGGACCGATCAGAAGTCATGATTGATCCGATCATAACACATTTCATTTTATAGTTCGTTAAAGCTCATTTCGAATTTTTAAAAATGAACATTTTAAAACACCTTTTCAACAAAACACTTCCAAAGCAGAGTCTCCCACTCGGGAATCACTTTCAAATTTTTTTTTAGCTACTAACCAAACAGGTACGAGAAGAAATAGAAAGTACGGATACGACTACAACTACCACAGGTTCAAGCCACACCAAGAAATGAAGCAACTAAGGATGACGACGACGAAGCTCCTCGTTCTCCGCCCTAAGACGAGCCACTTCCGCCCGGCTCTGACACAACTCCGCCACTGTTACGCCTAAGCCATCCTCCAAATGATGGGCGTTCGCCACAATTTCTTGTGGACATCCTTCATGAACTCCGCACAAGACATTTTTACTCCATTTTGCCTTAAATATACACTAATTTAAGCCAAACTACGGGGGTAAAATTGAAACCTACTCCATTTTGACTTAATTTAAGGTCCAATTAAGCCAAACTATGGGGGCTAAACCTCAAACTGACCCAAATTCTCCATTTTGACTACAGTTTCTCCAAACTACAGACAAACTCAGGGGGCTAAACACAAAACTGGCATACACTCTAAGTTTGCCCTTCGTTATTCATACCTCGGTCAAGCGGGGCTAACATAGATATACAAATGGCAAACACATACCTTCTTCACCCTATCACCCCAACCCTCCATGCCAAAGATCCGTAACCACCGGCAGATACTGTGCACGTGGAAGGTCTCCGTGTCCCAAGCATTGTCCCACTCCGCCGTCGTAGGGAAATCTGGGGGCTGAAACGCCAAGTCAGCGTCAGGCACCTACAACAAGAAACACATGAAATACAACAAAATTAGGGAAAATTTTTCGAAAAAGATTTTTACCCTACACAAAGGAGCAAGACATACCTCGATAGACCCGCTAGCAAGTCTACCCCAAACAAAAGGCGCATAATCTAGTCCATGAAGGAGGAGATTCTCCGACTCCCCCTCAAGATGCAGCTGTCTCTGCTGCCGAGTCAAGACCCGCGTCTCGAAAAGAACCTTAGGTGGATCAAGAGGCACGATAAAGTCAGGATACCTCGTCTGGATCGCCAGACGCTCACCCAAGTACCAAACGTACCCATACGGCGTAGCCAAGTACAACCGTTGGGAGTCACGCTCCCGAAAACGCTGCCATAACCCCTCAGGAACGCCCGTGTACTGCTCCCACGGACGCGGACGAAACTGTAACCAAAAGAAGAAACACGTTAGACGCCATTTCAAGCAAAATCATTTAAATACATGCTATTTAGAAGGTTTCAATACATACCTGACCACCTCTCAACTGGTTCAACTGTTCCCGAACGAAGTCGTACGACCAGTCATACCCGATACGGCTACACGTCGCATTCTATGTCAAGACCGCAGGGTATCTCTTCTCCATCGTAGTTGCCCCTTCGGGCAGAAAGAAAGGGAAATGACTATAGATCCAGCACTACACAAGAGACATAAACGAAGTTAGCTCAAATAAACAACATTTTGAGTAAGCCGAACAGAAGACAAAAAAACAACATACCTCCAACAACAAGCCAGGAGATACGATGGGAATCCTAGACCCCCCATCCATCTTCCGTGGCCTCACAGCATCCATGCAGAAACGGATGCACAAACCCAAGGCCGGGGATACCCAATCGTACGCCCCGATCGCACTCCAATCCGTAAGACACATCAACACCAAGTAGCGACTCTCTCGCCTTCTCGGCAAGTAGACAGAGCTAACAAACCACCAAAGCCACATACGAGCATTACGCTCGCCACCCAAGATTCGGGCCTATCTTTGAGTCTTCCCTCAAGTACTCCATGATATAACTCGTCTTCACGAGAGTTAGGTGCTTTTCCTGATACGGCACCTCTAAACCAAAGACTCCCAAAGATCAAGCACCGCCTTATCATCGATAGGTGGCGCAAAGCAAAGTCCATATCACGGCCACCAAGGGTAGACCCGTGATGATAGCATACGAAGACAAGGTAATACCCGCCGAACCCCAAGCAAATGGAACGTCGTGGTCGTATCCCAATACGGCCAAGGAACGCCGGATGACCTCAAGTTCGCCGTAGTCCGACTATCCACGATCCGGATCCAATGTTTAACCAACGGACCCAGAGCACACCTATCAATCAACTCCTGTGCTCCTAGGAGTCAAGACATTCTTATACGCCCAAACAACGGGCGTAATGCCCAAAACGTTCTCATATATCCTATCTCAAGCCCAGAAGAGCTCTATGAGACAAGTGACGCTCACGGCCCGCCAACAGGTGTGACCGTCCCAATTTTTCGCCCAGGGACGGTCAACACGCGGAGCATGAGTAGCACGACCCCTAGCACGAGACCCTGAAGCCTGTGGAGACTCACCCTGCTCCATGGGCTCTACCTCTCTCTCCTCCTCCCCCATACCACCCCACGATGACCACGAACACCCATGTCGCTGGCCCACGACCCCTCCGGGTCGGAAACTCGACAACCCCAGGAGAAGGATCCCTCGCGCTAAAAGCACGACGCAAACCTGTACCACCGGGAGTAGTAGGCTCCTCACCCCTAGAGCCCGTACTCCGGCGAGACTGAGATCTCGTAGAAGGTCCAGACCAATCACCTGTGACATTTTCAAGAAGACAAACATTTTCAAGAAGACGAACATTTACAAGACGCAAGACGAAGACGAAGAAAGCAACAATTCTACAAGAACACCCCATACAGAGCCCTCTTTGGTTTAATTCACCAAAAGCCGCTCTATACCCCTCAAAATTTCAACTTGATGGTTTCTATGGATTATATTAACCTCCAATTACACCCCAGAATAATCAATTGCATTTTGGACTTGTCAGTCAAAAACCCCTAATTTTGACCTAAGTCCTCCGTTTTAATCGACCTTAAACCTCAATTTAAGGGACGATTATTAACATTTTTCAAAAACTAACGCCATACACATGCTATACTAGCCAAGGGGAACCTATGGCGAAGTTTAATTGCAATTCCGAAACCGAAAATCCGGGTCCGATTTTTGGGTCGGGACCATTTCACACGAAATTGGTCCGAAAACACGTCAAACCATGAACATTTCACACATACATTCAAGAATAGCATCATACAAGGGAATGGTATAGTTCTCTAGTAATCAAGCGGCGAATTTCAAGCTAAAAGACGGTTTTTCACCAAAAACGCCTTTTCTACATTTCAAGAACGATCTAGCAATTTACAACATCAAAATGCATAAAAACAAGTAAGATGGAGTAGTACCTTGATCCATTTTAGAGTAAAGCAAGAAAAACGAGCGAAAACGGTCTTTGAAATCGCAAGGAAACGGTTTTAAGAGAGAAGGAGTCGAAAATGGTGAAATGAGTTTAGAACTCGGTATTTCCGTGTTTTATAAGGAGAAAGAGCCCAAGACCCTAATCGCAAGGACGCTTGCGATTTAGGGGAAGAGCCGCAAGGACGCTTGCGATTCCAGCTTTGGGCATTTTCGTGTTTTTCCTATTTTCAGGCCTAATTTGGACTTCTAGTCTATGTATAGGCCTTTTAGACACTTTCTCACGTTACGTCGCTCGGTTAAGGCGTCACCTAAAGTCCGCCACACTCTTAGACGAGTTGAAACACTATACACAACCTTTGCGTAAACACTAAACACGAGCATTTTCCTCGGACGATAATTCCGTGGACGTAAGCACTCTTTTTTACGAGATGAGCACCAACACGAGCACTAGCACGAAGCATGAAGCACATACGCTCTTTACGAGACCAAGCACGGCGCTCTTTACGAGACAAGCAACAAAGAATAACACGCAAAGGTATTTAGCAAGCACAGGAAGGCATCCCTCAGACAGTATGCAAGGACCGTCATGTCCCTAAACATGTTCGTCCCTCCCTGATAAGTCTTGCCTGAGTCCTAGTCTCACCCATAGACACATACTCCGTGCCGCTGACGATATCGAGACTGTAACGGTCCGGATGTTGTCGTGTAGTTTGACTTTCGCTTTAGTCCTAAGCTCAGTCAAACTGGGGGCTCTGTAGATACCCAAATCCGCACCTCCCGCCAAAAACCCAGTGATGTAACAATGGACTTTTATTGCGTGCTTTTACGTTGACTTAAATGGTTCTAACTATGACGAATTCAAGTTAAATGTTTTTTTTAAATGCAAATGAGGTTTCTTTATGGGTCATCACCTTTAGTGTCCTTAGGTCTAGAGTCTAGCTTGTCTCGAGTTCAGGTCCTAATCGGCATGCGCACACCCCTTTTCAAATACATATAACACATCGATCCACCTAAATACCTAATTTTAGGCCTAGCTGCTAAAACTACCCTTTAGCATTAGCAAATACCCAGGATAGTCTCACGGAATGTCCTATTTCACAAAATTACACAAAATATACCCTTTTTACATTTTCAGGGCTCGGGCCCAGAACCGAGCCCAAACCCATACCTGGCCCACATTCCAAGGATCAGGATTGACCAAGTCAAACCCTAAAACAAACCCTAGCAACCCCTAACTTAGAGCTCACGCAAGGTTATTTCGTATATCCTAAAAGATAATTTAGAAATATACGGAATATATAGGATAGAACCCTCCCTACCAATCGCAAAAGGCATTGCGATTGGTAGGGGCTATCGCAAGACTCCTTGCGATTGCCCCAGGCAGCCGCAAGAGGCCTTGCGGCTCCTACGTCCGGTTTTATCCCTAGATTTCCTAAAATCTACCGAACTCTACACTATAAATACGACCCTTCGGTCATTCATTCAAGACAATTTCAGAATACAATTCTCACCCCAAAACACTCTCAAAAAGCCTCACGCATAAACACCCTTAGAATTCCTCATTTTCCTAGTGTTGAATTCTTCCCTTTGAAGCTGACAGCTACGGTTTCTAATTCGAGGCGGGTAATACTTAGTCTCGCATGGCTTAAGGTCTTTCTTTACTTCTTAGACTAGCAAGGGCCTACATTAGGCTCACCCCGACTTTGGTACGCAAGTCTGCTTTTCATAAGGCGGCCATGCACCTCGAATACACACCCTATTCGTAAGACCTTTCCAAAGTCGTATAAACAACTGACCTCCTTAAAATAAATCAATGGCTAATTGAACTTTATTTTACTGCATGCATTTTAGCAAATCCTCTTATTGCATCTAAATCACTTAAAATGAATTCGTCATTAAACTGAACTGTTTTCGTTAACAAGTTAAGCATGCTTAACTGAGGGTTTAATCAATCTCTTTTGCATTATTTTACATCCTTATCGCAATTGTACGTAGCGTATTACTTAGGCTCATGTATCATTCTTTGCATTGTTCTCAAGTCTAGTAGAGGCTATCTTTTGATAGGCTTTTCCAAAAGATCTTTCATAAAAACATTATTTTGATTTATGCTTTAGAAAAGTACCCTCACCCGAATCCGAATCTGGTTTCACAATAACCTTAGACGGATAGGTGTCGACGTGCCTTGAACTCTAAGACGTGTCTTTGAGCATGAGGACACGGAGGCGGGTTCTAAATTTCCCTCATAATTTAGTGGCGGCTCCAAAACAGTTTTAAAAGGTTTTTTGTACTTAATCTTTTTAACCTTACGGCCTTAGCAAGACGTCGAGTGGTTCCATGGTCTGATCCCGGTACCTACAAGCTCATGGAGGGTTTTGTTCATATAATTCATATTATAATTCATACGAAAATGAGCAAATCCTTCACGTAGTGAGTGAAGAACTCGATCCACTGCAACTTCTTGCGTGATCACAATCCCTAATCTCTGCAACGTCTCCACATAATCAATCATTTTGAGTACGTGGGTCGATACGGGCTGCCCTTTTGCGAGGCGAGCCTCAAAATTTTTTGCCGCCGCATCGTATTGTAGGATTCGAGGAGCCTTTGAGAAACTGTTCGTTAATTTTGTGTAAATTTGATGCGATGTCAAACCTACACATCTCCTCTGTTGATCTTGTTCCATAGAAAAAAGTAGAACATTTCTAATCGCATTGAACTCTTTATGATACTCATCATATGCGTCCTTAACAACAGAGGAAGCCGTCTGTGTCGGTACAGGAGGAGAAGGGTCAACCAAATACCGTAGTTTGCCATCTGCTACGGCTGCACTGCGGAGATTGGCTTCTCAATCCAAAAAGTTGCTACCGTCATCCTTCAGGATAAACTTATCCATGAAGGAATGGAGCCAAGAATCTCGCGCCAAAGGAGCAGCGGTAGTAGGAGGGAGAGTAGTTTCATTAGATACAGATGCCATTATTAATAGAAAATCTACAAACGAAAAAGAAAATGATATAAGCATTCACGCAAACAATAAAAAACATAAAACACTTATATAAAGATCTCCCACTGATTTATGTGAATGATTCGAAGATCCAATTTTAGTTAAAATTGGGGACGGTGTAGCCGTTCCATACCAATCTTAAGTAATCTTGGTGAGTCAACTTTTGACTGATTATAATCTTTTAGAACTCTCGGTCGTCGGATTTCACTTAAATCCTACTACTTGCCCTAGAATACAAGACTTGTCTTGTATCCTGTTGAGTCCAACCAATTTTCACTTGTTACTCATTTATTACCCTATTTACCCAAGGTAGAAAGAATACACCCCGCGGAGGCGAGCGTGCTTCTAACGAACAAGGGATTTATAGGTGTTATATATTGGTAAGGCTAATCTCAATTTTAACATGTGGAAGATCTTGTCGATTAATTATCAATTCCCTTTAAAGTGATCTAATAGGCGAATTCTTTACAATTTTATCGACAAAGTTTGGCATGTTTTAACGGGTTAATTAACGCGTAATAGCAAACAATGAAACAAACACGAATAGCTAGTATGGCCTTCTAGCTAATCTAATTAACTAGACTAGCTAATACAAGTGATTACTTTTTGGAAGCCAACGCCTTTGGCCCCTATATAGGATCTTCGTTTGGAACTCATTTCCAAAAAGGCACCGTCTTGAAATTAGACCATCGTCTTCTTTTAAATAAATTCAAATATAATCCTATTATACATATATTTCTAAAAGAATAAATAATTAAGGGGGTTACTAAAAATCGTCGACACCACGAATCGTCGACGTTTTTTTTGGAAATTACGAAAATGCCCTTTCATTTTTTTCAGCTCTCTCTCTCCTCTTTTTTTTCTCTTTTTTTCTCTCTTTTTCTCTCTTTTCCTCTCTTTTTTCCACTTAATATTTTCCCAAAAGTCTTTACATTTCCAAAAATTCAACATGGTTTTACACTAGAAGTTCAAGATTAGTTGAACACGATAACTCAAAGTTGAAACACAATGTCGGATGCCGATTCGGTGGTTTGTTAGCTTACCTTTTTTAAATTTTCATTGTTTATGTTTTTTCAAAAATTTAATCTTGTAATTTAGAATTATTTAGATGTAAGAATGTTACATAATCATTTAATATGAACGGTTTATGGTTGTTAGAACACATTTGATATAGTGCATTGTTGGAAAGTAGAAATCTTTGCGTTTTGGTTGAAAAGTCGGGGAAAAAAATATTTCGTTTTGAAAAAAAAGGACGAAACTCATCGTCCAACCATGGATGGACTTTGAATCCAATTGTCCATCCATGGTAGCCTTATGAATATGGACGTCTAAACTGGTAAAGACTTTGAATATTAACGTGTAACATGGCAAACGCTTATGAATATATACGTTTGTCCATGGGTGGACAGCCCAGAATTTTTTCTACCCGTGGATGGACAGCCCAGAATTTTGTCTACCCGTGGATGGACGTCCAGAATTGAGTCATTTATGGCTTTGGACGAAACATTTCATCGTCTTACTATGGGAGGACAACCCAGTATTTTGTCCTATCCATGGTTAGACATTAATCGTATTTCTATTTGCATAATCGTAGTTTTAAAGCGTTATATTTGTTTTTTTTTTTTTTACTTTTCACAGGATTCATTTGAGGATTTTCGTGGTGACGACGTTGATTATAACCCTTTATTCGTCACTAAAGTGTGTTTTAAGGATCGAGATGAAGCCTTTGATTGGGCTAACAATGTAGCTTTTGAAAATGGTTTTGCTTTGGTTAAGGCGACGAACGGGCAGAAAAATAGAAAACAACCGGAGTTGTTGGCTTCTTACTTTCGATGTTCTAAGCATGGTCGAAGTAAGAGTGTATATGATCCCGACAAGCCTAAGAAAAAGCCGAGAACGCAAAAGTGTGATTGCGAATTTCGTGTTAGAGCCGTGCAAAATTACCGTAGCATTGATAATAAATGGGTGGTTCTTTGGAATATTGTTATTTCCAAGGGCTTTGGAAATCACAATCATGAATTAACGAAGTACAAAGATGGTCATCGACATTACGCGGGTTTGGATGAAGAGGAGAAAGCGTACATCAAGCAACAATATAGTACTTCGGCATTTCCGAGAGACATTAAAACCGGTCTTCATCAAAAAACCCCGAGTAAACCTCAACCCTCAAGTAAGCAAATTTACTACGAGACAAGTAAGCTTCGAAGGGAATTGAGAGGTGAAAGGAATCCTGCACAACAAATGTTAGCTCTAGCCGTAAAGTCTAACTACGTGCATTGGCATGAGACTAACCCTTTGACGCAGGAGCTTACTCACGTGTTCATGTCGCATCCTGAGGCGGTCAAACTATTTCGTGCTTACCCACACGTTGTTCTCATGGATTCGACATACAAGACGAACATATATAAGATGACCCTCGTTGAGGTTGTTGGTGTCACACCATGTGCTTCGTCTTTTTTAATTGCTTGTGTGTTGATTCCTGCGGAGTCGGAGGAAGGCTACACGTGGTTGTTGTTGAAACTAATGGAGCTGCTTCAGTGCACCGGTGCATCTCCGTCGGCATTCGTGACGGACCGAGAGTTAGGATTGATTAAGGCTCTTAATCGTGTTTATCCTAATACTCCTCATCTATTTTGTCGTTGGCACGTGAATCGTGCCTTGGAGCATCGAACTTTGTTGATCTACAAAAAAGATTGGTACAAAAATCATATCTTGCATAATCTTGAGACCGGTTGGTATAACGTAATTGATGCACCAAGTGAGGATCAATTCAAGGAGGCGTGGCATGCTTTCAGTAACAAGTGGACGCAATTGTCTACTTATGTCTCCGAAACTTGGGGTGAACATGCGTCGAAATTTGTATTATGTTATACGAACGAGTACTTCCATCTCGGGAATACGGCCACGTCTCGGGTGGAGTCCGCCCACTCTTTACTGAAAGCGTGGTTGAAAAGTGCACACCTGACACTTGATACCATGTGGACCCGTATTCACTTCATGATAGAAGCTCAACATTGCAAAATTAGGAAGGAGCTTCAAGATTCGATGAGTAGGCCACGATTAATCGAGCGTTTATTCTCTATGTTGCATGGAAAGGTTTCGACTAAAGCGATTGAAATAATGGAAGATGAAATTAAGAGAGACGTGGCTTTGGGTATCGGGTTAGAGCATCGATGCGGTTGTGCACTGCGAACGACTCATGGGTTACCTTGTTCTTGTCGATTGATTTACTTGAAAAATAAGGGTAGGAGGGTGCATTTATCAGATGTTCATGCATTTTGGAAGACGTTGGAGTATGATAGCAACGAGGCAATGCCGAAAAATGATAATGACATGCTAGATGAGCTTGTTGAGAAAGCGAGGAAAAGTGACCCTGCGTATCGGAAGGTTTTCATAGAGACGTTGCGTGATATTCTTCATCCGGAAGACGATCACATCTACCCTCCCGCGATTAGAGAAAATCCTAAGGGTAGACCGCGAGGATCTACTACTAGGAATAAATCTAGTTTTGAGCATTCTCGAAACAAGTACGGGACGCCTAGCACGGATGCGTCATCAAACGTCCAACATTGACTATGTGATTTCCTTGCAGGGCCACTTGGTGCACCTTTGGAGAAAAACTACACTATAGGTATTTTCTCGACGTGGATTAAACGATATGGTGTTCCGGAATGTTTGTGGAGTTTTTTTGATGGTTGGGTAGATGTTGGGGATGACGGTCATTGTGGTTATCGAGTAATATCACATGCTAGACGAGGCCAAGAAGATGATTATGTAATCATGAGAGAATGGTGTGTTAAGGAGATTACAACATACGAAGTTGATGTGTCATATATTTTCATATTTTTAGCCCCTTGTTCGTTAGCGTTTCTTTGCGATTCTCGTGCTTTTAGTTGCATTTCAGCTCCTATTTCTCTCCGTTTTGGCTCTGCTGCGTTTTTGTGTCTACTTTGTAGGTAAACGCGCTAATTTGGAGTATAGGATGCTTGTCGAGAAGTTTCGTGAAGTTTCGTTAAGTTTCGTGATGATTCGAGTTGGTTTCGTTGCGTTTCGCTTGCGTACGAGCCTCGTTTCAATGAATGAAGGTGTCCCGGGACCTTGGGACGGGATTTCAAGCTCCCATAATCATCCTAAGACTCGTCCCTACTCCTAGGCCTCGTCCCTTAGCCTTGGGACGACAAAGAAGCAAGAAAAAGCTAAGTAAAAGAAGTGCCAAAAAGAGGAACAAAAGCTGAATTTTTCTGAACACTACGGGACAGACTTGTCCCGGTCGGCACCACCCTTGTCCCGGACGGGATGGCCATCCCGGACCCTTGGGACGGGTCCCGACTCCTCGTGTGCTTCTTTTGATCGTCTATTTTAAAGGGGTTTCGCTTATTGTTTTGCTCTGAACTTTTTACAGCATATTTTAGACATTTCAAAGTTTATTCTCTCCAAGGCTTAGGGTTCCTACTTTTATACTTTTGTAATTTCAAATTCCGACTCGAGTACGTTGTTTGATCATCTATTTTGGTTTTGTTGTTCTTGTTCATCATCTTTGCTTTTGGATTTTCTGATTTTGGTATTGAACTTCTTCTCCTCTTTTCATTGCTATTTCATTTTATATTGTTGTTGATCATGTTTTCATCCTTTCCCCTCGCTTTGATTATCGTTTTTATCATGTTTGAGTAGTCTTATCATCTAGGGAGAAAGGTGAATCATGGGTGTTGGTTTTGGTTGATGTT
Organism: Dianthus caryophyllus; assembly: GCA_023091065.1. Taxonomy (NCBI): domain Eukaryota; kingdom Viridiplantae; phylum Streptophyta; class Magnoliopsida; order Caryophyllales; family Caryophyllaceae; genus Dianthus; species Dianthus caryophyllus. The sequence goes on along the minus strand of CM041518.1, from coordinate 11,744,625 downwards.
TGTGATCATTTGAGTTAGGTTTTTGTGCTCGCTTTGATTGTCTTTGCTTGATTGTGTTTGTTGATTCCTTGATCACGTTTTAGCAAACTTTTAGCACCCTTGAACTTAAGATCGAAAGCCTAGTTCTAGGAGAGGCGCGAGATAATCATTAGGACCCTCAATTGTAAGTTGCGAGAGCCCGCTTTTGAGACCTAGAGGAAGCTTAAGACCGAGAGGACGAGCTTTATCCTTAGCAAGTGCGATTACCTACTCAACCCGATCGTCATTCCTAGACCTAACCTTACCCTTGCCTAACCCGACTTCCTAGACTTTCCCCATATAAGTTAAACCTTCCCTTGCTCTAGCTTTAGTAAACCAAACAATATTCGAACCGACCAAGACTAGAATCGACCCATAAGTAGCCTACATTAGCAACCATCTCCCTGTGGATTTCGACCCCGACTTACCCTAGCTACCCTTAGGTTTGTCAGGTTTATTTTTGATTAGGTGAGTGCGACCGAGCCTATCAAACTTTGGCGCCGTTGCCGGGGAGACGGCTTTTGTTTTTGTTTGTTACTTGTTTCTAGTCTTTTGTTTTTCCATATGTCACTTTCTTTCTTCCCCACGTCATGACAATTTTTGATTTTCCGCAATACCATGATGAACCATTTCATAAGTACATTGTTCGGTTTAACAGTTATATTGGTTCGTTTGGTCTTTATTGCTCTGATTGGGAGAAAGTTTATATTATCAGCACGGGTATGAACTTTGAGTCTCACAACTTCATCCACTACGTGAGCAATGGTGGAATCTACTACATGCCCGAACATGAGATTTGGGACCTCTTATGGGATATCACGCGTCAAGCTCTTATTTCCGAAATAAAAGCTGACTTTAACGAGGTTCTTGTTACGTACATGAAATTAGTCGAGGAAATGAAAGATGATTGTGAGTCTTATGAATGCTCTCCCGCTCCTTGTGATTATGCCTATTCGTCTCAAACTTGTGCTTTAACTAGCCCATATGCGTCCTTGTGTGATGATGATTTGTTTGATGACGATGGTTATGAGCGTGCTTATGATTGTGAATCACCTAATCCGCTTGAAGTAGTTGTGAATGATGCTCCTGAACCTGAACCGATTTGTCCGTTGATTGATGCGTCTATTGAGTCTGTTTCCATTGGATCCTTGTCCGAGGATCCTTTGGCGGTCTTACCGTGTATTGAGAATGACGAAGGTGACTCGAAGTCGTGGAGCGCAGAAGTGGATGAGTTGGAAGCGCTCCTATACGCAGACGAAGAAGAGGCTTTCATCCCCACGGACGCAACAAGTCAAGCGATGAGTCAAGCGAAAAACTCGTATGCTCCCGAGGTTCACCATTCCGATGTCACGCCGTTGTCCCCTTTTAATGGCTTTGATGAGTTTTTGGGTCCCTTTGTTGCGAGTGGATGTATTTTTAATGTTGCCAAAGTGCTCCAGAACAATTTTCATAGACTCATTTATACGTTGAGTCGATCATTAGCCATGATTTTATATGCTTGTATTGCCTTTTGGTGCTACATTTGCTTTTGTTTAGCACACGAGCAGGTTTTTGATCGACTTCTACGAGCCTTGGTCGTAATAATGGTTGGCTTTGCTGCAAGCCAATCTATTGGTGATGGCCGATTGGATGACGTTGGTGATGGCAGCAGGTTCGCGTTTGTGGCGGCCCGTGCTGCGCCCCCATTTTGATGCTGCTTTGGGGGGTGCTCCCTTTGTACATATTTTAAGTACGTTTTCTTTTCACTAGTTTATGTTTTTCTCCCCTTATTTTTAAGGTTCCCGCGTTGATGTGCTGTAGGACACATTGGGGACAATGTGTTGTCTGGTTTGGGGGGAGGAACGCTTTGCTTTTCATTTTTGCATTTTCTTTTTCGTTTTTCATTTTCAAAAAATCCAAAAAATTCAAAATATGGAAATTTCAGAGAAATCCAAAAAAATCAGAAAATTTCTCAAAAAAATCCAAAAATACGTATCCCGACCGTTGTTTTGAGCTTGTTTTTACCTTGATTCTTTCCCGACATCCCTCCCCTTGTATGTTTTGAGCTTTGGCATGTTTCTTATTGTTTGGATTAGCACTACGGGGATGTTCAGACGCGTTTGCAGATGATGGCGTGCTTTTACTGTTGGCTTTATCATTCACGGACTATAGCTACTAAATTATGAGGTTTTTAGCCTCCTGCGGCCGGTTCATCTATCCCGGTCCCCGTGCTTTGATTGTGAGTAGTTCTCCTCGTGGGGTACGTAACATTAACACGCATAAGTGTGGCCCCTATCCCGTTGTTTCCCACGATTTTGTCACTTGTTCTCGCATATGAGGCTTTAGTTGATTGCTTTTGATTCACCTTGTTCTTATATCGCTTTTATCCTCTCATATATGATCCCTTTACCCTTATACACATGAGTTTGCTAGCTACATTGCCATATAGCCTACCCTAGCCTTGCTAGTTACCGCTTTGCTTACTCTTGTGCTTGTCCTACGGGTTGTGATCGTTGCTGCGACTTGCTGACGTCGTTGGCATTGAGAGTGTTGGTGAATTTGAGTCGGGATTGCTGTTTCCCCGACCCTTTGATCAGGTTTTCCGCAACCACTATGTGAGAATGCTCTTTTGCTCAAGAAAAAGAAAAGAAAAATCTGAAAAAAAAAAATCAAACACAACACAAAAATAAAAGAAAGAAAAATGTGTGTGCAAAATAATAAAAATTGTTGTTGTTTTACATGAGTGAGCACTTGTGATTGATTTCTATGTTGCGTTGACGTGTAAAGGAGACCGATATGCTGCTTTCGGTCCGCTTATATTGAGAGTTGGGTTCCGTTTTGGTTGGACGAGCACTTGAGTAGTATTAGTGGTTTCTAGTGGCTTAGCTCCACGAATCCATAATCTATCATCTGTCCACCTTCTTACCCTTACCCTCTCTTTGGCCTATACACTCCTCATTTCCTATGTAAGGCCTCATGTTTGCTTCGCTTTTGTGACATTATTTGTGTACGGGAATACGAGATTTGGTCCACATTAGATTGCGGGCGTGCTTCCACTAGTCGAGTAGGTGAGTGTCATCACATATATCACCTTGTTCATCATGTGCGCTAGAGTGGAACCGCGGGAGGTCCGTGATTTGATTGCTAGAGAGCCATAGTCTAAGCCATGCTATTCATTCTGCGCCGTCATGTAATTCTCATCCGTTAGCTTGCTATTTCCATACGTCCCATGCTGTTTCGGGATCGATTGCCATTTGCTTTAGCTGCTTGCGGTTTGGTGATTGTTTGGGGAAGTATTCTTTTGCTCGCTTTGTCCTCTTTTTTCTGTCATGTTTGGTTGCTTGAGGACAAGCAATGGTTCGGTTTGGGGGAGTTTGATGTGTCATATATTTTCATATTTTTAGCCCCTTGTTCGTTAGCGTTTCTTTGCGATTCTCGTGCTTTTAGTTGCATTTCAGCTCCTATTTCTCTCCGTTTTGGCTCTGCTGCGTTTTTGTGTCTACTTTGTAGGTAAACGCGCTAATTTGGAGTATAGGATGCTTGTCGAGAAGTTTCATGAAGTTTCGTTAAGTTTCGTGATGATTCGAGTTGGTTTCGTTGCGTTTCGCTTGTGTACGAGCCTCGTTTCAATGAATGAAGGTGTCCCGGGACCTTGGGACGGGATTTGAAGCTCCCATAATCATCCTAAGACTCGTCCCTACTCCTAGGCCTCGTCCCTTAGCCTTGGGACGACAAAGAAGCAAGAAAAAGCTAAGTAAAAGAAGTGCCAAAAAGAGGAACAAAAGCTGAATTTTTCTGAACACTACGGGACAGACTTGTCCCGGTCGGCACCACCCTTGTCCCGGACGGGATGGCCATCCCGGACCCTTGGGACGGGTCCCGACTCCTCGTGTGCTTCTTTTGATCGTCTATTTTAAAGGGGTTTCGCTTATTGTTTTGCTCTGAACTTTTTACAGCATATTTTAGACATTTCAAAGTTTATTCTCTCCAAGGCTTAGGGTTCCTACTTTTATACTTTTGTAATTTCAAATTCCCGACTCGAGTACGTTGTTTGATCATCTATTTTGGTTTTGTTGTTCTTGTTCATCATCTTTGCTTTTGGATTTTCTGATTTTGGTATTGAACTTCTTCTCCTCTTTTCATTGCTATTTCATTTTATATTGTTGTTGATCATGTTTTCATCCTTTCCCCTCGCTTTGATTATCGTTTTTATCATGTTTGAGTAGTCTTATCATCTAGGGAGAAGGGTGAATCATGGGTGTTGGTTTTGGTTGATGTTTGTGATCATTTGAGTTAGGTTTTTGTGCTCGCTTTGATTGTCTTTGCTTGATTGTGTTTGTTGATTCCTTGATCACGTTTTAGCAAACTTTTAGCACCCTTGAACTTAAGATCGAAAGCCTAGTTCGAGGAGAGGCGCGAGATAATCATTAGGACCCTCAATTGTAAGTTGCGATAGCCCGCTTTTAAGACCTAGAGGAAGCTTAAGACCGAGAGGACGAGCTTTATCCTTAGCAAGTGTGATTACCTACTCAACCCGATCGTCATTCCTAGACCTAACCTTACCCTTGCCTAACCCGACTTCCTAGACTTTCCCCATATAAGTTAAACCTTCCCTTGCTCTAGCTTTAGTAAACCAAACAATATTCGAACCGACCAAGACTAGAATCGACCCATAAGTAGCCTACATTAGCAACCATCTCCCTGTGGATTTCGACCCCGACTTACCCTAGCTACCCTTAGGTTTGTCAGGTTTATTTTTGATTAGATGAGTGCGACCGAGCCTATCAGAAGTATATAAAAGCGTGTATAGTGCACAATTCACGAATCCCAACGGTTTTACATCATACGAAAACGCCTTGAGACGCATAGGATTTTATCTGAAATCGGGTTGCGGCCAAGATCATTGGATGGGATCGGATGAATTACTTGTGTTCGCGACGTTGTTTAATTGGACTATTTGTGTCATCGCTCAAGTTCAAGACGTTAGTGGCCCGAGAAAGTGGCAATGTTACACCTTATTGCCTTTACGAAGTTCAAATGTCAGCCCGGTATCCTTCGGTGTTTTGTGGATTTTAAACTACCATTTCCATTGGATGCGCTTGCATTGTAGTGGACAACCACATGAAGTACCAATGCCTCCAATTGACCCCGGATGGAGAACGTTTAGAGATGAAAACGTTGCCCACCTTGAGTTCTTGTACCAAACTAACATTGATAATTGGCAAGCTTGTATGGGAACAAAACCGTATACGCGTCCACCAAGAACAAACAAAAATGATCAACAAGTTCAAGTGGCAAGAGCTTTGCAATTTGGTAATTTAGTGCATTTATCGGATTGACGTATGTAGACAAGTATGACAATGATTATCTATAAAAGTTATAATGTCTTGTAAATTTAAGGTTTTCGATACAGTCTATGTGCACGGTAAAGACAGCCCAGAAAATTGTCATCCCCGTGGTAGGACAGCCCAGAAAATTGTCCTCTATAAGGTTGGACAGCCCAGAATTTTGTCCTTCCACGGTTGGACACCCCGGAAATTTGTCCTTCCATGGTAGAACAGCCCAGACTTTTGTCCTTCCATGGTAAGACAGCCCAGAAAATTGTCTTCACCATAGAGGGACAGCCCAGAAAATTGTCTTAGCCGTGATAAGACAGCCCAGAAAATTGTTGTATCCATGGTAAAACAATTAACAAACCAGATTCGAAATATTAATGACATAAATATCGTGAAATTAGTTCTTAAATAGTTCGTCACACATACAGTACTTCCACATCTTAGACAACTACTTAGTCGACGTTAACAACTTAAAAGACATAGATTCGAATACTTGAATTAGTTAAATGACTTAGATCTCCTCAATCAGTTGAATAACCGTCTGATGAAGAAAAGTGAGGCGCTTGAATTTCCTCCTCCTTGTGATTGAAGTAAATGTCATAGATCTGAAGTTTAGTGAAACGGCTTGTGAAGATGTCACCACCGCCGTTGCATAAATCATATAAAGTTTGGTTTGGGATGATGGTTTCACATCTTGTGAGCATGTGAACCACCTCAGCTTCCAACGATTCAATTTCCCTCCTTTTAGAGATGACGGTTTCTATATAAGACGTACAAAACTTATTAATGCTGCGAAAAAATGGGAATGTGAAACGACAACGTAAAAGAGTAATATTGTTTTTTACCTTTTGTAATCTCGTTAGTTAAAACATGGGGCCGGTTACGAGTGTATAGATTGTGAATGATACATGAGAAAGACTCAAGAGGCGGGTCATGCCGATTAATGAAGTTCCAAATATGGTTTCTTTGCATCAATACTTCGAGACGATTAAATAGCAAAGGAACCTCATTTACTATGGTATCTATCCTAGATTGGTAGTGTTGAACTTTTGTAACATTGTATGTAGACATGTTTGAGATTTTGAAACTAAAAGAGGTAGAGATAGAGAGAGGAGGTAGTAGATGTGGAAAAATATGTTGGAAGTGTTCTCTATTTATAGAAGTGGAACATGTGAGGTACTAGGGTTTTCAACATGTTTCACATATTCAATTCAAAATACTAACACTAAAACGTCGTTAGAACTAAAAAGTCGAACAAAATGTCATAATAATAACAACTAAAACGTCATTACAACTAAAACGTCATTACAACTAACACTAAAACGTCATTACATCTAAAACGTCATTACATCACCAAAACGTCCACATTACAAAACAAATTAACAAGTCTTAAGTAATTTAGAAAGTCCATCGCAACAGAAATTAAAAATACCGCATAATAATAATAATATCCGACATAAGTCTACACAATCATGATCGTCAAGGGGCTTGAACACCCTCATCCTCTGTCTGTGTGGCATCGTCATCGTGAACCTCCTCTACGCGGGGGCCATTACCAGGGGCGACATGATCAGGGGCGGCATCATCAGGGGCGGCATCATCATCGTGAACATCCTCTGCAATCTTGAAATATGGCTCCATTTCCCTAATCAAACGACGAACGTACATGCTTCTGGCCTCCAGCGTAGGCTGTCTGTAGAAAATCTCGAACTTCCGAGCTAAAGCTCGGGCCACCTCTGGTTCCTCCCACGTTGGGCACGTGCGAGCAAACGTAAGTCGTCGGGCGTCGGGCAAAAAGTATCGGTGGGAGATGCGATCGAACCACATTTGGTACCGTGGAGCCGTGTCAAAAGGCATGACCGCATATTTCGATCGCTCGCTCAACCTAATCCGACTATCTGGTAAACCCCACTGGGAGTCAGCGTACTCCCCGAACTCGACCTTATACCCGGCTTTAGGTAAGTCAGCCGGTCAGTATTCACTAGCGGGCGTCATCATAGAAGTAGATAAATCGCTCATTCCCAAATTGGCGTAGACATCTGTCAGGTTGATAAGGCTCCAAAATATTAAGGAACCTAATCAACCCACAGTACAATGTAGTGCGACAGACCCTATCCGGGCGTATGCCGTAAGGAGTCCACGCCACCCTCTCCGCTGTAAGCCCGTCCAACCGCTGTCGATGCTGGTCCAACAGAACACGATCACCCCTAAAGCGAGGCACGCGTGACCAAGCCTGCGCGCGAGGTCTCCCCTCAACGTAGTAGCCACCGTGAGGTCGAAAGTCCGGGAAATACTCATAAATCCAAGCCTGCAGCAACGACAAACACCCAGCAACTCCTCTAGCCCCTCCTCGGGTAGCCATACCCAACTGGCGGTACAAGTACGCCAACGTCGCAGCCCCCCAGGCATACTCACTAACTACGCTCAAATCGTCTAACAGATACAACATTCGGGCGATCACACGATCGCCCGACTTATCCATAAAAAGAGTCTGGCCCAACAACAGCATCAAATACGCCCTAAGGGAATCATGACTGTTCCCCGATTCAACTACATCCTTAAGCTTTTGAATCAACAATCCATCGCCCTTATAAGTTGGCGGCACAATACTATCCACGTTGACTCCCAAAAACGTGGCCAACTTAGCCTTTAAAGTCCCGTCCTCCCTCCGAGACCCGTCTCCATCCACCTCCGCCGTCGCTCCATCAACCGACACCCTCTTACCATCGGCACGAATTCCAAGAAGGTGGTACACGTCATGTAGTAAGATGGTCACCTCTCCAAAAGGCATATGGAAGGTGTTCGTGTCGGGTTGCCATCTCTCGACGAAAGCACTGATAAGGTTTTCATCCAAATCAGAGGTCATACACTGCATCAGATGACCAAGTCCCGTCCCCCGAACTCGGCCCGAGACCTCGTCGGTCAACTTAAGCCCGGCAATTTGCTGCGCTAACCCCGGCTTCTCATAGCACTTAATCCGGCTCACTCCAGCTCGAAAAAGCAACATGGCCGCCGAAACTTCGCAACACGTGGCACTGAACCGGACCCCCAAGAACCGTCTGCGTAAGACGCCAAGACAAGTCTTTCTTCGCCTTTGGCCTAGCCACCGAGGTCGAACCATCACACCTCAAAAACCAACCTTTCGAATCACGAACCACCTACAAAAGCAACACGAATGACTTATTAGCAAAATGAGACAACAATTAAATCCACACTAATAAAAGAACTATAAGTTAATTAGCTTAAATTACTAAAAATCAACGTATTACCTGCAACGTCATAAGTGATTCAGTAGCTTGGTTCTCCAAAAACCGGGTGTCACCTTCTTGGTCCCCCTCAGCTTCCTCCTCCTCCGTACTACTCTCGTCCCTACTAGTCTCCTCCCTAGTATCCTCCTCCCGTGACAACTCCTTGTCGAACCCATCGCTGACAACGGGAACGGCTGAGGAAGTCTGAGACATAACACGTCTAGAACGTCGAACAGGCTCCTGTACGGTAATCTTGGGTTGGGTTCTGCGCTTCGAAGCAGGCACCTTCGTAATATTCGTACGCACCGGGGGGACCATAATATCCTTCCCCTTGTCAATCCGTCGGTCTCTCATCTGCAGTAATTAAACAGAATAAAATTAAGCAACTACGAACAAGAATAAAATTAAATAACAGGATACCAACAAAAATACGAGCATTAAAACAAAAAAACAGTCTACTCCATGGTAGGACAGCCCAGAATTTTGATAGAACCATGGATGGACTTTGAATGTTAACGTCTGTCCATGGTAGGACAGCCCAGAAAATTGTCTTCTCCATGGTCAGACAAAATTCTGGGCTGTCCTACCATGGACAGACCTTAATATTCATAGTCTATCCATGGTAGGACAAAATTCTGGGCTGTCTTACCATAGAGTGGACGAACACATTCATCAATTGACACCATCAAAGACGTCTACATTCATCACCAACAACCAATTTAGACGTGAAAATTCATCAACCCCCCCATTTCACGCGTGAAAATTCATCATCCAATCCATTTCACACGTCGACATTCATCGACAAAATCAACCATTTCACACCATTTCACCCTTTCCAACGAAGACAAAATCATCCAACAATGAACAACCAATAACCAATAACATATAAACAACAACAAATCGACCAAATAACAATGTAAATAACGAATTCAAGATACAAAACACATGAGAACCAAAAACAGAAAAAATCGACCAAAAAAACGCAAAAAAATCGACCAAAAATCGACCAAAAAAAGAAACGAAATACTCTCACAACGAAATTAAAACAACCCCAAATCACAAATAATCGATAAATAACGCTTAAACACAAATAAATCAGTTGAAAAATATGAAAAAAAACGAAACAAAATAGGCTAAAAGTCGACCAAAAAAGAACAAAACACATTAGATCTGAAAAAAAAAACGAATCGAAATAGGGTAAAAAACGAATTTAAAACAACCCTAAATCACAAAAAAAACGAAATATAAAGCTTCAAAACAACTAATTAACTTACAAAACTGAAAAAAACGAATCAAAAAAGGGTAAAAATCAAAAAAACGAAACCTAGATCTAGTTTTCAAAACATACCTTAACTATTGAAAAAAAATGAAATGAACGACGGTGGTGGAACAAAAGTGAGGACCACGGCAGTGCGGGAGGCGGCTGACTTGCTCGGCGAGCTTTCAGTCGTCGGCCACGCATTGGTGGTCGAAAAATGGGTGAGTGTATGAAGGGGTGGTAGATGAATGAGTGAAGGTAAGGGGAAGGTAATCAGAGGTTTTTTTTTTTTAGAAAGAGGGAATAAACGAGGAAAGAGAGAGTTGAGGGTAGGGTTGGTCTTTTTTTTGAAAAAACGTCGACGATTCGTGGTAAAACGTCGACGATTTTTAGTAATCGGGATAATTAAATACAAGGGCGATTCAAGATCGCATTTAAATTACAAACCGATTGGCATTCCCTTTCATTACGGGTCCTAAATGCCAATTAAACTAGGCCATACTAGGATTAATGAATTAAATTAGAATGTCATCCAAACCACATGCATAACAATATAATCTAATTGTATAAAACATGTCAAACTATCAATTTACAAATTACCGATTTTACGACCTTTTTATTTAAATTGATTGTAAACTTTTGACCCTTTTAAATTTTGATCAACACTCAAACTCATTTTAATCTTACATTAACCACTCTAATCTGGTTTTAGAATAAAAAATAAGCCGTTTTAAAATTATACAAAAGGTTAGTGTAATTTGATTGTTATTGCTTACTATTATCGCCTTTTATCGTAACTTTTACAATTGCTTGCCCATTTTAATTATAATTTTTATGAAAATTATTAAAATTAAACCTTTATAATCTGGTTCATATTCCAAAATAATTTTTAAAATTTGAAATCAACTAAGGTGAGTTCAAATTAATAGTAAAATTCCGATTCATATTTATTGGTTTTATCGCATAAAAATCAATAAATCATCGAAATATATTAAAAAAAAATAATCCAAAAATATTATATTATTATGGTTATTATTCTGATTATATGGTTTCAAAAATTAGGAAAAATCCGGCAGCATTTCGACTGTAAATGAATAAATTTGAATCTACCGATTTAGCTGTTTTTAACTATTAAAAATTAACTAAATTAATTGAAATTAATTCTTTTAATTTCATTCTTTTTAATCTCAATCACTTGAGTATTCTCGTGGATCGTCAAATTTATAGTTTAGCTAAAATTAATATGCAATTTCATCAATTTACTCATTTCATCGTCAAAATTCTCATTTTTATCGTATTTTAGCCATTTTAGTCGTATAAGCAATAAATAACAAAATTTAAAATACAACAAAATAAATAAATTAATATAACATTAACATTCAGGCCATAAAATTCATAAATTCTTTTAATTACATATTTTTTGTCCTAAGGTGTTAAACCTCAATTTTTACGGTATAGTAAGACATGCAACAATAGATGGCTCTGATACCACTTGTTAGGATCATGGCCCTTTAAGGACTCCTCTAACCTTGGCACTAAACATAATTAGTGGACTTTCGGACCTAGTTGTGCATGTAAAACTAACTGTAAAATATAATAACATAAATTAAATTACAATAATTAAAAATAGACCTTTCTCAAGGTCCTTTTTAGGAGCTTCAAATACTCAAAATAGAGTACCTCCTCTCTTAATCCACCCTAGGAAAATCCCAACTTATACTAAATAATTAAGCTAGATTATATTAGTATTAAGTTTAATATTATTGAGGTAATATTATGAGTGAAATTGACTAAAAATGATCAACTTTTGATCAATTTTCTTGACCAAAAGCCACGGCCAAAATGGCTTATTTTGGGCTGGTTTTGTTTTGTGTTTTTTGGTGATTTTGTAAGTGATAAAAAGTATATAATGAATCGGTTTAAAGGGGTATTTATAGGCAAAATATAAGTGGAGAGTTAGGCCATAATTTGACCAAAATAATTGACCATTTTAGCTCTTGAAAGTGCTCTAATGCACCGGCCAGAATGGCCCATTTTGGGTCAAATTTGGTCCATTTTAACAAATAAATGGTCCAAAATTAATTTAGGTCCATTTAATATTAATTAATCTATTTAACACTAAATGAATTAATTAATAATAATGAAATATACTTAACAATTAAGTAGTATAAATGACAATTATATCAATATATAATTTATCACTTTGGATTCTAATATTCTTCATTCTATTAACCTATTATTAGTCACTAATCTTATATTAATGACAAATATCCTTTTTCCAGTAAATTAACATTTAATTACTAATTCACAATATCACAAAAACTTTATTATTCAATTATCGTATAATAGAATAATAATACTCTAGTCCCGTATCTATTATACATCTCATAATTTATTACCTCTTGACTAAAAAATTAGTCTTAATATTAAGTGTCTAATTATACTATATCAAATATAAATAACTAGTTTATGTTGGTCTTCCTCCCATTACGTGTGGCCGAAAGGGATCAGTTGATTACCGTTGTTACACGACAGTAACGTCAAACTCTAGCAAGTCGAGCGTTACCGATATACGTTAATTAACTGAGTTATAATAAGTCATATTCCCTTTTATTCCTTTAATGAAATTCATTAAATATTCGCAATATTGTGAAGGACACTCACTCCAACAAAAATAATAGTGGTGACATTACAATAGTGAATTATTAGTTGTAATAGTAGTAGTGGCTAATTAAAGTAATATTAACAATGAAAATAATGAAATTAATAATATGTAGTAATCGTGGAATTAAGGATTATGTCGTTATGATTTGGTTGATAAAATCGTAACTCAAATGACCCATTTTCAAAACAAAATACGAACTGAAAAATAATTAGTATTGTACAATAATCAATATTATACAGAATATAATGTTTTATTTCTTTGTAGTTTTGAATATTTTCATGGACTTGGTGTAACACTTTAGAAAATTTGTGATAGATGGCCCGAGTGGGGCCGGGTACACAAACTATATCTTGTACGTAAATTATATTTTGTACAAAAGTAATTTAAAAGATTATTATAAATACACAAACTAGTAAAATAATAACTACGGAGTACAAATTATAAAAATTTGATATTAATAATAGACTACGTACAAGACAAAACAATTTAAATAGGATCTCATATAACTATCTTTCATAGTCAATAAGAGTTCTATTAATAAAAAATCACTTATGACTAGTGCCTTAAAAACAAATCTACAGAAATGAATGGGATGAAGAAAATATAATATAACTATATAAGGCATCAAATGCGAGTTTTCTACATAATTCATACTAAGTACTCTATCTTACTCCAGGAAGCACCGACACCGATACAGACATGCGACACGGAAACGTGTTGGACACATAATTCGACCTGCTAAAATTTTAGGATACTCGATACTGCAAAATAAAAGTCAACATACATATGAAAAAATGAATTTTAAAACTCTTTACAACAAATGTATAAATTTGATCATTTAAAAGACCACAAAGTCGTCAAAATGACAAATAACTTGTCATACAAGTCAAATTAACTGAATATGCAGAGTACAAAATCATACAAATATAAAAGTCAAATTTACTAAGAATAGGTCTCATGAGAAATCGTCTCTCTATGTTAATGTGAGACGAGGAACAAAAAAGTTTAAATAATAAAATAGAAAAAAATAAATAAAGAACATTAAAAGTTCCATACATATATATAATAAGTTAATGGAAAGTTGAGCTAATGAATATGTCGGCGTTTAAAATAATATAATTCACAAGATTTATTTCATGTAGATTTTATTAAGTGCAAAATATTTAAAATATGTTGTGATAAAATAAATGTAGAGAATGAAATATTGAAAACATACATATATATAATAAGTTAATGGAAAGTTGAGGTGGTAATGTCTGAAATGAGTTTGAGAATAAAGTGTATTTTTCGGTTAATATGAGAGTGTTTAAGTTTGAGTCTGAAAAATGCAATGGCGGATCTCCCTTGGCGTGGGATTGGGCCCGGCCCACCCTGAGTCCAGAGATAAGTAAATATTGTCGCAAGTAGAATGCAAGAAATTGTCGTTGGCATAGTGGTGGTTGTTTATTTTTTTGGCATGTGGTAGGTCATGGGTTCAAGACCTATCATCCACCTATTTGTGTAGTTTTTATAGGACTATTTAATCTTAAAGAAATTAAGTATCGAGTAGTATTTTACAATTTGACCTTTGATAATACTCCATAATCAAATTTTAAAACTTAAAATGAAGACAATAATTTTTTTTGATGAATTTTAACGAGATAATATTACCATAAGATTGGCATATATTCATGTAAAAGAACTTGCATCAATTTATATGACATAATGAAAATAGTCTAACTTAAATTTATAACGAAGACATATTATATTAGTGATATTACACCATATTACAAAGGGTAGAGTTACACTCAAGCCAAACAATTATTTATGAAATTTTTAAAATTTATTCAATGTTCGACAAATTATTGTTATTGATATGTTTGTATATTTCAAACTCCTATGTGAAAGCTAACTTAACGATTTACGATATATTACAATTTAATGGCCGAGATTAAAAAAAAGTTAAGTCACTGGTTTGATATTTACTATTTTGCCCGCTCATGAGTTAAAAAATTATATATATTCTGTTATTTATTTTGGTCGGCCCCCCTACACATTTTTTTCAAGATCCACCACTGGAAAAATGAAAAGTTAATGGAAAGCTGACGTGGCAGAGTCTAAAGTTTAAAGATGAGTTTGTGTATAAAGTTAGGCTAACACTTTGATCATCTTTTGTACTATACATATGTGAGTATTTTTTTATTTTTTTATTTTTAAATATAATTTTGTCAAATAATTAACTAACAATTGTCAACATTCAATGGTTATATTATGATTATTTATATATTTTCTTCATCTCAATCATTTGTTTACCTTTTTCATTTTTTGTTCGTATCATTTATTTGCATCATTTATTTGCATTGTTTACCTCTGTTTTTAAGGAATGTTTTGCTCCACTATTTTACAACATACTCCTTTCTTATTCTTACCTATCTCTACAAAAAAAATTATTAACATGAGAATTAGAGGGGTATTTGTGTTTTTTAAAGGGTTTACTTGGTCTTTGTGTCAAATTGAAAGGTGAACAAATAATTGAGACGGATGAAATATTACATGTAGTCATGTACTACTATTTATTATGAATGAAGTTTTAAAATCTCCCTTGAACATGCAATTTTTATGTGAAAATTATAGATTTTTTTAAAATATTTTCATTACGAATGTAATCCATCGTACATTGAAATTCATGAATGTGAAAAAATAAAACGATAATTTAATGTTTTCATGAGTGAAAATAGACGTTTAATATGGTGAAAAGGAAGTTTAGAAAAGTTGGAAAATAACAATTAATCCTAACATTTAGATATCGGACCAACTTTTTCCTGCAAATCCATTGAGATCAACTACAATTTGTTGCCTATAAGATGAATTCAACTATTATTTGTGGCCTAAAACATTTCAATACATAAATTAAAAGTTTCACATAACTAAGACAATATTACGAGTAAATTTCTGTTGATTTTTTTTCCTACCCACATTAGACTGGAATTTGTCGTCATGACGCGTAAATATAAATTATATACTCCGTACAAAATACTAATTAAACTAAGTTGTTATAAGTAGTTATACTAGCAAGGCTGTCCAGGAATGCACTTTCGAGGACCCGAAAACTTTGTAAGTTCTCCAACCATAGTCCCTGCCATCGCCGGGATCATGCTCGGCTTGTATTTCGGGTCAATCACATTACATCCCGATTGTCGGAAAAACGCTCCGTTCAAGAACAAGTCTCCTTCTGATCTCCATGTCCACGATATCCACTCCAACTCCGGTGCCTCCCTTTTTGTTACCTTTAATCAAATTGTTTTGTAAATCAAAAGCGGTCGACAAAATATTCTGACTTATACGATGGTGCTAAATTCTAGTAGCAACTAAATACTCACTCTGATTCAATAATTTATTTACCTTTATATATAGGGAATGAGTATCAAATGAGCATTTTCCATCATATAAAATCACATTCAATACTTCAAAATCAATTAGACGAGAATTAAATTACTGCAGCTAGATAATTTTTACTTAGATATTGTGTCGAAGATTATTTTTGGTACTACCAAATAATAAAAATTGAACAAATGACTGAATTAAAGGGAACAAAATTCTTAATTAACGAACTTCACCAATGGAACTTTCTATTTTGGGTGGATTTAAAGAGTGGTAATAAAAATGATTTTTTTATTTTTTTTTTAAATCCTTTGTTAAAATCTACTATAAATAGAAAGGGAACAATTAATTTGGGAAAAATTTTAGTGGTAAGGGGACAATTATTTTGGGATGGAGGAAGTAATAGTTAGTAAAATTAATTAGAGTATGCGAAGTGGGAGATGTTACCTCTTTTGCAAAAAGATTAGGCGGGGCAACGAACCGGTTGCCTTGGCTGATAATAGTAGGATGTTGGCTACCACCAATAGCGTACATTAGCCAATGAGTGTAGTCATTGTTAACGACGTGGATGAACCCGTATCGCGCTCGTGGCATTCTTTGAACCAACCCTTTCCCAAAGTGATTGAATGCCACCGTAACTTGCATCTTCACATCGTCGACATAGTCATTGGTTGCACCAAATAAGAAAACCTACAAAAATTTGAAAAAAAGGAACTCATAAGGCATTACTATTACTTATATACTGCCTTTATTCCAGTAAATTGTTTACACTTTTTTAGAAGAAAAACAAAATAAGTGTAAATTATTAACTGGAACGAAAGGATATATAAAACTACCCCCATCAACATTGACTTGTTAAATAAATGTCATGAGTTTATTATATTACATCGTTGTGATCGGTCATATGACAATTAGAGATGGTAACAGCAGTCGACCCTTGGATAACATCGATAAGGCCATCACTGCATCTAGCCATGGAGACATGGTCAATCCAAACATTAGTTGAGCCAAAGAGAGAAATACCGTCACCATCACTACGCGTCCTTAGACCATAATGAATAACGGAATCTCTAATCATTCCACCATTACCGGGCGCTATGTCATGTATATGTAGTCCATGTATAATCACATTCTTAACAAATTGGATTGTAATTCCAGCACCGTGAGCTATATGAACTTGAGATCCCCTAGCATCGATCGTTTTATTACCCGTCATGATCAATTCTTCATTCAATTTAATGTTCATGGGTCGCTCGAAAATTATCCAAAGCGGTTCTAATTGGATTACAGCGTGGCGTAGGGTTCCAGGTTTAGGGTTTACCAATTCACCATCCGATGAATCGTTGACTACATAGAAATTCCCGGCTTTACCCCCGGTGGTGCCCTTACCGAAGCCAATTGCACAATCGGCTAGTCTTTTCCGATTCTCGGCCCAATTTGGCTGGCATCTCCAACACGCGTCGATTGGGTTCGTTGCCTCGCATTCCCCGTTAATTCCGCTATACTTCCCTCCTAAGTTTCTCCTACTAGAGTTTAGCCCTTCCATTGTCCTATAAAAAGTCAATAAATAGTCCAAAATAGTAAACAAAATTATACCCGAAAACATTTTATGCCAAATAATATATTTATTGGTTTTTAGTTAAATAGTACGTTAAGGTCTTGAACTGTATATGGGCATATGGTAATTTTTCAATTAGCTAAATTTACTACTCGGTACGATTCTATTATAATATCTACAACAATAATAACGGTCTTTTTACCTTATATTAGATAAAACTACGTTCATACATCATATTTTTATTTATTCTAGAGGAAATAACTAAATATCAAGCAAATTATTGAACCAGTACATGCTCAAAGTTATGAAATAAATAACTTATACACGTTGATAAATACGTTATGTTTATACACGGATACACGTCGATAAATACGTTATATTGATTAGGGTAAAAATTTATTATTCCTTTAAATTATGGCAGTACTTTAATTTGGGTTATTATTAAAACGATTTAAACAAACGTAGAGTTAATAGATTCAAACTCACGCGTGGACTTGACGGTTAAAATGATTAGTGACATTGAAGGGATGAGGATGATACGCTGCATGCAAATTCTTCTCAGCCTCAACTTCTCGTGCTTGCCAATATTCATCGTACTCACCAATGTTGCCATTTATGCCCACAACTAATAATGTCATAAACAAATACCATATTAAAAATTCTATATTCAAATGATGATAATTATCCATTATTATGTATATATCTCTTTTTTTTTTGTATATCTAAATAATTTTCTTATATTTTTTGTACTTATAAAATGGCTAAAGTTTTTTTTTTTTTTTTTTTTGCTATAATGTCACATTTGCATTTATGAATGTAGATTATTTATTTTATTAACCTAGATAGCCATATGAATTTTCCTAGTAAAATTGGTGAAAAAAAAAAACATAAAATTCAAGTTTGTGGTAAACTGTAATAATTTGGATATAAAAAAATAGCTTAAATAGTTACTTGATTTGGTACATAATCTTGAGATATTTGAGGCGTGAAGGATGGAAAACCATGCCCCCAAAACAATGGCATTTGCTTTCTATAGTTTTATATCAACAATATTTCATAAGTTTGTCCTAATATTGCTTCAAAAATAGATAGAGAACTAAGGACAGAAATATCAAAGGGTATAATGTTTTCTAATTTATGAAAAATATCCAAATTAGCTCAATATAGTTCTTTTTCATTTATAATATAGACCACTAATGTTACAAATTCCGACTATTTTATGAGTTGTTTTATTGGATTGTTGTACATGTATGATTGATTATTTAAAAAAAAAACATAAATTAACAGTATATACCTTATAATCAATATATTTCTAAATAATCTATATCTATATCTATATCTATATTAAAATATTCAACCAATATCACCCAAAAATCAATCAAAAAAACCTTCTCATCATTCCACGTCATTTTTAGGCGCCACGTCAAAATTGTAGGAATGTCACCTCTTCCTCACTTCATCCCCTTCTTGGTGACCTTCCGCATTCATCTCCCTATTAACCCTTATTCATTCACATATTTCACTCCCCTCCATTTAACTTACTGCAGTCAAAAAAACAAAAAACTCACCATGTAATGTTGTTCAATCAATTCTCAACATCCAAGTCTACAATTAGATAGCTCTCAAGGTTGATTCTTTTGCTTGAGTTAGTTTAGGGTTTATGAGTTTTGGAGGGATGGGTTTGTTGAGTATTGGTGGATGTCTAAATTCCAAAGTTGAACGGCCTCCCTCATCGTTCCTTGCTCGCCAGTTTCTATCAAATTCCAAGCAGCCATCATGGTTCATTATTTAGGTATGTGCTGTTTTTGGGTAATTTATAAGTTTTTGGTCTTCGTTTGAATTTTAGGGTTACGTTTATTGTTCTCCGTTGGTGAGCGTAATTTTTCATAGTTGTACTTCTGACAGTATACGGTTTTTGACCGTGTTGCCCTGCTGCTATGTTGCTCTGAATCGTTTCTCTCAGTATTTGGTTTTTAATCGCGTCGCAGTGCTTTGGTTTCTTTTATTGCGTCGCTCTGCTTCAGTGCTGCTAATTTACTGCGTTTCTTCTACATTGATGTTTCTACGTTGCTGTTATTACATAAACTCCTATGTCACCCCATATCAACGAGTTATTGTTAATAGTGCTGTGATAAATCGTACTACACAGTAGTTTTAGATTAAAAAAAACTGACAAGCCCCTTCTTATTCACTTGCTACTTCTGCCATGAAATATATAATCAATTCATAACTCCCAAATCAACTTAAGCCACTTTAGAAATGGTATTTCAGCCGACGATTTCCAGCTCTACGATCAGTAAGTTCTATTTCAAATTTTTTTTTGTTGAAATTAAATTTTTAATTGCTTCACAACTCAATTTATGATTACCTACTTTTGATTTGGAATGTTTTTAACCCTTTCAAAATTGTTTGGGTTTGAAATTAAGAATTTCGGTAACGGAACTGTGTTTTTAGGATCTTTAGCGAGAAAATTAAGAATTTTGGATTTGGTACTAGAAAAACTTGGAGGTTTAGTTTATAAGGTTGTGATTTTTGAATGTGGGAATGAAAAAAGTTAGGAACTTTTCCATTAATGGATTTTTTAATGATAAATTGATAGGCAAAGGCTTATGTTCCACAACA
This sequence comes from Dianthus caryophyllus, assembly GCA_023091065.1. Classification (NCBI taxonomy): domain Eukaryota; kingdom Viridiplantae; phylum Streptophyta; class Magnoliopsida; order Caryophyllales; family Caryophyllaceae; genus Dianthus; species Dianthus caryophyllus. The sequence goes on along the minus strand of CM041518.1, from coordinate 11,724,581 downwards.
AATGCATGACTGTCAGAGATTTAGCCCTTCAATGGTAAGTTCTTTTGAGAAATCGATCATATGTTCGTCATTAACAGAGGTTGTAAACTGAGTTACCAGACACACATTAGGTTAATCAATATTCATATATTTTGTATCAGGTTGTGACTAATTTTGAGATTTGATTTGAATTCACTGTATAACGATGATAAGAAATTAGTATTGTGTATGCGTAAATCATATTTATTTCGAGGTTTCTAATAAGCTAGGCAGCCATGGTTTCAATAATATTCAGTTTTTTTTTCCCTTTGTTTTACTGTGAGTCTATAATAATCAATACTATTCTCAAAATTATATCAAAATATTATCGTATGTAGTAATATAAGAATACCAAGCTAAAAAAATTGAGACTTTCTTCAATCAAATTCTAAGAACCTTGAAATCTCTGTTGTAAGTTCTATGCATTTTTCAATTAGGTCATCAATACTCAGTTAATGAGTTTCGACATTACATCCACTGAAGCTCTTATTATTTGAGATTGTTTTTTTTTGGCTCAATTCTTAATTTTGGTAGTCATATGTTTGGGTTGACTTTAAAATTGTCAAAGGTGTCTTTTTTTAGGCAATACAAGTCTTTTCATTGTATTGGTTCAGGTATATTTTCTTTGGTTTAAGTAGTATGATTTCATTGAGTAGACCTGTTATGTTTAGAATATATTTGACAATTACGGAATAATCACTATATACGGCTTTTCATAGATTATGCTTAGATCGGGTATCTAGCTTTCAAAAGGTCAGAGTATTTTAGCAATTTTTTTTTTTGTTTTTTCGAATTTGTATGTTGCAAATTGTGCTCATTTACTTAATTAAATTCGTAAATTAGTGTCCAACTTTCAAGAATCAAGCTATTGATCAATTTGTCAAGTTTATGTGATGGATAATTTTCACAAGGCATGGGACAAAATGAAACTGAAATGAAGAGAAAAAACACAGCGTCTGACATCACACGTTGAGCACCATTTTTCCTGCGAATAACTCATTTTTAACATCAAGTTAAGAGCCTTACTCTATTGTACCAATGTAATTCAGTCTCATTTTTATATTTGCAGGGACATTAAACAAGTCATACATATAATCCTTAGCGTTATTAAGAAATCAACTTATCATCCTCAAAGGTAATTAATATTTTCCACTCTCTCTCTCTCTCTTTAAAATGATAATCAAGTGGCCACTATTTCTCTTCAATCTTGTTTGCCTATTAATAAGGGTAAAATAATGTCTGAAATCTAAGTCGTGTAATATTCTTCTATTGTATATTGAAAATGAATTCAAATTTTTGCTAGATGGAAACCTGCATCGTCAAATGCTTAATTGTGTGAAATCTGCTTTTGTTGTAGGGGAGTACTTGGCTTTGGCGGGTCAAACATGCAATGGTGCTAAGATGCCCTCGTGTAGGCTTGATGGCTTGCTACCCATCATTCACTTAGCAACTTAGTGTGGTATGTTCTAGATGACCTTACTTTCATTGTGGATGTTGATGTTATTCTTGTGGCTCAACTCTATATGTGTCTTGTGAGCATCGTAGAGGCTTCCTCAACCTGAAGAACAAATGGCAGTCAAGTAACTGATGATTTTTCTTTCGTAGAGACCTCTCTTCAATATTTATAGTTTTTTTTTTTGATGACATAGTGCTCCTTAGAGTTAGATTTGTCATTTTTGGCACCTTAAGTGGTTGAGTAGCTATTTTATTATGTCTATTTTTTGTCTTTCAACACTCAATTCTACATTCATTATACAACACTGACTTTCTTCGCCTTTGTTACGATAGTAGGCCTCTTTATTTATTAATTCCGTCCCAAACTTTTATAGTCTGCTAGCTTTTTATGTCTGTATCATATTGTTAGGTTGGAGACACTTAACAGATGTTTCAACCATGACGCTATTGAGGAAATAATCGACTCTCTGGTAAGTTGAAACTCTAATTACCTTTTAACTATAAGCGCACATACATATTACATGCCCATTTATCTCCAGTTTTGTAAAGCTAACACAATTTAGAAAACCTTTGTATTGGGCTATTTTACGTGAAGTTCCTATTGTCTGGATTGATTACCCTGTCAAGGTGTTTGTGTGCATCATTTCTTTAGATAGTGTAGTGCAATTACCAGTTTACCCTAAATGATCCCTAGGACCCTAGCCATGTTGTCTACGGTAAATAAAACCTATGTCTAATGTAACTGGGTACATAGTACATGTGATCATCTGATTTGTTGTATGACATTATTTTCATATTGGTGTTGATCAGTCTATTGGTTGGTATTTTTTTTCAAAAACATGGAGCTAATACATACTCCGCGTGTCTTTTCTACAATCATCAAGTAGAAGAACTAGGCAATTCAACTAAAACATATCATGGATGACGTGCTTCCACATTAATAAGACTGAAGGAGATGTAAAACCATGAAATGGGCCTAGCCACACCCAAGTAAAAAGAGAGCCCACTTTTTAATTTTAAAGGAAATTTTCATTTCCTGTCACCAATTCGAAATGAGAGGTTGACCCTTAAACTTTACAAAGCACAATATTCACTCTTCCACAATTAATGTGGGATTATCTCACGTGTTCTTTTATTCCAACGTGTCTCACTATTTAGGTTGAAGGGTTTATTAAGATCACCGAGTTCTTTTGATTCCCTTAAACCCACTTCCCAAAAACCCATACCCAAAAATGAAAAACACCTTGTCTGTCACTTTTTCATTTCTCATATAACCATGCTTAATCGACATGTCACTCTTTTCCACAGGAACATCGAGCAATTCTAAGAAACAGCCTCCCAAAAATGAGGAGCTAAGTGAGATGATGGTAATATTTTTGCTAGGTGACTTAAATTATATTGTTGGTCTTCTTAAATATATTCATCCAATTGCATTGTCTTCATTTTTGAATTAACTCTTCCCCATTTGAGGGTTATTAAAGTATTAATATACGCAAATATAAATTTTAAACCGCTTACGATTTACAAGTAGTAATTCCGTTAGTCTCATGTACCGCTGACAACCTGACAGTTATAGTAGAGAACGATAATCCTTGTTAGAAGATTATAGTAGAGAACAAAAGAATTACAAATGGTACAAGTATTATGAGCAAAAGACCTATTATAAAGCCCAAGCTCGAAAATATTATAGTAGCCGAACTCGAGCTCAAAAAAATTATACGAGCCGAGCTCCAGCTCCAGCTCTAAAAAGGTTATACGAGCCGAGCTCGAGCTCGAGCTGCAATTTGAAAAGCTCGTCGAGCTATGAGCCGAGCTTGAGCTCAAATAATTTGATACGAGCCGAGCTCGAGCTCAAGTGAGCTCGGTATCAGCTCGGCTCATTGCCACCCCTATTCACGAAAGTAATATTAATATTTTCTTCAACATTATTTTCTCTTTTTTCCTTAATTATGTTGACGAATTACAAACTAATTGCAACCTCATTTATTTAATTTTCTCTCTAGTTTCAAGACCACATTTTTGAATTGTAGGATATTTCAAGAGTTTGTGACTCATTTACCTCTTAGTATTTCAATTTCTTGATGAAAAGTTAATTAATAGGACGAAATAGACATTGAAAAGGAGTTATATATTAAACTGAAAGTGTTGAAATCATTGAACATTCAAATCAAAGATAATTAGATTTTTTCGCAAGTTAAATAATTCGTTCTGTTTTAGTGATTGAATTAAAACGTTGAAAGAGAACTATATATTTGAAGTTGGTGGAGAAGAACTTAAAGAGTGAAATGAGCAATAATGGCAGAAAATGAGAAATGGATTATTGTGTGTTTTCACCATCAATTTTACTAGGAATATAATACTCCCTCCATTCAAGACTACAATGTATATTTGGTTTTTGCACAAATATTAAGGGTGCAATAAAAAAATAATAAAAGGACAATCAAAACAAGTTGGACGTGCAAAAGTAAATCCAATTGCCTAACTAATGACTCCTTAATTTTTCCCCCCATAATTCATTAATTTCAAATAACCCACCAAATTTGAAGATTCCCCCCAAAAAACATCAAGTCATCAAGTGGGCAATATACTTGAGCCCAACAAAACATCACACGTACAGTTAAAAAAAAAACTACAGCAGGAGTATACCATCACTCCAAATTACACAAGCAAAAACTACATACATAATCATCACTAAAAATTACAGACCCAAATTTTACATTTTCACCAATGAAAATTACATAACGAAAATCTGAAAATATCCGACTTCATTGAAAAATGGGAGGTAAATGTATGTCCGAAGCGTCAAGGCATGAAGTGGGCATCTATTTGCTTCAAAAGTCAAAAAACGGCAAACTCGAGCATGGCGAAATGCAAGCGGCAGCTGCAAGGTTCGATGTTAAAGTTAGAACAATTTCAAGTATTTGGCGACTTGCAAAATTACCGAGACTAGTAGGTCAAAAATTAGATGTTAAGAGTAAAAGAATGGGTAACACCAATAGGAAAAGATTACTACCTAATGTTGATCAAATAAAAGCATTGGAATGGGGTAAAAGAGACACCATGGAAAGACTTGCACAAAACACGGGAGTATCGGTAGGAACCGTCCACTCATGGGTTAGTGATGGTTTACTTAGAGCACATTCAAGTCCACTACATCCTAAACTCACCGATGCAAATAAGTACCAAAGATTGAATCATGCTTTGAAGTGCTTAGTGGTTGAAGAAGTAGTACAAGAATTTGTTGACTTAAATGCAATGCCAAGCACAAAAATCAAATTCGCGGAAATGAGCAACGTTATCCACATGGATGAGAAATGGTTTTACATTAGTTATGATGGTCACAAGATATATCTTGCTGATGGGGAGGAGCTGCCATATAGGTGTTGTCAATCAAAGCGGTTTCTAACAAAAGTCATGTTTTTGTGTGTTGTAAGTAGGCCTATCTACTCACCCGATGGAGAGCTACTTTTCGATGGGAAAATTGGCATGTTCCCATTCACAGAACAAGTACCAGCAGCAAGGGGAAGCAGAAACAGACCGAGAGGAACAATGGAGACAAAGCCAATTAATTCGGTTACAAAAGAAGTTACAAGAAAATGCATAATCGAACAAGTCATACCGGCTATCAAGAGTAAATGGCCCGAAGGAGTAAGTAAACACATTTTCATTCAACAAGACAATGCGAGACCTCATTTCAACAACAATGATCAAGAATATATGGCGGCTGCAAATACCGACGGTTTCAAGATTGAATTAGTATTTCAACCTCCAAACTCCCCGGACTTGAATTGCAATGATTTGGGGTACTTTAGAGCGTTACAATCTTTACAATCAAAACAAGCATCAAAATCGGTTGATGAACTATGCAATTCAGTCATGGAGGCATTTGTTTGTTATAGTCATACAAAGCTTAACAACATTTTCTTAACACTACAATCAGTTATGATTGAGATTATGAAAGCTAGAGGACATAACGACTTCGCAATCCCACATATGAAGAAGGGTCATCTTGCCGCCCTTGGCATATTACCAAGGAATTTGGAAGTAAGTGAAGCCTTGGTAAGACAATGCATTGAGTATTTACAAGAAGTAGGTGAAACAAATGGTTTAGAAAACTTAATGACTGAATTGGGGTACAATGTTGAAGCGGTTGTAGTTTAGATTATGTACGTAATCAGTTAGGTTGTTTTAATTTTTTGAAATTTGTTTACAGTCTAAACATTTCATACCTAAGAAATGTTTAAATTGTAATCAAATTATGAACGAAAAAATATTTGTTTCAAGTTTTATGTTTGAAGTTCAAGTATGTAATCAAGTTTTATGTTTGAAGTTGAAGTATGTAATCAAATTATGAATGCTTTCACAGTAGCTATGTTAAAATAAAATCAGTAGCTAAAGAGGGGATTTTAACAGTAAAATAACTGAATGTATGTTACTCAAAAATCAGTAAGACAATATCAGTGGGGATTTTTACATTTTTACAGTGGGGATTTTAATTGAATGCATTTTACTCAACTGAATGCATTTTCACAGTGGGGATTTTAGCTAAAGAAATCAGAGGCATAGTAAATGTATTTACGAAATCAGAGGCATACTACTCTAAAATCAGTCAACATATAGTAAGAAATCACTGATGACATTACTGATTTTGTAAATACGGAGTATACTACTCTAAAATCACTTCAACAAATCAGTTTCAACAAGTAAACGTCTCAACATATCAGTTCGAAATAAGTAAGAAATCAGTGTCAACAAATCAGTTTGAAATCAGTAAGAAATCAGAGGCATACATACCACAACATACACCATGCCAATCAAAAACATACACCGTAAGAAATCAGTCAACATATACTGAAATAATCCAATACGGAGTGTACTACTCTAAAACCAATTCAACAAACAGTATAACAAGCATGAAAACAAAATAAGAATAAAAATGGAAAGTGTATAGCATGAAAACTGAATCGAAAAGCATGAAAATTTAACACAACAGAGTTGAATATTAACAGAACAGAAGAATAGTATACAAATCACACAACAAAGTTGAAAAAATGAAATAAAAATACTGTAAAAGTTTAAGGGCGAGATTACTACCTCACTATTTAGATGATTTTTTGATTCTTCGTAAGAACCTTTCCTCATACTCTTTCATTCTGATTTCACTCGCTGTATCTGGTTCCCCCTCCTTTTTGTCATCCAAAACCCTAACATTTGGACACCCATCATCAACTCTGGACCGCTTTTCCTTGTTTGCTAAGAATCTCGTAACATAGTTGTTGAATTTAATATCAGATTCTGTTAGACGTGGTTGCCGAGTCAATTCCTCGAAAGTGGCTCTTCTCGCCGGGTCAGTTGAGACATAAGAATCCTCTGATCCGGCATCACTATCATCATAATCGACCTCTATTGATTCGGGCACAATTATATCAGGTGAAAGTGAGTCGGGTTTTACAATGTCGCTTTCCGTTTCGCCGACATCAGACGCTACGAGATCGTCATCATCTGACGAACCCAAATTGTACCAAGACAGAACACACTGAAGACACTCTTTCGAACAACTCGACTTTGGATGATCCATTTTTTGTATGAATAATGGCGAAAAAGGAGTATGAATAATGATTTTTGATGATTTTTGATGACTTTTGATGATTTTTGGTATGAATAATGATTTTTGGTAGTGAAAATTTGGGCCGATGATACTTAATTTTTGGGAAACAATTTAGGGTTTCATTTTTTTGGGAAAGTAAAGTGATTTGTTTGGTGAGAGTAGGTGAGAGGAGTGAATGAGAGGGAGTGAATGAGAGTTACACGTGAATGAGAGGAGTGAATGGGAGGGAGAGACTGTTTTTTTTTTTGGGTTAATGGGGGTGGGTTATTATTTTTTGGAGGGAGTTATTAGTTGGGTTGAGTTAAATAATTAGAGAGTTATTAGTTTTATTAATTGGGTTGGATGTTAGTTTAGGGTGTGTTTTGAGGGATTATTTGTGTGGGCCATTAGTACCATTTAAGGAAAGTGGTAATGTAGAGTTGAATGGATGAATATGGTAATGTGGTAATGTGGAGTTGAATGGAGGGAGTAGTTTTCTACCTCAAATAGGCAATACATTACCGAAATTTTTTTTTTTTTTTTTTTTTTTTTTTTTTTTTTTTCAACAGCTTGAAATATTTATGTACATTATCTTTAACACCATACATAAGGTTTAAGGAATTTTCACATTGTGAAAGGAAAGGGTTGATATGTTTACAAGGGACTCCACCCACCACCTTAGTAATAAGGTCTTATGCTTTTGAGCTTAAGCGAGGACTACAGGTCCAAAAGTGTGCATCTCACATTTAAGAGGGATGTATTACGACGGTGGTAGGTCGGCTGTTATAAATGGTATCAGAGTAGGAGAACTTGTGGTCAAGACTACAAAGATCACCTGAGTCATCCACCAAGTGGGGGAGGATTCTGGGCTTGGCTACGATCAGCTCTAAAGCACAACATGAACGTTGTGTTCTTTAAGTGGGGGAGTTTGTAACACCCCATGAGGTTTAAGGAAGTCTCACATTGGGAAAAAAAAAATAAGTTTGATATGTTTATAAGGGACGTCACCCACCACCTTAATAACAAGACCTTGTGATTTTGGGCTAAAGTGAGGACAACGGGGACAAAAACGTGCATCTCATGTTTAAGTGGAATGTGTTATGACGGTGGTGCATTAGGCTGTTATATTATCTACTGAGTTTTTGTTGATGTTATGTATTGTGAAATGTTTGTTCATCGGATGTACCATGTAATGGCACATCCTACCCAATAAGAATTAATTCCTTCCAAATACTAAAGAAGGATTTATATAAAACAAAAATCAAACATTCTTATTTGTTATGGAGTACAAGAATTTCGTACACCGGATATACCTTAGAATTTTTCATCTATTTTATAATTGATGTTGCCAGTTAACGTATATATGTGAAAAAGTATTATAAAAAAATAGAATAAATGATATAACTCTTCAAGACATATACATGACTAATGCTTATACGAGACCGTCTAATTCATGTGCAATGGCTTATAACTAATTAAAGTGACTTTTTTAATGCTTAAAGTAACTATCTCAGCCGTGATATTGTCGCACACAAGACTTACTGTTTTTACGACCAATGCAATTCAATGATTATCTTTTACTCTATTGGTCAATTTATTTGGATCGAATTTCAATCTAAATTAACATGTCTCGCAGGTCAAAATTTAAGAGTGTTAACCATCACAAAAGGGTTCGATTAAGTTGGTACATTACGGATTAGGTTAAAATTTTGGCAAATTCTTATTTAAGACGATCTATGTTTGCCATAACTTAAGAGGAGATTATGTTGTCATTTTATAGAAAAATGTGACCGTTTAACTGTAATATGTTTTTGATAGTTGTACACTTAAAGTTGTTGTTATAACCGCATTGTTATTATGGTAAATTTATCAAAAACAAGTTACATTTTATTATAAATTGATCACATTTAATTTTGCCCATCTTAACTTAAAATGAAAAGCATCCGTCTTAAAGGAGACTTGTTGATTCCAGCTGAAATTAAAGTTGTGTATTTTCACAAATATGCTTCCACATTACCTTTTAATACTTGGGTGCATTTGACGGCAAATGTAACGAGAGTGGGCTTAGAGGTCCTTAACCGAATAATTTGAATGATCAATTGCTTAACTGGAAAAAGAAGCAAATTCAGGTCCTTATTGTTGGAGATGTTGCTCCAAACTTGTAAATATGAGAAGTTCCACATTGGTGGAGACTTGATGTTTTGTTGGGTTTACTACTCGGACTAATTAAGTTGCTCATCGGATACTATATTCAGTCAAAGAAACGTATTAATGTGCTTTATTCTTCCAATTTATTGCGCATCTTAAATTCGGTGATTTATTCCTCCGATTTATTGCACATCATAAATCTGCGTTTTAATGACCATATTTATTCTGTATTTTAATGGTCATAATGCTCTGCATTAATTCGTGATTTTGATTGTTGCTTCCAACGGTCATTTTCGAGCACTATAAATACCGAGTTGTTGCATTCACATAAACTACAACACAATAAACACTTCATCTTCTTTTCTTCGCCTTTTTCTTCTTACATATACTATTCTCATAAGATCGAACAGCTCCCACTTCTCTCTCTGGAGTGCACCAAAGTTAGAGAAGGGGGCGTTAACCCTGGAGTCGGTGACCACGAGCCCATACGCACCATAGTGGGGGTCTAACTGACTTAGGGCAGTGTCACTACACGACGTCTCGATACCGTAGAATCCAACAATCTAAGTCAGTTACTGTTGAATTCTTCGGTACGATAATCAACAATGGCAGCCGAGATAAACAATGAAGTTCCAGTCAACACAGTTGTCACTCTTGTTGCCTCACCGTACGCTTTGCAACCGAAGGTTGTCCACATTTTATTTCTCTAAATCTCCTTTCAATCAATTTCAAGGTAAATAATTGAATCTAAAAATTTTAATTTTTTCATTTTCTGGAATTGTATTCGTTTTGTGCGATGTGGTTTATATCAACTATTTTATTCGATTAATTTTGCTCTTCAATAGATTTAAGGTTCCTATTTTCATCAATAATGTCACGTTTAATCATATAATTATTATTATGACGGCCATGATTATGCTTTTGTTTGGAGTTTCATGCGATTGATTTGTTGATTCGCGTAGTACTTAGTTATCTTCTAATTTTGATTAATTTCTGCGATTAGTTGATTGGGTCTTTGTATTGTTCTAGGGTTAATGTTTTAGTCGCTTGATTGAGGAATTTATTAAGTTGTCTCTTTTTGTTAAATTTTCATGCGATTAATTTATTGGTCCAAATATGTTACGTCTAATTTTATTTACCTTTAGGCTTATGAATCTTAAATATTTCTTTCATATGTGTATGAATTATTCTTCAAAAATGGTTAGTTTGACGGCAAAGGCTTTTGTAATGGTGGTCTCTTTGTTATTGACGTTGAAAAAAAAAAACGGTTCATCCTCTTTTGCTTACTTAGCCGAGTCACTTGATATTTGGCATTCTAGGCTTGCTCACGTAAACATTAAGTCTATCAAATGGATGAGAACCAATAACCTTATATCGAACCTTAGTACCTTTGACATGGATAAGTGTCAGATCTGTGTGTATGCCAAACATTCGAAAAACCCTTTAAGGAAGTGACTAGGAGGCAAACAGAGTTGTTAGAGCTTGTTCATACCGATTTAGCCGACTTTAAAAGTTGTGAGAGTAAGGGAGGAAAAAGATACTACATTACTTTTGTGGATGATTGCTCTAGGTACACGAGAATTTATCTTTTGAGGAATAAGAGTGAAGATGAGACTATGTTTATGCTTTACAAGGCCGAGGTAGAAGACCAGCTAGGTCGGAAAATTAAAAGAGTGAGATATGATCATGGTGGTGAGTATGAGTCTGATTCTTTAATAGAATTTTGTTAGAAAAATGGATTATTCATGAGTTTTCAGCCCCCTATACCCCTGAACAAAATGGTATAGCCGAGAGAAAGAATAGAACCTTGAAAGATATGATGAATGCAATGTTGTTGTCTTTTGGTTTATCTGGTTTTATGTGGGGGGAAGTAATTCTTTCAGCTTGTTATGTTCTAAACCGTGTCCCACATAAGAAACTTGATGTGACCCTATACGAGGTTTGGAAAGGTTATCCACCAAACTTGAGGTTTATGAGAGTTTGGGGATGCTTAGATAAGGTACATATACCAGCCTTTAGGAGAGACAAGATTGGTCCTAAAACCTTAGATACGGTTTTTGTGGGATATGCCTCGAACAGTGCTGCTTATAGATTTATGACTAGGATGCGAGCTCAGGTCACTACGGACCTATCATTGAGTCTAGAGATGCTGTATTCTTTGAGGATATTTTTCCCTTAAAATCGAGTATTTCCCCTAGTGAGCCTGATGTTGGTCTTAACCCCACTCCTGATAAAACACTCGAGGATAGTATACCAAACACTGATATTAGTGAACCCCTACCAGAACTTAGGAGAAGCAAGAGGGCTAGAGTTGAGAAAACCTTTGATTCAGATTTTATTACCGATTATGACAACCTAGTGAACGAGGGTTTAGTTGCTTTTCTAGTACAGGATGATCCTAAAACCTATGATGAGACTATGAGGTCAGTGGATGCAGCTTTGTGGAAGGAAGCCATAGATAGTGAGATTGATTCTATCATGTCGAACCATACTTGGGAGATTGTTGATTTACCTCGAGGTTGTAAACCTATAGGATGTAAGTGGGTTTTTAGGAAGAAACTCAAAGCCGATGGAACCATAGATAAGTTTAAAGCTAGGTTGGTTGCTAAAGGGTTTACACAGAAATCTGGTTTGGATTACTTTTATACTTACTCACCAGTTACTAAGATTACCTCCATTAGAGTGATGTTTGCCATAGCTTCCGTGCATAACCTGTTTGTACATCAGATGGATGTTAAGACCGCTTTCTTGAATGGAGATCTAGATGAGGAGATTTATATGGAACAGCCTGATGGGTTTAAGATACCGGGTCAGGAACACAAGGTGTGTAGGCTTGTCAAATCTTTATACGGGTTGAAACAGGCGCCTAAACAGTGGTATGAAAAGTTTCATAACGTGATTATCTCCCTTGGGTTCAGAGCCTGTGATGCTGACACGTGTATCTATGTGAGATCTAGTGGTGGTGATAGTATTATTATTACGCTGTATGTCGATGACTTGCTTATTTTTGGAGCCTCTATGGATGCTATAGTTTCGACTAAAAATATGCTAAAGGGTTCCTTTGAGATGAAGGATATGGTTGAGGTCGACGTTATCTTGGGTCTTAGGGTTGAGAGGACGTCTTCTGGTTATCGCCTTAGTCAGGCTCATTATGTAGAGAAAATCCTGAAGAAGTTTGGTTATTACGATATTGAGCCCGCTATAACTCCCTTCGATCCGAGTGTGCACTTAAAGAAGAACCTTTCTGATAGCGTGGATCAGGCTACCTATGCTAAGATACTTGGTAGTGTTATGTATCTAATGTGTTCATCTCGACCTGATATCGCATACAGTGTTGGACGTCTGAGCAGGTATACTCATAACCCCGGTCATGGTCATTGGAATGCTCTTATAAGTTTGCTTAAATATCTTAAAGGTACAACACATTTTGGTTTATCATATTGTGGTTGTCCTCATGTTTAGAGGAATATTATGATGCTAACTGGATTTCGGAGAGTAGTGATACACCCTCCACCAGTGGCTATGTTTTTACTTTGGCAGGAGGTGCTGTGTCTTGGAGATCTTCCAAGAAAACATGTATTGCGAGGTCTACAATGGAGTCGGAATTTATAGCCCTCGAGATGGCTGGTCGAGAAGCAGAATGGCTGAGGAGTCTAGTTGCAGACATTTCTCTGTGGCCTAAGCCGGTACCTTCAATACCGTTACATTGTGACTCGCAAGCGGCGATACATGTAGCCAAGAATAAGGCATATAATGGTAAAAGCAGGCATATTCGCCTAAGGCATAATGTTGTTTGTAATTTGATAAAGTTTGGTGTGATTTCTCTTGATTATGTCAGATCAGAGGAAAATATTGCGGATCCGTTGACAAAAGCTTTGAACAGGAAACTAGTTTCAGATACTGCTAAAGATATGGGATTAAACCCACCTATGTAGCATGCACTCAGTGGAAACCCAATCTGGTCTGTCAGATTCAATGTGGTCAAACGAAGCTGATGTATGTTGCTCGTTTCATGTTTATGTTATGGAATAAAAGGATATTTCCTTTGATGATTGTCCCTCTTTAGCATTTTATTTACTGCAAGGGAAGGTTGGACAGGAGGTAGTCCTTAATGAGTTCCATACCTCAAAGGCTTTGAGTGGGGTGTGCAGTACACTCTTGATGGACTCACCTACGTGACTATGGGGGTTGGCCGCCCTCTATGAGGATACACGTGGGGTATTCTCTAATGCAGTCATGAGACAGGGTTTATTTGGGGCCAATATTTACTCGAGGGAGTTGTTCGCATTCTTTACAGGTTCAAGACTCTGTTCACCTGTATGGTCTATCTTTTCTTTCATTTCTTTTCAGTTTAGTATCCGATACAACTTAGTTTGGACCAAGTGGGGGATTGTCGGAGATGTTGCTCCAAACTTGTAAATATGAGAAGTTCCACATTGGTGGAGACTTGATGTGTTGTTGGGTTTACTACTCGGACTAATTAAGTTGCTCATCGGATACTATATTCAGTCAAAGAAACGTATTAATGTGCTTTATTCTTCCAATTTATTGCGCATCTTAAATTCGGTGATTTATTCCTCCGATTTATTGCACATCATAAATCTGCGTTTTAATGACCATATTTATTCTGTGTTTTAATGGTCATAATGCTCTGCATTAATTCGTGATTTTGATTGTTGCTTCCAACGGTCATTTTCGAGCACTATAAATACCGAGTTGTTGCATTCACATAAACTACAACACAATAAACACTTCATCTTCTTTTCTTCGCCTTTTTCTTCTTACATATACTATTTTCATAAGATCGAACAGCTCCCACTTCTCTCTCTGGAGTGCACCAAAGTTAGAGAAGGGGGCGTTAACCCTGGAGTCGGTGACCACGAGCCCATACGCACCATAGTGGGGGTCTAACTGACTTAGGGCAGTGTCACTACACGACGTCTCGATACCGTAGAATCCAACACTTATCATATGCTCAACTCTATAATAAATGCATGTAGGGATGTCAATTAGGCAGAGCGGAGTGAGAGGAAGGGTCCTCCACATCCACATCCACATCCACCAACAAAAACCACATCCACATCTGTAACACCCCGACTCATTTTACATTTTATATTATTCATATCGTTTGTATTTGTATTTCATTTCCCTTGATTTTCTCATTTTTAGCTCGAGAAAGTCATTTCTTAGGTTACGTGTCGTTTACTCGAGTCGTTGTAGCGCTAACCGAGGTGGTTTCCGAGCACGAGTGTATGTGGGTGGTTTAGGAGGAGTTTGGAGGTGTATTAGTAGGTGTGGTGAGATAGGAGGGGGAGTAAGCGAGAAAAACGAAGAAAGTGGGCAGTGAGTTTAGAGCGATCCACTCTAGTGGGTAGAGCGAGCCACTCTGGGTGTGGGAGAGGTCCGCTCCTCTGTCTCAAAAAAGTTTCGGGAGAAATTTTATTTTCACCTGTGACTAACCTAAGCTCGAATTCTCTCATTTAATTACCCTCTTCTGCCCTAATACATCATAATTAACCTAATTTATCCTCATTAAACCTCAAATCCTCTCTTCTCTCTCATTGAATCCTCATCAAATCCTCACATAAACTCTATTCAATTCTCCTCTAGCAAACCCTAATCATCTTTTTTCCTATTCCTTTGCAATTCCTTCGGTAATCCTTTGCTTCCGGTGTATTTTTTTGTTATTTTCATTATTGTTTGTGTTTATTCTTGTGTTCTTATGTTTTGTATGTATTTTTTGTGCCCTAATCAAAGGAGAAGAAGACTTGGGTGAAGAGGATACCATCTTAGTGGAGGAGAAGAAGACTAGGGCTACTCTCATCATTTGAACAAGGTAACTAGGTGTAGCCTTGGTTGTATTTTGACTAGTGTGAGGCCTTGTTGTTGTTTGAGTCATTGGCTATGATTGTTTGATGAAAAAGTTGAGACCTTTGCATTGTTTGGATGGATTATGATCATATTGTTCAGTTAAGGGTCGGCCTCATACTACAATGAGTCTAGAAGCATGCTGGGTTGTTATCTCACATAAAATGATGATGTTCTTGTTGTAGTATGTTAAAAGTTGTTATCTTGGTTAAGCTTATGATCCTTTGAAGCATGCCCTAATGATGTTTGATTCCAGATTGTGATTGTTAAGCATGCTATCAATGGTTTTGATGACATTGTGTTGAGTTAGATTGTGAATTTGGTTGTTGGTTTAATCATGAGGTTGTGATGGAATGTGTTGATGGTATTGGAGACGGTATGTATGGTTGGTTTGATATTGTTCTTATGCTTGAGTTAAGTTTGCATGCGTGTACTGTTTGGCACGTACGTGAGGAGCTACGACGTCCTAGTTTGAACGGATACAGCCCATAGTCCCCTCGGCTATTTTTGTTGCTTAGTTAGAGCTATTATGGGTTCTCAACCATGTTGGTTAGAGACTATGGTTTATATAATATCGTCACCGTTCTTGTTGCTCGGTAGGATTTGGCCAAATTTAGACTATTGAGATTGAGGAACTTCTTGTTGCTGTTCCGCCATAGGGTTGAGTGATTCTTGTTGCTTCACTCGAGGTGATTCTTGTTGCTTAACCTAAAAAAATTTCCAAAAGCAAATACAAATGAATTTTATAATGAAAATAATACATCTACCCTAAAAACTTGAGCTCTAAAAATAATGTAGTAAAAAAATGGATATATAATGAAAACCGAAATGAAAGTTAAAAAAATTTCTTGAAAAAATGTCAAAAGGAAATGAGAAAAAAATCATGAATAGCGTAAATAACATTAATATTCTAACATCATATAAGAAATTAAATTTTTATGACGGAGTACAATAACTACTAATGACTAACCGTATTTAATAACATCATATTCTAACCATATTTAATTTTTATTACGGAGTACAATTACTACTAATGGCTAACGTGAATAACCCTGCTACCCAACCCGAATAGCCATACTTGAGATCCGCATGAAATTGTAATACTCAATCATAGTCAAGAACGCAATTAATTTATAAGTGAATTTTATACTATTTTATACTATTTAATACTGTCAAAAAAAAAAAAAAAATAAAATAAAATAAAATAAAATACTCCATATGTATCATATTGTACCTCTAAATTTTTACCATAATTATCATATAATCGAGTAAATTTACTTAAAAATAAAAAAAGTAAATACTTTTATACGGAGTAGCAAGTTTACTTTAAATAAAGTAAGTGTAATACCCGTGAAAAATCACATAATTGTATCAATTTTATTGATAATTTCATTAAATTATTATAGTTAGTACGTATGTTAAGTACTCTGTATATCTATTTCATGTTATTATACTCATTTTAATTAAGTGTAATTTGTATAATCAAAGTCAAATAATTTAGTTTGAGAATGTATTATAGGAAACTTACTCGGAGAAAATTTAATATTGGTCCAAACTTAATTTAATGATATGCTCATTTTATATCAATTATCATCATAACCGTATAATCTTCTACATTTGAATGGTGGTGTGTTTAATAATTAAATTAATACTCCAGATCCCATAGTCTAATACGAATTAAAAAAAAAAGCTATGATCAAATTTAAATCCCATTTAACTTTCACCAATAGCTTAACCTACCTAAGTTAGATGACGCAATTACAAATATAAACGAAAATTTGAATTTACTATAATGTTTCAAATTGACTTGGAAAAATCATTTAATATATACTCTGAAATATGTTTCAATTTCAATTTACTTTATTAAACGGTTACAACGTTTTATTGATAAGTAAATTTAATATCAAATGTTTGGATATTTGATTTTATCTATCACACATTCGCACCGTATCTTTTTTTCAAACCCGTCTATTATTGTACACCTGAAAAAATAGAGAAGAATTAATTTATTTTGAAATGACAAATTAAGATAAATGATATTTTAAATTGGAAGAAACATTATTTTAATATTTTAATACTCTGTATTATTTTTATTTTACCTATCATCGTGTCAAACATTTCAAAAATTCAAAATACTGCGTCACTAAGTTAGTGTAAGATAAATTTATAAATACTGCCTCATTTTACCTATCATCCTTTGAGGCAATAGTTTGAGGCCAAAAGAAATTTATCAATAAGAAAAAGTTTGGGTCTCATAATAAATTTAGGGTATTGATTAATTGTATACGGATTTTACTCACGTTGTATACTTTTTTTCATTTTTTTTCCCTTTCCTACCCTTTTTTACTCATTTGTATACAAAATCCTCTCTTTTGTTTTTCATAATTTTTCTTAAACTAATTTCATACAATTATTTCAATTATAATCCTAAATTCATACAATTAATTAATTATAATTCGATAATCAATTCAACAAAGTAATAATTTCTATTTAATTTCAATCTATTTCATAAAATTATGTGTAATATTATTAATTTTGATGAATTTAGGTTAAAAACTAAATTAGGGTTTACATGAATTTGGGGTTTTCGGGGTTGCCGGCAACGGGAGGCGGCGGGTGACGGCGGGTGACGATCGGAGGTGGTGGGTGGCGATAAGAAGATCATTCGTTAGAAGTAATCGGTGATACAGAAAATAATGGATCCATACATTACGGTATTTCAATGTGACCAAAAATCTAAAGCCATCTAAATTGTATCATATTCCATAATGGACTATGCATAAGTATTATTTTCTGCCGCCGCCACCCACCACCTCCGGTCGTCACCCGCCGTCATCCGCCGCCTTCCGTTGCCGGCAATCCCCAAAATCCCAAATTCATGTAAACCCTAATTTTGTTTTTACCTAAATTCATCAAAATTAATAATATTACACATAATTTTATGAAATAGATTGAAATTAAATAGAAATTATTACTTTGTTGAATTGATTATCGAATTATAATTGAATTAATTGTATGAATTTAGGATTATAATTGAAAGAGTAATTTGACACTTACACCCACTGTTTAGTGTGTTTTTCAAACTTACACCCACATCGTTTTCGACTTTATAACTACTACCACATTTATTGGTTCGGTTACTGGCTACTACCATTTTCAATCCCGAACCTAGCGCCTATCGATCTGAGCCGTTGATCTTAATTTCAAGATTTAGTTGATATTTTTTATTCCTATTTTGCCCTTGTTTTAATCTTTTCCAAATTTGTTTTGCCTTCTCCATTTTCATTATGTAATCCCCTCTTTTAATCAAAAACCATTTCCTCATCTTTCCTCAGCAAGCTGTTTCTTTTCATTCTCACCTTTATTTTTCCAGTTTTGAAGGTCACGAATTTTTTTTCTGGGTATTCCTCGTCTTCAATTTTCGTTCACGTCGTCAATCAGGTATTCCTCATCTTCATTTTTCGTCTTCATTTTTCGTTTTGCATATTAAGGGTATTTCTGGGTTTAGGGTTGGTATTTTCTAGGTTTATTTCTCTCAAAATTACTAATTTCTGTCAAAATTAGGATTATTTATGTCGAAATTAGGGTTATTTCTGGGTTTATCGATTTGAAAATTATGGTTTAGTAACCGATTTCATTGTGTTTGAATATGTTTGGATATGTTGTTAAAATTAGGGTTTTGGTTAATCGTTATTTCTGGGTTTATCGATTTAAAAATTAGGGTTTACTAATCGATTGGGTCATTCTGAACGTATTAGGGTTTATGTCGAGGTTTATTTATGGGCTGCTGATTTCTGTCGCGTAGGGGCTGTAAAATGTCGACGTTTAATGCTCTTAAGGGCTGCTGTATCGATTTGCTTAGTGAAAATGTCGTGTTTGTTATGAAAAAGACTGAGCTCTTTTGTTCAGAAGTTCATATCCGTGCGATATGTTCATCGGACAACCATTGTGCCACTAACTTTACCTGACATTCACAATTTAGTCGTACAGAATGAAGAATGTAACATGGTGCTTGCAATGAAGTATGTAACATGGTGCTTGCAACATCAAGTTGGACAGCAATGTCGTCTGGTCTGTAAATTTATAAGGCTGCCTTTGTTGTTGGTTGTGTAAATCTTTCTTGTGTAGTTGTGTAGCTTTGAATGAGGTGTGTATCTGCGTAATAATATCTTAGAGGAATTTTTTTATGCAGGAGTAGTGCTAATTCCGGAGGCGACACTTCATTTGAGGATAATACAATGTCGATCAATAGTGGTGTCGATATTTCAAATGGTTAGACGAAATTCAAACGGATTGGCAAAGGTAAGTGATCAACAAAGTGAACGCTGATAAGCGGATGATGGTAGTCGAGCAAGAGTTTAGGACTTTAGAGAAGAGCTTGTGGGAACGTCGACTTGATGGTATGTCTAAACTCAATGACAAGTACAAGGCAGAAATCAAGGTGTTGGAGACGCAGAAAGTGTATTGGAGAAACGCGTTTATTGTATCGTTTGTTTTGGTCGTAGTCGTAGCAATATTTCTGAATATGTAATATATCGATCTATCGTTTGTCGAACTAATTTAGTCGATCGTAATTCGAAAACTTAATAGACTAACGTCGTTTGGTCATAGTTTGGCCCATTTTCTCTGTAAGCGGATTTAGTGTGTAATGTGGTCATATTTTGACCCGTTTTATATTATATCGGTATTAACATTTTCCCTACATTTATGAGTTTCAAAATGTTAGTAAATATTACGTTTTGCGTATAATATCAGTATTTACATTTTGCCAACATTTACGAGTATCAAAATGGTAACAAAGTATTACGTTTTCGCTATATTTACGAGTATGAAAATGTTAAACTACATATTACGTTTTACGATTATCAAAATTTAAACTAAATACGAACAAAGTTATTAAACAAAATACGAAATACCAAGTACTTAATATTACATAGAGTACTCTATTACATAGTAGCGTCATATGGAATTGAGCTTACAAATACCAAAGTTCGACAAAACAATTACCAAGTTCAAAGACAAACGAAAGTGGACGTTACAAATACGAAAGTTCAAACATAAACTAATTAAACATACAAGCAAACCCAGTATCGTTACAAAATTCAGATGAACAACTTGAAGAATCTTCTACGCATCGAACTCCAACACTCGTCGCGGTTGTGAGACAGTTGCACGGTTTCCGTCATTCACACTTTCTTGTGATAGTTGCATCGAGTATCGTTGCTTAAATTTCTCTGACTGAACATGCCCCTCACGTGCACGCTTAGAAAGTCTCGCAGCTATTGTGTCCCTCACCATCGTAGTCCAAGCCGAGTCGAACCTCTTAGGCTTTTTTGCTACTCGTCGATGTGGTTCTGCTTGTGAGTGAGCCTCGGTCTGCGGTTGTTGCTGCTGGTCTTGGGTCTATTGCTGTGGGTGGCTTGATGTCGTACCCTGTTGACTCGGTCCACTCTTACACGTCTTCACAAAAACTTTCAGATTTATGGTTCTAAGTTTTTCAGATTGGCCAAAAACTTTCAGATTTGCAAAAGAGTAGTCGTGGCTTTCAGATTTTCTGCTTTACTGAAATGTTTTTGAACAAAAATCAGTGAACCTTTTGTCGAAGTGAACAAAAATCAGTGAACAAGAATCAGTGAATTAAAATCAGTCGAAGTGCCGCACCTTTTGTCGATCAGACATAATAGTACACCATTTTTAACACTAGTACACCATTTTTATAAGAAATGGTCTTCTTCTTAATCACAAACAACCCACCAACGTGCAACCGAACGTCAAATTCGGAAGGGATGGACATCCTAAAACACATCAATCATTTCAAGGTCAAATATTTCGTATTTACAGAAGCTTATTAGAATGAAATTGCAATTTCGAAAATTAGGGTTTCTGGGTAATTAACATGAAAATCGAACACCAATTACCCAGAAACCAGAAACCCTAATTAGCCAGAAATTAGCACAAACAATAAGCTCCAATTCACCCTAATTCAAAATTAAATCAATTACATGCAAACGCCCAATTCAATTGCAACATTAAATCGAACAAAATAAAACCTACGGTTTACCTCTACAGAGAAGAACGAATGGCTTCGAGGACGAATTTGAGTAGGACGAATGAATGTTGATGATCTTCAACACCTTGGAGAAGAACGGATGAAGAAGAGTAGCAGAATCAGTAATTTTGTTTTGGGTAAATTTTTCAGAAAAATAAGCAGTAGAAAGTTAGAAGTAAAAAACGTTGTTGGAAAACAAAAACAAAACAATGGGGGTAACTAAAATTAGGGGTAATTTAGTCTTTTCAAGTGCTTTTTTAGGTTCGGATTGAAAATGGTAGTAGCCAGTAACCGAACCAATAAATGTGGTAGTAGTTATAAAGTCGAAAACGATGTGGGTGTAAGTTTGAAAAACACACTAAACAGTGGGTGTAAGTGTCAAATTACTCTAATTGAAATAATTGTATGAAATTAGTTTAAGAAAAATTAGGAAAAACAAAAGAGAGGATTTTGTATACAAATGAGTAAAAAAGGGTAGGAAAGGGAAAAAAATGAAAAAAGTATACAACGTGAGTAAAATCCGTATACAATTAATCAATACCCTAAATTTATTTGTGAGATCGTTTCACTCAATCTCCGACGATCTTCTCAGTTCTCACCAACGCCGGTTCAACTCTTTTAGTTAGTGACTAATTATGTAATTACTTCTATGGTTAAATCTTTCACTTCATTTTACAACTGTAGTTTCAAAGTACTCCGATCCGTATTTAGTATGTGAAAATTTGAAGGAGTTTCTCAGTAAAGATTGAAAGTGTTTATTCTGAGTTTGGAATTTTGAAGTTGGAATACATTTGGTTGCTCCATATGTATTATATAAACTTCTAATTGAAACATTTTTGGAATTAAAAGTTTAATTTATGGAGATATTAAAAGTCATTGTTATATCCACTGTATTTTCTTTTATGCTTTCAAGACATTATTTAAAGTCCTGTCTTTTATTTTCATTTATGTACTGAGGAGCTTCACATTCCCAAGTTTACTAAAAAAGATAGTAAAAGAAAAAAAATTAAAATACAAATGCTAAAAATATTCTAAATGGCTAAATTAATGAGAAGCTTGTATTTTGAAATGCTGGCTTGTGAGGCTGCCAAGTCAGCATTGCAAAACTTTTCTTTTATATATAGAATGATTGAGGATACAACTCTTTCATATCTTATCCGAACGTGACCCAATTCATAAAATATCTGATTTGAACATAACTCGACTCGATTATCAACTGATCTGACATTAGTTCGACTGAACCCGTATTGAACCGAAATTATCTATAAGCAACTGAGACTCGTAATCGAAACAAAACTGAATTGAACTGAATTGAAATTGAAAACATAGATAAACCAAATATAATCGATCTGAAACAAATTGATCCGAAACCGATCGAAATGACCCGTTTGTCACCTCTATATAAAAGTCCGTTAAATCACAGGGTTTTGTTTGGGAGCGTACGAATACGTGTATCCACAAACATTGTGATTATCAAATCAAAATATTTTATTATTTATATTTTAAAATAACTTAAGTGAGGCAGATATAGACAGGACGGGTGGTGCGGGCACAAACAGAGCGGTCGTGAGGGGGAATTTTAGACCCGTGGTACGGCACCATTTTGATATCCACACGACCCCCATCCGCCGTACTAACCTTCATATTCACCCTAGCTAAAACAGATACGAAGCGATACCCACGTTTATTTAACCCTCTAATATCGTCAAATGCAAGTCACCTATAAATGCAATCAAGCAATAAAATCCCATTTGAATATGGGTAAGTATTATTTTAGCAGGAATATGCTGTTGTGAAGTTGTTTCCTTTGACAACTCATGGGGGCATATTCTTTAAAAATAAATGCTTGGATTTTGATTCTATTTTCTAATCATGTCAATTCATTTTTTATTTTGAACACGGAATGCTAGACTATAATAGATAATAAATTTTAAATAGTACTCCAATTAATGTATCTAGCTTGGAATTAAATATGAAATAAATTTATGACTGATCAATTCAAAATAAACATGAACTTTTTCTTTTACTGTGTATTCTTTGATTTATGACTACAAAGGGCGATTAGTTCTTCCCCTAATAAGTTCTAAAATGTTTATGTTATTTACATCAGTTGATTTGAGCTCATAAGTAAATTAATACGAAGTAGCTTATAACGCTTTAATATTTAAGTTAACTACTCCGTAATTCATTGTTTGAAAAGAATTTTCTAGTTAAACAAAATACTTTAATACTTATGGATTAATTTACTTATTTTTTAGTCCTAAAAGGCTCGTCATAAGCATCCAAACAAAGTATTTTTATATTTGTATTTGGATAAATGAAGGGAGAGGAGACAATCGTGTTCACAAAAATAACAAAAATAAAAATAAAAATTTAATAGACATCAAATAATGACACGTCAATAAATTATTTTCATTTTTTTTTTCTGCGGAAAACGTCAACAAAATATTCATTGAATTATACTTCCTCATTTCTAATCATTTCTTTAAATTTAATTTTTCAGCATTATTTGCGAGTACGAAAAAAATTTAAATACAACTGTTTTGGTCATTTGTTTATACTTTTCTCAAATCCTCTTCACAAAAAAGTTAAAGAAAACAATTCACTGGAACGAGGGAGTATAAAAGATAATAATGTGAGAACTTGTTTGAATTGTCTAGTCGAGTACATTATGAATACGAAAATTATTACTCACTTCATTCAAATCCAATGACATCCCTTCTTTTTTGACACTGTTCATATAGGTGGAGAATCTTTAAAATAACTCGTAATATATAAATAAAAATATAGTTATGTGAGATCTTGTGTTTATTTGTTTTGAAAAGTAAAACATTAATATTATATTTTTATATTTTTATACAATTTAAAACTATAGATATTTTGACGTTATAAAATACGTCTCAACAAGTGTGAAAAAAGAAAGGATGTTATTGGATTTGAATGGAATGAGTATAATTTTAGCTATTTCCATATATGATTAAATATATATACAAAAAATACAAGTATCAATTCACGTGCATAAAATAAAAGTAAAAAAAATGGAATGGATGAAATACGATATTTGCGAAGAAGTGCCCTTAATGATTCACACATGAAATCCCACATTGATTTTGAAGAAGAGAATTGAACACTTTATAAAAGTTTGTATGAACTACTACCATCACGATTGGTTTTGAATTTAACCTCTAAGCCTTATAAAGTGAGACTTCTTCTACATTTGTCAAGCAAGACTACTCTGCCTCCTGCTTCACAATATATTAATAATATAATTAATATTAATATGAATATAATAATGATATAAATTAACAACAGTACATGTTTAGAGCAAACTACAACTCTTCAACAACTTCACAAAAACACCGTCTCTCACAATTTTTTTTTTCCCACCGAAACCCTTCATTTTTCATCAAATCTCTCTCAAAATTTTCAAAAAAAAAACTCTGATTATCAATGGCCAAAGGTCCAGGTCTTTACTCTGACATTGGCAAGAAAGCTAGAGGTTTAATTTTCTCCTTTTTTTTATTTGTTTTTGAAGTTTAATCCTGTTTATGATTTAGGTGTTCAAGTTTTCATGTTTTATGTGTTTTGATTTGATGGTTTTTTTTTTTTTTTTTTTTTTTTTTTTTTTTTTTTTGGGTGATGAGTTAAATTAGCGTGAGAAATATTTTAAATCAATAAAAGGTAAATGAAAATAAAATCTGTTTAATGAGAAATTGAATGTTATGTGATGAAATTGCTAATTTTTTATTTTTATTTTTTTCTCTTTTAATGGGTGTTAATTGTTATTGTTTGATGAATGTTTGTTAGATCTTCTATACAAGGATTACCAAAGTGACCACAAGTTCACTCTTACCACTTTCACCTCTACCGGAGTCGTAAGTGATTATATCTCTTCTGTTAATTGATTTATATAATACGTGAGTTAATATTGTTACTAGCCACGGTGAATACTTATCGAATATTCACCTAATATAATAGTAATTTTACGTATTATTCACCGAATATTCATACTTACCGACCCGTTTAATTTTAGCGAATTAGGGTTTGATCAAAAAGAGGGGTTTAAACTTGACAAAATTCTTCATAAAACCCTAGAAAAAACCAACAAATTTCATGAAATTATGGCCAAATCGAAACTAAACGATTCAAAACGACCAGATGATTCGGATGCTTCGGTGTCGAAATTGATAATCGAAACGGTAAACGCGTCACACCACTTCGAAATCAAAGGGTATTCGTTGTCGAAATTGATAATCGAAACGGTAAACTCGTCACACCACTTCGAAATCAAAGGGTATTCGTTGTCGAAATTGATAATCGAAACGGTAAACGCGTCACACCACTTCGAAATCAAAGGGTATTCGTTGTCGAAATTGATAATCGAAACGGTAAACGCGTCACACCACTTCGAAATCAAAGGGTATTCGTTGTCGAAATTGATAATCGAAACGGTAAACGCGTCACACCACTTTGAAATCAAAGGTATTCGTTGTCGAAAGGTATGGGGCCCGGTAAATACATTTCAAGCGATACATTTACTATGGGACAACGAATACCCTTTGATTTCGAAGTGGTGTGACGCGTTTACCGTTTCGATTATCAATTTCGACACCGAAGCATCCGAATCATCTGGTCGTTTTGAATCGTTTAGGTTCGATTTGGCCATAATTTCATGAAATTTGTTGGTTTTTTCTAGGGTTTTATGAAGAATTTTGTCAAGTTTAAACCCCTCTTTTTGATCAAACCCTAATTCGCTAAAATTAAACGGGTCGGTAAGTATGAATATTCGGTGAATAATACGTAAAATTACTATTATATTCGGTGAATATTCGATAAGTATTCACCGTGGCTAGTAACAATATTAACTCACGTTATTCGTTTGCCTTTCTATTTTGGTTCTTGACATAAATCGATTATTTGACCCAAAACAATCAGTGAGGGGAGGACGAGGTTAGTTTTGACCGATGATTTTCGATGATAAATTGGTCACATTTGTAGTGTAAAGAAAGCTGTTCAATTACGCCCATTTCTGAATTGAACGGTAAATAATGACCGAAACTAACACATGAAATTATCGCAGGTTTCAACTTTATGATGTTGTATTTTGCGAATTTAGTGTGTGAATTCAAGCGGTGTTTTATTTTAATGAAAAAATATATGGGCAATTGTTGGCAACTTGGCATTGTCTTGTTTTGGTACCAAGGTTTCTCTCGACAAATGCTTGCATGAGTCTCTTATTGTATAGTATTTACTTGACGAATGATGAATTTGATTCGATTAGCACACATGCTTTAGTAAGTACAACATAGATTTTTCGTGACCCATCTTTTCTTTGGTGAATCACAAGCTATGCTTGCTTGGTAGCTTCATCTTTATTAAATGGAAATTTAGGCGCTGAATAACATGAATTTCCTCGGTGAGGATGACTAGATTGTGTGCTTGGTAATGATAGTTTTTAGATATTTTCGTTCATTATGCTTCGTATTATTGTCCAAATTACATTGTATTTCATTCATTAGCTATATGTTTTGTTACATGATGATAGTATACATTAGGGGTTCATACGTTCTTTGCGACATTTTTGTACCTTCACTTAAAATTTATTATTCCGTTTTTTTTTTGGCCGTATGTAGGCTATCACATCTACTGGGTCAAAAAAGGGAGAGTTGCTTATTGCAGATGTTGGCGCTAAGCTGACAAACAAAAACATCACGACTGATTTCAAAGTCGACACCAACTCCAATGTGAGCTATATACTGTTTTCAGTATCTTTTTACCCTATATACTACGGCACTGTGCTGTTGAGTTGTATTTATAGAATGATCCACGGTATTGATTTCTTTAAAAAAGATCTCTCGAGAAATGATATTCGGATTTATCTGACCTTCCTCTTTTGCTATTTTCTCCCTTAGCTTCTGACCACAATTACGGTCGATGAACCTGCCCCTGGATTGAAGGCTATTTTCAGCTTCAAAGTCCCCGACCAGAGATCTGGCAAGGTAACACAGTTACATTTTGGAAATCTAGAGTTTATGTGAGTAAGCTTTCCTTATTTTTAACTACGTGAAATCGGACTTCTGTTAGGTTGAACTCCAGTACTTGCATGAGTATGCTGGGATCAGCACCAGCATAGGTTTAGCAGCTAACCCGGTCGTCAACTTCTCTGGTGTGATCGGAAACAGCAATCTTGCTTTGGGGACTGACCTATCTTTTGACACCGCTTCTGGAAACTTTACCAAGTGCAATGCTGGTGTGAATTACACCAACGCTGATCTCATCGCTTCTCTGAATGTGTGAGTAGTACCTTACGCTAAACGCTAAATATTTATACGTAATTATACATTCTTCTTCGCAAAAAGTTCACCTGAAAATGAAAAAGAACTGGTTCTTTTTTTTGTTACGTGTCTTAAAAATTTCGTTTTTTTGGTCAGATGTTGCTTAACATGTACGGATGTACCTATATGTGTTTATATTAACTCGTTTTAATACCTGCCCCCATTTTTTCATTGAATAATGGAGTTCTGTCGTGGGTTTGATGGTGTGGTAATGATGTGATGCAGGAACGATAAGGGTGATACTTTGAATGCTTCATACTATCACATAGTGAGCCCGCTGACAAACACAGCTGTTGGTGCGGAGCTGAACCACAGCATATCTAGTAATGAGAACACCCTGAATATCGGTACTCAACATGCGTTGGATCCAATTACACTCGTCAAGGCTCGTGTCAACAACTACGGGAAAGCGAGTGCCCTCATTCAGCACGAATGGCGCCCAAAATCACTCATCACGTTCTCTGGTGAGGTGGACACTCGTGCCATCGAGAAGAGTGCTAAACTCGGCATTGCCCTTGCTTTGAAGCCTTGAAAGTTCCTTTTGATTGTTCCCGACTTCACATTGGTTTTCTTGGGGAGGAGAAATAAGTAGGCACGGACGTGAGAACCGCCTTTTATTTTCGTTTGGAATACATGAATTTGTTTGTTTGTGTCATTTTGGTGATCGGCTGTCAAAAATAATATACGCCCGGTGGAACCAGTTTGCTTCGAGCCCAGTAGGTGAATGGAGTTGATTTTAGTTGTTTTACGAATTCAATTACAGTACATTTTCCATGAGATTTTCTCTTTAATTTTGACAGACTAGTTGTCTCGTACAAGGAGTTGAGAACTCAAGTGAAAGTTCTCAAGGCAATAATACTGAGTGTTAACCAAATCTATACCAAATCTATACCTTATTGAGTACTTGTAAATAC
The DNA here is from genome assembly GCA_023091065.1 of Dianthus caryophyllus. Classification (NCBI taxonomy): domain Eukaryota; kingdom Viridiplantae; phylum Streptophyta; class Magnoliopsida; order Caryophyllales; family Caryophyllaceae; genus Dianthus; species Dianthus caryophyllus. The sequence continues at coordinate 11,696,207 of CM041518.1, read as the reverse complement.
AATAGCCTTAGCAATACATCTAATCTAATACGGAGTACTATCTATATAATTAGAACCGTACACTCCAATGATCGACATTTGTCAAACAATTATTCAACCATAATTTTTTTTTTATAGAATTAATAATACTAATAAGGAAAATATTACTCCATAAAACTTAACTATATATATTAACTTTCTCTAATATATTAAATGAATTTATTTCCAAAACAAAGTAAAAAGTTTATTTTAGATATTCTATTACTATAACGATTCCAAACAAAAAAAGAAAATGAATCTAATTCAGTACTCCGTACTATATATACTCCGTATATATCTATCTAAATAATAAAACCTATAAAAGAGAAAGATTAGTTACTACTCCGTATTACAGTAACAGTAACTCTCCCCTATTTCATTTAGTTGGGTCTCCCTTTCATTCTAAATTTGCTTCAACTAACTATGTCCACTTCTTTCTGACTTCTCTCCAAACTCCTTATTATACTCCTCTTTTTCTCAACCATGCTTTACCTTTCTTCCACCTTCCCTGCATCCACCTTTCTTTCACCCTCTAGTTGCTTCCCATCAATCTCCACCGTCCATTGTTTATTTTACCCTGAATTTCCTTCATCCTTCATCGTCATTCTTCTTCAACTATTTTCATCTCTTTCTAACTTTTTTTTTTTTTTTTTTTTTTTACTTCGACCATGTTTTCTGACTTGCTCCTCTTTCTAACTCCTCCCACCTTTTTCTCCTTATTATTGCTCTCTTATTGTTCTTCAGCCAACCTTCTCTCTAACAGTTTGAATGTCAGGCTGAATTCATCATCCCAAAATCAATTTTTAGGGTTTTTACATTTCCCAAATCCCCAAATTTCTTTCTTATTAGCCAAATAACTATTACGAATTTGGGTCATATAAATGTTTTGTAGGGTTTCTTGTTGCCGCATAATCTGAAGAAAAATAATTACCTAGAAAAATTAGGGTTTAGTTTTTAGTTCAAATTTTCTGCTGTTTTGCTTTCTCAGTCGCGGTCGTTGTCTCCGTCGAGAAGTCAATTGAGGGTTGTTTCTCAACAGTCTGCTCGTAACGTCGGTAATGAGGTATGGACATCGGAAAGTTTCTTCGTTTTTGTTTTTTGATTGATTGTTGTTGCGTTGTTGTGAATTAGGGTTTTGATGATTTTGGGTGAATATGGTTTTTGCTTGGTAGGAGTTAGACAGGTCGAAATTAGGGCAATCTAATGTAGTGTTTTAGTGTGGTTCATTGTTTTTGTCGTTGAAAAATTGCAGCAGGGACAAGAGCTTAATGAAGTGGTCGACTTCTGCTCGATACTAACGATAACGGGCTTTGCAGCAGAGGATTCACAATTTGGCAAGGCAAAGAGAGGAGATACAACAGGTTAGATTGAACTTAGGGCTCAATTGATCGCGAAGCCGAGATTATGGAAATGCAGATAACTTGTGATGATCGGTTTCAGGAACAGTCAACTGTTATCTCTCGGCTCCAGGTTCGGTACAAAACACGTTGTTGACTGATTTGGTGTTTTCACGTGTTTTTATTGAGGAAATGTATTGTCAATTCTTGTTTGTTAGGCAGGATCAAGTGATCAACTTCGAGAAAGGGAATAGTCGATACCCACAACTACCGATTCAGGCCGTGCTAAAAGTGGCGAGGAGCGTCGTTAACCAGGTATGAAACAACATGTTCTCCTTGACTCGAGTTTCTTACTATTAATTTTTCAAAAAATCCGTAAAGTGCATGCTTTTGATCATAGGTATTTGCATGTTTGGGTAAAAGGTTTTATGGTACTCCAACCATTAGCAGACATACATTTCCACTAACACATTTAATCGCCTGTAATTGTTTGTGAGTTTTAAAGTTTTGGGTTGTCAGTTTTAAAATTTATTCGGGTTCTCCGAATTGTGAGGTCAATTCAGTCCGTAAAATGATTACTTTTCCTAAGCTACTGTGTGTGTTGTAATTAAATGGACACGTTGTTGCGCTACTCTGTTATTGTTTTTTACACGTTGAATCTACTGCTGCCCATTTAATTGTTGCTGTAATGGCTGTTATTTAATTTGATCAATTGTTCTGGTTTTTTGCTGAAAGATTAGAGCTTTTTATACTAAACTAAAATTTGTGGGTGAAATTCATTGAAATGGTGTGTCATTCATGTAATCATGTTCTTCAATTTGTTGGGGCATCACTCAATTGTGCAATTTTTCTGTCAAATTTGGTGAGGTTTAATGGATCTGATTGAATTGGTCTTACGAAATTGTTATCTCAGTTGAAAAGAGTTCAACACTTTCGTTTTAATTGAAGATTTTTAATCATCCGCGCCATATTTTTCACTAAGTATCGATCGATCACTTGCGGAAAGAATACTCTCTCCTCAACTTGCATTGTATCGTTCTCGGTATTGGGTGATCAGAGTTAACATCAGCCTCATATTTTTGATTAAGTTACATGGTTTTGGATCACAGTAACGTTTATCAGAGTCCTCTGGATTTTTTTCTGTTTCATTCTTTGGCTCTGTCAACTGTCACTTTCACCTATATGTGCTTTTATTAGTGTAGTGTATTCTGACTCTGTGCTCTTATTATTGTGTTCTTAGTATGAGATGCAGTCATGTATATGTGATGTAAGTTTAAGCAAAGATGAGTAGCCTTTCATTCCAATAGCACATCAGTAAAATCTCTCGGAAATTCATCCCAAATTGTACCGTGTTCATGGAAAGTTAGTACATGCAACACAAATCGTAATGTCGTTTCTCTATACTCAAACTTATAGCACATACATTAGTCTCGCCATAAGTCATTTAACACAGTATTTTTTCGTCTTTCCAGGTGCGCCTATTCTTCAAAACTTGGCCGAAGAGACAATGTCAGACTTAACAAATAATACTATAAGCTGGAACACTACCGAGGGTTCGTCTGTAGGCGAAAGCCCAGACGAACAGTATGTGAAGCCCTACACTATAATAATTACCAACCTGCCAAAGCCAAAATGTAAAGATTACAGCCCTCTAGGTCACTACCTCAGATCCAAGCTTCGTTTCCGACTAACCTGATCATGGTACGTGTGGAGGAAGTCGAGACCAACTGGCTATGCTATTTTTCAATTCCAGAATACGGAGGAAAGCTTCAAATAGGCAATGTGCCTGCATTGCCTATTTGAAAAGGCGGGACATGGGAAAGTCAGGTGGACTCAGGACGATGAAAAGGAAGGTCCGTACCTTTGGATCGCTACCGATAGTGACGGGCCGTGGTTCAGAGACAACGAAGATGACTTGGAATTCACCACTGTGCCGACAGAGTGGAAGGCAAAGGCGATAGCAAGAGCCAACAAAAAGAACCACACCGTATTCCGAGGTATCCGCCTATTCACCGCAAGATTCAAATACGCACGCCACAAAATGCTGAAAATGTAAGGCTGTGTACATACAGACCAGCAGTAGCATAAAACCCTACTACTACAATATTTTGAAAATCTGCATAAAATATCTACATTACATTTTAGGATAGGGGCCACATTTTCAAAATATTGTAGTAGTAGGGTTTTATGCCATCACTGGCCTGCATGTACACAAATTTCATGATTTGAATCTTGCGGTGAATAAAGTGATACCTTAATACGGTGGTTCTTTTTGTTGGCTCTTGCTATCGCTTTGCTTTCCACTGGTCAAGACAAAGGTGAATTCCAAGTCATCTTCGTTGTCTCTGAACCACGGCCCGTCACTAGCGGTAGCGATCCAAAGGTACGGACCTTCCTTTTCATCGTCCTGAGTCCACCTGACTTTCCCATGTCCCGCCTTTTCAAATAGGCGATGTAGGCACATTGCCTTTTTGAAGCTTTCCTCCGTATTCTGGACTTGAAAAATAGCGTAGCCAGTTGGTCTCGACTTCCTCCACACGTACCATGACCAGGTTAGTCGGAAACGAAGCTTGGATCTGAGGTAGTGACCTAGAGGGTTGTAATCTTTACATTTTGGCTTTGGCGGGTTGGTAATTATTATAGTGTAGGGCATCACATACTAACCCTCGGTATTGTTCCAGCTTATAGTATTGTTTGTTAAGTGATAGGGAACATGTTAAAACTGCTAATATGGCGTGATGCAAAGCTAATACAGCGCTCGTGAAGGCTTAAGTTTGTTCGTGCTTATTTGGTAGTACACTTACTCAGATTAATAATTTTCATATCAGTGCAGTTAATACTAATGGAATATTTGTGACACCATTAATTATCAATATAGAATATTTGCTTTTAAGGTACCGAGTTTGAATTCTTGTCGTAGTCTCCAATTATCTTAAATTGGAAATCTAGAATTGGAGGTGACAGTAGGGGAAAGGGGTGACTCTATGACTATGTCATAAATATTCTTGTTTGCGTCTTTATCCTTAAAACCCCGCCACCAAAAAATCAATTCTGTCAGCTCCAAAACCATCTGAAAGAGTCTAATGACTTATCTCGGTGCAAATTTAGATGTGGAGGTGACAGTACGGGAAAATGGGTGACTTTTATGACTAACTTGAGTCATGGTATTACTACGTTGTATCACAAGATGAAGGAAATGAATGTTAAAGCTCAAGTAATTTCGCTTCTAAGGCGAAAGCTACGAATGAACTCTCTAATGTAGTTTGTACTTTGTACCAAGCAGGTGCTGGCACGGCAGTAAGAACTCACCCATCGATGTCATTGTTGTTAAGGACAGTGGTGGTGTCAAGAACGTAAGTATCTTCCGTAAAATCATTATTCATCTTCGTACACTCTGTGATATTAATCAGTATCTTAAATGCAGGCGTCACACTTGCTGAAGTACGACTCGCTATTGGGAACGTTCAGGCTGATGTGAAAATCGTAGACAACGAGACCATCAGTGTAGACGGAAAGCCTATTAAGGTCGTCTCTAGCAGGGACCCACTGAAACTCCCATGGGCTGAACTTGGCATTCACATCGTCATTGAGGTAACTAACGACTGAAACATGGAAAATTTCTGTAATGCTAAAAAATCAATCAAAGATACGCTTATAAATGTTTGTGTTGTATGACGGACAGGGTACGGGAGTGTTTGTTGACGGGCCTGGTGCAGGCAAACACATCCAAGCGGGTGCCAAGAAAGTGATCATCACGGCTCCAGCGAAGGGTGCTGACATCCCCACCTACGTCGTTGGAGTCAATGACGGTGACTACTCCCACGAAGTTGCAAGCATTATCAGGTAGAATATATACTCGTCGTTAAGCATATTTATTACGTGATCTATCAAGTTGCTGTGAAAAGTATGTGTTATTGTGCAGCAATGCTTCTTGCACCACCCATTTGGCTCCTTTCGTGAAGGTCTTGGATGCAGAACTCGGTAAGCAGTCGTGTTCAACTTTTGCTGATTTCGCCTATAACATTGATATGACTGTCGAATGTGACGCTATCGACTTGGATTGTGCTTGCAGGAATTGTCAAAGGAACAATGACGACCCCTCGCTCTTACACCGGTGACCAGGTAACGACGAACACGACTGATTCTTTGCAAAATCTGTATCCATCTGTCATCAGCACTAATGCGCTTCATTTTCTCGTAATTCCGACAGAGGTTATTGGACGCTTCACACAAGAACTTAAGGAGAGCGAGGGCAGCAGCGCACAGGTGCAGCAAAGGCCGTGTCATTGGTGTTGCCACAGCTGAAGGGCAAGCTCAATGGTATAGCTCTTCGTGTACCAATCCCTAATGTGTCTGTCGTTGACCTTGTGGTCAACGTCGAGAAGAAAGGACTCACAGCTGAGGATGTGAACAACGCCTTCAGGAAAGCTGCTGATGGTCCCTTGAAAGGCGTGTTGGAAGTCTGCGACATCCTCCTCGTGTCTGTCGATTTGAGGTGCTCTGATGTTTCATTATAAATTTGGATCCTAATGGAACTTACTTTAGTATAAATTTGGAGTGTCGGGTTGTGAAGCTTTTGGGTATGAATTTTGGGTATCATTATACAGTAACAATTTTGGTTTAGTGCTTCAAATGTAGAAATGGAGGATCTTTCATTCTTTTGGGTATGAATTTCATATATTGTTCTATCTTTAATGGTACAAATTTCATTTTTGATTGACGGTGGCTTCAAAGTGTTCTTCAAAGTATGATCAGCATAGTTGTTGATTAGGTGTTTACTACACGTTGCAAATAACATTTTCGCACGGTCTCAAAGGTTAATTTAGCGTATGATTGGAGAGTTGAATGTATGCATCCTTGAACCGGTGTTTGTACGCGATTCATAATTAAAGACGTGTCATTATTCATAGCTACAGAGTAATCTTTATCATATTTGAATGGAACTTATTTAGATCAAACTATCTTAATGGACCTGCAAATACGTCCAAAAGTACTCCATAAATCCTAAAACTGTATTTTATGATGACATGTTTTAGCCAACGGGTGGTCGACTTGGCACACCTTGTCGCAAGCAAATGGCCGGGAGCAGCAGGAGCTGTCGGAAGCAGTGATCCCTTGGAGGATTTCTTTGAGACCAACCCAGCCGACGACGAGTGCAAAGTTTTCTCAAGTTAAATTATATTCGCCTTTATTTTTTTTTTATAATTTCTCCACATTTTAATGGCTGTTGTTAGGCCATACATTTTCCATGTAAAATTGCATCAACTACACCTTATGTAATTGGTGGTTTACTGGAGTTTGTACCAAGCAGGTGCTACAAACTTGAGTCAATATGAAAGATAACGATATATAATGATCATTCTAAGCCTTTAACTAGATTTTAATGATCATTCTAAGCCTTTAACTATATTTCTTTTGGTAGGAGTATATCTTAAACTACTAAGCCTTTAACTACTAGCTAGGCTTTAGGTTTCGTTTATCTTTGTTAAGATTTATCTTTATCTTAATCTTAAACTTTTGTTTTTTTTTTTTTTTTTTGGCAATAGTGAAATATTTGTATTACAATAAACCCTCTCAACCGTTAACGTCGGGTGTTATAATTACGATACAAATACAACATAAACTACAAACAAGATCATATATAATAATATGTTCTACTACAAATTTTGATCTGCGGCCGGTAGCCAAAATAGGTAGGTGGAGTACGAAAACTTGGCCTCGAGCCTTGTCGCCAACCGTATAAGCATCACTGATGTCTTCTAGAGGTCTTCTTAACTTCTGGGCTAGCGAGTGACAAGAATAAGATATACTTACGCTAATGAAGCGTAGAAATTTTAGGTGGAATGCAAAACAAAGTTCGCCTCCGGTGGAGTATAAACTCCTACATCTTGGTGATCTAACCCAACACCCAAAAGAACTGCATAGCGAGAAGAATAGCAATCAAATAGACCGTATGGAACAATGCTCCTCAACCAAACTCCTGGCCACAATCGTCATAGAAAGCTTTCCAAGAACGAAACATACCAAAACCGAACACTTACAGATCAATAAAGCCTTGTACTTGCTTATAAAACCTACAGAACTCATCCACCACAGAGGTAGGGACATGACACCCCAACTCAGAGAAATTATTATTATTATTATTATTATTATTATTATTATTATTATTATTATTATTATTATTATTTTTTATTTTTTTTTATTTTTTATTTTTTTTTATTTTTATTTTTATTTTTATTTTTATTTTTATTTTTTATGAAAGAAAATGTTTACATCATTTACACAAAATTGGTGGGGAGACGAGATACAATCTGGGCCCCCACCCCCTTTGCAATCGCAAAGCCAAGACGAATAAAAATATAAATGACACTGAGCCCTCGTGATCATGGGAGGCAGAGAAGTTCAACCCGCTGAGTAAAGCTATGGTCACGAATCCACCCCCAACGAGAGTAAGGAGAACTGAGGAAACCATAGCCACACAGACAGAATCCATGTACTTAGCACATTTGCATACTGAGCCGCATCCGCGAACAACCCCGCTGCACTGAAATCGGCCAACCTGGCCTGAGTTAAGGGAAGGAACCCGTGAGGTCCACACAAACATCCCGCCGTCCCAAGAGTATAAAAGCAAATCCGCAGGACGGGGATCCGCCATGCCCATCAACTGCACTAATGTCGACCTCCTTCCCGCCGAGATACCGCCAGAGCAGATATCCAAAGAAGGTGTCGCGGACAAGGTTATGCCGATGCTTAACCCCAACGCCCCAAGACACGAGACCGCATGATCTCCGTGACACATCATCGGGCCAGACACCCGAGAACAGGCGTATCAGGCCTAGACACCGTAAATAATCTAACACCAAGCTTCAGAACTAAGCACACTACGGTAAGTCCTCCCATTCATAGTCTGCCCTAACCCGGAAATAGGCACCGCGCGCAACCAGTCCGATGAATGGGCACCCTGCTGAGACCTCTATAAGGCGATCTGTCACGGGGAGAGGGAGAAAGCAGATTCCGCAGAAACAGCAACCTTCGTGAAGTATATATCTGCCAATTTCTTCATATGTCTAGTGGCAGCGACTTCACTTGGGTCACGTGGGAAAGCAAAACTCGTAGTCTCGGTAAACCCCTGTAAAGCGACGTCAAAAGCAGGGCCAGAAGCCCCGACTCAGGAAGACCGTAGTAGCGTAGCCTGCAACTTTGCAGTCTGCAAACGGGAAGCCAGAAATGCATAGTGGATAACGTCCCCCGCCGCATAGACCCCAAGCCCACCGAGGCGAAAAGGGAGCGTGGCAAGGCGCCACTGCCAGTCCCCAAACCCAGGCCCGCCCGCCATGACAATACGTTCCAAGCTAGAACGTAGCGCCGCATCAAACACAAGGTGGGCCTCCCCGAAGACACGCGGAGAACAAGTGCGGAGGGTAAAATAAAGCTTCGACACACCTGTACAAGCACGAAGTAAAAGCAACTCACACTGTGGGTCCTCGATCCTCGCAACTAAATCCATAAGAGCGATGGTCTTAGTCACTCTCTTCGCCACAAGCTCACTGCAAAAAGAAGGGCAAGTGCTGACCGGGCCACCTAAAACAGAGACACCGCGCACAGGCCGTGCAATAGAAGAAGGAAAGACACCAGGATGCCGACTCCGAGGATCCTCCGTAGGCCAAAAAACCTCCGTCTTATCGACATTAAGATGGAGGCCAAAACCCGGGCCCTCTGCCATGATCAAGTCGAGGACCTCCCCTACTACCAAAGTGTCTCCCACTATAGTGCCATCATCCAAGTACCACGCATGTAGACAGAGATCATACGAGTCCCGAATCTTGCACACCAGCGGATGTAAAACCAAGGCAAACAGCAAAGGACCAAGGGGGTCACCTCAATAACACCCTGACACGAAAACAAGCTATGCTCCCCATAAAAAAGACGGGCGGGGCTCGAGTAACAAAACTCCACCCATCGGGAAAGGACAGGGCAACGACGCCGAACCTCAAGCAACATGGTCGTACGATCAACCAGATTAAAAGCATTCTGGAAGTCAACAAGCAACATAGATAGCCCCACCTCACCACCACGAGCCTCAACAAGCCGGTTCAAGGCATGCAAGATAGCCTCTCCTCCACCGGACACACCAACCCCAAACTGAAGCCCCGCAAAATAGCCCGCCAAAGAAGGACCAACCAAGCAAGCACCAATCTTAGAGACCAAACGTCTCCAAACAGTGCCGACGGCTATCGGACGAATACCCCCTCCAGACTTCACCAGCGGGGTGAGGGGGGCACTAGCAATGTACTCCCCTAGGGACTGCGGAGAACGCCTCTCAAGAAAAAGGTTAACCACCCTAGTGAAAGAAGCGAGTAACTCATCAGAGACAGCTACCGCAGCCCCACTAAAACAATCTAAAAGGTGTTGCGCGCGAAGCCCATCTCTCCCACAGGACGTGCCGCGCGGGAAACTACGAATCATATCCAAAACCACCGCCGAAGAAGCAACAAGCGAAGGGTGATCCCCGGGCAAAGACGGCAAAGAAGGAGACGGGGCTTCTGGATGCTTCTCCCGCAAGGCCGCAAGAGTGTCAGTAGAGTACGGTGCAACCCCAGAGGACGAAAGAACCCGAACAGCAGCGGTGTAGTGCCCATCACAGACCTTCCGCCGACACTGACGGAGGCCAAGGTCACCCGAGCTAAGACCCTCCTCCCCAAAAGAAGGAGCCACACCGCTCAAACGGTCCTGCAGAAGCTGCAAACTACCACCCGGCGCTCCCCAAGCAAGAATAGCCCTGGAAATACTCTCCTCCTGCCGCTGCCGCCGAACAGCCGCACGACACTCTAGATTACTCCGTGGAGCAAAAGTCTGAAGGAGACAAAGAGGTAACGCAACCAAACGAACCCAACAGCAGGGGTCACCAGGTGACCCGGCCACCTCATCCAGAGCCCCTTTCAGAGCCCGAGCAAACCCAAGACGACACTTGGGAGGAATGGACTTCACAGTGCGCAACCCCAAAGATAGCAAGCGATCAAGTGACGACATAGACCACTGTAACTGCTCAACCTCAACACCAGACGTAGAAACCGATGGAGATAGAGCTGCAGGACCGATGGAGATAGAGCTGCAGGTCTCTGGATATCATGAATAACAAAGGCAACAAGGCCATCCCCTGAGTCCGGTGGCGCCACGACATCGTCCTGACCATGTCGACATCTAGAGCGGAAGGTACGTGTTTTAAAACACACCCCACACAACCACAGACCCATCTGCCTCAAAACAACTTCGGTATCGGTGAAAACCGTCAAACTATGAGAAAGAGTATGACGCGTAAGCTCTAAAGCTGCAGGAGTACAATGCCTCTCCTTAAAATGTCGTTGCCATGAAGCCTTAACAAGACCACGCCCGCCACCATCGTGGCACCCATGTATACCCGAGAACGGACAATGAAAACGGACCAACTCGGACATGATACAGCACGACCAAAATTAAACAAAACAAAGGAGCACGGCCCCCACTCTCCAAAAAGAAACCGACCAAACAGCCACCAGACCCCACCATACAGACCGGAGACACGGCCCAGACCCCACTTGCACCACTCCTGCCCCCAAAAGCGCCACCGCCAACCAACCCGGAAATCAGAACACGGGCAGGAAAACAGAGCAAAGGGAACCGATGTCGACGACGAATGATGATCGAAATCTGGTGATGGTGATGATGATGGTGATCGAAGAGGATGGGCGAAGTCGCTGATGAGGATGGTCTCCGATGGCGATGATGATAACAAAGAAGAGGATGATGATGAAGACGTACCCTATGATGAACCTGGTGTTGAACACGAACCCAACGAAGAAGACGATGATGATGGCGCCACACACCGCACTCTCTCACCCTCAAAGTATTATGAATATTATTATATTTGTTATTATTAATAAAAATACTATAATTGTAGGTGATGGAGGGTTTTGGCCAAAAAGGAGGCCGGAGCCGTGCCTAGGGCAAGGGATCAGGATGTTTGCCTTAATTATTATTATTATTATTATTATTATTATTATTATTATTATTATTATTATTATTATTATTATTATTATTATTATTATTATTATTATTATTATTATTATTATTATTATTATTATTATTATTATTATTATTATTATTATTATTATTATTATTATTATTATTATTATTATTATTATTATTATTATTATTATTATTATTATTATTATTATTATTATTATTATTATTATTATTATTATTATTATTATTATTATTATTATTATTATTATTATTATTATTATTATTATTATTATTATTATTATTATTATTATTATTATTATTATTATTATTATTATTATTATTATTATTATTATTATTATTATAGTGCTTTTTATTATATTAGGCTGACCATGAAGTTGAGTAGGATGCATTGATTTAAAGGACAAACCACCGCAACCGGATCAACCTTAACCACCACAACCAGTCCGGCCTTAACTATAACCCCAACACCCAAAGAAAGCTCACACAACACCCATGCGTGCATGTTCAACAAGAGGAAAAGGAACGCCAACATCGTTAGTAACCCTTCAAACCAAAGGAACCTAACACATCTAATCTCTACAACTCTTAACCGTAGCCCGATTAAACACAGGCCTAAAGAAAGCACCCTAAGACCCAAAAGAGCCACCAAGAACCAAAGCAAACCCCAACCACGACACACCCGACAACAACTACGAACACCTAGGGACCTATGAATCAAACAGGTGAGGGAGGGGGGCGAGGGGAAGGGGAACACCATGTCAGATTCAGACCCATCAAACCAAAACCTAAAGGCCCACACCCGAGCTTGGGCTAGTGGAGGTGGGGGAGGGGGGCGAGGGGAAGGGGAACACCTCCACCAGCCTTACAACCAGATAAAAAGTGCCGGAACTATCACGCCGGCGACGGTAGGAACGCCGGGAAAGGGAAGGGGGACGAGAGACCAAGGACGAGAGGCTGAAAAGATTCGCTGACCAAAAACAACTGAACAGGGACGGCGGGTAGAGATCGGGTCAGTGGACGATGGCGGGGACCACGATCGGCGCTCCGAAAATATTGCATGCAAACCAAGACCAAAGACAAGAGGGTGAAAGAGCTTCGATGGTGGCCCGCCGGAGATGGGCTAACGGCCTACTGCATCTCCGGCGGGAGGTTTTGAATTATAGGATGGCGGAGGAGGAGGTGGTGGAGGGCGACGGCGGCGGTGGCTTCACAGCAATTTAGGGTTGGTTTTTGGGTTTTTGGTTTGTTAAGAGAGATAGTGTCTGAGGAGAGAGAAATAACTAATTTCTTTGTTATAAACATATATTTCGATCAATCAAAACCGGTGGGAGTGATCCAGGTCAATTTTAGTTAATAAGTTTCGATAATAAACTCTTCAATTACTTTCTCCATCTCAAAATAAGCGTCCCCTTTTCTATGTAATTTTAACATAAAAGAGGGCATTTATTTTGGGATGGAGGAAGTATATTATTTTTGCAAATAAATCTAATGACAAAGGTGAAGACCGAGACTAATTCGTACGTAGTTTTGATTGAATTTTGAGTTTGTGTTCTAAAATTGAGCGTGTACATGTGATATTTGTGCAAATAGATCGTAGTTTAGGGTCTATAGGTTTCTGTTCTATATTTGTAGGATCAGTAAGAATTTGAGGGTTTGATCTAGGTGAGAGCATCATTAGTTAATTAGGGAGAAAACAATGGTTGTAATCGCAAGGGCACGAAGCTAATTCACAATAACGTTAAAAATGGTTTACGGAATATATTAGTGGGATAGAGGTCTTAGAATGGTTATGGTGGTGTATTAAAAATAGTGAATATGATTTCAGTGAGAATTGTATGTTGTCTTACCAATTCCGTATGTAATTTTGTATCTATGCTTTTTAAAAATGTTACCGTATTCATCTAATATATAATGTACATTTTATTTTCTTAGGGGACAACTACGGGTCAAAAAACTTAATGACGGATTACTGATGCTTTAGCTCGAGATGGAGCTTGACATTTACATGAAGAAGATTTTTAATTTCGAAGAGTGAGAGAAGGTCGGGATATTAGCTTACAGAAGTGGAGGGGAGTATAATAAGTCGCATTTAATTTATTTTACGACGAACTTTATAAATATGTGTACAACCGGATTGTACAAGACTGATATGATAAAGATTACTGTGTAGCATTTACCCTTTTTTTAAATGTGAATTAGTGAGTTACTATTTTATAGAATACTAATGATTGAACATGTGAACTTTTGGTGAAGGTTATTAAAGGAAAAAATAGCGTAAGACACATTGTAAATTAAAGGAAAAAATGAGACGACAATACACATAGTCAATTGTCAATTGTCAATGAGACTACGACAAGACGACAAGACAAGACACAATACCTACAACACCAATACTCCATCTTTAATCATTTTTTTCTTGTCATTTATTTATTTATATATTTTCTTTCTTTATTGTTAAAATCTTAAAATTTAGCATCCAATTTGTGAAGCTTACCTTACGCACTTATACTACTACTAACACTTCACGTTCCAACACCACCAAACACAAAAATAACTAAATAAGAAAAATAAAAGAAGACCAAAAAAAGAAAACAGATTAAATAAAGTAAAATATGAAAATGTGATAGTCAACGATTTTCTTCACATAATTTTTTTTTGGATTAATTGCCAAGAATAATTCAAACTGGTCCTCTTATTACATAAATAATCCAAACTCGAATTAATTCACGAATAATCCGAACTATTGAAGAACCATTCCAATAATGTACTATGGACAATTTTAATCGACTCTAACACGTAAAAAAAATGGAGAAATCGACTCTAACTTTACCTCAATCTTATTTTAAGTAAAATTTAAACCGGTTTCACCACTTTTTTTATCGATTAAAATTTCGGATTGTTCTTGGCAATTATTCTTTTTTTCTTTTTTCAATACTTTAAAAGCAATTTTTATCTTATTTAAGGAGACGTATGAAACAAGATCACACATGACTATATTATCATTTATATATTTGACGAAGTTTCAAAGATTCTCTAAGCCCACTAATAGTGTCAAATAGTGAAATGCCAAGTTTAGATTTGAATGGAGGGAGCATATACAATTCGAGCATCTAAATTATTAAGGCTTTGAAAAAATTACCCCCAACTTAAAAATAATTTTAAAACAATCTCAACCTTGTAGTTGCCGTTCAAAATGGTCTTACAAGAAGCATAATTCACTCTTCCACTGTGTCATACTCCCTCCATCCAAAATTAAAGTTCATGGGGGGAGTAGCACAATTATTAAGACAAATGTGAGATTTGAGTTGGAAAATGAAAGTTGAGAAAATTAGTGGGGTCACAGTTAATAATAACCATATATTGTTGACAAAAATGGGGTAGGAACTTTAAATATGGATGGATAAAAAGGGGAAGTAGGAACTTTAATTGTGGATGGAGGGAGTAAGTCTCGTAACACAATATCTACAACGCCAACATATTATCTCAAATACTCCATTTAATTGAGTCATTTATTTACTTTTAAAGTTTTGAAAATAAATACTACATACTCCCTCTATTTCACTCAATTAGGCCCACTTTCCTTTTTCGGCAATTTCACTCATTTAGCCCCATTACTATTTATGACAACTTTATACAATCAAAATAACCCTTTTACCCCTATTAATATATTCATTTTACCAAAATACCACACACTTTATCCTTTAAAATAGACCTCACTCAACCAAACTACCAATATTACTCTTAACTTTTTATTTTCCTTAAAATTTGTAAAAAAGCCCATGGGGCTTTTTCAATGAAATAGAAGGAGTACAATTCTTATCATATAAAATTTGCTTTAAATACTTTAAAATCGGTTAGAAGGAAAAAAAAAAAAAAAAAAAAAAAAAAAAAAAAAAAAAGGTTCTACCTATGTTACTTTGTTAAAGTATTTGATAAAAAATTACTTAAAATCTTCCTGTCATTTATAAATTTTCTGCTTTATTATTTAAAATTTAGCATTTAATTTACGTAATTGATCAATTATACTCGATTTTTACTCAGTTGTACCCTTTTTTATCATAATTTTTCCGTCTATTATCTTTGATTATTCCTTGCTAAACTTAGTTTTCTCTCTTTCTAAAACTTATCAAATTCATCTAAACTCATCCAAAATCAATCAAATCCTTTTACAATTTATTGAATATTTTAATTATGAATTTGAATATGCAATAAATCAAGCATTTTTTAAATTGTGCTAATTAAATTGCATAGCATGAGAATTGAGAAGTTGACAATGATTTTTACTCAGTTGTACCCTTTTTTATCATAATTTTTCCGTCTATTATCTTTGATTATTCCTTGCTAAACTTAGTTTTCTCTCTTTCTAAAACTTATCAAATTCATCTAAACTCATCCAAAATCAATCAAATCCTTTTACAATTTATTGAATATTTTAATTATGAATTTGAATATGCAATAAATCAAGCATTTTTTAAATTGTGCTAATTAAATTGCATAGCATGAGAATTGAGAAGTTGACAATGATGACATCACGTACACGGACAAAACAATGAAACTTGGGGCAGGACTCGGTTGGGTAATCGTCCGCGCCATGGGAGTTCAGGTCGGTGTAGGGATCGGATCCCATTCACTAATCAAATATTAGTGTAAATCAAATTACTCTAATTTGATTTAGCAAGATCTATGTAGTACAAATTTACATTGTAAACAAGATTAGAAATTTATACCTTTCTCTTAAAGAAAATAGGGCACAAAACTAGAACTCCTTTCAAGTTTTATTTGTTGAATAAAAGCTTTGGATGATCCTCCAAAACCGAGTTTCCAAACAAGGAAACCTCCTTTGAGATACACCCAAGAACACTCCAAAAATACTAAGTATTTTGATCTAGAAATAACTTAGTACTAACTTGATAATATGTGATATTATTATTATTACTAACTCTTAGTAATATTAGAATAATATGAGTATTTGATGTAGAGAAAATATGAGAGAAAAATAATGAAAAGCTTGAATCAATTTCTCTCACTTTATCACTTGATTAAATAGGAGAACAAGCAACAAATGAAGTGTGCAAGACACTCCAAATGGCCGGCCCCCTTGAGAAGAGAAATGGGAAGAGTTTCTCTCTTGTAAAGAGAAAATAGTTGCATGCTAATGATTATGTTTTTTCACATGCAAAAGCAAAACAAAATGAATAAAACAAAAGGGAATCTTCTCCTCTTTTGCTCTTCATTTGGACGGTCCATGAGGACCTATTATAGGTCCATTTTGTTTTCAATATTTGTCCCACAAATACTTATAATTTATCACTTAATTATCTAATATAATAAAGTGTAAATCAATTATACTCTTCCTTAATACACATGTACACTTACACATATATTAAAATTATACTTTCACCAATCTCATTAGTGAAATATACATAATTAGTGAATTAACGTTTAATCACTAATTCTCATCTCCTCAAATAATTTTATCGATATAAAATTAAATCACTCGAGTTCACAACTCGATTTCTCTCTAAATTAATACACTGACTAACCGTTAGTCGATTTATCAAGTTACTAATATAATCGTATCTCATACAATATATTAGCTTAAATATTTGGAGTACGTTCCTATAGGTGTGACTTAAAGGGATCAATTGATTACCGCCGTTCTCACGACAATAACGTCAAACTCTAGTCAGCCAACCGTTATTGATTTACGTTAATCAATTGACAATAATACAGGATTATCCCCATGTATTCCTTAATTGAGATTTATTAAGTAATCGCACTATTGTGGAGGACACATACTCCAACAATCTCCCACTTGTCCGAGACAAGTTGTGCATTACCAATTCTCATGTCCGTTTCACATCTCCCACTGATGCAAGGTGTCTTACAGTCGCATTTGCATCCCGAGATATATATATCGTGAGTGGTTTCCTCGATATGGAGAGTAGTCATTCGACCGGGGAATCTACCGTAGATTCTACTGAGCGTGGCCACGCATTTTCAAATGACTACTCCTCGAGTGGCCCAAAGATGTTTTACTCCTGACGAGGGTGGACATTTCCCTTCCACTCCATTGTATCAGTATAATGCAGATCACCATGACCCCAAAGATGCCCTTATAACCCCTTCACGGCATGGTTTAGGACAAAAATGAAAGTCACTCTAAACGGCACCGACTGCATAATCGGGCCCAGTCAAAGAATCGACTAAAGGAATACTATAGAATTCCCACCACGACCAGGTTTCAATCTCATTGAAAAGGAATTTACAAGCGCCACGCCTCGACAGAGTGTTTTCACGACCTGCCTATGCAAACGATCGATCATCACATATGACCCTATGGTGTTGAACCCACCATCGATCGACTTGCAATCTAGTCTCTCCGAGACGCCACCTCACGTGTGAGACTAGGACCGAATACTTAGTTTATACCGCTCACTTGAATACGCTCAAAGTTGTCACACAAATATTCGGATAAACAAAGTATGCATTCATAATGACTTAAGATAAAAACAGTGAATGTTATTTTCATATATGTAATAAGATACATCGGTCAATTACATATTACGAAACTAAAGGAAATCTGGCATACGCCGCAACCCCATGGAGGCGGTGTGTTGGCGTCATGCTTAGCCCTCGAAAGAGGCTTGGTTAAAGGATCGTGATGTTATCGTGCATGGTCCCAACCTTACAAATATCTATTTCCTTCCTCTCCACATTATCTCTAATAACATGGTATTTCCTCAAAACGTGTCTAGACTTGTTACTAGACTTGGGCTCCTTTGCTTGGAAAATAGCCCCACTTGTTATCACAATAAACAAAGGATGTGATCCGCGGCACTAGGGACTACTCTTAGTCCATCCAAGAATTGCCGAATCCACAGCGGCTTTTCTTTAGCTGACTTGAGATGCCGCCAAGTACTCGACTTCCGTCAGTAGAATCCGCGGTGACACTGCTTCAAAACTCTTCCAACAAACAGCTCCTCCATTTAACATAAAGACATAGCGGATTGGGATTTCGATCATCCCCATCGGTTTGGAAACTTGCATCCGTGTAACCCTTTACACGTAGCTCAAGTTCTCCTCCAAACACAAGAAACGAATCCTTAGTTCTTCTCAAGTACTTAAGGATGTTCTTCACAAATTTATCCATTGATTCTCACCGGATTAGCTTGATACCCGTCATGCTTTCAAAGCTTAAAGTCGACATCTGGACGAGTACACATCATAGCATACATGATTGATCCTACAATGAAGCATAAGGGATCAATTTCATGCTCAATTTCCACAGAGTCGTAGGACATTGAGACTTCTTCAATGTTATTCCTACACTTCATCTAAGAAAGCCTCTCTTGAGTCTTTCATATTAAACCTATCAAGAATCTTATCAATATAAGTTTCTTGACTTAATGCTAGTATCCTTTTGGATCTATCTCTATAGATCCTGATACCCAAGATGCACGTTAGGCTCTCCTAAGTCCTTCATTTGGAAATGGTTTCCCAATTCCACCTTTACCGAGTTCTGTGCTTGGAATATCATTTCCAATCAATAGTATGTCATCCACATACAAAACAAGGAAAGTCACCTTGCTCTACTAAACTTCATGTACAAACAAGGTTCCTAAGACTTCGAGCTTAATCCATGTTGTTTGATAACATGATCGAATCTGTGATTCCAACTCCTCGATGCTTGCTTGAGACCATAAATGGATCTCTTACGCTTGCATACTTTCTTAGGGTTGGATGTATCTACAAAACCTTCAGGTTGTGTCATAAATACTTCTTCTTCTAGAATCCCATTCAAGAAGGCGGTTTTACATCCATTTGCCATATCTCATAGTCATGAAATGCCAAGAACCGCTAAGATTATCCTTATGGATCGAAGCATAGCAACCGGTGCAAAGGTTTCATCATAATGAATGCCTTGGACTTGTGAAAAGCCCTTTGCCACCAATCTAGCTTTGTAAACATCAATATGTTTATCTATGCCGAAGTTTGATTTTGAATATCCATTTACACCGAAGGCGGTCGACTCCTTCAGGTAAATCTACTAATTCCCAAACTTGGTTCTCGTACATAGAATCCATTTCGGATTTCATGGCCTCAAGCCATTGTTCGGAGTTGGGGCTACTTATAAGCCGCTTTATAGGTTGAGGGTTCGTTGCTTTGAATAACAACAAATCACCCTCTTCCTCGATGTTCAAGGTAGCGGTCAGGTTGATTACTAATTCTTCACGACCTCCTAGGGATTATAACCGTGTCGTAAGACGAGGGAACAGCTTCCTCATTTTCTGCCTCTCTTTGCCAGGGCTCTTGAACTTCATCAAGTTCAAATTTTCTCCCACTGCTCTTTAGAAATAAATTCATTTTCTAGAAAACAAGATCACGAGCCACAAACACTTTGTTCTCGTGAGGGTTGTAGAAGTAATAGCCACAGGTTTCCTTAGGATAACCTACAAATAGACATTTGTCGGACCTCGGAGCGAGTTTATCGTCCGCTTTATTCTTGACGAATGCCTCACATCCCCAAATTCTCATGAATGACAAATAGGAACTGCTCCCGTCCCATATCTCATATGGAGTCTTATTGCCCGCTTTAGTCGGACTTGATTTAGTGAGAAAAGCTGGCAGATAACAAAGTGCAAAGCCCCAAAATGATCCAGAAGCTCGCTTTGACTCATCATAGACCTAACCATGTCAAGCAAGTTCTGGTTTCTCCTTTCTGCAACACCATTCAATCATGGTGTGTCTGGGAGGAGTCCATTGTGATATTATACCACAATTCTTAAGATGTGAATCAAACTCATTACTTAGATATTCGCCACCACGATCCGATCGCAGTGCTTTTATCCTTTTGTTTAATTGGTTCTCAACCTCATTTTGAAATTCTTTAAATTTCTCAAAAGTATCACTTTTATGCCTTATTAAGTAGACATAACCATATCTACTTAAGTCATCGGTAAAAGTAATGAAGTAATGATATCCTCCTCTAGCGGTGATGTTTAATGGACCACACACATCGGTATGTATGAGTCCTAAAACCTCACTTGCTCGTGCCCCTTTACCACTAAAGGGTTGACGAGTCATCTTGCCTAAGAGGCAAGATTCGCATGTACCATATGATTCGTAATCAAATGGTTTTTATCGATTTAGGAATATCTAAGAATGTTCAGAATGTTAAGATAAGCACAAAGAAACGATTGCAATTGCTACTACTTCTAATTCAACTACAATCATAACTACATTAAAAAATTAGATAAAAAAATTAGACAAGAAATTTGCTACAATCGGATAAGCAGAAAGAAAGGATAACCACAAACAATTCATAACTCAAATAATAAAATGCATAACTACATTAAAAAATTAGATAAAAAATTGCTACGATTTCTAATTCATAACTTCCAGCACAAAGAAACCCATGAATTCAAAGATTAAATAAAGAAAATTGCAATTGTTTTCTACAACATTTGAGTTTCATAATATTAACGAAATAAGTACTTCAACTACAATCAAACAACCAATCAAAGCAACACAGTATCAAAAATCGTTTCATATGCGTGTCAAACATCAAGTAGCACCAATTTAACCAAGACAATTGAAGAACAAAATCATACAAGATTTGAATTATCTACAACATGTGACTATATGACGATTCATGGAAACAAAATCATACAAGAAAAACATCGATTACATACTACTTTCAATGAAAATTCATGGATTATTTGATTACTTTTTATCAAACATAAAAACCCTAAAAATACTGGGAAAATACAATCAAACCTGTAATTAGGAGACAAATTATTGCTAGAGACGATTGAATTGAAGTAATTGCAGGATTAATATGTTGAATCGGACGAATTTGTATAATTGATACCCGGCTAGCAAAAGTTAATTAATTGGGAATTAGGGTGAATTAGGCGGGTGACAAAAAAATTTTGACTTTGTAAAAGGGTGAATTTGGAGGTTTTTGGTGAATTAGGGTGAATTAGGCGGGTTTTGTGGTTTATATTTTTTAATTTTTTAATTAATTTGTCTTTTTTAATACAACATATTCATATTGATTTGTTTTGACATTTAAAAGTGTCAATAAATGAAGGAGGGACAATTAAAGGGTTGACGGTTTTTAAAAGAGTCGATATCGAAGCGTCACAAAAGTAAGGGATTTGTAGTAGTGAACCTTGGTCGCAACAAGTCTCTTTATGCGTTTGTCATTTATGTGACCTAAACGACAATGCCAAAGGTATGATTTGTTTGATTCATTCGTTTTGAGCCTCTTGTTCTCGACATGATAAACATCATTAACATCATTTAAAACATAAATACCTCCAATTGAAATAGCTTCACCATAAACCATTTCATTAAATGAAGAAGTACAACGGTTGTTCTTAATCACAAAAGAAAAGCCTTCCGCATCTAAAACGGAGACGGAGATAATGTTTTTCGTTAGAGTTGGTACAAAATAACAGTTATTCAAAAGCAACTCTAATCCACTAGCAAGAGCGAGTACAAAAGTTCCCACGGAAACGGCCGCTACTCTAGCTCCATTGCCCATGCGGAGATCTATATCACCCTTGGCTAGAGCTCGCACGTTTCTCATCCCCTGCAAATGATTACAAAGGTGATATCCACATCCGGTATCCAATACCCATGTAGAAATGCAAGCATGATTGATGTCAATCATATAGAGATTAGAAGGAATACCTTTGGATGTCGCACATCCATTTTTGAGATCCTTCTTATACTTGGGACAATTGCGCATCCAATGACCCACTTCATTGCAATATTTGCAAGTGTCTTTGAGGGGTCTTCCCTTGTTGATCTTGGGCTTAGGCTTATGTGGAACACCTTCCACAATAGCCTTTCCCTTACCCTTGCCAATGTAAGATGGCGCCTTCTTGGCCACCTTCCCCTTCTTGACTCCAAGATTCATGTTCTTCATTTTCATGGAGAGAACATCTTTCTTCTCCACCTCATTCACTTCCATATCCCTCTCGGCTTGAACCAAGAGTGCATGAAGTTCATGGTAACTCTTATCCATGTTATTCATGTTGTAGTTTACTCGAAAGTGAGCAAACTTATTAGGAAGAGAGTGAAGGATGCGGTTAATCGCAAGAGCTTTCGGTATAGCACACTCTTGACGCTCAAGAGTGTCTATTTGCTCAATCATTTTGAGCACATGAGGACCAACTTTTTGGTTCCTCTCAAGCTTTGCATCGAAAAACCGCACCGCAGCTTCATAAAGCCTAATTTGTGGTGCTTTGGAGAACATAGTTGTCACTCGAGTGAATATCGCATATGCACTTTTTTGAGTGACAAATCGGAGTTTGAGAGCGGGTGCCATGGACCAAATTAAGACGTTTTTCACGTCATTGTCCACTTTCATAAACTCATCATAGGCGGCTCGTGCGCGCACGGATCGAAGTGGGTTCGGCGGGTGGTTGATCTAAGGTGCTTGAGCACATTGTCGGATGTCATGGCGCCCTTCATTGTCGAATCCCATTCGACGAAGTTGCTACCGTCATCCTTGAGGATACACTTATCCATCACGGTTCGCAACCATGAATCTTTGCCCAAAATGGGCGCGGGAGTTGATGATGATGCCATTGCGATAAACGATTCTACAATAAATATGAGGAAATATATAAGCATTCATTGTTCATTTATAACATTTGCTAAAACACCTTTTAAAACAAATGTCCATTTATATAATGATCTCCCACGAAATTATATAAATGATTCCAAGACTCGTTTTTCACATAAAATTAGACATCTCATGTTTCCTTTTATATAAAAACGATAAGTCAACACTTGACTAATTCTACACTAGAATGCTTGGTTGATGATTTTCTATAAAACGCATCGATTAGCCCCAAATAACTCTTATTCGGTTGAGTCCAAACCAAATTAGCACGGGACTTCCTCCCACTACTTACCCATGGTAACAAGGTTCCACGTTGCGGAGGTCCTCACGAACATGGGGTTCATAGTCGCTACATTTGGAAAGGCTTAATCTCAATTCATTTGTTAAAATGTGGGTGATCTTGTCAATTTTTAGTCATTTCAATTCTTTATAAGTGAACTAATTTAAGAATGGCGACCTAAAAAACGACAATCATAGTGGGATAACGTGGCATACATGGCGATTTTGGCATGTGAGCGGAAAATAAGCAAACACACAAGCATCAAGCAAACATAAACCTAGTATGGCCACCTAAAGTAATTAAAATACAAGGAGTTACAAATTGAAACCCGACTCCTTTGGTCCCTCTTCATATGGAACCCATCCAAGCTCATCCTTGCAAGCTTTAGAACACTTCACAGGCTAAGTCGATCTCCATCACCTGGTCTTGATGTACAAATAATTATAAGTATGATTTACAAATGAATACATAGTAATCCTATTATACATTTATAAATGAAATAAACTATTAAATTACAAACCGCGATACACGAGATCGCATTTAATTATTAGAAACCCTTACACGATATTCCCCTTTCATTACGCAATACTCGGTAAAAATATAACAACTATGGCCATACTAATAAGAATAAACATTCATTCAACAATAAACATTCATCCAAACATGCATAATGTAAAGCTTATAAATAAAAACATGCCAAAATCGCCCTAAACAATAATCGCATTAATTCGTTTAAAACTGATCTCATTTTTAATCGATTAATCTCACATTAATCAATAATGCTTAAAACACCTTTTAAGCTTGAACCAAAACTTCTAAACTGATTTAGAACACCCAAAATTAGTTCATACTAACTTATGGTGATTTTAGATCATAAACTTGGTCATTTGCTAATTAGATGTACTTTAATCATAACCCTTTTATGAATAAAACTTTATAAAATCAAAATAAAATAAAATAAAACCATTTTTATTTTGACAAAATTTTGTATATTCTGGAACACTTCCAAAATATCAGAAATGAAAAGTTTGGTCAGAAAATATTTACGAATTATTTTATATAAAATAACATACGATTTTATCGATTTTATCTCATAAAATCAATAAACCATCTAAAACAGTGAGGAAAAATCCCAAATTTATACGATAGCATCCTCATAATGTGTAAAAATATTGGTATAAATTTCATGTCCAGAAAACAACGTTTACTATATTTTTGGACATAAAATGCAAACAATACCGATTTTAAACAAAAATATGAATAAATATTCAGAACTCAAAATCTGACTTTGAAAATTTACATGCAGAATGTATAAATATGAGATATCACTGTGTAAACATTTCGTGACCAGATTCGAATTATAACTATTTATAGTAATTATTTTAGCCAAAAACACACTTTTTGACTCGGTTTTGTATAAAAATCATTTAAATTAGCAAACAAATTTCAAAAATTACGAAATTTGACCAGTAACTTCATGAGACCAGAAACTTTGCATGCAATGAAAATCTCGTGTTAAAACCATTTTTAACACTATTTTCGGATTTTATCATATTTATTCTCAATAAATATATAAAACTCCAAAAATAACAAAATAAATTTGTAACTACAAGCCTTGGCTCTGATACCACTTGTAGGGATCGGATCCCATTCACTAATCAAATATTAGTGTAAATCAAATTACTCTAATTTGATTTAGCAAGATCTATGTAGTACAAATTTACATTGTAAACAAGATTAGAGATTTATACCTTTCTCTTAAAGAAAATAGGGCACAAAACTAGAACTCCTTTCTAGTTTTGTTTGTTGAATAAAAGCTTTGGATGATCCTCCAAAACCGAGTTTCCAAACAAGGAAACCTCCTTTGAGATACACCCAAGAACACTCCAAAAATACTAAGTATTTTGATCTAGAAATAACTTAGTACTAACTTGATAATATGTGATATTATTATTATTACTAACTCTTAGTAATATTAGAATAATATGAGTATTTGATGTAGAGAGAATATGAGAGAAAAATAATGAAAAGCTTGAATCAATTTCTCTCACTTTATCACTTGATTAAATAGGAGAACAAGCAACAAATGAAGTGTGCAAGACACTCCAAATGGCCGGCCCCCTTGAGAAGAGAAATGGGAAGAGTTTCTCTCTTGTAAAGAGAAAAGAGTTGCATGCTAATGATTATGTTTTTTCACATGCAAAAGCAAAACAAAATGAATAAAACAAAAGGGAATCTTCTCCTCTTTTGCTCTTCATTTGGACGGTCCATGAGGACCTATTATGGGTCCATTTTGTTTTCAATATTTGTCCCACAAATACTTATAATTTATCACTTAATTATCTAATATAATAAAGTGTAAATCAATTATACTCTTCCTTAATACACATGTACACTTACACATATATTAAAATTATACTTTCACTAATCTCATTAGTGAAATATACATAATTAGTGAATTAACGTTTAATCACTAATTCTCATCTCCTCAAAATAATTTTATCGATATAAAATTAAATCACTCGAGTTCACAACTCGATTTTTCTCTAAATTAATACACTGACTAACCGTTAGTCGATTTATCAAGTTACTAATATAATCGTATCTCATACAATATATTAGCTTAAATATTTAGTAATGCTCCTATAGGTGTGACTTAAAGGGATCAATTGATTACCGCCGTTCTCACGACAATAACGTCAAACTCTAGTCAGCCAACCGTTATTGATTTACGTTAATCAATTGACAATAATACAGGATTATCCCCATGTATTCCTTAATTGAGATTTATTAAGTAATCGCACTATTGTGGAGGACACATACTCCTACAGTCGGGGCGACCAGGTGGTTGGGCCACCGCGTGAGTTGTGAGTTAGAGCGGCCATTTTCAGGGGGAAGGGCAGCCATGGTGGGGATGTGGGTGGTTAGGGTTTGAGGGAGGCCAACTAGCAACGGTGGTGGGGCTACCCAGTGGCGGATCTTCAAGAATTTGTCTAGGGGGGCCGACCTAAATAAATAACCGAAAATAGATAACTTTATTAAATGAGTTTATGAGACGCAATATTGTAAATAAAGGATATTCAAATTTGGTTTTGACTTTTGTGATTCCGACTATTAAATTTCATACTCGATGAGTTCAAATTTTGCTGGAGATTGATTAAATTTTTGAATTTAACGGAATACAATTAATTGATATGCTAGCCAAAAAAAAATATGTCATTTATAATATAGTATAACATCGCTAATATAATAATGTCATTGTTACTTATTAAAGATATGACTATGAGTATTATGCTAATCTAAAGTGAAGCAATATTTTTATGCGCGTATTTGACAATTTAATAATATTATTATCACGATAAACTTAATAAGAAAAATAATAGTGATCTTCATGTTAACTTTTGACATACAAATGTGGAATAATTATTTTTAAATGACCAAGAAGGCGAGTAGTAAAATAATTTTATGTAAATAAAATGATCAACTTAACAATCCCGTTAAAAAAACCTAAATTAAAAAATATCGAAGGGTAAGAAATTGAAACCATAAAAAAAAAAAAAAAAAAAAAAAAAAAAAAAAAAAAAACTAAATATGAGGCCACAAAAGCTTGAACCCCTGACGTGCTAAAAGTCTTAACATGTAATCTACCACTGGGCACTTGTCTGCTTGTTGTTTAACAATTGCAGCAAATAATATTTATCAAACATCTCAGGGGGGGCCAGGCCCCCTCCCAAGTCAAAGAAGATCCGCCATTGGGGCTACCCTTAAGTTTGACTCATGGCGGGCGGGGGGGAGGCCTAATTACCGCGGTGGTGCGATGGTGTTAGGCGGCCAGGAGGTAAACTTGCGATGGCAGGGAAGCCTGATCAAGGTGGCCTATGGTGGTTCAGCGACGGCGACGAAATCGATTTTAGGGTTACACAAACTTATTTGAGAGAAAACAAAAAATTAGAAAGGGTTTTTCTATATGGTAACCCTGAACTTTTTCAAATTCCACAAGGTAACCCTGCAAATTAAAAAACATCTTTGGTAACCCTTTACTTAATTAATACCTATCAACGTGACCCTGAACTTGTATTCCGTCAATTTTTCCGTTAAATAGTTAACGGAAAGTGTTATGTTGGATTTAATTTTGTGTTTTTTCTATGGTAACCCTGTGATTTAAAAAAATTCTACATAATAACCTTTTATTTGTACATAACGTGGTCATCAAAACTTATGGGTCCGCAAGTAACCCAAAAAAGCAAAAAAAATTGTAACTTTCGTAAATTAAACCATAAAAAACACAAAATCATAATAAATAAACATAATTTAACATTTAAAAATAAGGAAAAACGCTTATCCTTACATTTGATATATTTACGTCTAATTTTTTTATCTATCAAATATAAGGATAAGCGTTTTTCCTTATTTTTAAATGTTAAATTATGTTTATTTATTATGATTTTGTATTTTTTATTTTTTATTTTTTATCTATCAAATGTAAGGATAAGCGTTTTTCCTTATTTTTAAATGTTAAATTATGTTTATTTATTATGATTTTGTGTTTTTTATGGTTTAATTTACGAAAGTTACAATCTTTTTTGCTTTTATGGGGTTACTATGACCCATAAGTTTTGATAATAAATGTATGTAATACAAATATAAGGTTATTATGTAGAATTTTTAAATCACAGGTTACCATATAGAAAAACACAAAATTAAATCCAAAGATAACACTTTCCGTTAACTATTTAACGGAAAAATTGACTAATACAAGTTCAGGTCACGCTGATAGTATTAATTAAGCAATGTGGTTACCAAAGATGTTTTAATTTGCAAGTATACTCTCATGGGATTTGAAAAGTTCCTGTGTTACCTTATAGAAAAACCCAATTAGAAAAATGAAATGTGGAAATGAGAAGGGTAAATTCGTTTTTTTTTTGTACAACTGAGTAAAAGTCGGATACAATTGAACAACACCCGTAATTTATGATGTTTATTTTATACACAGACTTTAGATAGACATTTTACACAACATGTGGTTATTTGGACCATCCCCATTAGTTGATCACTATTAAAGTGGTCATCAATTTAAATAATGCATTTTTAATAATGTTTGTGTTCATGATCTACTATAGCTTTTTTTTCCTCCCATTAGTGATCACCATGATCACTACTTTACATACATACAAAAGAAAAAAATAAAATAAAGTAGCCAATAAATGCAAAAAGATAAAGTGCATGTAGTTGTGATCAAGTGATCACACAATGACTAGTGATCACAACCATTTGCATCAATTAATTATATTTAACAATTTTTTAATTAATTTTTAGTGATCATGACCACACCAATGGGGATGGTCTTAGTAAGATGAATAAGTTTCCTTTAATAATTAGCAAGTGTCACAATGTAAGATAGTCTCACATAAACAAAGGAAGTAAAGAAATATTATTATTGCGGGGGATATGGAGAGAAGAGTATGAGTAAGCATAAAAAAATAAAAAATAAAAGTTTTAGCTAAAAACGATTTTAAATGACCGTAAGATACAATTAAAGTTTAATACTCCGTAGTATAGAAATTGAATTATACTATTATTTTTATCTTAGATATGAAGTTTAAAAATAATTTTATGAAATATTCATAAGTGTAAAAGTAGGGATATTTTAATATAATTTTATTATAATCAAAAATCTGCTAATGATTTATAAAACCAAATAGTTAATGAAATTATTTGATTTGAAATTTGAAATTTGAAATTTGATAGTGGTTTGGGAACAAAAATGAGTTATAGGAGGGGATGTAAAGATGAG
This sequence comes from Dianthus caryophyllus, assembly GCA_023091065.1. NCBI lineage: Eukaryota > Viridiplantae > Streptophyta > Magnoliopsida > Caryophyllales > Caryophyllaceae > Dianthus > Dianthus caryophyllus. The sequence continues at coordinate 11,667,114 of CM041518.1, read as the reverse complement.
GTAACAATGTAACATAGGGAAGCAACACCAAGAAGAAGAGTAATAAGGGAAGACAAGAGGGAATGAAGAGTGATGATAACAAGAGAAGAAGATAAGATTAATAAGATGACTACGAAAAACAAAAAGAGTGAGGAAAATATGAGAAGAAGAGGCATCTAAAGGATGAAAAAGACGAACAAGAAAAATGAGAATGAAGGGGATAGGTTGACGTTAGCATAAAAATAAGGTTACAAAACGGAGTATCAAGAATGAAATAAGAGTATACGAGTAAAAATAGGAGAAGTAGATGCTGCTGAGGGAAACATGATAAATGGGAAGATCGGGAAACAATTATGCGAAAAAACAAACTATTTGAGAATAAATTTGATTTTGGGCAGCAATCTATTATTGCAGTTGATTTTCAACTAATTTAAAATTACATAGATATTTGAATACATGGGAAGATTGCATAATAAATCGCGTTTTGTTTAGATGCACTAAAGGCATTATAAAATAATGCTTATATACAACATAATTCATTTTCTGGGAGAAAAAGAAATGAATAGAGAATGGTCATCTCTCATTCGAGATTCATTATCGAAACAACTTAAGTCAATAAAAAGCATATGGTGTTGTTGCGTGTCGTATGGAACCGTCCGACATCTGGTGTTGTGTTATATGGAACCGTCTAAACAATGTTTCAAATTTTTCTTATGAGTACAACTTCATAGGCGCATTGTAATAACAATGTGATTTGTATACCTATTAGTTTCTCAAATTTTACTCCAATGAGCGCCTTAATGTCGCCAAACTCCTTCTACCCACAGATTAACCTCAGACGTGTGTGATCAAGGCCAATGACAAATACCCAACAACTAGTATACTATAAAGCAGGCCAGAGTCCAAAGTTCATTTGAACTAGTAAATACGGAGTATCATATTAAAGTTTTTTTTAAATAAAATTTTGTTCATATGCAAATTATTGAAAATCAATATATTTAATCTCAAAATTGGTAAATACGGGGTAGTTTAAAAGATAAAGTGTAATGAAAGAATTGCAAATATATAATTCATTAGCAAGTAGAGTATACTTAATAAGAAACGCATAATTATTTTTAAAATACGATGATTTTATCATCACAAATAGGGAGCCCAGCCGGAGACGAACCTCTAAACTAGTGATCGTAATAGTTGAATCTAATATTTCGACTAAATTGGCATTCTCGAGCCTCGACATCTGTAACAAGTGGTCCATCAACGATTTTGCCTCCCTCGCATGTTAAAGACGACTTCAATCACATACTACATGATGATCATTGCAATTCGTTTCATTTGAACGAGATTACAGTTACTTCCAAACTCAAGAGTTTCCATGTGTTTTTTTTTCTGGCCTGTCGTCGCAAAATAAATGGAAAAACAGACAGAATAGACCTGTGAAGGGAAGAGTATGTACTCCGTATTTCTCAAAATTCCTGGCATTTTGAGAAATGTGGTGAAACAGAGGGGAACATACTAAACAAAGCATATATATACAGAAATTTTAGTAACCTAGAGAAAAAAGAATAGTTCAAGTAAGCAGTAAATTTCCAGGCAATTATGGGTAAAAGTTTTTCACATTTCACAAACTGACTAATGTAACATTAACAAGTTTTGACATACACATTCTGAATCACGAAGGTCGAAACAATGATCAACGGCTAAGATTTACCGCTGGGTTTGGGTTTAGGCGAAGGTTGATACTGCTGATGATGATGATACGGAGAAGCATGAGAACCATTTGGTATCGACAGGCTCCTCAGTCCAGGTTGCTGCCCATTCCTTTGGTTACTCACGTTGGTTTGCATGTTTCGGGCACTCTGGCTTGCCCTGACACGGTCACCTTGCATGGTTTGAAAATAGTAAGACGAGCTTGCCATGTCTTTCAGGGCAGGCAACGGTTTCAACGTCTCGACGACTTCACTCATCAGAGGGCGGGCTTTGGGGTCTCGGCTTAGACAGTGCGCTGCTAGCTGCACGGCCTTTTGGGCCCCTTTGATGGAAAAATGGGCTTCGAGTCGAGGGTCTATCAGGCGGTAGAATCTCCTCCGATCACCGAGATGTGGCCTCGCCCACTCGACTAGGTTATGTTCCCCATTGGGACGGCTTTTGTCCATGGATCTCCTGCCAGTTATCATCTCGAGTAAAACTACTCCAAAGCTGTAGACGTCGCTTCTCGATGTCAGATGCCCTAATGCAAAGAACAAAGACAGTTGATTAGAAAACAAATCAGCACGAAAATAATACGTTGCAGAAGTGAACATACGAATAGCAAATAACCAGATTCTAATGTTGGTATCTGTATAAATACCAAATCTTTAAATAAGGAAAACGCCAGAAAACGCGTCTTCAAAGCAAGAAATATCCATAAACGTGAAATTTGAGATCTTTAGAGTAATCTTGAGAGAAGTTAGAGAAAAGAAGACATGAAATCAGTTCACGCTATCTTTCTCCCAACTTGTTGCCAAAGCAGAACTTCCTTCTTTGCTTCTTACGAGAAGGAATAGATTGACGAGTGTCGAGTATATTCCGTAATATATACCCTTTAGTTCTGCGTCGGCCATAAGCATGGCCATAAAAGTAAAAAAGTCAAAGTAACAAACAAGGGGAAGGCATACCTTTGAGATTAATGCACGATTACGCAGAATGTTATCACTTAGATGGGTTTATCATGTCATGCCCCAGTTAGACTACAGGACGAGAAAGTGTTAAGAACACAACGAACCCTATAATGCTCTCTCCTACAGTCGTAGCCCTACTTTAGTTAAGAGTAAACCAGTCGTTTTGATGGACTGATTTTAAGCGAAAATTATTTACAACAGTTTTGACAGTTAGAAGTGAGTTAAAATCCATCTTCGACAATCTGCTACGTCCACGTAGCAGTCTTCCAGAGCTACATTTACCACCTTCAATTTTTAGGTCTAATATTCGGGGTGATAGTTGTCAAAGACAACTCTACTACAACAGAAAAAAGTTCTACATTAAATACCACCTCCGACCCAGAATAAACGTCTCAGTTTCTTTGGCACAAGAATTACGCAGCACACTAGGATATGAATAAATATGCCAGTTGACCACGTATATGGGGAGTCACGAACAATTATGACCGCAAATAACTCGTAATAAATGAAAGATTCGAAGCGCAAAGCTTATTCACAGACACCAAATAGAAAGCAATGAATATGGGACAAAGTAAGAATGCAGCAAAAAAAGTTGAGCAACGGTAATGTAGCAGGATCATTTTCAGATGGAACTTACCTGTCATTACATACTCAGGGGCAGCATAACCATATGTTCCCATCACACGAGTGGACACATGCGTTTTACCTTCCTCGGGACCATCTTTGGCAAGTCCGAAATCTGATAGCTTAGCATTGTATTCCTGATGCAGTATTTTATTAAGGCACCATATAGGCTTTGTAAAATAATTTTTTGATAAAAAGACGTAAAAACATACCGCATCTAGCAAGATATTGGAGGTTTTAAAATCACGATATATCACTGGCTTTTCAGCTTCTTCGTGAAGAAATGCGAGACCCTTGGCGGCTCCCAAAGCGATTCTCATCCTGATTGACCACGGAAGGGGTAACGACCCTATAAAGTTCGTCACAAGTAATAACAATTAGGACAAGTTCATATAGTAACAGAAGTGAGCGGCAATAACTGATTTCAATATGAGTGGAATAAAACCAAGGTGGTAAAAGGCACTCAATAAATGTAATCAATCATCAAGGTTCAATGATCTCCGGAAAAGTAACTGAAAACTGATTTCACTTTATTAGCATGTTCGTAAATGAAATTTTCTACAAAACACAGCACATCACATCACAATATAAACCTTAATAGCATGAGCGACACAGATATTATGCACGACCAGATAGTAGAGTGTGCCTCGATATACATGCATATCGGAAGGAGGAATTCATACGTCAGTATGCATGCATCATTGTTTCGTCAAAGATATTGATATCAGCACATGCATTATATTTATGACATGAAACTCTATAAGGATACCTCGTCTATGCATAGAAGCCTTACCAGAACCTCTTGTAAACCAAAGTTCGGAAACATTATTTAATGCATCGTAGTGGTCAGAGTCAGACCTTCCATAGTACTTAAATAGTTTACGCTCCCAATCCCTGTACCCCAAGTAATCACCCAAAAAAAGGCAAAAAAATAAAAATAAAGATGCTACGGACTAAAATATAGCTCAGAAAAACCATATAACAGATGACATTGAGTGATTATCCACATATCAGACAAAAATTATCCTCAGTAAGTCATAAATCAGAAAACCATTATAACAAGAAATGAATTCGCTGATACATACTTTAAGTGAAGATAACCTATGTTAATGACTTAAATAGGTAAAGATCTCGGAAAACGACCAAAGAAACCAGAACTAGGATTGCATAACCTACTAAACTAACATATGAGACAATATTGAAGGTGCCATGATAGAAAAAATTATCAACCCTATGATGACCATCTATCAGTCAAGGATTGATTAATTGTAATCACAATTCACCCCCATATTTCGATACTAAATCAAGAGCAAGTATCGAAAAAAAGACTTTTTTTTTTTTTTTTTTTTATTATGTTGTGGAATTTAAATGTACATCTCGACACTAATACCGGACATTATGTTGATCTAAAATAGCACATAGATACCGGACACTAATACCGGCTCTCCATATAGGTCAAGCATAAGCTTGGTATAGTGTTCAAACTGCTAAGAATGGTTGATGGTCAGAACTAGGAAGGAGACTGGACATGACATGAAATGAAATGTGCTATTACTATGTCATGTCGACACTCTCAAAAGTGAAACTGAATGACGACTATCTGGTTGATCAAGGTTAGGGCATGCTTTAATATCTAAATTTTCATAAAATCTCTAGATTCTAGAATAAGAGATGATTTGAAAACAGTCGAGAGATCAAAATGCAATCATAATAACCAAGAGGGTTTATTTTTTAGTTTAGTGCACGACTAGCTAAATAAATCTATACTAAAGTATGCAAAAGAAGTTGTCGTAAACACAGCTATTAGTCTATTAAAAGTCTTTGCTAGATTAGCAACACCGTTATAAGTCTTTGAGAGGCCAAAAATTCTAATTGTTTTTATGCACTAACAATCCACTGGATAAAGTAAGGATGAATTGCTAAAAATTGAGGTCCATTTATCAGTCAGCGAAATAATTGTTTTTATGGTTTAAACTACTGTTTAAGTCACGGCGTTACAAACATAAAAGTACGATAACTAGTAGAGTACATAAAAAGGAAAGCTAACATCATAGATAACCCACTGCAGTAACATATTCAAAAAGTGACATAGAGCACCACACACATGACACTCATCTCAACGGCTTGCTAAAAGCATTGAACATAACAAACAGCACAGCCCGTGGATACAAACTACGAGAATCACATTTAACGGCATTAGAACCTACTCATCATAGAAAATTATTTTAAACAGATAACGGTAAAAAGGCATTCTAAACTACCCGCTATGTCATGTAGCTGGAACCAGAATTGATTTACAAATCTTACGCTGACTGTCTGCCCTATGAAGTATGAATCAACCTGTGCATTAAATCCCTATCAAAGGAAAATAATTAGGACTATTTAAAAAATACGCAGTCACATACTCCTAAAAAGATGGTTCTCCAAGCTTCCTCGAGGCATAAATTCATAAACCAGCAACCTTTGATCATCTTCGATACAATAGCCGATAAGTTTGACCAAATTTTGATGGACAAGATCACCCAAGTAGTTCACCTCAGCCTGCCAATGTAACAGAATACTAAAAATAAGGGAAAAATATCCAAAATCAAAAAGAGATAAAAAATAAATATATAAAATCTACGTGTCGGGGAAAGTGAATGTTGACGTACCAGCCATTCTTTATGACCCTGGAGTCCATCATGGTTGAGCGTTTTGACGGCAACAGTAAGACCTGTACCAGGTTTCACGGGCGCGGTACCATTCTCTTCAATCCACCCTTTGAACACACACCCGAAACCACCTTCGCCAAGTAGACTTTCGGGTCTAAAGTTTCTCGTTGCTAATTTCAAATCATTGAATCCGAATTTCCGGAGACGGGAGGAAACTTTGAGTTCCTCTTCCAGCTTGGATGTTGATGTGCTACTTTCAGCATTGCTCGTAGTTGTAGATGAGACAATCGCAGTCACCGGTTGATCTCTGCTCGCATCATTGGTCGATTTACTTTCAGCTGATAGACATCAAATACACAGTCAGAAAATGTTCTTTCTTTGACAATGAAACGGAAATAATTAGAAAAAAAATCAACCAGAAAGCAGACATCCATAGTTTCAAACTGCCTAACTAATTGATTATGTAAAAAGATACAATCTATGACGTTTTATTCATTAGTATAGCATACAAAACCAATAAAACTGTCACGTTAATGTGCAATAGCCTATCACATGCAAACTAGCTCCGGAAAATGAAAAATTCTGTCAATTCCGTCAACATTGAATTAGAGAGGTCAGCTAAAGCTTAAATGTAAATAAGGAAACAATATCTAACTATTGACTAAGAAGAACAACTACGGAAAGACATAACGGATTGACGAACAAATGACCTATCATAGGATACAACTGAAATACCGTTAAAGTCCAACAAACGAAACATAAAATTTCCTTATCCAGGCTCAAAGAAACAAGTAACTCTAGACATGCACCAGAGCCAAACGATTGGTACCATTAACTAAACAAACTATACGATGATCGATATGAAACATAACACTGAGCGTCCAAGTGTCAAATTCGTCTATTAAATGAATATCAATATGCTCTCAGCCTATAATGAAATGTTTAAGCGTCATGCTCATGTCCGAGTGTCGAGTGTGAGACAAATGTACGCAAGGTAATTTGAAGAGTCTGAGTAACATTAATTCCATCTGACAAGATCACTAGACCCCGACATCAGTTCCCAACATGAGCCAATCTCGAGCACGAAATCAGAATTCAGAACCAACCTAAGAATCCATAATATGAAACACCATTTTCAACAGGAAAATTTCATACCATAAACTACCCAAAGTCCAATTTTCTGAGTAATTTGTTTCCAAATTGACAGATACCAGCTATGAAAAGATAGACAAGAACTTCATCAAAATTCAGGCAACTAAACAATGAAAGCCAAACAACATGAGCAAAGAACAAGTTACAACAAATGCAGTAACAACATTAATTACAGTAAAAAACATCATCTAAAAAATACCCTAAATGGGCACACAGCTACACAAAGCCTCAGAAAACTCCATCAAATTCTTTTATACTCTAACCACCTAATCAATACGCGTCTACATATAACAGGAACAAGAATTTGACGCTGTAAGACGGTCTTTCATAAGACTTACTCACAACCAAGCAAAAAAAACAAGCAGTAAAATAACATGAAAAAATAACCAAATGTTTATGCAGAAGATGAATTATTTTTTTTTACCATAGTTAGTACTTGTTCCACTGACAGAGGTATCAACTTTAGATCTTGAAGAAATGCAGCTACCTATAAAACTCAAATTAATCCAACACCCAGTATTTTCACCATCATCTTCATCATCATCAGCAACATATTTCTTCTTCTTTTTTACACCTTGTGATTTCTCCACACCACTTTTCTCCACTTTACTAACTTCACTCCCAAAACCCATTTCACAAAAATTTCCCAAACTCTCTTTAAAAAAAAAAATATTAATTTCAAACCCCTTTTGTTTTTACCCCTCGAATATACTTTAACCCCCTTTTTTTACCACTCAAAAAACACCAAAAAGATGGAAACTTTATGAACACCCAGAAATTTACATACCCTAAATTATGTACCCTTTGGATAAAAACATTAGAAAAGCTCAAAAATCTGAAGAAAACTACAGACCCAGAGGATAAATTTGTTGAAATATAGAAATGATATCATTTAGATCAAAAGATGAGAACTTTGCAATTAAAAAAAAAAAAAAATCAATTTTTCATGGGGTTTTTCAGATAAAGTTTGAGTCTTTGATTATATGATTTGGGAATAAACTCAGAAATTGTTAGTTTTTAATGTAAATTTGGTACACAAATAACTGGGTTTTTCATAGAAAGAAGCTGACTTGTTCAAACCCAGAAGAAAAAAAATATATAATTTTTTTTAAAAAAAAGATAAAATTAAATAAAAAAAAAACAGGTAATAATCAAATCAAAATAAATTTAAAAAAATATATAAATATTCTGAATCATCAATTCCTTTATTTTCTCTCTCATAAACAAGACCCTTTCTCACTCTAAAAATCCTTTTCTGAGAACAAGTTTTATTATTTTAATGGAATCAAAGACTACAAAAGCAAAAATCAAGCTGCCCGGAGAACACGGGTAGGTGACCAAACTGCCCGTACTCTGTTCACAACAATCACATTTGAGTTGAGTAGAGAGAGATGACCCCCATTTTCGGTGATAAATTTAAAAAAAATAAAATAAAAGGAAAAAGAAAAAAGTTTTTTTTTTTTTTTTTTTCTTTTATGGGTTTTTGTGTACTCACATTAATAATGATTTTTTGAAATAATAATGAATAATGAATGATCTATAAAGAAGACAAATTATTAAGTGCATGAAGATTGTGAGTAAACATAAGAATAAAAAGCACACAAATTTCGCAATGTACCTTTTTTAATTAATTATTAATTAATTAATTAATTAATTAATACTCCTTGATAAGCTAAATGTTGTGATGTGTAGTAAGAAAAGCGTGAGTTTAACATGTGTTTTTCACGAGTAAGGATCCTCTAAGAAATGGAGGATCCATTACGGAGTATTTATTCACGGTTGAGATTAAATTTAGGTTAGATCGGATGGTTGTATATTTATTTGATAATAAAAAAATAAATTAATGAGATAAGATTATATAATAAAATAATATATTGTGAGAGAAAATGGAGATAAAAGAAATAGAAAGGATTCATTTTGGTTTTTCACACCTACGTAAGTTACTACGGAGTATTATTGACAGTTATAAAATTCTAAAAATAATACTCCTCCATTTTAATCCAATTGATTTCGTGCATTTCTAAAATACTCCCTCCATTTTTTCCATTTAACTTCTTGAGCTCACTTTTCTCCTCATAAAAAGTGGGTCAATGGGGTTAAATGGAAAGAATTGAGGAAGTACTAGTTAATTGGCCCGTGTTGTGCTTGGGCCTTATAAAAACATGAGTCATTTTTTTTGTTTTAATTTGAGTAAATGGGATATAATAAATTTGGAAAAATGAGAATATAGTTACAAGTGAATTTTAATTGTTTTATGACTTAAATTTACCGTTGGTAACCATTTCGTTAAATCATCTTACACTAAATTAGTATCTTACACTAAATTAGTACTCCGTATGAGGCAATATACAAATACAACTACTTCGAATTAAATATTTATTATATAACTAGTGATGCGACCCGTGATATTCACGGGACGTTTTTAAGTTGTATTTTGAGTTTATTTTTTTTGGTTTTTTGGTTTTTTTTTTTTTGTTTTTTAATAGGTGTTTTAACTTGTGATTTGACTAAGAAAAAGTTAGCATTTCAACCTTCATATGTACTCTCAGCTTTCTGCTCCAAAACTTGTCCAACATTTCCCTAAAATGCCTTTGGGAAACTATCATCAAACGGAAGAACCTTTTTCACTATAAGGCAACAACAAAGGCAATATTATTATACAACAGACTATACTGATAAACTAAAATTCAGATAGAGTAATAAGTTTATCAAAGAGCACATGATACGGTCCATACGGAGTGATAGAAAACCAAAAAAAAAAGGCAACATAAGAATCCTCCTGCTACGCCTGTCCAAATTGTTTTGTCTATTGTCACAACTATTTTTTCAGTTCCGCGGTCGTCTTCTCCCAAAGCTCCCTTGATTAAGGCTTGAAAACATCATTGGCAGCGCCAAAAATGGCAGGATATCGAAAGAAGTTTGGGGTGTTTCCTTCTTTAAAGTAGTAATATATATACCTCATGTCCATCTCGTCTTCCTGCATCGGTGTTGCATAAAAGACATATCCACCACATTCTCCACCTGCCCATTAATGTGAAAGACTCTCAGTAGGCAATATGACAAATATGACAGAATCCATTATTGAAAAATCGCCAATAACTACTCTGCAAAAAAAACAAATTCGAGAAAGATTGTGTAGACAAAAACAGTATGCGTTAATTTGTTTATGTGACCCTCTCTCCTAAAGTATGTTGATTGTGAAACGTGTTTAGAGAACCCTATTAAATACGTGTAATAAGTAGTAGTAAGGAAGCATGTTGAGCAGACAGGCAAACAACTTAAATTGGCAACATACATCAGCTGATCAGCTCATAAAAAGGCGTCCATACAACACAAAGCACATACCCGATTTGGATCGTATCACGGGGGATAGTAAAAATTATCAGCTTGAGCTGTAGCAAGTGAAGACTACAATGATACATATAATGAAGTGGAATAAGTTAATAATTGACTTGAGCAGAATTCTCACCAGTCACCAATGAAGATTTAAACAAATGAAACAAAACAACAAATACACAAAACTCATTGAAACAAAACAACAATGAGGAGTATTATACCCGTGTAAATCGCAATAGAAACAAAACTCATTGATACTACCCCAATTCAATGAATTCTAATGTATAACAACAAATACACAAACAAACCCTAACAAAATCCAATAATTTAATAGAAAGAAGTCGAGAATCTACAATGTAAAATTATAAAGCACAATGTAGTACAACATGGAACAACGATGTTGGCCGATTTGGGGTGAGATGGACATGCTCAAAGTTAGAACTCAACCAATTAAACTTTGTCTTTAATTCACTCTTGAAAAATTAGAACACTATGCATTTTCCTTTTGTAGGCATACTGCTACAATGTGATCAAATCATCGAACAAAAGCAAGTGTACGATTCAATGGGATATTGATAATTTGGTTGCATTTTTTAGTAGGAACTCAATGCAACTAAAATATCAAAGTTTGATTTGTTAATTTTACAGAAGACAGACAAACAGTAGCTACCAAGAGCAAATGAACTTGACACTAATTGTACAGGATCATAAACTGGATTTTTGACTCTTAGCACATATAATGCAAGTTAGTCTAAAGTGAAATCAAAACGGCAAAATAAAAAAGAGCTCATGATAATTAAGTAGTAGTAAACAAAGAACATCCACCATAATACCATATAATACTACCAGGTGATCTGCACTCGCTACATCACAATTCGCTAAGCAACGGAGTATGTCGTATCTTAGCAATTCACGAAAAGGGGTGGGGGACAATAACTGACTAAAAAGGTGTAAATAAGCGAGTTAACTCTTGACTCTTACCTTTACGCATTAAAAACGAATCTCAACACCGTCTTCGTATTAGTCGTAGGCTCACAGCCTTAGCTTGAGCCAAGTAGAGAGAAAATTGACCAAGTTGCACCTGGTAAAAGAGAATGAAACGTCTTAAACACATGAAAAATTCAGTGAAAGCAACTTGCATAGCGTAAAACCCAGGGGCTACATTCACGAGTATTCTCTTTGAGAGTGCAGTATGTCAAAGTATATCAGTTATCACTACGGGAAAGTACAAATATGGCTCGACTAAATAATGTCAGCATAATGGCAGCGGAACACACAATGACAACTGCGAACGACAATGAAACGAAGCGTTGGCGGCGCATGCATACAACAACTGAAGAAAGATCACCGCAAGAAGAATGACAATAGCTCGATATGACAATTTTCTTCAGTGGCAGTAGTAGCAGCTACACGGTAACATCGATAGCCCCAACAACACAGTGACAGATATATTTTGGAGTTCTGATTCAATGCAAAGCTCAGTTACCTATAAGTTCAGCCATAAAAGTGACAAAATAGTATTTTTCAATTAAATGAAGGGAATTGATTTTCGCGGTCAATTTTTCGCTATATGATAGGCTAAGTCGCACTCACCTAATCAAAAATAAACCTGACGAACCTATGGGTAGATAGGGAAAGTCGGGGTCGAGTCCACAAGGAGATGGTTGCTTATGTAGGTTACTTATGGAGTGATTCTAGTCTCGGTCGGTTCGTTTGTTGGATGATTCTATAGCTAGAGCGTAAAGCAAGGATTTAAATTATATGGAGAAAGTCTAGGAAGTCGGGTTAGACAAGGGTAAGGCAAGGTCAAGGATGATGATCGGGATGAGTAAGGAATCGCACATGCTAAGGGTATAGCTCGTCCTCTCGGTCTTAAGCTTCCTCTAGGTCTCGAATGCGGGCTCTCGCAACTTACAATCGAGGGTCCTGATGTTTAGTCTCGCGCCTCTCCTAGAACTAGGCTTTCGTTCTTAAGTTCAAGGGTGCTAGATACTCGCTAAAACGTGATCAAGGAATCAACAAGTACAATCAAGCAGAGACTAAACAAAGCAAGCACAAAACCTAACTCAAAATGATCATCAAACACAACCAAAACCAACACCCATGCTTCACCCTTCTCCCTAGATGAAAAGACTACTCAAACATGATAAAAACGATAATCAAAGCAAGGGGAAGGGATGAAAACATGATCACAAACAATAGGAGATGAAATTACAATGAAAAGAGAGAAGAAATGATAATACCCAATCAGAAAAACCAAAGGAGAAATGGATGAACAAGAGCAAAAAAACCAAATGGATGATCAAAACAACGAATTCGAGTCGGGAATTAAAAGTACAACTTATTCAAAGATTCAAACCCTAAGTTTTTGTGAGAATGAAGTTTTAAGTGTCATAGAAATGCTGTAAAAAGTTCAGAGCAAAACAATAAGCGAAACCCTTTTAAAATAGACGATCAAATTAAGCACACGAGGAGTCGGGACCCGTCCCAAGGGTCCGGGACCACCATCTCGTCCGGGACCACCATGGACCAGCCTCCCAAGACCACGGGACAGCCATCCCGGAGAGTTCAGAAAATTCAGCTTCTTTGGCACTTTTCTTACTTAGTTTTTCTTCACTTGTATGTTGTCCCAAGGCATAGGGTCGAGGCCTAGGGGTAGGGACGAGGCCTAGGATGATCATGTGAGCTCCACACTCCGTCCCAAGGTCCCGGGACACCTCCAATCATTGAAACGTGGCTCGTACGCAACCGAAACGGCACGAAACAACCTCGAAACATCACGGAACTTAACGAAACTTCACGAAACTACCCAACCAGCATCCTATACTCCAAATAAGTGCGTTTACCTACAAAATAGACATAAAAACGCAGCAGAGCCAAAACGGAGAGAAATAGGAAGCGAAATGCACATAAAAGCACGAGAAACGCAAAGAATCGCTAGTGAACAAGGGGGCTATAAGTATATATATATAGGACACATCACTATAAAAAATGAAAAGTTAAGTGTGTAAAAAGTGACGTCTTTTTTTGCACCATATAGACTTCCTTGTTGTTGTCTACGTTTTACTTTTGTATTTCGAGAATTTTGAACAAACATATATATATATATATATATATATATGAGAAAATTGTTCATTACATCCTTATAAAAATCACTTTTTGTAAATTACACCCTTGTATAATTTTTTTTGAAACTTACATACAGTATTTCACTTTTCTTCTAAAATTACCCCAAAATGAGGTTTTCGATGAACTAAAACACTCTTTTGTATCGATTAAATTATTTTATTACACAAGCCGTTGATTAATATTGATTTAATTATTCAAATATAAGCAAATAATCGTAAAAAAGGAACATTAAAATACTATTAAAATTTCATTTTGGAGCAATTTTAGAAGAAAAGTAAAATTTTGTATGTAGGTTTCAAAAAAAAATTATACAAGGGTGTAATTTACAAAAAGTGATTTTTATAACGGGGTAATGAACAATTTTCTCTATATATAGATATATATATATATATATATATAGATATATATATATATATAAAAATATATATATATATATATATATATATATAGAAATAGGATCATATGAGACCATCCCCTTAAAATAAAATAGTCCCAGTAATTATAGGTCAGTTGGATCAAACTAATCCTACGGTTGAGATTAGATCTCATCTTACCCTAAGATCTACCCTTCCCAACCCCTTTAAATAGCTTCCTATTCAAAGCCTCGCTCAAATTGATAATTTTCCTTTCTCTCTCTACTTTCTCTCTCTTTTAATTTTCCCTCTTCTAATTCACGCAAATTCTTTGACCTATTCTTCAAATTCACGCACCTCCAAATTCAGACCAATTTCATCTCAAATTCACCTCCAAATTCACTCAATTTCATCTCAAATTTCACCGAATTTGTTTTGTCAGCTTATTCGAATCAATTTTCCTCTGTTTTCCTCAATTTTAATCAATTTCCTATTTGAATTGTAAGTGCTGTAATTGATCGATTTCTCAGTTTAATTTGTTCACGTATTGTGTAATTGATCGTTTTAATTGTTGCATGTTTGTTTTGAATTTGTTTCGCTGTTTATTCTTCTCAATTTTCCTCTGTTTTTCGCAATTTTAATCAATTTTCGATTTGAATTGTAAGTGTTGTAATTGATCAATTTCTCAGTTTAATTGTTCAGTCATTGTGTAATTGATCGTTTAAACTGTAATTTTATTGTTGCAGGTTCGTTTTGAAGTTGAAACTATGATTGATTCACAACCTCAGAACGATGACACAATTTCTGGTAATTTTTTTGAATATTTTCGTTTTTCCAGTAAAATCAATTTATAGTTGTTGTTTTTTTTTTGTGGAATTTCAGTTGTTTTTTTAGTAATTGCATTTTCTGTTTGATTCATTCATCATATTTGTTTTCTTAAGCTTCCTTCAGTGTGAGTTGTTATAATAACGCAAAAATCTGTTTCTGTAATAGAATTTTCAAATGTTTCTCCGTTGTATAATGCATCTTCTTTGTTTTCTTTGTTTTTTTTGTTATAATGCATGTTTCTCCATTGTATAATGATTCAATTGTGATAATTGTTTTCTGTTGTTATAATAACGTCTTAAACTGTTATTGTAATACATGTTTCACAAATGTCTACTTTTCGTAGAAACAAAATGTTATAATAACAATGTTACCTGTTATAATAACAATGTTGTATGTTATAATAACAATGTTACCTGTTATAATAACAATGTTGTATGTTATAATAACAATGTTACCTGTTATAATAACAATGTTGTATGTTATAATAACAATGTTACCTGTTATAATAACAATGTTGTACGTTATAATAATTTGATTATTTCTTTATTGTCATAGGTTCTAAATCAGGACAATCTGTCCCTCTCACACCAACAAAACAGTCAGTTTCTTCTATACCAGGCCAGTACCCATTGGTTTTGTCGCATACACCTGGCGGTAGTGAAGTATGGGTTAGGAGAGTAGAACGTCAGTTTATGCCTTCCGTTGGTAAGGTATTTCCAATTTGGATGAAATTGTTTCATTCTATAGAGCTTATGCTTTTGCTTGTGGTTTTACTCCTCGATTGTACACTTCCAGACTTCGTAAAGGTCATGTTTTGAAAAATAAGATTCTTGTGTGTAATCGTCAAGGTTTTAGAGATAATCTTCAGAAACTTCGTGATCCTTCATGTGTTGAGACTAAAAAAGTGAGACGCAGGAAAGTTAAAATTACGAGGGTTGGATGTAAGGCTTGTATAAATTTTTGCTTAGTTGATGGAGCCTATACAGTTGTGGAGTTTCATGAGTCACATAACCATCGACTTTTCTCAGCTAATGAGAGAGATTTTGAAAAGGTGTCGAGAAATCTTACCCTTTTCCACAAGCAGCTGATCGTGGATCATTTGAAATTGAATATTGGTGCGTCGAAAAGTTTCAGAATCTGTAAAGAATATGTCAATGGTTATTCGAATGTTGGTGCTTCATTATTAGATTTTAAAAATTTCCAGCGAGATATCAAGTGTTTTATTGGAGAAAAGGACGCTCAACTCTTTATCGATCGCTTTCAAATGATGTCAGATAGTAAAAGGGGTTTTTTCTTCTCGTATCATGTCGATCATTCGACAAGTTTGTCCAGGGTGTTTTGGTCTGATGCTGAAGCAATTAGGAACTACTCTCTCTTTGGCGATTAGACTATTTATTTCCTGGATTTGTTTCAAATTTGTAGATTCTGATAGTTGCTCTTGTTCTTCTTTGTTTCAGAAGTGGTGGTCCAAGATACGGTGGAAGGAGGTCACCCTATAGTAAGCATTTTATGTTCTCGTGATTTTTCTTTTTCCTGGATGTCATGGCTTGTATTCTAGACCATCTGTCTATTAGACTATTTATTTGTATTTGCAAGTATTTCCATGACTCTTCTAGCCATCTCTATTTCAAGTGTTTCATGGCTGTGACTCATTTTCATTTTAACGGTTTTAAATTCAAGTGTATAAGCTAACTTTGGTTCAATTTGGTATGTGAACCCTGGGTGTGTGTTTCATGGTTGTGGTGATTATCGTTGTGACATGTAGTTGGATGTTGGACAATTTGAAGATTCTAAGTCCATCTGTTAATTTCTTTACTCTGTGAGGTCAGTTTGCTAAATGCTAATGCAACCTATTTTTCAGGGCGTTCTCGTTCACGCTCATTTTCCCGTTCTCGCTCGCCTCGTTATCGTTCTGGTTCCAGAGGTGGTCGCCGTTCTAGCCTTCTAGGTATGTAGCCATTGCCCATTCATATGCAAGGTTGTACTGCGTGTCTGTGTATACTGCAACAGTGTGTTGCGGACATGTTATCTGAAGCCGAAGAGGCTATGTGCTTACTGCAAAGAAATGGGAAGTCACGATCGAAGAAATTGCGCTGTTCGTATTGCTGATGAGACTGGCCAGACTGCTGCCAAAAAGAAAAAACAATCGACTCTTATATTATAGTAACATTGTTATTGTAATAAACAAATTTTGGTATAAATACTTTTGTCTTCATTATAAGTCACATACATTCTGTTTTTCTTTTGTAGGTTTGTCTTTTCGTGTTACAAACAGTCTTTAAATTGTTGCTATAGTGCGATTGTTACTTTAACAGCTATTAAATATTTTGTTTTAGTTATCTTTATATAGTCAAAAAAGTCAACTCTTACATTATAGTAACAATGTTATTATAATAAACAATTTTTGGTAGTAATGCTCTTGTCTTTCAAATAGTTAATTTGTGTGTCGATTTTCTGACATTTTTTTTTTTTTGAAATCCCATTTCGGGTTAGCATATATTATCACGATCAAGTTGAACTAAACCATCAACGCTAGAAGGCACAAAGCCATTACAAAAACACCGATCCTGCACGCCCAAAGCCAAATGAGCAAGTTCGTGCGCAACACAAAGATATGGGTTCAAATCCTATATAGCCTGGTTGATTGAAGTCACTATGACAATAACTACTCACACAACAACAAGTATAGAAAATTCAAAGTAGGATTATAAGTTTGTAGCCTTAAAAATCAAGACTTGTCTTAGTTGGTTTTAACTAAAATAATGGTTTGTGCTCAAAGTAACATTGATGACAATTAGCCAACATGGGAGTCGAACCCACATCTTGTGCATTGCACAATGCTCTACCATTTGAGCTAATTGGCTTATATACTTTATTCAAACTCAATACTCAACATGTTATATACGTAAACAATTACATGTTAATTGTAATAGTCAACTCGTGTAACAATAACAAAAAAATGTACTATAATAAAATTGAAAAATGTATTAATAGAAAAACGTGTTATAATAACAAAAACATGTGTTATAATAACAAAATAAATGTGTTACAATAACCACATATGCTTCATATTAAGAGCCAATGTGCGTTATAATAACAAAAAATTTGTGTTATTATAACAAGTTACGTCTTTGTTTAAACAACACATCAAATTATATAGAAAAAATGTGAGCAGCTCTTGAGGAAGGCAATTCTGTCGATATTTGTTCGTGGCACTGTCCATTTGATGCCCCGCCACAAACATCCATGTCATTGTCGCTATCGACTATATCCGTTATATGTGATACCTGTTCCAAACGGTTTTGCGCAGATGGAGCACATGGTTGAGGCTCATTTGAAGTGCACACTTCGTTTTCACCATCGGACTCCAAAGGTCCACTCACAGGACACTCTGGAAGAATGTTAGGGTGACCATGTATATCACTATGAGACTGATTCTCAACTGTGATTCCTTGAACCGTTTCTCTGAAGCCTTGCTCAATATCTTCTGAAAGCTTTTTCTTCGAACACGCAAATGGATCGACATCAGTATTGGCATTAGTGACCTTTTCACTTAAATCAGCAAGCCCCAAGTCAAACTCCAAAAACGATTCATTGATCAATTCTGAGATTCTTCCCTCAGAATGTTTCAATTTATAGGCAGAAATCAGTTTAGCTTTCATCTGTTCCTCCTTTATCCTTGAAGTACGCTGAGCATCTTCCAGCTTCTTCCTCTTCATGTCTATATGACTTGCAACATCGCAGTCATCTGACTCATCTCTGCTTGGAGACATCTCTTTTTCAGCACCATCTGACGTTGGACAACCTACAAAACAAATGGTTTCCCATGACATTATTCCTAAAAGGTAAAGCAACAAAAGCCCACAAAGAAAATAAAAGTGTTTAAGTATAGAGCTTCATACGTACAAGTAATGTTTCCAGATGTTCTCTCAGCAGCCAACCTGGTTACTTTCTTAGACTTTGTTCTCTGTAAGTGCTGCAATTCGGCTTGAGATGGTGAAGTTTTCTTGCTTGTGCTCACGTCAATTTCAAATCCACCTTCATCATAGTAATGTGGCCTCGTTACAGATTCACGTCGTCCTCTTATCTCATTTGAAGATTTTGGCAAAAGCCTCCACTCAGGATTTCTTTTTTCAAGTAGACTACACCAAATCGCACAGGGTGGAATATCACCATCGATAGTTGGTGAATCCTGTTCACCGTGTATTGATATGCTTGCAGGATACCCACACTGTCCTCTGGAACTTTCGAAATAAGAGAGAAGTTATGTTCTTACAAGAAACGCATCAAAATAACAAGAAACGTCTATGTTATAATAACAATGTTATAATAACAAGAAACGTCTATGTTATAATAACAATGTAATAATAACAAGAAACGTCTATGTTCATACGAGAACGCATCAAAATACATAAAATAAAATGAAACGATGACACAAAAGCAGACTGAGGATACTACATCAAAGTCACCACAAAAAAACAAACAAAATCAACACATAATTTCATATTTGATCATAATTTCAAATTTAATCACCACAAATTTGAAACCCTAATTTTTGCAATTAAAACATCAAATACAAAATCAAAATCAACACAAAAAACGCAAAACATCAAAATTAAGATGAAAAACGAAGAAAAACAAACAAAATCAACACATAATCAAACGAAATCAACATACCACAAATTTGAAACCCTAATTTTCGCGATCAAAACATCAAATACAAGCTTCAAAACGCAATTACATTACAAAATCAAGATGAAAAACTAAGAAAATTGAAGATACTACATCAAAATCAACACAAAAAAAAACGAACAAAATCAACACAAAATCGAACAAATTAATAAGAATAATGTAATAAACGTTGTTAAAGAAGCGATTTACCTCTTCATTATTGTTGAAAATCTGAAATAATCGATTGATTTATGTCTTTTCGTTCGATTTTTGTAGTAAATAAGTGTTTTTTTACTGAAATAAGTTGAAAGAACGAAGGTGTTTAAGAGAGAGAGGGGGAGGTTTAGAGAGAGAAAGTGTTTGTTCAATTGAATGAAGGGGAAGGTCGAAGTAACGGGTAAGAGAAAGAGGGAGGTTTCATTAATGACGTGGCTTCATCTCACTCTTAGATCGCCTTCTCATCCGACTGGTCCAGATTCATGACGGTCTCATTTTAAGAGGTGGTCTCATAGGATCCTCACACATATATATATGTATATATAAATATATATATATATATATATATATATATATATATATATATATATATACATATATATATATATACATATGTATATATATATACATATATACATATATTTAGGATCCGGTGAGACCTCGTGAGACCCCTTCTTAAAAAAGTTTTTATTTCAAAAATTCGGTATAGTTGTCTTTATTATCTAATTTATGGTCTAAGGAACATATTTGGGGTTCATAACTACCTTATCATGTCACGTTATATCGTCGTTAAATGTATTTTATAACTTTGGTGTACCTACGACATCTATTTGTGTATCTAATCTTTTTTGGTGTATCTACTACGTCATTTAATGTATCTGCAGTATCAATTTTGTGTATCTAGTATATTATTCACCCGAGACATAAATATTTTATTAAAATTTTTAATATGTAATTTATATTTTTAACCCAACTAATGGTGAAAATAAATTAAAATAATGGATAGTGACGAGCCTATGCTTTCGGTTTAATCATACTATGTGATTTTCATGGGGTCTCACGAGATCTCACCGAGTTAGGGGGTCTCATGGGATCTCACCCCTATATATATATATATATATATATATATATATATATATATATATATATATATATATATATATATATATATATTTATATACATATATTTATATATATATATATATATATATATATATATATATATATATATATATATATATATATATATATATATATATATATATATATACATATATGTAGATAAGTTATTTTTAGTCATTTAAATATTTTTAGTTTGAAAGTCAAGATTTTCAGATTCTCCAAAATAGTGGATTTTAACCCAAAAAAAATGGATTTTAACCAAAAAAAAGTTCATTTTAACAAAACACTGAGATTAGGTCTCAAAAAGTTTTTGTCCGGCCGGTCCAGGACCGGCAGCCGGTCAACCGGCCGTCACATTTTGGAATTCACTATGCTTTGTTAAAATGCAAAATTTTTTGGTTAAAATCAATTTTTTTTGGTTAAAATCAACTTTTTTGGTTAAAATCAATTCTGACTTGCTGACTTTCCCTAGACCATTGACTTGATAGAACTTATATATATATTTATATATATATATATATATATATATATATATATATATATATATATATATATATATAAACATATATATATATATATATATATATATATATTTTACTATATATATATATATATATATATATATATATATATATATATAGATAGATTTAGGATCCAGTGAGACCCCTCAACTCGGTGAGACCTCGTGAGACCCCTTCTTAAAAAAGTTTTTATTTCGAAAATTCGGCATAGTTGTCTTTGTTATCTAATTTATGGCCTAAGGAACATATTTGGGGTTCATAACTACCTTATCATGTCACGTTATATCGTCGTTTAATGTATAATATAACTTTGGTGTACCTACGACATCTATTTGTGTATCTATTCTTTTTTGGTGTATCTACTACGTCATTTAATGTATCTGCAGTATCAATTTTGTGTATCTAGTATATTATTCACCCGACACATAAATATTTTATTAGAATTTTTAATATGTAATTTATATTTTTAACCCAACTAATGGTGAAAACTAATTAAAATAAAGGATTGTGAGGGGCTTATGCTTTCGGCTTAGTCATACAATGTGATTTTCATGGGGTCTCACGAGGTCTCACCGAGTTAGGGGGTCTCACCGGATCCCACCCCTATATATATATATATATATATATATATATATATATATATATATATATATATATATATATATATATATATATATATATATATATATATATATATATATAGAAAAGAGATCTATTAAGTCTCCCCTAAAATGCTAAGTTGGTAAGTTCTTACCTCTACCGTTAGATCAAAATTAATCAACGGCCTAGATTTAATCTACTAAATACAATTTCATTAATTGCAAATTTGAATTAAAAAAAAAAAAAAAAAAAAAAATTGGTACTTCCCAAAATTAAACCGTCGATATTCCTAAACACTCTCCAACATAATTTCAAATTCATTTACTCTCCCCAATTTCTTCCTTTTCACTCTCCCCAAATCTCTCTGATTACTGAAAACCAAAAAAAAAAAACAAAACTTTCTGATTACTTCACTCCATTTACGTCATTTCTAGGCATTAGTCTTCTTCCCACAACCATTAGTCTCCCAAAGTTTGAAGCCGGTTTCAACTCAATTTTATTTGATCTTCACTTGCTAATTTATATTCAATCGAGGTATGATTTTTTTCTGTATTTGATCCTCTATTTTTTCTTCGGTATTTTTTCATTAATTTTAACCTTTTTTTTTTTTTTTTTTTTTTAATTCATGTTATTATGTTCTATTTGATTTATCTTATTCCTCTGTTTTTTTTGGTTATTTTATGTATTTTTCGTTTAAATCATTTTTTGCATGTTAATTTCATATGTTTGTATTTAGAGTTTTTTTGTTTTTCTTTTTGGATTTTGAAGTTGTAATTTTTGTTTGTCTAGTTTAGTCGAAATGATGTTGTGATATTTTTTTTGTTTTCTGAATTTTTATTGTTAATTATCTGACTCAAAAGTTTTTTTTTCTTTGATTTCGTAGTTTTGTATTTAGAGTTTTTATTTGATTTTATTTGTTGTAAATGAAATTTATTTTATTTCGTCCTGATCATGTCAATTTTAATTTCTATGTTTTCTGATTTTGAAGTTATATTTTGGGTAAGTTAAAGTTTCATTTGATTTGTCGATGTAGAATGGCAAATGTTGATGGCGAAACTGTCGACGTTCAACCTTCAGTGGGTAAGAAATTTATCGTCAAGTGTCGATCGAGGAAGCTTATCAGCTTGATTGAAGGTTTCAATCAAGTTCAGAGGGACGCTGTTAGGAGAATCGGTTTTGATGGTTTGTTCGAGTTAACAGTCTCCAATTTTGAACTAGATAATGTTTATCATTTTGTCGAGAAATTCAATGATCGTAGTTATGTTTTCCAAGGCTTCAAAATAAGGAGTTCATGATTTCGAGGCATGACGCATATGACTGCTTTTACTTCCTTGGGGCCCAATGAGCTCAAGTTGTCAACTACTGGTCCTAAGAAGGACGAGAACGAGGATGAAGTTAGAGAACTGAAGGATCGTTGGCGGCGTGAATTTGGTATCAAACAAATTCTCGTGGTCCAATCCTCGGGTAAGGTAGCTGAAGTTATTGAAGGGTTAGATGAAGCCGATGACCGATTTTTAAGGCTGTTCGTTATTTATTGCTTCTCTGCATTTTTGTGTCCGACAAAAAATGGGTCTGTGGATTTAAGGCTTGTAGCCGCTGTTGAAGATGTATCCCGTATTAGTCAGTTCGATTGGTGTAGTTTTGTGGTCGGCGAATTGGTCCGGTTACTTTTGATGCACGTCGAAGAACGTGTTTGGGTGGTTGTATACCCTTTCTTATGATTGCTTACTTCCATCGTTTCGACTTCCGAGGCAAGTCGTCCCCTTCGGACTTGCCCCTCATTAAGCATTGGGATAACAAAAAACTGAAAGAGAGGGTTGATGGGGAGCTCATTCACGGGAGCTTGGGGCGTCAGACTTGGTCATCCATCCGTTATCCTCGCTGTCTTCAACCAGATTACGTACCGCAACGACTGGTACAACCTCAAGGACCACTACCTGTCACCAACGATGTGGGGAATGAGCAAGTGTTACTCGAGGAACATGATGAAGCAGTCGGTGGTAATGAAACTACTGGAGATGTCAATGTCCCTACCGTCGATAAGGCGACGGTACATGAAACTGCATTTAAGGTTGCAGCTGATGATTGTAATTCTAATGATCCCGTCTCCGTTATTACAATCCCTCTACCGCCCGGTGTTGACGATGATAAGAAGCTTAAATCTAAAGCGACTGACGTAAGTTAAGAATACCATTTACAGTTTCACTGTTTCTTTGTGTTGTTAAGAAACTGTTGTTTATCCAATGTGAAACTGCTATATCTAACTTGCTGTGACCTTTTCCGCAGGCCATTCACGAACTGTACTTGCTAATGCAGCGTAATTCAATTGCTTTCCACCACTGGTATTGCGAAACAGCATCCAAAATCAAGGCAATGTCTGAAGCTCAAATTCCGGCTACTGAAATCAACCTCTCGCAGAGCACTCAAGCGTTATTTGAAGACCCGGCTTTTCTTAAGTACATTGACGAGATCGTTGAGACGTCAAGGCGAATGAAGGTGTCCTCCGAGACTGCACCTATACCAGCAGACCCATCTACATCCCAAGTCAAGCAGGTTTTGCAAGACCTTGAATTTCAAAATTTTGACGTCCCCATTGATGATTCTGATGTTCATCGCTCGCCCGACCATCAAATTCATAATGAACCTCAATCAGAGTACGAAGTACCTGATCATGCAGACGTGCACCCCCAAACAGACTTTGGCGTGGATGACGTCTACACAACAGCTGAGATCAATGCAGTAATTAATCACCCAGCTCAGCAAGTTAACAGCGACGAGTTAGCCATTGTTCCATTTCAGTCGAAAGGTGACCCATTTCTCCCGTTTGCTGTTGATTTATGCGGTCCAGATGATGTACTAACTACAGCCAGCGCACATGAATCTGGATCCCGCACTCAAGCAACCCACGCAGCAAAGAGGGGTCGAAAGGCAGAAGCTTCATCGTCTACAGACAAACGGGCTCGTGTTACCGATCAAGAAGACCAAACGCCGACTGGATTACGCAAGGTCTGCCGGTCTAACCCTTCAATTTGTTTATCATCCATTAGGTCTAAATCAAGGGGTACGGGGGATGGTCTGGGATGTACCCTCGATTGTGGTGCTCCTAACCAAAAGGAGGAACTTGTGTCCGACTACATGAGAAAGAACGCGAAGAATACATGTGAGATGGCTGCTTTAAGACGACAAGTTGTTGACTACTGCTTCCTTAACGACTACATTTACGACGCCAGGTTACGATCTTTAACTTTAACCATTTCAGAGTTTCATACCAACACCTTTGATTTGTTTTTTTTTTATGTTTCTATACGTGCTACATTTCAGTGAAATATTGGCGGACTATGGCAACGACGACATTCTTCGAAGATCCGACCTCGTGTCGTTGTTTCCTGACAACAATACTACACCCGCAGTAATCCAATGCTGGTCAAAGCTGCTTAACTACATGGAGGCTTCTGCAAATGAAACGCCACGGATGGCTTGGTTTGGTATTCGACACAAGGTAATTATCTTTCGTCCTTTTTTTTTTTTTTTTCTTTAAATGCAGAAATTATAAACAGTAGAATGATCAAATGATTTTTTCTGCTTAATTCTCAACAAATATTTAACTACAGTTTCGATTATTTAATTCAGCTGTTTCATTTTAACGTACTCATCGTCCCAGAGATTGTAGTTTCATTCTAAAATCTATATAGTTTAATAAAATAAAGTAAACAGTTTCATGGGATTATAGTTTCATTTTAACAGCAGAAGAAATTACAACACAACACTTATTAAGTAAAGTACTGACATTTAATACGCATGCAGGAAATACTTGACCGAATAATGGAAGTCGATATTGAAGCGACCCAAATGAGCATTCTAATTGACGAGCTATTTGAAACATGGGATGCTCATGTCAAACAATGTGGAAACACCTTCAACATTGATGCAGGGTTGTTATTCATCCCATTGCTTGTAAACAATCACTACTCCAGCGTTTGTGTCAATTATAGCGAGAAGTCAATTGATATCCTAGATAATGCTTACCAGATCAACCTGAACAACGCATCTACAAAGATAATCTGCATCAAAGAACCTTCGTTGTGAGTATTTCTGACCATTTTTAAGTTTCTATCCGGCCGTTTTCATTAACTATTTTTCCGAATTCCAAAATCTCTGTTGTCTCATTGTACTTGCAGTCAAAAACCATCAGCGACTATGTTGAGAGCAAGGACTTACCCAAGGGCTCTGACATCATCCAATTTGAACGGCGCGATATTGATTTCCCATGGAAAGACAACTACCGAAACGATGAAGAGTCGGGCCTATTCACAATGATGCACTTAGCTCTATACGAGGGGTCTTCCATTGACGACACTAAACTAAAATTAAAGCACCACCGTCGTTATCTTGTTGCGCAATTAGCTGCCACCCTTCTGTTGGCTGACATCAACAGGGTACGCGAGGGTCTACTACAAAAAGTTCAAGTCTTCAACGAAAACAAGAAAAGTATCGCCGAAAAAGTAGACGAGGACCGTGCTAAATGGCAAGAATCGCCAAAAAACAACGACGTTGAAGAGCTGGTTCTTGTAGTACACCTTCTGTGTTGTTTCGGTGGGGAATTTTGTTTTCGTACCCCTTTCTAAAATACTCTACTTTTGGTTATTATATTAACATCTACTGGTTACACTAGTAATCATTGCTTGTTTGTACTCTTTTGACATGCTTTCAGTTTCAATCTTATAATATATCTTATTATTTATACTGTGAAATTTCTTTAAAGTAGTACTCTTCATATCGACACAATGTTGAATAAATCAAATCAAGTAATGAACTTTTTAAAACTTATACTATTACGAAACTGTAAATGACTATAAACTATAAAACTGTAAATGTTTATCAACTACAAAAACAATTAATATGGTATTGAAGTTATAAGTTGGACAGTCATTACCATTTCTAACAGAAAAGACTAAAGCTGCTACATGTATCTGCTTCTTATCTCAGTGAAACTTAAGAAGTTTATAAACTGTTCCTGCTAAACAGTTGTAATGAAACTGTTGAAAGATAACAATGAAACAGCTGGACTGGGTTCACAGAACGAAACTGTACAACCATACTAATGAAACTGTATAACATTTGAAATGAAACTTTACAACCATACTACTGCTCCTACTAAACTTATTAATAAACCATTTCAGATTCGAGACCCACTTTCCTATAAAATAAAAACAAATTATTTCATAATCACGAAACAAAGGGTTCCAGCAAACAACTAACAAAACCTTTCATTAAAAAAGCAAAGCAAAGATCCAACGTTAAAAAAACGTAACAACTACACCGACTCTACAAAATCGTATAAAATTCCAGCAAACTCCCACAGCTTTCTCACTTAACAAACTGGCTCTACAACATCGTCGCGACTCTCAACAAAAGCATTTGGGCAGTTCCGTTTGTCGTGGTGCGCCATTTGTTTGCAATTTTTACATAGGCGTTTAGCCTTCTTAGCAACTTCCACAGCTTTCGTCTTATTCGACAACATTCTTTTACCGCTACCCTTGTTCTTCGATCGCTTAGGGGTAAAATCGACCGCAATGAACTGCTTTTAACACCAAGCAATTCTTCAATTTCAGCGTCTTTGCTCAACGGAACAATAGCGGCACAGCAATGAGCCTCCCGAAACTCCCTTATCAAAGTTGTCAACTTCATTATTTTATCCCCGTCAAGTCCACGAACAACACCTAACGTCTCCTGAAACTCCTCCCATAGTTTCGACATCTCAACAAACTTTCCATCCTCCTCATTACTACCAACTAACACACTCTCTTCCAAACTCTTTAACGCATTCTTACGCCATCTTCGCGCCACCAAACCGTCAGGGATCTTCTTCAAACCATGACATGATAATATCCAAAGCACATGACGACAAATAATACCATTATGGTCATAAAGACCGCATTTAACACCGTAAGGCCGCTTTGTATCTGTTTACCATACAGAAAAGTTACACAGTTAAATAACGGCTGAGTTTTAAAACACTAACATTATAAACTTCAAACCACAACACTTTTTGAAACGAAACTGTTAAACGTAATGTCAAACAACAGAAATATACAGCTACCGTAAATAAAATCACAACACATACCAGAATTGTATCGTACTTCAAAGACACGATCCCTAACAGAATCCCTAACCAGTGTAACCTCATACGACCCGTCCTCCCTATACCCTTTACAAATGCACGAACTCATTGAATAGCGAAGCTCTTCCTGGAATTCTTCAAAAATGACATGTGTAAAAATTCTGGCAGCGTCCTTCTCTATATCGAAACACCCCAACAACTGAGGCATTGAGTGTGAGTTTACGTTATCGAGGCCCCTGTGATTATGCCTTTGCTGCTCCATAGCGCTCTCAAAACGCATCCAAAACTCAACAAGTGTTCCACTTTTGCACTCAAAACGTTTGAAAAAATTGTTTTCACTTTCGGACCTTTGAGTTGTCCTCATAATACCACCCATTTTAAGGTCCTTGCAATGTGCCATAACCCATTGCCTACGAATTTCAAACGTTTCCTTAAACCAATCACCCGCACCTACACCGTGATTTACCATAATTTCATCCCATCGAGCATCAAAATCATCACCAGTAATCTCTCTGTCCCAAATTATACCATTCAACTTCTTTAGAAACTCCTGATAATCCGGCCGTGTAACTCCAAACTTCGACGGGACCTTGTTCATAATGTGCCACATGCAAAAACGATGACGTGCTATTTTGAACACCTCTTTCACTGCCTTAATAATACCGGGATCCTGGTCGGTAATGATATAAGAAGGTTCCATTCCCTCCATAGCAAACAGAAACCTAGTAAAAACCCAAACAAACGACTCGTAATCTTCCGTAGCAATCAGTGCACCACCAAATGTAATAGATTTTCTGTGGTTATCAACGCCGGTAAATGGAGTGAAAACCATTGAGTACTTATTAGTACTGTAAGTAAGCTCCGTCAAAGCCAAACCATCGCCGAAAATAGCGTAGCTTTTACGTGCATAATCATCAGCCCAGATAACCCTCCTCAATCGACCTTTGTTATCTACATCATAATCAAAGTAGAACCCAGGTCGTGTCTCCTTCAAACTCAGTAAATGATCAACAAAAAGCTGTCCATCTCGGTCATGAATGAAGCAGTTCACGTCTCGTTTGAAATTTTTGAAATCATTGAGGGTGGCCCCTACATTCTCAAACCCATCAACAAGCTCCTTATACATTCTATACGTCTTCGTAGCTCCAATATTCAACTACACAAAATAGACAAACAAACAATATTAAACAACAGTCTTAACAAATTCCAGAGATGTCAACAGTTTCATTAATAAAGAAGTTTCATTATAAACCATAAACAGTTCCACCGTAATATAATAAACGTTTTACCAAATCTCAAAACTACTACAGTATCATTAATCTTAAACATTACAGTTACATTAGCATTACAAACACCTGATCAGATTTATAAAGTTTCACCGTAATAGAATAATAGTTTCTTCAAATCAAAACACTTAACAAAAAAAAAAAAGTTTCATCCGGAACACTTAACAAAAAAAAAAAATTAACAAAAACAATTAATCAACAGTTTTAACAAACTCCAGATATGTCAACAGTTTCATTAATAAAAAAGTTTCATCAGAAACCATAAACAGTTCCACCGTAATATAAAAAAAGTTTTACCAAAACTCAAAACTACTACACTGTCATTATTCTTAAAAAATACAGATACATTTCCATTACAAACACCGAATCAAATTTAAAGAGTTTCACCGTAATAAAGAAAGAGTTTCTTCACATCAAAACAATAGTACAGTTACATTACTAAAAAAAATGAACAATTGCTTAAAATAAATAGTTTCAGGGATAACTATAAGCAAGTACATAAAACAGCAGCAAAATACTTAATAGTTCGACAACACATCATAAGCCCTTTTAACAGTAGTAAATTAGAGGCATTCTTCCATGAAAATTATGGTTTCCGCGGAAAACCAACAAAAGTTTCATACAAAACAAACAAAAATTTCTCTATAAACGTAATACAGTTTCACTCCTAATATGTACCAGAAAAAATAACAGAACATAGATTACCCGGGAGTTCGCCAAAATCAAACGCTTGTGATACTTCGTTAGGTGTCTCGCCATCTTCTGGAACTGCCTGTGCTCAGGTGACACAAGTTCATGATTATGAAATTCATTGAACACATCTACACTAATAACTCCATTTTTAACAAAAAACCTAATCCGCGCACGACAACCAATACGATGCAACTTATTCTTCCTACCATCACCAACACATCCATCCTCCTTTGCCTTTCGTTGCTTCTTCGATTCCCAAAACCCTTCCCTGTTACATACTACTAACTTGAATTGTAATGTCCCGTCACGCCAATGACTAGTAGACCACCGACGAGAAGTAAACCCGCAAGCTAAAGCATAAATCTTATAAAACTTAATACCCGTTTCAAGATCATCAAAAACCTGGCCAACAAAAGGAGTGAATTCCGTCTCAAGTCTTGTACAGAAATCATGTCGCCCAAATTGCTCCTCAACTCCATTAACACCTAAATTAATGGTGAACCAAAAACAAAAAAAAGGAAATTATTAAAATTAAATAACTCAATACAAAAAAACCCATACAAAATAACAGAAACCAATTGACCAACAGTTTCATTATCAAAAAACCCAGAAAATATTATAGGAATCCCTTCAAATTAACTCAACTTACCTCCTAATAAACGATCCTGATACAATTCCCCCATTAAAAATAGTCAATTTAAAAAAAAACACAAAAAAAAAAAAGAAAAACAAAATAGCAGTTTCACGAAATTCAATTTCTAATTGAAGAATGATTAATACAATTTACAGCAAAAATGGAGAAAGAATGGACGAAAATATGACGGGAATAAATTAAAGAAGAAGAAGGGAGAGTCACTTACTAATGAAATCCCAAACGTTTTTTTGGTGCGCATGAATTTAGGAGAAATCTCATTCAATTCAGCCTTGGAATATGATACTGCTTCTAATATTGATTTTTCCTTTTTTAATAAATTTCAAGCAATTAATTACAAGTGCAATCTCAGCCCTTGATGACAATTTGATCCAATGGCTTAAAATGAAACTTAAGGACTTAGTAAAATTTGCCAACTTAATAGAACTGCTCTCTATATATATATATATATATATATATATATATATATATATATATATATATATATATATATATATATATATATATATATATATATATAGAGGTAGGATCCGGTACATCCTAACATCTTTTTACATCCTACATCCTAATCTAAGCCATTAGATCAAAATAATGGAGGGCCAAGATTCAACCAAACAAATAGAATAAAAAAAAAAGCGCGCGGCCTGTTCAGCTTGTCACTGATACTTTTAGTTATACTCAATTATACTTTTAGTTATACAGTTACTATGATATTTTTTTTTTGATACTTTTAGTTCTACGCAGTGATACTTTTAGTTATACTCAGTGATACTTATAGTTATACAGTTACTACGATTTTTTTTTTGATACTTTTAGTTCTACGCAGTGATACTTTTAGTTATAGTAAATGATACTTTTTGCAGGAGGTAGAACTTAAATATTTGCTATGGATGTTGAACGTTGTGATACTTTTAATAAACGATTGTGATACTTTTTATAGATTGTTGCAATACTTTTAAGTATGAAGGATATATACTTTTGATATTAATCAATATCTACTGTTACTGTGTATTACTTCTTATGTAACATTTTGATATTTCTTATATTAACATTTGATACTTCTTACGTTAAATTCATATATTGAGTAATGAAACATTGTAAAATCATAATCATAATAAATTCAACAACATAGTGATACTTCTTGTATAATAATGTGATACTTTCAGTGTAAATTAGTAGTACTTTTGTTTAAAACAATTACAAAAACTTCATTGAGGCATTTCATCAAACACCTAGTGTGCGACATACGACATCTTTCGCCGGCGCCGACTGATTCGTGTACGGAGGCGATCTAGTTCACTGACGACGAAAGTTATTGAGCGCGGCGGATCGGAGACGACGACGATGAGGAGGAGGAGATTCCAACAAGTGTGAAGCCGATGTAAATGATCGAATAGACAACATCATAAAATTTTATGAATAGAAGATAATCAATAAACTGAGCAATTTTACAACGACGACTAATGAATATGTAAAAAATAAGATGAATAAACAAATACAATTTGAAAAGAATGAACTAATTACATAAAACATGAATTACACGCCTAAAAAAAGAAAACTCGTAATATGAGTTATTATAGCTAGATCATACAGTTATCGATCAAATCATGATTTGTAGATAAAATTAGCTGGAAAAATTGAGGCACGATTGAAATTAGATTGAAATCAAGGATTTGATAACTGTAAATTAAACACAAATTTATCGACTACATACCTGACATGATGATGTATTGAAAATTGATTGAAGAAATTGAGTTTGATTTCAGATGAATTTGATGTTGAACTGAAGAATCGACGATAATTGATTAATCGTTATTTAGAAATGAAAATTAGATAGAGAGAAAGTGGAGAGAGAAATTAAAAGTTACGTAATGAAGATGAAGGCTTTGGGTGGAGGTTTATATAAATATGAATTGTAAATTAATTTGTGAGATTTGATTAGAGCCATTGGATCTTTATGATCCTAGGGCTGAGATTTGGATATAGGATGTACAATTGTTGGGAGGATGTATAAGATCCTATTTATATATATATATATATATATATATATATATATATAGGGGTGGGATCCGGTGAGACCCCATAACTCGGTGAGACCCTCGTGAGACCCCTTGAAAATCACATTTACGATTAAACCGAAAGCATAGGCATATCAATATCCTTTATTTTAATTCATTTTCACCATTAGTTGGGTTTAAAATAAAATTTACATATGAAAAAATTTAATAAAATATTTATATTTCGGGTGAATAATATACTAGATACACAAAATTGATGCTGCAGATACATTAAATGGCGTATTAGATACATCAAAAATAGTTAGATACACAAATTAATGCCGTAGATACACCAAAAATATAAAATGCATTTAACGGCGATATAAAGTGACATGATAAGGTACTTATGAACCACAAATATGTTTCCTAGGTCATAAATTAGATAACAAAGACAACTACGCCGAAATTTTGACGTAAAAACGTTTTTAAGAGGGGGTCTCACGAGGTCTCACCAAGTTGAAGGGTCTCACCGGATCCTAAATCTATATATATATATATATATATATATATATATATATATATATATATATATATATATATAGATCGGAGGTAGTAGTAATTTATCAAGAACACAATAAAGCACTAACTACTAATTACCCATATATATACAGAATAAAAATGGTACTTCCGTCATTATTACATATTGCAAGTTCTCATTTGGAAATATAATTACATGCTGACATAGTATGAATCAGTAACCTGCTTTTGCATTTTCTTTACGATAGGTGAATCACGATCATAAAAGTCACATTCCACGAAAAGCGATCTATATTAACATAAACCTTGCTAAATTACTGTTATTAATTTCGATTTCCATACCTCAGTGCAACACTACTCCAGCTCGTAGGGATGCCACGACCGCCTCAATAGATATTGCATAACATAAAGGTGCAACAACAATAACAAAAATCAATCTTCTTGATTATGAGAACCTAATTCAACTCTTTAAAACTATTTTTTTTTATGTCACATCAACAATCAACAATACAATCTTTCAATGAAACTACGGGTACTTTCATTTCTCAATTCGATTCCAGAAAACAATCGGACAATATGATAAAATCGAAATTCCAACCTTTTAACATGGCCTATATTGCATTACATGGAGATTTAGGCACAATAACATGATCACTCACACACCAAAATAAACTCCAATTGAATCATTCAATTATTTCCACAAAAAGTAATATAACACTAAACTGAAACTTCCACATTGGAACAACAAAATCAAAATTTTAAATTTCAAGATTTCACCTGAAAGTCTTGAAGTAGGAGTGAAGTGAACATCATACTCCGCAACTACATAATTCCTCGAACTGTGACAAATTGGTGACCGGATAATATAAGTGACGGTATTTACAATTCAGTGTAAATAAATAGTACGAAGTATAAATTAATCAAAAACAGAATCACCATCACTACAACCTCAATTTCAAAAAATTATCAAATACCCTTCCCATGCAAAACAAAATCAAAACGAATGCAATTCAAAGAAGTTCACTTGCTTAAAAATCGTAATACCTGATCATGGAACTATGATGGTTGCATGTAATTTGCTTGATGGTGTTGAGCATGAATAGATGAAAAGTCTCTTACTTGGTAGTTTAGGGTGGAAGTTTTACCCTCAAAGAAGATGAAAAGTCTCATACGTTGAGTAATAAAGTGATTTGGGCTTTTGGATTTTCTTCAAGCTTGAAACGCAGGAGTGAGGCGCTCGGGAGCCGGTATTATTATGCGTTGACGTGGCAACGTGAGGGAGGAGTTGGGGATGGTTTTTGGGTAGTTTATTTAAGAATATTGTGTTTTAATAGATATATAGATATAGATAGTACATCTAACGCTTTGTAACTTTTCAATAAGTGGAGGATAAAACTCGAAAAGTGTAAGAAGATGGCAAACTAAATGAGAGTTTAATATCTGTTGTAATAATTTTCATAGCATTACGTACAAATGTTCATGAGGGTGTCTCACACGTACGTCAACGACTTTTTTGTCACTAAATTGTCACTATTTTAATTTTTAAAGTTATATATACCCCTCCCTTCTTTCCATTTAGCCCCCCCTTAGATTTTCACTATTTTTAATAAAAAGTGAAAGAAGTGGGGTAGAGTGAAGAAAATATAGAATAGTTTAATTATAAAAAAATTGGTTGTGAGTGAAAAAAATTTAGTTTGTGTGCGAAAAAGTGAGGTATAGGAGAGAATGTTCCTAAGAAAAGAAATGGAGCTAATTGAAAAAAATTTCTATTTAAGGTATATAAGGATTAATGGAAAAAATAGAGGGAGTATCTTAATTACAAAAATATCATTGTACATATTCAACAATGTCACAAAGTACTAAAGTTGCATAAGTAATTGTTTTAAAATCAATACGCACTTATGGAAAAAATAAAATGAAACTTCCTTAAGTAGAGTTGACCATTAAAGGTTCTGCAAAAGTCAAAGTGAGTTTAACTTTATTCGTTCTTTTTATATAGGTAAAGAGGTAAAGATATA
The DNA here is from genome assembly GCA_023091065.1 of Dianthus caryophyllus. Taxonomy (NCBI): domain Eukaryota; kingdom Viridiplantae; phylum Streptophyta; class Magnoliopsida; order Caryophyllales; family Caryophyllaceae; genus Dianthus; species Dianthus caryophyllus. The sequence goes on along the minus strand of CM041518.1, from coordinate 11,632,190 downwards.
TTAGTTATATTTTATTTTTTTTGAAAAATATATTAGTTATATTTTAATTAAATATATAGAGTTGATTGAAATAAATGAAGTTCTGTACATCTATAGATATCGAATATTGATATAAGTTTACTACGAAGATCATATCACAATTATTCACAAATTGAGTTTTGCATTCATCAAACGATCAGAAAGCCATATCCATTATGCAAACTTAGATTATAAAATCGACCTTATGACTCCCGCCATCAGCTATTGGTTGCAGTCCCCAAGATCTTTTTTTACACTCTAACAAGTTAGACTATAAAACTGAAACCGATCTTAGAACTCCAACCATTAGTTCATAGTCCGACACCTTTGTAAACGAATGAGGTATTCTAGGCAATATGTCCCAGGTTGGAATTACCCTTCCACTTTATTGTAATGCGACTCAGTGCGCACTTCGATTGACAAAAAAATATGACTAATTCTTGTGTAAGACGGGACTTACAATAAGTTTATTGTAAGTCCTCTCACACAAGAGGTAGTTATTTATATTTTTACTTTATTTTTTTTTCTTTTCTTGATTTTTGTGCTTGTGACTTACAATAACTTATTGTAAGTACGGTCTTTCAGGAGAATTACTCAAAAAATATAACAATAACGAAGAGAGTATGCTAATGAACAAGCCATGCTACTACATACAGTGGATTTTTTTTAGTCTTCTATTTAGAACTTTGTAAATGAAATCTATGCTTTAAATAGACCTTAAATAAAATTATACGGAGTAATCATTCGCATCGATAATATATTTAACTTACCATAGTAGTAGAGAATTGTATCACACTTAATGGGTAACTATTATGAGTTAAGACTAGTTTTATACCCGTGCAAATTGCACCGCAAATTGCACGAGGTATGTTGTTTAAAGAGTCCAATAGAAACAACAAACAGTAAATGAACTTTAAAAGAGATTTTTAAAAGGCGTTTTTCAACACGATCAATATGAATTAGTTCTTGGGGATATAAACTTTGAAGTTCTAAAAATTTCAATCAAACCTGTGCAAAATGCACGGGTGTGTTATTTTAAATTATACTCCCTCCTATTCAGTCTAAAGTTCTCTTTTTCCTTTTTCATGATATTCATGTTTTGTTCCCTCTTTCCTTATTTGGAAACCTTTGTGTGGTCAAAATTCAATTTTATGTGGGGTAGGGTGTTTTGTGGGATTCGTATTCAATTTCTTATTTCTGTGCCAAAAAAGAAAGGGGAAATTAGGCTGAATGTGAGGGATTATTATTTACCGAGTAAAACATAATTCTTCTATTCCACCATCTTTTTTCCACTTGCCTAAAAGAAATTTATCATCTTCTTTCCATTTATATTTTTGTCGATTTTCCATTAATTTCATCCACACAATCTATTATATCAATTTTCAGTTTTAATTTCATTTACACAATTCATCATTTTTAATTATTGAGCCAAATTAATATAGGAATAATTTGACGGAATGGAGGGAGTATTCTATAATTTTTTGTTAAACACTTTGAATTACCAATATAGTAGTTGAGTTATAAAGTCGTATTTAATTTTTTGAATTTGAATAATAAATTTCGATCCTAATTAGAGTAAATGCCCATTTAGATCAATTGCTATGTAAGTATATTATTACGATATATCCTCTTGTTAGCTATGTTTGAGTTAATTCTTTGTCAAATTTGGCGACATTAAAAATATCGGATATATCAAAAAAACTTATTCCTACGAAACATAATATATACAAAATTAGTAAATTTGCACAATTTGAATTTTTGCACAAGTAAATGGTTGAACATTGTTTTCTTTTAGTTAAACTTGTGTACGTACAAATTCTTATTTAAGACGGATAATCCGTCTCAAGCTTAAGACAGGTCAAGTATTAATAATAAGACAAAAGACAAGTGAGATTGGAATGGTGCAATATATTTGTTTTTTACGTGCAAGTGGAGGTACTTGACTCGTCTTAAGACGAATATACCCGTCTTAAGTAAGACTTACTCTGTGTACGTACATTTGTAGGACTCATTGTAACACCCCCATTTAAGCCGAGCGGACTCCACCTAAATGACGGTGTTACGGGACCCGACTGAACGGGTCCATTGGCAAACCCCTGTAATCCCAAGAGTGCAACTGAACTTTTATTTCGTTCATGTACAGATTAGTCCCTTACATTCAAATGAAACTCCGAAAAATAGCATTGACAATCATTTTATTTCGTTCATTTTTTTTAAAACTTTGGTAAGGACCAATTAATTTGATAAAAATTAAAATTAGTCATCAAATAGAATTATTATTTGAGTGAATTAATGAATTAATTTTTTTTGGTCAAATAGGAGGCACTAGGCCATTACAACGGGGGAGGGGGGAATCGAACCTGAAACCTACTGCTCAGGGTACCTCAGTCCTGACCACTAGACCATGACTTCCTTGGTAATTAATGAATTAAAATTAAAAATAGTTATCAATGATTCTCCTAAAAAAATGGCTTTAAAATTGTCAAACAACTTGTTTCAAAGAAATTAAATTGATGCAATGAACGTGGTGCATAAATTTAGGAGGAAAATAAAAAAAAAAAAAATTTAAAATGACAACTTTAAACCACAGGCTAACACATAAGCCTTGTGGTTGTGTTTTGTTGAGCAATTGTTGTTTCTATTCAACAATTTACCTATTTTATTTCGCTTGATTTTTTTTTTTTTTTTTTTTTTTTTTTTTTTTTTTTTTTTAATTTAACTTTGGTAAGGATCAATTAATTTGATAAAATTAAAATTAGTCATCAAATAGAATTATTATTTGAGTTAATTAATGAATTAAAATTAAAAATAGTTATCAATGATTCTCCTAAAAAATTGGCTTTAAAATTGTCAAACAACTTGTTTCAAAGAAATTAAATTGATGCAATGAACGTTGGCATAAATTTAGGAGATTTTTTTTTTTTTTAAAATGACAACTTTAAACCACAGGCTGACACATAAGCCTTGTGGTTGTTGCTTTGTAGAGAAGATTGTTGTTTTTATTCAACAACTAGTTCTGTGTCCCGTGAGATTCACGGATTCGTTATTATATTTTGCATATTTAATATGTTTATTAATTTACATGTTTGTAGTCTTAGTAAATGAAGTATAGATTATAACCTTGATCTATTGCCATACATATATGAAAACGATCTAACTGAGAAATTTTGGGCAATTTTGTTCATAATAAACTATTTTCGTATATTCGCTAAAAAACATGGCATTGTTGATTGATTGTTTACGAATTTTTTTTGGAAAGACAAACATATAATTTTAGTACCAATAATGAATCAATGTTGTATATTCTTAATAACATAATTATTATTCAAATGTTATATATGTTTTATGTATTAAATAATACTTTTCTGTTTCATAAGCCTGACATTTTCAACTTGATGAAAAGATATTAAAGAAATCACAATTAAAATGTATAAAACGCATTTTAACTTGTACTTAACATTCATTATACTTTTCGTCTTAAATCTTCAAAGTTAATATATGTGTGTCGTTCATTGTATATGGTGTAAAAACGACATATGTAACTCTATTTTTTTTAAGATTTATATTGTGTTTAACACTTGATAATACTATTAATATGTTTTTTTTTTTTCAATTGTTATCTTTAGTTCAATTTGTTGAATATTTCAATATTTGAGCAAACTTATACAGTTTTGATAAATTTTGGTCGATTAAATGTAGAAATATAGAACGTGATTATGAATACAGTTATATTGATGTAATTACACAATATCACTTTTTTTTCTCTGATTAATAAAATGTTATTATGAATACAACTACATTGACTGACTGATTAAAGTTATTGTGTCATTATTTATTCTAAACCTTTAAACAAAATTATCTATTTAAAAACAAAAATCAATTGTAAGTAAATAAAATTAGTTTTTACTAATTACTGAGTATAAAACTATAATTTATTAAAATGAAATGCAATTTAGTTTAGGTATTGATGGTAAAAGTTACTCCATAATACATTTCTCAAAAAAAAAAAAAAAAAAATCTACTCCATAATAAGTAATGTGAAATGAAAAGATATATGAAAAAGTGTCATTATGAATCATATTTAATCATTTTTTTTATTTTTTATTTTTGTTATTATTTAAAATTAGTAGTATTTAATATTGTGACACGTGGCTTAATAAAGAGGGATTTTTTAGCAAATGGTGAGATGTAGTTGCATGATAGTTTAATGAAGTTGTTCAACTTGCTTTTTAATTATATATATAGATTTACCTATTAATGTAATATACTTCGTATATATTATGTTGAAATTTTTTATACTTATAAGCGATCATTATAACACAGTTACAGTAATGTACTCTGTATATGACAAATATTTGTTAAAAAAATATTACCCTAGACTAATTAATATTTGCTTATTTTAATATTTTTAGTTTTTCATTATATATTATCTAATCAAAAATAAATGTTTTAACGAAATATTTCCTTATTTTAATATTACCCTAGACTAATTAATATTTGCTTATTTTAATATTTGCTTATTTTAATATTTATTACTTATAATTTTATTAATTAAAAACAATAATTCTATAGTTACCGTGCATTGATGCACGTGATCTATACTAGTAATAATAATAAAGTCAAGTTTTCGACCATTGATTTCTTATTTTCTTTGATCAAGTGCCTATTTTGTCGCAAATTATCATTTTCCCCCTATTTTCACACATTTCCTTCTTATATTCTCCATTGCGCGATATTTTTCTGGTTTATCAGGATATCCTAGCTTTTTCTAATTTTTTAGAGTGTTTTATTTTCTTTCTGTCGTCGTAACTGTAATAAGGCGGCTTATCAACTTGCTCATGTCAGTCCTTGGTTTATAAGTAGGAGGTGTTGGTCGAACGATATCCGCTATAACACTTTTACTTCGGCTACTCTTGATCATAATGAATTAATTTAAACCCCTTTGGATTTTCAAACAAAAAAGTAGACCAATTTTTGTCTTTTATCTCCCCATTTTATGCCTCTACATTCTCATCACAACCCAAAGACTCAAATTTTTTGGTATAATTTTCTTAAATGGATGAATAAAAGTCGAAGAAAAATCAATAAATAGAATGAATGAAATTAAGGCATGCAATTGATGAAATTTGGAATTGTTATAGAAAGAGGCCCGTCTTTGGCCTATGTTATGATTAGACCACTATTTCGGTTGCTCAAAATGTTATCTTTTTGTTTTGTTAAATGTAATATTTTAAAGCTCCATTTTTTCGGGTTGAGTATATTCAAATATCATTTTAAAGCTCCATTTTTTGTACGGTGAAAAAGTTAAGATTAGATTTAAGACTTGAAATTAGCATTCGATGGCTAATTATTTATTTAAATTAACACGGGGTGTTACAAACCTCCCCCCTTAGAAAAAGTTTCGTCCCGAAACTTGAATGTAGAAAAGGATTTTCACTTGAGTTAAACAGCTTGGGGTACTTCTCCTTCATTGAGGCATCGGTCTCCCAAGTTGCTTGTTCGGTCAATTGACCTTTCCATAGCACCTTTACTAAGGGAACCGTCTTCCGCCTCAACACCTTGTTTTCACGCTCCAGAATCTTTACTGGCCTCTCGGAGTACAGTAGGTTAGGCTCAACTGCGATCACATCAGGAGTAATGATATGACTTGGGTCACTCTTGTATCTCCTCAATTGAGAAACGTGGAACACGTTGTGAACCTTGGATAAGTTGGGGGTAGCGCTAGGCGATAGGCTACCTCACCAATTCTTTCGAGTACTTCGTATGGTCCAACGTATTTAGGACTCAACTTTCCTTTTAGACCGAAACGTCGAACCCCCTTCATGAGTGATACTTTCAAGAATACATGGTCCCCGACTTCGAACTCGATAGGTCGACGATGTTTATTGGCATACATTTTCTGACGGTCTTGGGCCGCTTGCAGGCGTTCACGAATGACCTTAATGTGTTCGATTTGGTCTTGTATGACCCGTGGTCAAGTTCCCACGTTGTCACTAGCATCATCCCAACATACTGGGCTACGACACTTTCTCCCGTAGAGTGCTTCGAATGGGGCACAACCCAAACTAGCATGAAAGCTATTGTTGTAGGAGAATTCAATCAAGGGCAGAATTTTCTCCCAATTCTCGTTGAATTCTAAAGCACATGCCCTGAGCATGTCTTCGAGCGTTTGGATAGTTCGCTCGGTTTGACCATCAGTCGCAGGATGGAAAGCGGTGCTCATCTTCAGTTGGCTTCCCAAGGCTGCTTGAAGTTTTTCCCAAAAATAGGAGGTGAATCTCGGATCCCTGTCCGAGATAATGTCTAGTGGTACGCCGTGTAGTCGGATCACCTCCTTCTCATAAGCCTTAGCTAGCTCTTCAAGTCCCCAAGTGTCTTTGATTGGTAGAAAGTGGGCCGATTTTGTTACGCGGTCCACTATCACCCTGATTGCATTATTTCCTTTATGAGTCCTTGGTAAACCCGTTATGAAATCCATGGAAATGGAGTCCCATTTCCCCATCGGAATGTTCAAAGGTTGTAGTAGTCCTCCGGGTCGTTGATGTTCGAATTTCACCTTTTGGCATATTAGGCACTTTGCCACATACTCAGCAATCTCAGCTTTCATTCGAACCCACCAAAAATTTAGTTTTAAGTCTTGGTACATTTTATCAGATCCCGGATGTATGGAGTATCGTGTACTATGTGGCTCGTCAAGGATCCTTCTTTTTAACACTAGTACGTCGGGCACACACCACCTTCCTTTGAATTTTAAACTCCCGTCAGGTTTAATCTCAAACCCTTCTCGGTTTCCTGAAGGAATTTCCCTCCTGATCTTCACGAGCTCTTCATCTTCCCATTGTAGGGCTCTAATCTCGTGATATAACTCCGGCTCAGCGATCATTGCGTTTAAGTCCGCATCGTCAGACTGGACCAACTCTAAATTCATTCTCCTGAAGTCTCTGACAATACCAGCCGGACTTTCCCAAATGTTGTTAAGGGTATGCGTAGTCTTTCTACTCAGAGCGTCAGCAACGACGTTCGCCTTACCCTCGTCATAAAGTAGTTCAATCTTGTAGTCCTTGATCAGTTCTAGCCACCGGCGTGGTCTCATGTTGAGTTCTTTCTGTGTGAAAATATATTTCAGGCTCTTGTGGTCTGTGTAGAACTTAATGCTTACTCCGTAGAGGTAATGACGCCAGATTTTCAAAGCAAACACTACGGCTGCTTACTCCAGGTCATGAGTTGGGTAGTTTCGTTCATGAACCTTTAACTGCCTTGATGCATAAGCAATGACCTTCCCTTGTTGCATCAGTACGCAACCCAGGCCATTCAGTGAGGCGTCACTATAGACATCATACTCGTCACCATCCGTAGGGAGAGCTAAGAATGGTGCTGTGGTAAGCCTTGTCTTGAGTTCTTGGAATGCATTCTCGCACTCGTCGCTCCATATGAACTTGGAATGCATTGTTCCGGGTTAGAATTCGGAGCAGGAGTTGTTGACCACGTGAGCCTGTGAGACGTCGGCTGGAGATGAACTCTTCCTTGTATTCTTCCTGTAAAATGAACAAACGGAGTGCACGGCTTGGGCCGTGCGAACTCACTCCGACGCTCAAGTCAGTGCCTTAGTGAGATAAGTGTTTGAGGAGAGATAAGGAAGGTTATACCAGATTATGTGAGATGGATTGATGATCGTTGAGATGTTGAGAGTTGAGGGGTATTTATAGATTTCTCCTTTTGTCTTGTAGTGGCCAAGTGGATGCACAAGTGGCCAACTAGACGTATCAGGTGAAATGTCTGTTATACCCTCTGGCCCTCTGGACCCATGGCGGCCGGCGGGCCTGGTTGGCTCCGTGCCGGGAGGTCTGGATATGAGTTCGCGTAGATGTCTCTCCGCTGGCTGGTTGCGGCCGAAGAGACCAATGGGCCGACAAGCCGTGGTGTCGGTCGGCCAGGCGGATCTTTGTGTGACTTGAGGTCAGTGAGCATTGACCTTGGTCAAGATGTTGACCCGGTCAGCCGGTGCAGAATATGCCCCATCAATTTGCCCCCAGCGTAGTCTATGCCGTGGTATGGATCTGCGGTGCATGCTGAGCGTATTCTGCGTTTTCGCCGTCGGTTTGATCTGTTCAGGCCGTACCATATCCCCCCTCCACATCGTTGTGTAATGGACAGCGAATGTGGAAAAGAAAACGGCACTGGCCGAGACCAAGGTTTGGTGGTGCCGTGTGCTGTTGATGCCCCCGACCGGTGCTGCCAAGCTTGGTTGACTAGCAGGCCGTAGGCGAGCACGTTCCTGGCAAGAAGATCCGAGGATATCAAGCGATCTTTGTCAGATGCCGTGGGTCGCCTCCGGGTGCCGACAGTTAGGTTGGTCGACCACCGCTGACTAGCACGTACTTAGCACAAACTTGAAATTTTTGAATTCTGATAGTGTGTTGAAGAAGTTTGCGTCGATTGGCATTCTGTAACTGTTGACGATTGACGTTCAACCTTCACATGTCTGACACGTGGCTGAAAGCTGTTGGCTGACGTTTAAGTGGGCTTTGCTCTGATTGGCTGATCTAGGTGGGCTTTGCTCTATAAACAGAGCAGTATGCCCCCCGTATTTCCGCCCAAACGTCATTTTCACAAAAAATCACTTCTCTCTCTAGCAATTTTTACCAGAAAGACTTTCTCCCTCTTAGTTTCTTCGAAGCAGTTGTTCGGCGAGTACCATCCCATCAAGGTAAAGACTTATTCTTTCTTCAAACTTTCATAAATTTGTTATTATGTCGTCTATTCCAAGTTCGTCGAGACAGGGGGACGAGCCGCAACTCCTCGCCGAGGAGGAGGCACTGGCTGTCGCTCCTGTAAGTGTGGGACCGAGGAAGTCTCCTTCAGTGGAGGTCGACTGGACGTCGGCTGATGATGAGGAGGTGGGTGAAGTGGCACAGGAGGATGCCGGGAGGGAACGTATAGCGTCCCATGGTGATGCTTGCTCCATCTCCGTTGATAGGGAGTGGATAGAGAAATTTCATGCCGTCGACGGTCCTCAGCTGTTTGAGGAACATTATGATTTTGGGCCGGCGTATCGCATTGTTGAGCCTCGGGCCGGCCAGTCGATCTGTTGCCCTCCGGAGGGGCACATTGGCGTTTACATACGTCAGTTGGAGTACGGGCTCCGTTTCCCGTTAAACGAACATGTGGAGGCCATCATTAAGAGGATGAATGTCGCCGTTGGTCAGCTTTATCCGTTGGGTGTGAGAACTATCATCGCCAGATGGCGGCGGTCGCTGCGACGGGGTGATTCCGTCGGTGAACCTGTTCCGTCGGCTACACCACCTCAAACCGTCCGTGCCGGGTCAGCTGTCGGGATGGCAAAGCGTCCAAACCGAGGTCGGTTTTGTGACGTGTTCCAAGCTGACCTCCTGCAAAGACTGGAAAGACAGGTGGGTATACGTGCAGGTGCCGGACGACTTCCCTCTGCCTAGGACGTTCCAGAGCAACATCAATCTCCGATGCGAGACTGAGAGGGAACGTGAGAAGTATGTTGGCAGGGTTTCTGGGAAGAAACAGAAGATAGATGTTGGCATGGTCCGTCTGAACAAGGACGAGGAGGAGGCCTTGGTGAAGTTCAAGGCTGATGAGGATGGGGAGCCGTTGGGGTGGTTGCCGCCGACGCAGATTATCCTCCAGGATGGCCATTGAGTCACGTCGGCCTCATACCGGCCCATGAACAAGGTGAGTTGGGTCGGTGTGGGGCCCCCTTATACTTTGCGTTTCAGTGTTATGTATATCGGCCGGACCGATTCTGACTTTTGTTTCTGACTTGTGCAGGTCGTTTTGGGGAGAACTTGTCTGAGTCCATCCTTGAGAAGCTAGGGCTTAATCCGGACGGGACTGTAGCAAACCCTCACCCGAAGCCGGCTACTACTGATCGTAAGAAAGGGCCAGATAAGCTGATGGCTGATGCTTTGAAGAAGTTGGATACCAAGGCTGGCATGAGCATACCAAAGCGAAAGCGTAAGACCGTTGCCCCTGCTTCAACGTCGGCGGCTGTGGCGCCGACGCCCTCCGAAATTCCACCTCCTCAACCTCGAAAGAACAAGGAAGTCGTCACGGTTGACGATGTCGATTCCGAAGAAGACGTTCCCCCTCTTACTAAGAAGAGGAAGACTGTGCCGGCTACTGCTGTTGAGGCCGGTGTTGAAAAGGAGCAGGGGAGGACGCCGACCGCCCAGACCTCCAAGAGGTCACAGACTGGTACGGATCTTACCCATGGCTCCGACTTAGCTGGTCCACTAGACATTCCTGATGATGATCGTTTCCGGATGTATCGCTTAATCCTGACATGGGTGCTTTGCTGTCATTCTTACCAGATCCGCCAAGCGATTTAAGACTGGCCGTCGAGGAGACGGACCAGCGCCGACCGGCGTAGCGATATTCTGGTCGTCTCCTCCCCCACTCCGAGGCGAAAAGTTGACCTCGTGGCTCACAAGGAGGCTGGCGTGAGCTTTGCTAAAAAGATGCTGAAGTGGGCAGAGTTCACCGGGACCCTGCTGCAGGAGCAGGAGAGGGTGTCGGAGCAGAATGCTAGCGCGGCCCAAATACTTCTTCTTTGCCGAGGGAGAGGTCATAAAGCTAAGCAGAGCGCCGAGGCCGAGCATCGCCCGACCGTCACGAGGCTAGGCCAAGATGGCGGATGACAAGGTCGCTCCCTTGCTCATGAGAATGCCAATTTGAAGGCAAGCATGGCCAAGTTAGAAGCTGACAAGGCCAAGCTTGAGGCCGACAAGGTCAAGATTGAGGCTGACAAGGTCAAGTGGAGGAATTCCTTCCATGAAATGAAAGGCATGCATGGGATAGAAGCCGGGGAGCACAGAAAGACCAAGGATGTCCTTCTTATTGCTCGATCTATGCTTCTTTGAGAGGAAATTTGTCATTCAAGAGTTGAAGACGGCCACCATCCCTGAAATGGTCGTTACATACAGGGACCAGATCGAGGATTGCCTTCGGAGGGCAATTCAGCAGGTGATGGCCGAGGGCTTCCCTTGGGAGGATTTTGAGAGAGCCTTCGATGATCTGGTGGATGCCGACGAAGAGAAGAAAGCAGCTGAGGCGGCGGCTGCCCAGGAGGCGGCGGAAAAGGCTGCCAAGGAGGCGGAGGAGAGGGCTGCCAGGGAGGCAGAGACCGCGGTGAAGGAGGTAGAGGCTGCGGCTACCAGGGAGGTGGAGGCCGAGCTGGCTCAGGATGCCAATGAAACTGAGGCGGGGAAGGCACCAGGGGCCGCTGCATCCACCTCAGGACCACCCACTGGCAGCGATGCTACTGTTGCCGTGGAGAAGCCAACGGCATAGGGAGACGGGCGGTCGTCTTCAGACTCATGGGGCTCCCCGGATAGCTTTGGTTATACGGGGGCCAACTTTTGAGCCTCTCTCCCTGCCACCTCTTCAGCACTTCACGCCTAGTTTTAAGTGTCTTTTGCTTTTTGTGTTGTATTTTGCTTTTTTGTACAAACAGTTGGTAGGGTATGTAGAGGCTATCCATCAGGACTACCGTCAGCATTTCTGCTCAAGAACTTGTACTTTGTAATCCACAACTTTATCAATGAAGCTTTCTTTCTTGCCCTCGGCTTGACCAAGGCTCTTTTGAATCCATTTTGTACTTAGCATATTTTCGCAAAACACTTAGCCATTCTCCTTACGTTTAATAGTGAGCGCATGCCTGTGTAGCCGTTGACCGGGCCGGGGCAGTTTGATAGCGTATCTCATCTGGATTCACACGTGTATAGCATATCCACCGTTGGGTCCACCTTACTCCCAGATCGGGCAAAGAATGGTGGTTACGGCTCGACCTTATGCTCATGATCTAGTGACTGCCCGGCCTGACCGTAAGCGCCTACAAGGATCGCATGACCGAACGACTGCCCGGCCTCGCCGCGGCGCCTGGTCGAATACATGTTGGTTTGTCTCGCCTTTCGCGAGGACCGTATGCTCATGATCTAGTGATCGCCGGCCGACCGTAGCGCCACAAGGATCGTGATAATCGAGATCGCCGGCCACCGCGGCGCCTGGTCGAATACATGTTGGTTTGTCTCGCCTTTCGCGAGGACCGTATGCTCATGATCTAGTGACTGCCCGGCCTGACCGTAAGCGCCTACAAGGATCGCATGACCGAACGACTGCCCGGCCTCGCCGCGGCGCCTGGTCGAATACATGTTGGTTTGTCTCGCCTTTCGCGAGGACCGTATGCTCGGGATCTAGTGATCGCCCGGCCGACCGTAGCGCTACAAGGATCGTGATAACCGAGATCGCCTCGCTCACCGCGGCGCTTCGGTCGAATACATGATCGAGTGATCGCCGGATCGCCGTGGCGCCTACTCTGGTCGAATAATTGAATGACTGGATGGGGAACACTTGGATGGAAAACTTGGAGTTTTATTGATAATATATGCTCAGTCGTCGGGATGCCCACAACTGTCTCGGACACCTCCGCCGTTATACAAAGTATTTCCTCAAGTTATCCGTGTTCCAGTGACTCATCGTGGGTATCCCCTCCATGTCAGTCAGCTACCCTACTTCACCTATCCTGTCTCCCCCCAGTTGGCCGTCGATACACTGTGGATGCTACCATAGTTGGTGGCGGCCGACTGACTTAGGACTAGGCCGTAGTGGTGAAAGTCGCGTTCAGAGAGTTGAACCAGAAAATGATTAGCCCTATCAACGGCTTGTCCTTGATCTTGGGCAGTATTGCAATACTAGAGGATTAAGTCAGCAGTAAAACATGACATCCCTGACATTGTCCTTGATCTTGGGCAGTATTGCAATACTAGAGGATTAAGTCAGCAGTAAAACATGACATCCCTGACATTGTCCTTGATCTTGGGCAGTATTGCAATATGTATCCCGCTACTTGATCTCAGTGGATTACTCCTATCGCCAAGGTCGACTTTATTTGCCGTCGCTTGCTTGTTTCGGCGATCGCCACATACTTGCTGAGGCCGCCGCCACGGATCTGTTCTTCGATGGCATTCTTCAAAGCCGGCGCTTGTCGCCTTATGCCCGGTGTGGCCGTGGTACTCACAGTATAGGCTCTTGTCGCCATCCTTCGCCGGCTTGGGGGGCTTGGACCATTTCTGTCCGTCACCCTTGCTCAAGGCAAAGACTTTGGCTGGTGATGCGACCAGGGGAGTGAGGCTGTCGTACTGTTTTTGGTAGTATGCTCCAGGCCTCCCCCCGGCGCCCGCCGAGTGATGTTGCTTACCGCGTCTCTCCGACCGTGACTTGTTCCTGTCACGGTGCCCCTGCTCGAAGTTGTCAGGGCCGAGGCGGCTCTTTATATTTGATTGCCTGCTTTCATTATGACCTACCCAGGTCTTGTGGTAGTCTTCTACTTTAATGGCCTGGTCGGCCACCCTCGGCCATGTCCAGGTGAGGTCATCCTTCCTGATGAGCTCGTCCTTAAAGTCGCTTTTCAGGAGGCCCTTCATCAGTGCGATGGCCGCTAGCTCGCCGTTGAGGTCCCGGATCTGTTGGACCCTCGCGTCGAACCTTTTGACATAACTGCGGAGGGACTCATCATCCCCCTGCTTCATGAGGAGGAGGTCGTCAGTTTTCACGGCCTTCCTCTTATTGCAAGAGTACTGTGCCAAGAAGTTATCCCGTAGGTCGGCGTAGCAGTATACCGAGCCGTTGGGCAACCCCTTGTACCAGCTTTGAGCCGACCCATGTAGAGTGGTTGGAAAGACTCGGCACCACACCTCGTCGGGCTGCTCCCACACTGACATGTATGTTTCGAAAGCCTCAGTGTGGTCAGCCGGGTCGCTGTCGCCTTTGTACGACAAGGTGGGCAACTTCAGCTTGGTTGGCACCGGTGTACCAAGGACGAAGGAACTGAGGGGCTGCTTAACCACGCTCCTGACGAGGCGTGGCGAGCGGCTCCTCGCTACCTTTGTCCTGCTTCTACCTCTGTGGCGGGTAGGACTCCCTGTCCGGCTCTGGTGAGTCGGACTCCTGTCACTCCTTCGTGAATGACTTTGTACATGCCGCGGTGACCTTGTCCTCCCACGAGACGAGGAAGGACTTGGCCACCATCGCCTCTCGACCTGGTGGCGTTACATCACGCGGCCTCTTGCATTGCTTCAGTTAAGTTGTTTGGAACAACTTCGTGGGCCCTGGATGCTTGTGGGGGCCTTGTCGCCCCTCCCACCGGAGTAGGAGTGACTGACGTTCCTCCCACTAAGTCCAGGAGGGCTTGCAGTTTGGCCGCATCGACCGTTCGTCCCATGATGGTGATTTGGCCGGTGGGCGTTGGTGCAACTATAGGAGTTGGCGTCATGAATTCCCTGGGCATCCCGTATACCGGGTCAGTGGTCTGACCGGCGAGGGACGGCTCAGTTTCAGTAGTAACGACGTACGTATCATCGTTGTAACATTGAGTTGGTTCACTCACATTTTGTGGTTTCGACATCTTTTTGGCTGTTTTTCGTGGTTTTGGGTTTTTTGTTTTTGGAGGTAGGATGTTAGCTTTTTGTTAGCGTCTCCCCACAGACGGCGCCAATTGTTCCGGGTTAGATTTCGGAGCAGGAGTTGTTGACCACGTGAGCCTGTGAGACGTCGGCTGGAGATGAACTCTTCCTTGTATTCTTCCCAGAAATGAACAAGCGGAGTGCACGGCTTGGCCGTCGCGAACTCACTCCGACGCCAAGTCGGTGCCTTAGTGAGATAAGTGTTTGAGGAGAGATAAGGAAGGTTATACCAGACATGTGAGATGGATTGATGATCGTTGAGATGTTGAGAGTTGAGGGGTATTTATAGATTTCTCCTTTTGTCTTGTAGTGGCCAAGTGGATGCACAAGTGGCCAACTAGACGTATCAGGTGAAATGTCTGTTATACCCTCTGGCCGTCTGGACCCATGGAGGCCGGCGGGCCTGGTTGGCTCCGTGCCGGGAGGTCTGGATATGAGTTCGCGTAGATGTCTCTACCGGTGGTGGTTGCAGGCCGAGACCCAAATGGTGGCCGACAAGCCGGGTGCCTGGCCAGGTCGGATCTTTGTGTGACTTGAGGTCAGTGAGCATTGACCTTGGTCAAGATGTTGACCCGGTCAGCCGGTGCAGAATATGCCCCATCATATATAAAAGATCGAGTTGAGGTTGAATTTGGTTAGAGCTCGAATTAAAGATCGCAAACTTGGTAGTGAGCACATATGTTTCAAGCTTTGCTTCATGAGCACAAGCCGAGCAAGTCCAAGCTCGTGTTTAGCTCAACTCGTTATCACTTATAACTAGGGCTGAGCAAAACCGTATACCTGATACGGTTTTTAAAGCCGTATCGAGTATACGGTTTTTAAATTCACAATTTTGCCGATACGGATCAGATCCGGTTAATCAGATACCCTGCTTTTCCATATATCCTGGCCAGATACCCTGACCGGATGTCGCTTGTTTCTTTGCTCAATTTCTTGCATACCCGATAATATCGGTACATCCTAACTTAAATTTAATAATAGGTTACATGTTAAAATAATCAAAATTTCAATATTCATTATACAATGCATTAGGGAAAAAGAAAGTGGACAAGTTGAAGTGATTTTTGTTTAAATTATTTAATTTTTGTGATATTTTTGGTTTTTTTTTTATTTATTTTCAAAAACAGTATTAGAAATCGTATACCCGGTTTTGTTTTTACCCGACCCGGATAGTATATACGTAAATCCGTATCGTATATACGGAAATTCATTTAATTAAAACCGTACACCATATCGTATCCGTATATTAAAATCGTTTCGTATATTTTTGCTCAGCCCTACTTATAACCCCTAGTCCCTTCTATTTATGTTTATTATCGGTCATTTTAAGTTCAAATGTATTTTGGGTAGTTAATTAATTGCCGATGATTATTAGTAATTCGTCGACAGACGAATATCCGCGAAAGTGGTAATTAAGCCCCTTCACTTTGTCCAATTGTGAAATTAGGCACCATAAGTTTCAATTGGAGCAATCAAACCCCTTAAGTTTCACCAAAAGTGAAATTCAACCCCATTTTTAAAATTTTCACCAAATTCTTATATTAAAATCACTTTTAATACTCCCTCCTATTCTAAATAAATGCCCCATTTGACGTTTTCTTATTCACAATAAGTGTCCCATTTTTCTATTAAATGTGAGAGGTATTATATTAAATAGTGACATTTATAGTGAATAAATGAATAGTGCAAATGGGGCATTTATTTAGAATAGGAGGGAGTATAATTTTATCAAATATAATTTTTTTTTTTATGGTTTCCAAATTTTTATATTTATATAAAATATTGAGAATTGTTTTTTTTAAAAAAAAAAAAAAATTATATGTATGTAGACAATTTATTATATTTGTATGAATACTATATAAATTATAAATAATTTACTAAATATGTATGTAAACGTGTTTTTCAATGATTAATAAATTATGTACAATTTCGTAAAGTTGCAATTAATAATTTTTATTATATAATAAATTGATTAATACTAATATAAAATGTACGAGTAAATAAATAGATTAAACTTAACTATATAGAATAAGAAGTAATGAGTTAAAGTATTCTTTGATACCTCAATCAATTAAAACTACTACTAATAGTAACGATTTGATTCTGAATAACTAATTACGATTAATAAAAACAAATTGAAAATGAATAAATATTAAGTCCAAAAATTTGTAAAAGAGTTTGTTTTTAAAAACGTTGGTATTATTACGATAAAAAGTGCAAAAAAAACCAATCGAAAGAAAAGTTTAGTTACTCAGATTTCAAATTAAAAACACACCTAAGATTTGAAACTTTGATTTTTCTTTTTGAAAGTTTTTTTCTTTAGAAAAAGAAATAGGTAGAAGTCAAACCGTCAAACTTCATGGTCTTTTTGTTAGATTCGTCAGATCTGAATATAATAAGAGTGAGGTATAGGGTGAAATGGAGTTAGGTCTAGAATAAAAGGGGGAATGGCAAGTGTTGGTGGAAGGACAAAGGCTAAAGGGGATGTGAATGAGAGGACTGGAGGAAGATTGGGTTTGTGATATTTAGTGGAGGCGTTTAATCGTAGGGTTTCAGGAATTATTAACACAAGTAAGAGTGGCCGAGTGGGTATGAGACTATGGGTTGAGTTTATGCTACATGTTAAAGTTTCATGTGTAATTGGGCTTTATCGATAGTTAATATATTTACATACGCAACAACTCTCTTATAGGACCGTTTTATACCATAGGACTGGTCCAGTAGGAGAATAGCCCAAACTCAATTTTTATTTTTGTTTACATATTTTTTTTTTTTGATAACTCGACATGTTAAGATGAATACGGACATGTTCAAATGTGAAAGTTATCAAATTATAATATTATGTTATTAAAATAAATAAAAATTGTACAACTATATTAACTATTTTAATTGGATTTTGGGTTATTGTGCCGGTCTTATTGATAAATTGGTGCTATAGAACAATTTGTGTTACGTGTTTAATTTGAATGTGTCGTTGTAGAGTGTATCTGAGTCGTATATTTATCATTTTGAATAATTTTATTGGGCTAGATTCGTTAATGGGTTCACGAGGAGGTCAAAGAACATATGAATCAGATTATATGGATCATGGGGAGCGAGGTTAAAATATGAGTCGGAATTGAGAAATTACAACCCGAATAATCGAAATTGTAAAGAGAATCAGTAGATCACCCACAGATCAATTGCACAGGTGTTTTGTAATTAAGAAATGTATTTTGTAATGTGCAAATATGTTTGAGAGAAGCAGGACTTTAGGGTTTGATCATCAAATAGTAGGCTACTTGTATAAATGGGCATGTTAGGGCTATTTATTTTGGATCTTAAGCTTGACTCGATTACAAACAGAAAGAAATAGGTCAGCCCAAATAAATAAAAAGATAGTGCATTATTAAGTGCGCATGTTTTCTTGAAAAAAATGAGATTATTACATGTATTAACAATTAATAATGGGTCCATTCAATAATTTAATGAAGAGATGTATCAAACCCCTATTTTATGCTACGTACATCATCTCATTTTTTCTTTCAATTTCCAAGATAAATTAATTTTAAAAATAGAATGACTTAAAACTACGAAGAAGGATAAATTTTACTTAAAAATAAAGAAAAGTACAAAAGTATATATTTTCTTAAAAAAAATTATGGATAACCTTATTAATAAATAAGTCCCTTACGCTTTAACATTCACATAAATAAGTGCTTTGATAATTACAAACTTTGAAATAGCAAACCCGTGCAATTTGCATAGATATATAACAATTTGCATTTTGGCTGTTTCAGTAATTAACAATCTATATTAAATGCTAAACGGGTCAAATTTTCTATTTTTAATGTGCAGGGGTATAAATTTCCGTTTTAAATGTGCACGGGTCACACGTGCACGGGTCAAATTCATTTTAAACCTACACGGGTGAAATTTTCATTGTGCAATTGCACGGGTTCTTCAAACACGCGCAAGTTTCACCTAAATGGCTAAATGGAAAAAACATGTTTAACGATTTGCACGAGTCTGCAACTATTAAGACCCTTGCACTTTTTACTAATTTAACTTAGGAAAATGAGATGGCGCCACCCGATGATGCTGAAACTCGGTGCCACCGTGGATATAATTGTAAATCACATAACTATTTTCACTTTCCTCTTAAAATTTTTAAATTTCTGAATATTTATTAGTAAAGGGTAATTTAGGAATAAACATATCTTGAGGAAAAAAAATTAGCCGCATGTGATTGATTTCTTTAACAACCACTTTCTTGATTTCTTCCTTCATCATCTTACTCTGAATTTATTTATCTAATAAGAATGATAAATAATGACTTACCCCATCCAAAAGAACCACAAATATACCAAAAAAATATACCAAAAGCAAAGTTAACGATCCACTGTAGCCTATTTTTACAGTCCAATATCGATGTGTTATCTATGAATGAAAACTATATATAAAAACAAAGTATCAACCAGATTATATCTAAAACTATATTAATTGAAGTCTTCAACAATACTAAAACAAGATTAACGAGCAAAATAGTAATACAAAACTGAAAACAATGTATCAAAAGTCCACATTGAAGTTGTCCAGCATTACACTTATGTAAATTTCTTACGATTTTTTGTGTTCATCAATTACGTTGAATATTTCTTTTTCATTTTGCTTGCTGAATTCATGAAAAATTGTTTACGGAATCTTAATGGAAAATAGAAGAGGTAAAGATTAGGTAGTCAGGTAGAGATCTTAGCAAGATATATACTCCTATACGTTTTACCCCTATACGTTTGGCGCAAAATCAAAAACCAATTTCTATTTTTCTATATTTTTCTTTTCCTTAATTATGGTGGCGCCGAAATTCAGTGTCACCCGGTGGCGCCCTATCGCCATCCTTTAACTTATTTTAATTTTCATCCGAATAATTTTGCTTAATATATAAGAATATCTTGTAAATCATTTCATATTAAGCTTATTAACGTGTGCCCGTTAGAATAACCGAATAACATAATTTTTCTCTAGTATTCACAGAAAAAAGACAGACGGAAAACTTACTCCAATGTGGTACCTCTTGACTACGCCCCAAGCTTACGCAACAATCGACCCTCATTCCCGGGACAAAACTCAACTGCGCAAAGAAAGTCTCGACTGGAGCGCTTGGACAATCTTTTTCCTTAGCCTTGAAATTAAGGTGATCGCTCTACAAGCTCATACTTTTTACCGCCTTCCTGTAAATTAACCAAAATATGTACAACAATCGATAACTGTTACACTACAATAATCGAAATAAAACACGAACAATTTTTTAAATTGAATAAGAGAACACAATTTAATTACCTGGTTGTTAAAGTATTATAAAGCAGCCTCTGCAGCCTCCCGAGAGACAATTGCTACATATTTGTCTGTTACCCTGCCGGTAATAGATGACATACCGTTACTTTTTCGGAACTATGAAGGTAGTTAAAATCAGTTAAAAATCGTTAAAAAACGTAACATACCATATGTCCCCGTCATCATCAAACAAAGAACCATCAGCATTATACCACGAATCACCGTGTTTGGAACTCGCTTTCTCCATCTCTCTAATCTCTTGTTTGCTTAATCGAACAAGTTTTTTTTTATCTTGATTTCAGAGTATTCGGACTTCAGATGACTTAGACGAATTAAACAATACTCTGTAGCTATAATTTATTCCTAGGCTAAAGATCGAAGACACCACCGTACGCAGTGGCGTAGCTATAATTTATCGAGTGTAGAATCAATTTACAAACCTAACAAATTTCACATCGTAAAAGTCAATTGTCTAAAACCTCTCAAGAACTCACTACGCCTCTACAAATCTTATTATTCTTTCGAGTAATTTTCAGATCGCCTAGTGCTTGTACGATGTATATCGCAATTCCCAAAATCATTACGTTGAATTTGTACTTTAGTGGAGACTAACCCAACAATAATTATGTTTTTACTGTAATTCAGCAAATGTGTTTCGTTTGGTAATGCAGCCATAAATCATAATCACTGGCATCTCGTCTTCTACAATAATTACTGTTAATGGTCGCTGCAATCAAATAACATAACATGGTTACATGGGTGTAGTTAAATTTCCCCACCGCAGAGCGTCACTGTCTTTACAAAAATCAGAAATTCTTTAGACACAGCGAGAAATGTCGGAAAATAAATAACCACCATTAACATACATAGAAGATCATGGGATTAAATAATCCTAAACTTAATGTAACAACTCATAACGACTAAATAACTAAATCTAATTGCTAAACTTATTCAGCAAATAAACAACTAGTTAAAACTAATCCTAGGATTCGTTTTATTCGACTAAACGACTGATGGTAGCTCTTGACTAGGCCCCAACCTTATACAAGAGTCGATCCTCATGCGCGGGACAAAACTCAACTGCGCATAGAAAGTCTCGACTGGAGCGCTTGGACAATCTTTTTCCTTAGCCTTGAAATTAAAGTGACTCCATCGTAGAGGACCTATTGCTATAAAATGACCATGCTCTACAAGCTCATACCTTTTACCGCCATCCTGTAGTTTAACCAAAATATGTACGACAATCAATAACAATCGATAACACTGTTAAATAAGTTCCAACAATTTAATCAATAACAATCGATAACATACACAAAATTTATTTACCTGGCTGCTGTTAAAGTATTCTAAGGCAGCCTCTGCACACTCAGCGTGGTTGGAAATCGTGGAATTCGTTTGCCCCATCTTTCTAATCTCGTCTGTTTGGAATTGTTGTAGGAATTACAGATTTCAAGTATTCAGACTTCGGATGAATAAAGTAGATGGCCTATGAGAGTTTATATAGTGCTCTCATAACGGCCTATGGCGGGATTTAGGAATCATAAACAGTTTCGTAAACAGATACAGAATAACGAACTTAATCAATCTAGGAACCTAAACAGATGCGGAATCCTAATTAGACTCCGAAACAGATTCAAGGCATATTCTAACACTCCTATTACTACTCGATTTTGGAAACTTTTTCTTTCCTTCGTAGATTAATAATAATGTGCTCGTGTTTTAGTTGGCCTATACTCCTACAAATTGCAGGATACGGGGTCCGTATGCAACTTTAGCCTTATGTTAGCGAGCAAAGAGGCTGTTTTTTATTGATCAATGATTAAAATTTGTTGAAATGATATCGAATGACTGAAACTTCACGGTAAAAAGAAAAGTTTGATTCCATATGTACGGAATTACAAACAATCTGGAAATTAAATACTCCGTAATAAATTTGAGGAAACGATCAGATACGTACGTGATACATGCTTGATCATACAACAAAATAAAAAAACGAGTAAAATAGTACGGAGTAGAAAATATAGCGAACAAACGTGTAATCAGCGATGCAAGTATATCGGACAATTATATAAAATCGAGTCAGGTGTAGTTACAACGATTGCTGGTGAAAAATCGAGCCACAGAGGTGGCCATGTGCCCATGTGCCCATGTGGATGGACCGAGTGAAGAAGCAAGGTTTTCTAATGACTTCAATGTACGAGATGGTATCACTTCAAGAACGTTTCCAAATAATCATGGGTTCTAATCAAGCTATTTGGTATATTGTTCATTTTAAGTACGTTTATTATCGATCATTTCAAGTTCGGGTGAATAATTTCATGGTTGTGGTATCATTTCTGGGATTGAAATCAATCAGATATTAAACGAACTATGATCAGATTAAAGTTCAACTTAGGGGAGCATATATGATATGTTCTCATGAGCCGAGGTATAAAAACTCGGCTAGAGTAGTACCGAGTAGTGTTAATTATTATGGATAGCATAAGAAAAACCATCAGTCACATACACTCACATCAACCTTAAATTATCAACCATTTCAAGAGGATGATTAACCATTCCACGGCATAATTTACATCCACCAAGATTCGCTTTCCCTGGAAAATAAAAGAAACCGGGTTAGAGTTTTGACAAGTTACAAAACCAGCAAGGCGAAAAGTAACAAATGTGCCTGCCCTAAGGATACATGATGGGAAGGGACCTACCTAATTTCTATTTTTCATGTTATGTCCGAAGACGATCTCTCACAAACCTACTCGAAAAATTAAAATAAAAAGGATAAAGTAAAACGAGTTATTATCGTTTTTTCTAGAACTCACAACTAAAACACCTACGGAGAAAAACATACGGAGTATTTACCAACAAAAATCTTGTCTAGGGCTGGTAAGGAGGTTCTCTTAAAGGCAGTGGTCAATTCACTCTCTGCCTATGTTATGAGTATTTTCAAAATTCCCGTAAACTTTTGTGATGAGCTTCGATCTCTTATCTCGCGTTTTTGGTGGGGCCATGAGGAAGGGAAACGTGGTATACATTGGGTTGCCTGGCGGAATTGTGTCAGCCGAAAGGTGTGGGTGGAATGGGGTTTCGCCATTTCCACTTGTTTAATCTTGCTCTCCTTGGAAAGCAAGTATGGCGGCTGCTAACGGAACCTGAGAGTCTTTGGGCGCGTGTCATGCGCGCTAAATATTTTCCTACGGGCGATCTTATGACTACTACCTTGGGTCATAATCCGAGTTATACATGGAGAGGTATCCTTGAGGCTAGGAGTGTGGTTGGTAGTGGGTTGAGACGGAGAATTCGAGATGGGCTGTCGACTCGGGTTTGGAGAGATGCGTGGGTCCCAGGTACCCAGTCTGGCCGTATTATATCGCCTCAGGTTCATGGGTTTGAGGAGATGCGAGTGGCGGATTTGTTAAAGGGTGAGGGTGGGGAGTGGAATGAAGAGATGCTTAATATGTTATTCCTGCCTTTTGAACGCGAGAGGATTCGAAACATTCGTGTTAGTCCGAATAGGCCGAGGGATGTGTGATCTTGGAGTGCGGAAAAGGATGGCGTGTACACTGTTAAATCAGCTTACCGGCTCTTGGCTTCTGATGGGGAGGTGTTGGATGTGAGAGGGGCGTCTGATTGGCGTAGGGAAAGATGGTTGTGGAATAGGCTCTGGAGCGTTCCGGTTTGGCCCCGAATGAAGCTCTTGTTTTGGCAGTTGTGCAGTGCCAGTGAAGCTTTGGCGACAAGAGCGAATATTGCAGCTCGAGTAAGAGGTGAGAATTCCTTTTGTTCTTTATGTAATTCGTTTTTTGAGTCGAGTCTTCACCTTTTTAAAGATTGTTGGGTTGCTAAGCGGGTATGGGAGGGGCTTGATTTGGATGTTACAGAGGCCGAGGAGGGGGGTGGGGTGAGGGAATGGGTGGAGGCGTGTTGGAGGAGGCTTGGAGTGCGTGAGCATAGTGTCTTTATGGTGGGCTGTTGGGCGTTGTGGGAGCCCGTAACAAGGTTATTTTCGATGCAAGGTGTGTGGATCCTAACCATGTTATTCGAAGGGCCAAAGATGTGGTGGATGAGACGGAAGGTGGGGGATATGTGCGGGTTCACGGGAGAGGGAGTGCCGGGAGGAATATGGAAAGGAGTGGTGGGCAGAGGTGGATGCCTCCTCCGTTGGATTTTGTGAAAATTAACGTTGACGCGGGGGTCAAGGAGGGTGAGGGCGTGGGCTTGGGTTTGGTGTGCCGTGATGGTGAGGGAAGGGTGTTGTGGGGTGCTTCGATTGTGGAGGAACAGAGCTGGGATCCACCTGTGCTGGAAGCTCTACGGCATGGTCATACTAAAGTTGTCGTGGAAAGTGACTGCTTGGCCGTCATGATTGCGCTCAAGGAGAGGACCATGGGAAGGGGTATTTTTTCGCTTGTAGTAGATGATATTTTAGCCTGTTATCCTTCTTTTAATTCCGTCATTTGGTCGTACACTAGTCGGGCTAATAATCGTGTGGCTCACGAACTAGGTCATCTGTTACCTAGAGTGTCGAGTAGTTTTAGTGATGGAGAGTTTGCCTCCAAATGTGAACAATGCGGTTATTTTTTATTTATCAGTAATACAGTAAAACCTCCGGGTTTCCCTCAAAAAAAAAAAAAAAAATCATAGCCCGAAATTTCACTTTGTTTCCAACAGTCCCCTTTCCGTATGGAAAAATATTAATCATTTTTTCCACAAATTCTGAATTCTAAATATTCCAAAAAAAAAAAAAAAAAAAAACAAACACATTCCCCACATTTTGATGCAAATAAGATTCACACTATACAATGTACACAAACCGCCACCAAATTACAGAAATTGGGAGGAAAAAGAAAGAAAAAGAAGAGGCTGAACAAAATACAAAGATATCAACTGCTACAAGCCACACCACATAGCCTACACTTAGAAGAATCGTAACGTATAAATAGATAGATAGATTGGGCACTAGATTGACGATGGACGACGAGGTGTCTTCTCTTACTCGAAGTGTCATGTAAGCCAATTTTCCTACTTAGAATTTTCAGCTAATCGATGAACCTCATAAGTCACGTGGGAAGTTGCTAATTTGACCTTCCTCCAAAACATCCTTCCCGTTTACCTTGTAGCCTATTCTTATGCGCATTACAAGGGGTTTCTGAAGAAAGAAAGATATCATTTAGTTTATTAACCACTTGAGTATCAATAACTCGTAAGTGCAATTATAGAAGTCTGAATTTTCCGCATTGGATTAGCATGAATAAAACTTTTATAAGTCTTGTGATAGACCGTGATATGGCATGAAAACATGAAATGGGTTGAGTATTGTCATAAACTTTTAAGTCCAATAACACACCATCTAATATGAATTTTATGTTCAATTATCTTGTTTCATATCAAGTTTTACCAATTGTGTGTGCCTGAGCACGAGTGCAAGATAAGAGTATTAAAGAAGGAATCAAAGCAAACCGTGCCCATAATTACGAAGTAAAACCATACATACCTTTCCGTGCTGGCTGTTAGTGACGCGTAGACTCTGGATGATGGAGCCGTTACCACTAGCTGGAAGAGTAGTGCTGCTAGCTGGATCTAGATTCAACTGAAGAAACTGTAACCAAAACATCAAATATTATCAAGCTCCGTCAACCTGGTGTAGTGGTATGTTCAAGTTTATTTATGTTTGTGTGTGACCCAAAACAACTAATTTAGGGTTATGTCAAAAACTTTTTTAAGTCCAATAATACACCTCAAAATGACGCCATTGGAAGTCATGTGTTAATGTTTGTATGTGACCTGGTGATTTTAACTCGATTCAAATAACCCGACACCCAATAACTGAATAGAATAAGCCAAATATGACTCGATAACCGAATCAACTCGAACAAACCCACCTCAAACCGACTTGGATTTGAAAAGACCCTAATTGGTCAACAAAATGACTCGAAAAGACTTATTCGAAGCCCTGTCTAGGCAAGAAATGGCAAAAACCTAAAGAAACACGACCGAGGATAAAAACCCAGACACCTAAGCACCCGACCCAAATGACAAATTTGCCAGGTCTAACAGTCAGTGCAGTTCAAATACATTTTGAGAAAGAAACTACACAAAGGTAGGAAGACCAATATTTACGGAGTTCATTATTTCAGATGTTACCTTAGGGACTGCCGCCTGGAAGATGAAATCAAGATACACGTCACGATAAGTTAATAAATGTAGCTTTGATAGATGTTGTTTGTGGGTTAGCAGAATTTTTGGAGAAGTCGAAAGTCATTTTCAAGGAGCTGCTCTCAAATGCAACGATGGGCACCAATTGCAGGCCATTGCTCTCTGAGATTGAGAAGTAAGATTAGCATTGCATAAAGAGGTAGCCCACTCATACACCTTAATATATAATTATGAAAAATTATATGAGACGTTCTCACATGTGAGACCCACTTTTACCATATAGTTAAATGAGGGTACATAAGTATTTGAGTTGGTCTAACATGGGAGGCTATCTCATACAAAAGTCAACTGAAACATATAAGCACCCTACCTCTTGTTGGTCGATCAACGATAAACCATCCAATAAATCCACCATCGAGTACTTCCACTGGCAGTCACTTGTTTGAGCATCGAAGGAATCGATGACAGCCCCTCTAGTGATGCTCCAGAATTTTTGCTTTCTAGGCTCAAAGATAAAAGGTCGGGATTCTCATTCACTAAACTATTTGCAGCAGGTGAGCTCCCAATTGATAAGAGATCCATCAGGGCATCAGTTCCTGGTTTTTTATTCTGACCAGAACCTTGAAATGAAGAAGAATTAACATTAAAACATTTGACAAGAATGACAAAGACTATTATTATTCGACTCCTTATTGCAATTAATAAAAGACTGACTCCTAAGAAGCTGGAGAATGTTTGACCCGGGATGACCAAGACGGCTGTGCCAAACATCACTGGAATGGGTGAGAAAACTATATTGGACCGGAGAGGAAGACTTGGACTCGGAAGATACGGGGTAAAGTTCGCCATTACTGTCACTCCTCATGATCGTATTCCCACTCTGAAGGTCCTTCACAGAAAAACCAAACGGGTCAAACTCAACTGATACATTGTTATCTTTTGTAAATTGTCGGACAGATATTAAATTTTTAATTATATGGGGTGTATATAGGACATTGGTAAGAAATAAAGTGCGGTCTTTGGCAGGTAAGGTCGAGGTACCCGAAGCACGAACTGGAATACTATTACCATTACCAACTAAAATAGAACGAATATTGCTAGCACTAGAAGGAGAAATCAGTGTACCTGCGTCCGATGTCAGATGAGACGAGGCGCCAGTGTCCATAAACCAAGGGCCATCGGCCGGTTGTTGCAACCCCAAAGTTTGAAAAGCCTGTCCAATATCAGTGAGCTGAGGAGTCTCGGCTTCAGCAACATGCGCCTGACCCGTGGAGCCACGGCCAGCAGGCCTCATTGGGCGCGGTGCACCCCACATGTGCCAAGGTTGGGACCACCCTGGATAGGTGGGATAGGGACATGGTGGCGGAGTCCAGGGATTGGGCCATGGACAAGCAGCAGGCGGCCACGATACGACAGAGTTCGTCGAACCAGAATTTTGAGAACCAAAACTTTGCGAACCAGAGGAAGGGCGTGGCTTACCAGTATTGTTGCTGCGATTGTCACGACGACGGTTATAATTATTTGAATTAAAATTTGGATCATAATTATTACCTCGATAATTAGAGTTACGAGGCGCCTGTTGAGACTATTTAGACTTGTCACTCCACCCCGACGAATCAGAAGACGGAGGATTCGAGACAACCAATGCCTCGGAGGCAGAGGATTCTTCTCGGGCACTTTGCCTATTCAATTCCAATTCTAACATACTTCTTGCAGTTTCAAAAGAAGGTAGAGATTGGTTGATGAAAGATGCGACAGTGTCGTAGGATGAAGGTAGACCTCGAACGAGTTGCAAAACGAGCCGCTTATCGCCATGGTAGCGTCGGCGTCTTTTAATTGGCGCCAAAGAAGGTCCTTCAACCACGGCGTTATGCGTCAAGGGAGGGCAAATTGGCGAGTTTGAGATTGTTAAACTCGCTTTCCAATGCAGCGGCGCGCGCCCCCTTGTTGCTAAGAAAAATTGCTGAAACACGTTGCCATGCCTCGTATGCCGTGGATTCGTCTTCAAGGACTCGGGGAAGAAGGTCATCGCTCATCGTTCCGTAGATCCATTGGAGGACGTGAGCATCAATTTCACACCAATCAGCATAGTTTTCGGCAGTAGCCGCGGGTGGGGCGGTACCGTCGATATGAGATAGAACTTTGTATGCCTTGGCGTGAAGCGTAAATAGGCGAACCCATGACGCGTATGTGACCTTGGTTCCGTCGAGAACACGGATCTTATGTTGAATATTGGAGACTGTGTACACGGGATGGAGGGAAGGCTTAGATGATGTTTCAAGTTTGTCTCCCATCGAGATGGGGTGTTTGACTGCGGAGATTGGACAGTCGAGAGGAAGAAGATGACAGCCGAAGCAAGGAGGCGATCGTCTAGGGTTTTGTTTTTTTTTTTTTTTTTTTTTTTAGTGTAACCTAGCTGATACCATATTAGTTTGTAATCCCCTAATCAGGGTGATTAGCATTACGTTGTATATATACTAGAGAATGTACAATATAGTGTCCATATACGTTACCTAATTACAAGGCTAAATATAATACGGAAACTACGGTATAAAATATTTACATATTTACACTAATATTATTGTTTAAAACAATTTTATTGTATGGCAACTCTAGGCCAAAGTTGTGTCAAGCCACATTAACCCTTGTCAAACATTTGGGCCAACCCGGCCCGTCCTTTGGGTCGATTTTTGCTCGTGATCCATGACTAAAAAAACTAAGGTTGGGCTCGAGTCGAACAAATCCAACTCGTCCTGCTCCTAATTTGATATTATTTGAACCGGATGACCCGGCCTGCTCAGACTCGGACCAAGCTGATTTCAGTTTACTTAACCAAGCCCACCTTGCCTAGGTCATCCTACCATGACAACCCCTAACCCGCAAGATAGTGGTTTAAGCATGTTGAATACTCGTAGCATTTAAATCCTCTTCATTTTCTTCCCACTTCATTACGTTCCATTTCTTTTCGGCGTACGTTATCTTTTTTTTTTTTTTGCAACGAGAAAGAAAGTTTCCTTACGTAGTACCTACCCGACTCAAATTAAACTAATAAAGGGGTTAGCAAAACTAAAAGTCTTCTTTTGCAGACGATCGGAGCTTGCCAAGTGAGCGAAAACTTCTTTTCTCTTCTTTGTCAATTGAGCTTCAGAGGAGTACCTGCAACAAGACACACTTACGCCTCGAGGACGTAGAAATTGACGGGAGAGAGACCTACTTGAGGAAAAAGTAGGTAGATTGTGTCTCGGAGACTCATCCCCTTGGCTATGATTTTTCTTGGATTTAGTAATTCTCATTTTCCCACTCACTTGATACCTCCAAAACCTTCGTGTGCGTGAGGCACGTGCTAGGTTACCAAACGAAGAAGTTTTACACTTCTTAGGACAAGCTGAAAAAAAGGAACGGCTGAATTTCATTTGAATCCTTATGGGCTTGGAAACAAGTAGAGGTGTCAACAGTGTCATTTGCCAAAGAACCAGGTAATCCTGAAATGGGAGCGACAATAATAGGTTTTTCTTCATTCATCCAACAAAGAGGGACGCTTGGTTCATTAACAACACACTTAATGTTATCTTGGAGGATATGAGCACAGGTAGGAGAAAAATTGTCACAAGTTGAATAAGCGCTTGAAGTCACGGACCCAGAAACTGACGCGCTCAAACTTACGCTAGAAATGGCTTGCACATTGATATTATCGGATGGAGTCATGTCTTCGTTCATTGCCGCCATCGTCTTAGATTTTTCCTTTTTATGACATCTCCTCTTCTTCCTCTTCTTCATACATCGTTCTTTGATAGTGTCACTCTCCTCATTAACCTCACTTTTAAGAATCCGAATTGTTAAAGTAGTTAAATCACGTTTACGATAGAAGCTCAACTTCTTGCCATCCAGCAACTTACTATAAGCTTGCGCGGGGATCCTTAGACGGGAACAACCACCTCCCTTTTTGGAGAACTCTAGTACTGACTTCTTAGCACCGATACTTCGAGACTCCGTCTCCTCCAAATTCACACTCTCATTATCCTTCATACTCACATCACTTTGATCTTCCATCACCTCCGTGATCACGCTTTCATTATCTTGTATGCCCTCGTTAGATGCCAATGCATGGATATGTTTCTTATTGTTCCCATCCAAGCGATCTTCAACCTCCAACTCTCTTTTACCATTTTCCTTGATGAGGAGGTGACCTCTTACCACCTGTCATTCCCTTAACACATCTTTATTACTAGGTTCAACAGCTAAGGCCTCAACCAAATCCAGTTCAGCCTTCGAAAACTTTTTCAACTTTATAGAAGCAACCGCCCTACGAAAGAGTGCCTTAACATTCCGAGGAAAAATGTCCAAAATCATGGAGCACATACCCGAAGCAGCTCTATATTCCTCAAGTTTCAGAGCACAAGCAGCCATATTAAAAAGGAGGGAAACAGCGAGGTCAGAAAGTGATTGAATATTTTCACCTCCAATATTTCCCAAGCTCAAACTAAGTAGTTTACAAGGTTCATCATAGCATGCTGCGACCATATCAAACTCATTTTGCCTAAAAAAATTGTTCCCCTTATTTTTAAGCTCCCTCACCTCCGCTACAGTTAGCGGAGTTGACCCTTGCATTTTCATAAAATAGCCTAACCTACTATTCCCATCATTCTCCAGAAACTCATCGCTAACATGGGCACAAGCAAAAGTTTCAAGGAACTTATGATGAACGGTAGAAAGAGAGATAATTGAAATACGGAAGTAGTGGAGACAAACACACTTAACCCCAACAAACAAAACAAAAGATCAGAGGACAAAGTCCGCAACACTAATCAAAAACTGTGTAGATTATTTTGAAAATAAAAACTTTTAAAAGGTGCTTAAAAACAAGTACTCTTTTCGGAGTAGATTATTAGAGATTTAAAAAGACTAGACGAAAGGTAATAAACAAGTGATAAAAGACAAGTGAACTCGGGAAACCACATAGCGGACCTAAACCATCACCATCGTTCAATCCATCCTAAGCCTAACCACCAACACCCCTCTAAAACTAACAATAACCCCGACTCCCTCACCAAAACCATCAACAAACCACCCAAAATCCCTTCAACAACAAAGGCGAAACAACAGGCAACACAAACCCCCCGTCAAACTAACTTCGACGATACCAACCAAAGAAACAGGTCGTTCATAAAGAAACAGGTAACACACCAGAAGAACACTTCAACATACACTTACACTTCAAACTATACCCCTCATTTAGATGCGTGCTCAAACAGCAACCATCGCGAGGGAATCTAAAAAACACAATTGGCGAACTTCAATCCAGAAAGATGACGATCGCAAACTAGCTGCTACTTTTAATGTTTCAGCTCGACAAAATGTATGGTGGCACGTAGGCAGTTGTAAATTTGGATTGGTCACAGCCAGACAAAAGGGCTACAAATTAGCAACCGTCACCAATTGTGAAAATGTTGCTATAAACTCGAAACCCGTCCTAAAAACATCAAAGAAATAAAACCAGCCACAATGATAATAACCCAAACCTGATGATGGGTGGAGCAAAGGGAGGGAGCAGGACACAATCGAGAGCAACCACCATCAGAGCAGGTAGCAAATAGTGACGGAGGGGGACGCGGTTTTAGGAGGTGAAGGAAAAGGGGAGTCATTTTAATTAGAGATGGGTGTTGGAGTCGCCGGAGACAGAGCAAGAAGAAAGCCCCATCTCCGGCGTACGTTATCGTGAAACAATGCAAACACACCATTTTATGTTATGAATGATGAGGCGAGGTAAATTAACATTAAAAAAAATACCCCGTATCCTATTAAAAAAAGGTAATGATAAATACAGCCCTTAGGGTTGTATTTAAGCATTTAACATCATCCATATTTGGTATTAATTTAGGAATTGAAGACTCAATATAATTAATGCATATATAAAGGTTTTATTTCCTCTTTTTGCTCCTTAAACACAGCCCTTAGAATTGTACCTATCATTTCCCTTAA
Source organism: Dianthus caryophyllus (assembly GCA_023091065.1). Lineage (NCBI taxonomy): Eukaryota > Viridiplantae > Streptophyta > Magnoliopsida > Caryophyllales > Caryophyllaceae > Dianthus > Dianthus caryophyllus. The sequence goes on along the minus strand of CM041518.1, from coordinate 11,600,241 downwards.
AAAAAATGGACTAAGTTGCATTTTTTTTAGAAAATGCATGATATCTAATCTCACGAAAGCCATTTTTTAAGAGAAACGCGAATTTATTCCTTTTAGGATGGAGTATGAAAGAGGATAAGGTTTTTCTATGTGATACCCCTGTGTTTTCTCGAATTCTACGTGGTATCCCTCATTTTTTTTTATAAAAAAACACCACATGTACCCCTAAACTTATTAAATAGTTTTAAAAATACCAAAACTAATAAAAATTGAGTTTTCAAACAGTTATATTTTGTTAAAAAAAAATAAGTTTATGATTGAGTAACAATATTCATGTTAATGGTATGACAAATTATTGTCAAAAAGTACACAAAATGTGCATAAAATAAATGTTTAAAAGAGGCGAGTGCATTTTTGGGTATTTTGAGAGGTTTTCATTAAGATTAGGAGTACTAGTAATGTTTTACAAAAAAACATCATTTCTCATTACAGACGGTCAATATCCGGCTTTAACTACAGACGGGTACCATATGTACTCACAAACTACCCATTATGTCACTACAGTAACACCACATTGGGGGGGGCACATTTCTCACTCCTACCATTTACACTCACAGAATATCCGTCTTTTGACCCGCCCCGTCTGTATCAAGACCTACTGTAAAAAAAAAATGCGGGGTAATATGTAGAATTCGAAAAAATACGAGTATACCACATACAAAACCCAAGAAGATATTAGGGGATGCAGTAGTACGAAACGATCTTATACCGTAAGACGATCCATTTATATAGAAATCACTTTAATCAATAGCAAACTAAGGGCTTGTTTGGTTGCCCCTCTAATTCATGGGAAGTAGAAATTCCCATGAAGTGCTTAAATTAAAAGTTGTTTGGTTGCCAATTTCATGGGAAATAGAACTTCCCACATGAATCTACTTCCTCCATTATGTGGGAAGTCACTCACCAAGCCCCCCCTTGGTCATTGGAACTTCCCGCATGAATTAACTTCCCACATGCAAACCAAACACTTTTTGGGAATTCACATGAATTGGAAATTCATGTGAACTTGAAGTTCCCGGAAACTTTAATTCTCTTATGTCAACCAAACAAACTCTAATAGTTTTTCAGTCCGTCTTCCTGGATGGTCTTTAGCCAGCTCCTTCACCTCACGAAAACCCATGTCATGAATAGAAGACATAGATATTAGATAGCTCAAAGGCCGGAATTTGTGGATCATAGATTCAAGGGAAGGGGAGACCGTTCTTCTATGTGTAATATGGATGGCACAAATTCTCGTTTGTGACGGGCGTATATATATATATATATATATATATATATATATATATATATATCACAAGCTTACAAGTGAGAGGGGCAAGTGGAGGGCCTCTTTGTCACACGTGTTCACAACCGTAACAAGTTAGACGAACTGAATTGTCTGGATGGATGGATGGTTGAACAAAGAAATACTTCTTCTATTCAACTCTACTCTACCATTCCATTCAACTCCATTCTATCACTTTCTATTTTATATACTTCCTACTATTCACAAATAAACATTCAATTTCAATTTTCTCTCAATACATATATAAGTGAAAACATATTCATGTGAGATCGTGTTTGATTCGTCTTTACTAATTCATTAAAAATTTCCAACTTTTATAATTTTTCCAGGTGCGTACAAATAATATTTAGCTCATAAAATATACTCCCTCTATTTATCTAACATCTTCCCATTTCTCTTATTTGGCAAATTATCTAATATCTTCCCATTTCTTTTCTTTACTTTTTAAGACACTTTTTTTCCTACTTTTTCATTACTTTTTCATTCGTTAATCCCTTTTCATTACTCTTTCATTACCTCTTTCATACTTTTTCATTACTTTTCCATTCTTTAATCGGTTTTATTAATTTCCGTGCAAAAAGAAATGGGAAGATGATAGAAAAATGGAGGGAGTGTGTAGGTAAATGTAAAAAAATATAGTGGTAGAGTGGAGTTGAATGGATCGGAACAAGAATTTGAGAAGCAGAAGGTCTTGGTATAGACGGGGCGGTCAAGAAACGGATTTTCTGTGAGTGTAACTGGTAGAGGGGACAAATGTGGCCTCCTCATGTGCTCCCTCTCTCACCTCCAAATGGATTTTTTGTGAGTAAAAATGATACCCGTATTTAATATAGACGGACAGTTACCGTCTTTAATGAGAATTTGCATTTGAGAAGAGCGTGGCATATACGTTTGGAATACTAGAACATTCCTCATGTGGGTGGGTCCCCTTCATTTTGGTACACTGGATAAAACACTTTGCTGTTCTGGATAAGGATTACACAAAATCTCATTTAAGACCGCGCATATCCGTCTTAACTTAAGACGGATACCACATACCCTCACAAAATATCCATGAGGGGTAAGTGGGGGATCACATGGGTGGGGTCACCTTATCCCTTCTATACCATTTACACTAACATAATATCCGTCTACAATACCAACCCGTCTTAAGGGAGAGTTGCTGGAAGGATTATTGACCCCATTCCATTCATTCACTTTACTTTTACCCAAAATCTAATTCACAAATTCTTATTTGTGACGGAATGTATCCGTCACAAGTTTGTGATGGGTACCATTTTCTCTCACAAATAATCCATTTGTGAACAAGTGGGAAGCACATGGGGGTGCTCCACATGTCCCCTCTACCCATTTCCTCTCACAAGATATCCGTCGTAAGATCCGACCCGTCACAAGGGAAACCTACTGAATCTCATTATAGACGGTCACTATCCGTCTATAATGAAAGACGAGCCAAATACAATATCATTTTCCTAATAAGATAAAGAACAAGTGGGGTGGTGGGGGCCAAAAATGTCACCACTTTCATTGTATTTGATCCGTCTATAGCTATAGACGGATATTCCCGTCTATAGCAAGACTAATTGTTACTTTTATACGGTTTTTTGTTTTTAACATTTATTTTGGTTTTTGATAATTTATTATATTATCTTTTCGAGACTTTTTAAATGTTACTCTTAAAATGTTGCGTAAATTAGTTTTAAAAGGAAAAGAAAAATAAATGACACGTGTCGTTTTTCAAATGGTGTAGGCTAAGTAAATTACATGGGACCCATGTACTGGGATGGACGTAGGATTTTGTCATAAGGGGGCACGATTTTTTTATAACAAATCGTCTTTCATTTTATAAGGCATCACTTTATGTATATTATAATTTTTTTGTATAAAGTAATTAAAAAAATAATGATCTAAATGTTAATTACACACCAAATTTTTACTTTTTTTACGAAACATATTTATAGCACTAAATAACACCTCAGTTTACATACAACACATTGTAATTCTACTTAAACAATAAACACTAGTGGACTAGTGGCTCAATGGTACCGCATACAAGCTAGGTCTAAGTTTCAATTCTCATTAGAAACAATTTTTTGACCGAGCGAACTAAGGCCTAAAAAATTATTAGGCACCTACCATCTCTGCTACCGCATCCTTATGCCTAAATTCTACACTTAGGATTCGTTTGGTTCAGTGCATAGGAATGGAATTGAATGGAATGAGAAACCATAGTAGTATGGGTTCCAACTCCATTCCTTTAAAAACTTGTTTGGTTCATTTTAATAATAAGCATGAAGAATAAAGTTGGAATCCAAGGGAAAGAGGTGAGTATGAGATTCTAAGGGGTTGGGGTGGAGTTAGAATCCATTGGGTATCTAACTCCATTCCAAAATCACCCAACCAAACACTTGAATCAACTCAATCAATTCCATTCCATTCCAATCAAAAGTAGCCAACCAAACACCCCCTTAATAAATACTCTTAATTGCATGGTGATCACCTGCCTACTCGGGTCCTCCCTAAATCCGCCCCTGCCCATGTAGAACTCATATTCTTTGGTATTTGGATGAGTTTAGCAAAAAGTCATTGTTGATAAAGATTTTGTTGTTGTAGTCTAATGAATGGAAAAATATCATAATTAGGTGCATATGTTTTTGTTGTTGTGGGTGGTAGTATATTATCTTCACGTGACTTCTTAAATAATGTTTCTCTTAAAATGTCACGTAAATTTTCTAGGACTTTTTATACTCCCTCCACATTTTAATGTTCTTCCCATTTCTCCATTAAATGTGAGTAGTATTATAATGAAATGGGTAGAACATAGAAATGTGGAGGGAGTATTAAATTTATTTTGGGATAATTTTAGAAAACCGAATGTTACTGTATAAAATAAGTACAAATCATTGTTAAAGATCAAATCCCATTTATATACCAACAATTCTTATATATAAAACCGTTTTACATAAACATTATTATAAAACCTAGTGAATATTTACCTAAAAACCTCCTCTAAAATAACTTTCACCAATCACTGATTTCCATAATAAGGGCATTAAGGTACTTCGTCATATGGTTTCAAAATGTGATATTGTAAAACCATTTTATAGGAAATTACTCTTTATATACATACTCCCTCGGTCTCGATTACTTACGTAGTTGTTTACTTTTATTTATCTATTGTAAGAACTATACTAATTATAAACAGCAGGAAATCACCAATTTTAATTTAAGACTCCTTATATTAACACAACTCTCATACCTAAGTAAAATAGAGGTTAAAATAAAAGTATGTTGCTTGTGATTTGTGAGTGATTTTAAACAAAATCAAATGGTAGCTTGGTAAGTAATAAATCTATTTTACAAGAATTTTATCATGAAATTTTTGTGTCCTCAAGAGGACTATCCTCCTTACATCTAAAGCGTAAAGATAATCTATCAAATGAAATATTATAAAATAAAAATACTTAGGTGTAACGATCGGTGGCGTAGCCACATTAAGACCAATGGGGTCTCAAGACCCCACAGGTTTTGTAGATTTACCGTATCGTATGCAGTATATATGCGATTATCTTGATTTTTGACTACGTAAGACCCTCTATTATATAGGCGGTTATTAAATTTACGTTAAGACCCCACTGATCAAATTTTAAGCTACGCCATGGTAACGATGACGGTCATGCCGAAGTACACATTTTTTTTAGATGTATGAATCTACTCACCTTATACTAAAAGTCTCTAAGGCTTGACACTGTTCATTTGAACAGTGCAAAACGGCTTCAAAGAGTGTCGTTTTAGCTGCGTGGTTCAAGTGGGCTGTACAGCTGCTAAGGTCCACTGCGTTTTGGGGCGTTTTTTCTTGAACGCTGATTTTTGCTACCTCTTTTCTTTACTGGACCGTTGCGCATGGGCCTTCATCTATTCCTATACTAAACATTTATCCTTCAACAAACAGAGTCCCACTTTCATCAACCTCTCTCTTTTCACAAACCCTAATACCTTATCTCCTTCTCTCTCTCTCTCTGGTTTATGTAACTGTATTTCTGAATTATTGACGTCTTCTTTTGTTTTTCACTATCACCCTAATACAAACCATTATCTACCCACACTTTAACATCTTTTCCTTTCACTTTTTGTTGAGGCAGAAGATGATAAGTTCGGCGAACTACGTTTTACGGTAATAAATGAATCGACGGGTACGACGGTGACGCCATTGTTGACAAGGGAACTAATCAGGTAAATTAGAGTGAGCACTCCATTCTACTTTCCCTCTTCACACCTCCAAATTTTTTAGGGTTCTTAGTAATAATTTGATTATAATTTTCATGTTATTCTTGTTCTTTGATTATCTTCTTACATGTTATCTCACTGTTAATTCGTTCATTGTAATGCATTTTGATTAATCCAGAACTTGATTGATGTTCATGTTTCTTCAGTACTAATTGGGGACGCGTTTTTTTGCCGTGGATGGATCATTTGTTTCTCTCGGGTACTTAAATTTCGTAACCCTAACTTTTTTCGTCCTGCACCCATTTTATCTGTTTTCTTTGATTAAGTGTTATCCTCGACATTCGCGAATAGATTGCATTCTACTTTTGACATGGTTTCCTTTTATTTAATATTTGAGTATTGTGATGGTTGGATTAGTTTGCAGTTGTTTATGTCATAATAATGGTACAACGAGAAATATGATAATACTAATTAATAAAAATGACTATTAATAGAAATGAATTCTGAGGACATATCATGATTCAGGAGAGAAGCAATGGTTTAACCAGCTTGGAATTACTGATACTTCTAAGACCAAGATTAGGATCAAGCTTTGTGACTCTTTTTATTCGATTTTAATTTAGTGAGTACATCATAGTGATAACAATTACGTGTTAGAATATGCACTTGCTCCGTCGATGATTTTCAATGTTTAGTTTGATCTGTCTCTTTTTTGTGGGTATTATTAGAGGTTTTCGTTAAATGAAAGGGTGAGAAGAAGCATATCATTTGCCCTAGCATACGGTATATTTCAAATTGTGAGGAAGTGGGCTTGAAATTAATCATACTTGAGTTATGTAGCCAGCTTGATTGGACAAGTCGAGATCTATTTCATAAGAATGAAAGAAATTGGACATGTAAAATTCAAAGAGTTGCTTACCTAGCTTATGTTGCCGAAAAACATTTCCCTTTGGGATCCATATTTCCAGAGCTCTAACCTTTCACATGACACTTCAATGTCATGTTACGTCCTACACATGCATTTTTTTCACACAAAAAGTCGTGTCAGACTATCGCCACTGTCTTGTGTTCAGCAATCACAGTCGAGTCATAGTAACATATCCTACACTTTCAGATGCTTAAGATTTAAGATTATAATTCCTTATTTTTGTTCGTCTCAAATAGGTAGTTTAATGAATTTATTTCTACAAAGGGACTGTTTAGTTAAATATTATTGTTGTTGACGATTGACGTGGCTTCTGATTTCTAAAATGCTTTCAGGACTCTTTTGTTCGTGCTGAAAAGTTGGAACATGAACTTCAGATGCAAGGTGTGTGCGGGCAACAGACTCATCTGGTGTTTTTGGTTTTAAAATTATCGTGCTATTGTTTAAGTTTCTTATTGGTGTTGATATCCCCACATTTGAGTGTTTGGCTTTGTTTAAACTTTGTGTATTGAAAGAAATCTAAATTTGGTGATGGTACTTACAGAAACTAAAGCTGATTTGGAAGAAAGGAGAAGTGTATCAGCCGTGTATGCGTCATTGATTTGCTTGAGTAGCATGGCCATTTTCTGGTGTTTATTGTTTAATATATTGAGGTTCGGTCATCTTCGTTAGGTTTGTGCTAACCTGGTTAAGGGAGATGCAGTTGGGGAGGAGGAGAGATTGGTTGTCGGAAGGGCATGATTGAAGAAAAATAGAAAGAAGCAAAGTATGATGGTATCAAGTACGGCGGAGAGGGATGAACTTGAAAAAGAGTAAAAGGTATATATTTTCTCAATTGTATATTTTTTTCAGTCGATATGTCAACATCTTCTTGCTGTTAAATTGTCTCCCATGTAAAGGAGAAAGAGGTTGAGAATGGTGGAGGAAGAGGAGGTTGTGATTTCAGTTCTTTTCCTCCCTCTGTCTTAATCATTTGTTTACCTTTTTAATTCTTTGTGGGGAGTATTTTAATAAAAGGTCAACAAATGGTTAGGAGTTAGGACGGAGGGAGTATGTCATATTATGTTTTCCTCCTAAGGTGTATAAAGGTAGATACTTGGATTAGGTTATGAGTCAATTAGAGTGGCAAATCTTTTGATAGTTGATGGTGGACCCTTTTCTTCGCCAATTAGTATGCTCAAGAAAATGAGGTTCGATTTCGGAAAAAACCAGTTGACATCAAGAGGAGCAGTTCCACGGTATATAAAGTGATGATAAACCATCAACTCATTGTGGGACACTCGCATGTGGGTAACACATAATAGGAGGTACTTATAAGTCGGTTGAAAATGGCATTGCATATTTTTGCTTATCCGAAAGCACGGTCCCAGTTTGGCCTAATGTTTACCCATTAATGGTCAGGCTCTAGGACAAAGTGACTCAGTGACAGACTGCTTCCAGAGGGCTTTAGATGTTGAGCCTGTTAAAGGCGAATGCGGATGAGTGGGTGCTCTGCTTGTGGACAAGATGGAGGTGTACAACTTACAAGAAAATATGTTGAAGGTTCTTTGTCCCTTTCTATTTGCAGTGGCCACACAATTACCATTGTATTTTTTTTCAATCTTTTTTCCTTTCAGAGGGAATTGACGATGCAGATTTGGTTATTTTGTAACTACTAGGCCTACTACTGGCAACACACTTGGGCTGTGGCATGTGAGCGTGATCAATGGGGTCGAGCCGAGCTACTGCAGGTAAATATTAAAGATCACTTGGGCTAGAGCTTGCATGATTCGTATATTTAACAGCTGATAAATTTTATTTTATCCCAAAAGGTCATGTAAATGTTGCCCCTCATCATCTGACTACTGAAACTGAAACATTAATTTCTGCTACTTTCATACATGAGGTAAGGCAAGCTTGTTTCTATAATACCTGAGATTCTTGCAGTCAGATGACTATCAAATTAGCGTGCTCAACTATCTAAAGATTTGACAGGCTAATTTTCTCATCTACGCCTATGATACCTCATACCTGAGATCCTCCTAAGCTTGCTTCTTGAAATTAGTGTGCTCAAAGAAGGTAAAGTTTTCTAAGCTCTGAGTTTTTCTTCTTTATTTTCTTTAGTATTTTGTAATTGAACAGTCGTTTATAAGTAAGGAATTGGGATAGTTTAAGCTCTGTTAAAGAATATGTATAATAAGTATGTCACTTGCACCTTACGTGCTTCATGCCTACTAAGTTGTCCTTCACAAGAAGTCTGAACATGCTACCAAAATGGTGCGTAAGAGAGAATTCTGCCATTTACTGAGAAATGAAGCTTCATTTCGTATTTTCATTCTGCCATATTTTAGGCCATAATATGATTACATTAGATGACTAAAAACATTACTTAAGTAACACTTTAAAACTGATATATAAAAAAAGGAATCAAATCTTGAGAATATCTTGAGAATTTTCATTACTGTTGTAACTACACCGTATAACTGACTGTTGTTCACCTTCATTACTGTTGTAACTACACCGAATAACTGACTGTTGTTCACCTTCTAGCTGATCTACTTTGAGACACTTTTTGTGGACTATTTTCATTGGTCTAAGTAAATAAGTCAGATTTCTGGATGAGTGTTTTTGTATACCTGACTATTTCTCAGAGTCTTGTATTTCAGCTTAGTGGCTGGTCGAGGTTGTGTTGGAGGAGGAGGAGGAGGAGTTGGAGGTTCTAGACTTCTAGCATTGTTGATGAGAATTTTTTTTCCCTTTTTTTGTTTTTTTGTCATTTTTAGCAAAGAGATTAATGTATTTTATGTTTTCATGTAGATTTCAAGCAACAGATTAGTGTATTTTAAGCAAGAGGTTGAAGGTTCTACCATCGTTGATAGGAAATTGGATGATTGTTTGGATGCTTATGAGATGATGTGTTGTAGAGATTGATGAAAGTAAAAGTGAGTTACCTCAAAGTGAAAAAGAAAGACAACCTGATTGATGATGTCTTTATATTCTTCTTAATTCTCCTCACACTTTGTGTGCTTGGATTTTTGTATTCTTACTTTGAACAAAATTCCTTTGAGAGGTTATTGTAACTAATTTTTTGTTATTCTTAGACATTTGCATTTTGGTGCCACTGACTTATAAGGTCATCAACTGAAGATGAGGGATTCTTTTGAGGATGAAGATTCTGAATCTTGAGTATATTTTCTGTGTATTTTCAATTTTCATATTGACATAGCATGATCCCGAAACTTGGAGGAGTGTATTAGATGCCTCTTATGTTTGTTAAAGTGAGCTATTGAATTGCTACATAAACTTGCATTCAAACAATTTTCTTCTATTTTGAACTCCGTTTTTCATCATATAGGTGGCAGAAGTGCAACATTTGTCATGATTTGGAAGCATTTGTCTCTCTTTATTAGACTTCTTATCAATGACAAAATTTTAGAGACTATTGGGGGAGGATAAATGTGCATTACATGTTAATTGAGTATCGCTTCATCACTCATCCTCATAATGTCCATAGAATGCCCAATAATTACTAACTTCAAACTACTTTTGTAATTGTAAAAAAAAAAAAAAATACTTTTGTACTTGCAAAATTTGAAAATCGCTACGCAGACAAAGTCGCAAATAATAATATCTTGGGGTATCGTGCGCGAAGCGCGCGATACAACAACTAGTATCTGTCTAAACACCATGATGCATGTCTATGCATGTCCCACATGGACATATCCAACATCGCATGGATTCGCATCCCGTTTAAAGCGGGTAATGGATAAGCCCACTTCTATTCACTACTTGACCCACGACGATACATACATGCGTCAAATACATGATGTCGGCATCCTGTCATTTTCATGCATTCCTATTTCCTACCTATTATTATTCTCTCTCTGTAATATTTCAATTTAAAATAATTAATATAAAATTAGATTAGATGTTACGTCATTATGGCTTAATCTTAGTTGTTTGGCTATAAATATAGTTTATGACTTTCAAAACATGATCCTAAGAAGTAAGAAAAAACGGATTATGATATGATAACAATCATGTCTAGACAAACACTCATTATCATGCCATTAGTCAACACTAGTGCACACCATACTTCTACCAAACTTTTTACACAATTTCTCATTTAAGACAAGCAGTATCCGTCTTTTTTTAAGACGATACCACTTTGTCTCACAAAAAACCCACATGGGGCAAGTGGAGAAATAAGTGGGGGGGGGGGGTCCCACATATTCCTTGTATTCGTTTTGTGAGTGTCTTAACCCATCTAATAGTCCGACCCGTCTTTAGGGAGACTAGCTGAACTTTTTAACCCCAAACAAGCTACTACCCCACATATAAAAAGTCAACCCATAATATATAGGGGTTGGTTGTACTCATAGCCCCAATATTTACCATAAGGTCGGGTGCTTTAGAACTTAATTTTAATTATTTGAGTTAAGTTCGGGTTATTTTGTTCAGTTCAGTTCTCCTCTTTACAAATTAACTCTTACTTTAGTTTAGTTTCAATTCTGTACAGCTCAGCTCTATTATGTTAAGATTATGTAGGAGAGAGTATTTCATAAAATAATTGTGATTGATAGTTGTTGTGCTATCCTTATTGAGCAAAGGATAACCTATTTATACGAGATGTATATGCCTAATACATTGAACCTTATAATCTAAATACAATGAATAATGGCATAGTAATCATCGTCTCGGAAATTGGCCAAAGACCAACCAAAGACTCACAGATATCCGTAAAGTCACGGATAATCCCAACATATTAAGTTCAGTTCAGACAGTTTCAGTTCAAAAAAATAGGGTCAATCAAGTCTCTCTTAAGACGAAACTATTCATATTAAGTTTAAGGCTCATCATATTTGGAGACGATCATCCCTGCTAATCCCGCCTAACTCCAAAGTATGAAGTAATTTTACTACGAGGGGTTAATTCTCAGCTCCACTAATAAATTGGAAAAGACAATTTCTCATTGTAGACAAGTCATATCAGTCTAATGTGTAGCGGATACCACTTTATCTCACAAGATGTCTATTTGAGACAAGTGGGAAGCACATGGGGGTGCCCCACATGTCCCCTCTACCCGATTTTGTGAGAGGGCATTACCGTCTAAAAATCCGACCCGTCTTAAGAGAGACCTTCTAATTGGAAAAAACTTGTATGGGCAAACACAAATTCTCAATGGAAACATAAGGCTCGTCATATTTGGAGTAAGTCAACCGAGAATAGTGATGGACAATTCTAAACAAAACATGCCGACATAATTTTTTTTAAAGGGATTACTTTTTTTCCCAAATCTAAACAAAAATACAAAATATTTATTCCCTCCTGTTTGCTTTAGTTTTCTTGATGAATAATACGGAGAAAATAAGTAAAAAAAAAAAAAGGGTCAAAGTGTTGTCACTCGTCATCCAATCTCAAAACGTTAATTCAAAGGATTACAAAAATAAAGGAGTGTGTGTACTAAAGAATTCAAATTAGATACAAGTAACAAATTAGAAAACTACTCTCTCTCCCTCTAAATTTTCTGTTCTCCTTCTCTCTAAAAAAATCCTAGCCTTCATCAATCAGATCCGGGACTTCCATCAACCATAAATCGATGGTAAACCCCATAAAAATTATTATTTATCAATTAGTATTATGAAAAAGCATGATTTCATTAATAAAAGTGTCCCTTTTGGTGAGATCTGTTTGTATGTTGCCATTTTCGGTGTGTTTTCTATCCTACTTTTATTCCTAGGGTTTTGTTTTATTGGTATTTTTGATAAGAGCGGTTTATTGATAATTTGTCATACGACTCTATAATAGAATCGCGTTATTCGAAGACGATCTATCTTTGCCATCTAGTAAATTTTCTCCATTATTGAATCAAGCGAAGAATCCCTTAAAAAGCTACATGAAGAGAAGCGATACAAGGTAGAACAAGGAGCTGTCATATCATGTATTGAGATCCCTAGTTTCTGAGAGGAATTTGTCATTTGTCTTCTATTAGATTTGTTGTTTTTGATTATTGTTATCTCTTGTAAGTGTCGTTTGGCGATTTATTAATGATTTGATCTTTTCATTCAAAAAATTAGAGAACAAATTAAAAATTATTTCGTTTTTAACAAAATAATAATTTCATATTTCAAACATTCATCTCATCCAAGTGCATTTTCCTCTTAGGGAACTAATTTTTGACTAATTGCTTGACGTTCCAGTCCTATTACGATAAACAATTGAGGTTGTCTAAAACGACTTTATAAGGCATGCAATCTCAAGAGAACTTTTAAAATTACTTTATATTCTGTATATTTTCTATTATAATATACAGTTTAATAAACTTACAATTAACGATATTTAAATTATGTCATGACTCATGAGTATCATTTTTTTCAACAACTTTACAACCTGATATTTGCATGAGATGGGTTTAATTAAAAAGCGATTTCTTAGAGTTTATATTTTATGCAATAGGTATTATTTAGAGCGGTAATTTTAGTCTAAAGCCTTCAGACGGGCTATAAGATGGTCATACTTTTACCTAAAATATAATCATTTTTAAAAGGTTATATTTAACTACAAAATGATCATATATGATCCGTTCAAAGGTTTCAGACGAAAATGATGGCCTTAAGACTTAAGAGGGAGAGTGTGATATTTATGTAAAGAAGCGAAGTGATAAAGGCCAGCTTTAGTCACGTGGAAATAAGTACGTGTCAAAGTATTGTTCAACCGGCGGCTTTTAAAAACTAACCTAATTTGTTGACAGCCAGCTAGGATGTACGCGTAGGATATTTCTGTGTTTGAGGGATATGACAATTATTATGTAGGGTTGCTGGTTGACACGTGTCGATTTATTATTGGTTTAAGGCGGGTGTACGTAGATACGCAACGAAAATATGGTTTGCGGAAGGAAAAGATCGTAAAATGTTGCAACTCCACAAACTAGATCTACTCATTTTTCCAATTTTAACCTTCTTTGATTCACATTTTACATGTATGCCATTATTGTCGAGTTGGTGCGATATTCGTAAAGCAGGTTTCTGAATATACTCGTAATTATAAAGCGATTCAAACAGTCCTTATTAGTGGGTGAAATTGTAAAAATGGTTATTAAAAATCTTATTCTACAACTAATTTGTATAAAACCATCTTATATGGAGCATATGCAAGTATTTGTGTTATTGTTAAGGTTTATATTTCCCATCCCTATCTACTAAAAGATTATGTAAACTCCTAATTTTTCCTCCAAAAAGCATTTTTAAAATAAAGGAAACTATTGATAATTTAATTGTATTCACTAAATAAGGAAATTAATTATTATTATGTATTTCATCATATAATTATAATGGTTTTGATTACTTTCATAAGAAAAAAAAATGAAAGAATTTATAAATTGGAATCATTACCTTTGTGGTATAAAAAATACATTAAAAAAAAATACATTCAACACATTACTCAATTTTCTTGAATTAATTTTCAGTTTAAATTTATTTTTTGCTCAAAACAAAATACAATAACGAGAAAAATGAACAATTAATGAGATACCACTATTATTTTACAGTTCAATTTTACTCAGTTTTCTTGAATAATTTTACAATTCAATTTTTTCCCTCATATCAAAATATAATGACGTGAAATATGAAAAATTAATGAGGCGTTAATTTAGCATAATTAAGTTATACAAAAAAAAAAAAAAAAAAACGCACATTCATTGCGCGAGATCTAAATTAGTTTCACAATTAAGAGGCGAGATGTTTCTTTATTAGTTACTCCCTTTTATTCTCTAACATCTTCCACATTTCCTAAAACAGCAAATTCACAAAGATCTTCCACTTTCCTTATTTGTCTAACTTTTTTGGTTATAATAATTTGTGACCCTACATTCTCTCTCTTACTTTTATTTACATCCACATGTCACAACACCAAATTATACCCAAAAACTAATGTAAAAGAACATAGAGAATATGAGGGAGTATTAATTTGTCACCTTTTTTTAGTTTTTGTAAATCCATTATCGTTGATCATGACTTGTATATCTGATAAATTTATCGTTAAGATATACAGTCTTCTACAAAATTATTATTTTCCTAAAATATAGAGAAAATTGTAGTGATTCGTGTTAGATTATATATATTTTGATAATAAATACTCCTTATATTTTAATTTTGGGAAGACTTACTTTTTAGGCAGTCTCTTTGTATTTATGGAAAACCTTTGTATCTTTAGTCATGCACATTATATCTTTCATTTAATGTATGATCCACGCGCTATAAATATGTTTAAATAAATATAGCTCTCTTTCTATTTAGGTCTTGTTCTTTCTCGATTAATTTCAACAATTTCAGTTTTACTGGGCTCTATTCAATTCTTTTTTGTTTCAACTTCAGTCAATTATGTTTAGCTTATCTATTCACAAAATTAACATTTACTTCAGGTGCATTCAGTTCATCTCAGCTCCATTCAGTTTAGTTCAACTCCAATTAATTCAGTCTAACTTTCGTTCAATGAAAAAGAATGGAGCCTCGTTATACTACTGTTTAGTGTCGATAATTTTAAAACAAAAAATAACTTACAGTGAAAGTCACTTGTTGTGTACTAGTATGGGTGGCGCCTTCGCCCGGGCTACCTCTATTTAGCATTAAAATATATTTTCAATTAACTAAAACTATTTTAAAGTTGCATAACTCATAAATTTATCATTAATATATTTTTCCATGATAAGGAGTATATCTTAAAATTACAATGAAATAAATTATGAGACAAATTTACTACTCCTGCTATTAATATTTGACTTAAATCAATTGCTTAGCTAATTTTTCATATATATATACTTTCTTCTATTCTTAACATTGTTACTTTTATTACATTCGTTATTATTACTTTTACTTTCACTACTCCCGCTGTAATTATTGTTACCTAATTATTGTTATTTCACTACTTGTACATTTACATTGATAATTTCACTACTCAGTTGTTATTTACATTACTTTCACTACTCTGCTCATTGCTAGTCTTGGTACTTTGACCTTTCAAATGAGTGTTTACTATGATATTACTATATCCAATGTTTTTACAATTCTTTTCACTAATAACAAAATTACTTTTCCCTTTTATGTATCCAATGAGTGATTACTATATCTAAGGTAACTTTTATTACTCTCACTACTCGAAATAAATATATTACATATATGCACTAAATGTAAATATATGCATTAAATTAATTAAGTTGAATTATGGCATATTATATTTTTGGAACCTAGCTTGATTTATTTACCTTTTAATAGTTTCCAAATTTATGTTAAAATAATTAAAATCTTTATACTAATTAATACCATAAGTGGAGCATGTTTATTTTAAGGAAAATCACCATATTCGGGTGTGCTCTAAATTTATACTTCAAGCAAAACTTTATAATATTTACATTGAAGTCCCTTGTTCAGGTCCATCGCACAGTGCTATTGATTTAAAACTATATAATATAATTAATTTGTATAGATTTATTTAACTACATTGAAATCCTTTGGTTTCTGGAATTAATATATACGGAGTAGTATTGATTTGTAATAACTTAATGGTCGAATCCATATAATGAATGTAGACAAGTTATTGTGAACAGTAGTTCGGATTATTGTACTTTTTTCTTATTTTTTAGTCAACTAGGATTATCTTTTCATTACTTCTATCAAATAACTTAAGGATCGATGCATGCTATCTAGAACATTATCTGTCTATTTAATTTGTATATTGTGCCCTTGCCCATAACCTGCAATAATTACAAAGATAATTTAAATTATCAACAATCATTATCACCAATTAAATCGTACCAAAAAAAAAAAATTATCTCCAATTATAAAAATGTGGATAGTAAGAACTGTTGAAACTTAAATCAGGTCGGTCAATTATGGTAGATACCACAAAAAGAAAATGCCTAGTGATCTAGGAAAGGTTTGTCATATGCACGCAAATAAGACCGTAAGAGTATATCTATCACGTAGATATTATCATTCTAAGAAAGACGTACTGATCGACCAAAATATATACTCCCTCCTATTCTATAATAACTTCCCCCTTTCCTAATTCATCTATTCTACATATCTTCCCCCTTTCTATTTTTGGAAAAGCTTTTTCTTATGAAATGACCATGTTACCCTTATAACTTTTCTAATATTACCACCCAACCCATCCTTAACCTATCCTATTAATCTACTAACAAAGCCCAATAATGACACAACCCACTAATCTAACCCAACCCAATCCCCATTAACCCTAATGACTCCCGCCTTATAAGCCATCTTCCCAGAAAAAACCCTAACTTCTCCCTCTCTTTCTCTCTCTTCCGTCAGTCCTTACCTCTCTTTCTCTCTCTTCCGCTTATCTTCCCTATTCTAATCTTCATCCATCTTCATCCAGAAAAAACCCTAACTTCATCCATCTTCATTGTTCCTTCATGTTAATTATTCACCAAAACTTCATCTGAGTACATCATCCTTTGATATTATCATCATCTTTTACATCGAATCAGAATACCATTCGATTAAACTTTGCACTCTTTTGAAATAAATGAACCCTAGTTAATGCACCTTCTATTTATAGAACCATGAATTTATTGAACTTTGCACTCTTTTGAACAATTGGTTTAGTAATTTGAATGAAATCTCTCTTAATTTTGGCACCAAATTTGAATTTTGGTGCCAAACTTAAGAGCTGGTCAAAGGATTTGTAACATTTGACTTACTATTTGCGTTATTTTAGCTCAAGGGACACCTCAAATGGGCCATTCAAGATAAGATGGCGGAATCAAAGCTTAATCTGAAGTCCATTGTTCGGTTTTTCAAAAAAAATTTAATCCGAAGTCCAGACAAGTTATCTTTTCATTTGTGTACGTTAGTTTCGATTTAAGGTTGATGTACTTTAAATTTAAGATTCCTGTAATTTTATATTGTAATTTAATTTTAATTTAGAATGTGTAATTATTTTAAGTTCATGTAATTCAAATTTTACTGAAACTTGATGGAAATTTGAATGTGTGAGAACCCTTTTAGAAAAGGGAGGGAAATGAAAAAGGTGTGTTAATAAAGGAGGCAGTCATTATCCTCTTAATTTTCCAATTAAGCAATTAAATCTAAACACCCTCTCTCCAATCACATAGGTCCACTACAATACTTTTACATATTCTATTACCTTCCTTAATCCAAGTGCAAAAATGAAAGGGGAAGTTCTTATAGAATAGGAGGGAGTATACCAATGGTGTTTGTTTAACCAAAGATTCCCTTAACACTTTATATTAATCTTGTCACATGGGAGTATTATTTATAGGCAATGAGGATCTCCTGTCCCATTTTTGTGTCCCATCTCTTGTCCCATACTCTCTTATTTTGACACATAGACATAAAAATCACATATATGGTATATTTATTATTTTCTATGTTGATGTGTCAAGCAAAGAGTAGCATGGGACAGGAGATGGGACATTATATGGGACAGAGGATCCTCACTGATTTACAGGCACTAACAAACTAAAAAGACTAATTTTTATAGAAAAAATCATACAATAAAGGACTTAAAACATTATTTTGAGTGACTTTTGTTAGTGAAGCTTGATGACATCGGGTGGGACTTGTGCAATATTGTTTATGGAGTGATGTACAATGAATTTTATTTTATAGTGATAAAGTAGACTTTATTTAGTGACTATATTGTCCTTTTGTGAGGATTATAATTTTTTTTAGACAAAAGTATACTATTATTAATAAACATATTTGGACAAATTAAAATGGAGGTATAAATGGCCCTTCGTTCTCTGTATGGGCCTTTTTGACTGATTAATTTTCATCCAGCCACAAATTAATGGCTCACAATACTTTCTATTCCATCGATTGATTCGATCCGGTTATATGTTTACCTATTTTTTTTAAGGATCTCTTATTAATTTATTTACTTTTTTTTTTTATATTGGGAATGTTTTGTTATGAGTAATTGGACCAACCATATATAATCTGTATGTATTATTATTCAATTGAAATTCATTAACAATAACTACAAAATGTTTTCTCCTTCGTTTTTGTCAAATAACAAGAATAGAGGAAAATCTAACACAACCTATGAAAAATATACTTAATTTTAAATAATTTTTTTTTTAAATTTATGCACATTGAAAAATAAGATTACGGGAATTAGTTATGCATTTTGTTTTATCATTATATCTCCTCGGAGATAATAATGCTGTCAAATTGATAGGCCCGGTTCAAAAAAATTATTTGAGACCTTATATAATACAGTACCTTTTTTTTATAGTAAATGGTACTCGAACGTCGACATTTAGCTAACTCCTCCGACTATATAAAGTTCATTTCGTCAAATGACCCACAAGAACAATACAATATCAGGGGTGGGAGGATTCGTTCCTGTACCCATTGTCCAATATACCTCATTTTTTTTGTAGTATGTAAGTATCCAATATACCTCATTTCTAACCACTAAATTAAGATATTTTCGATTTCAAGGTTGAAAAGTCGAAAGCCTTAATTTTGTAAATCGTTTGAACTTGCTATTAGACGACCCTGATTGACTGACTCAATCAAAAGCTTTGAAGAGAGTAGATGAGGTTGGATATTAGATTATTAGATTAGAAGAAGTCGGTAAGGCTAGTAAAGTAACAAAAGAAACTAAATAGACTAATAATAACATAATGAAAATTCTTAGGTACTCTGGGATGACCATTAATTTGCCCTCCCTAATCAATAAGAAGCATTCATCTCTATTTAAAATCTATAAATATAAAGGAAAATATAAGCAAAATATTAGCGTAAATGTTTCTTATTGGTTAAGGAGGACACATTAATGATCCGTGGCTCACGGAGTAGCTAAGAATTTTTCTAGCATTATACTGTACTGTACAATACAAGTACACAACATAATAAAATAAAAAAAGTAAACCTTATCCAAAACCAAGGTTAAAAACCTAACTATGGTAAATCACATTTTTTTCTCTTTCTCTCACTACTTTTTTTCCTTTTGATTTTTTTGCTCCTTATTCAAGTTCATCACCCCTTTCTCTATTTATTTCTCTCTCTAAATTAAATTAAATTGTCACTACTAAACATTTCTCAACTATTTTCTTCAACTTCTGGTTAGTCAACTTTATCATTATCCACTTCATTTTTATCTTATTTAATCTTTACTTTACTCTTTAATCACTATTTAATTATGCTTAATCTATGTTTAATTAATTAATTAATTAACAGTTAATTTCCGGCCTTTATTTATTGATTAGTTTAGTTGATGAACCCAAAAATTATAATACCCAGATCGTGATTCTGATTGATTTTATCTTATTTGTGAGTTTGAGCTAAATGGGTATTAATTTTTTGTTTTAAGTATTGTATTATTTTTATTCTTGTTTGATTGGGTGTAGTAAAGATTTGATTTGTTTGGGTATGAAATGGTATATTAGCTTGAGTTTTGGATTTTTATTTAATTATTTTCATGTGTTTTGTATTAATTTTGTTTAATTATCGAAGTAATTTTAATTATCGAAGTAATTTTATTTTTGTTTGATTGTGTGTAGTAAAGATTTGATTTTTTTTGATTTGATATATGGTATTTTAGCTTGAGTTTTAGGTGTTTATAATTTTGTGATTGATTTAGTATATTTTTGTTGATTTGCTAATTAAGGAAAGAATAATTCTTTCATTTTGTAGAATAAATGGTGCTTCATTTTGAAGATGTCACATCTATGAAGTAATGGGTTTGTTTTGGCTAGATTTTGATTGTATTCATAATTAACATGTGATTAATTTGATAAAGTTTTGTATTTTCCGATTTCTGGAGTTTTATGTAGGGGTTGATTAAGTCAATTCTAGTTAATGGGTAGTTGGGTTATTAGAGATTGGAATTTGGAGTGGTAGAAGTTAGGGGTAGAGTAGAGTTTAATAATTTAGTAAGCTAGAATTATCAAAGGTAATATGTTGAGGGAAGAAAAATAACTCGGCCGATATGCCGCTTTCATTTTTCGAGAGGAAAGAAGAAAAGAAAAGGAAATTGGTTCTAGAGTCTCTGTGGATTCTGATTTACGAGTAGGGTGGTCTGATTTGTTAGTTTTCTTTTCGTTTTATAGAGGCGCGTAGAAGTTTGAGATTATGTTCATTTGCATTTGCTGAGTTCAGTAGTTCACCATCAAGAGGGCGTCTTTGGTTTCGGTGTGTATATTTCAGAAAACTCTATG
The DNA here is from genome assembly GCA_023091065.1 of Dianthus caryophyllus. Lineage (NCBI taxonomy): Eukaryota > Viridiplantae > Streptophyta > Magnoliopsida > Caryophyllales > Caryophyllaceae > Dianthus > Dianthus caryophyllus. The sequence goes on along the minus strand of CM041518.1, from coordinate 11,579,577 downwards.
TGCTTCGACTCCCCCAATGCGCGTACAGCTGTACACACACATACGCTCACATGATTTTGATGTATGGTGGCCAAGGATATTTCTATACAGATTGTGGGATAGATTGAGGGCTAGTACTTTTATTGCAGAATGGTATCGATCTACTTGATGAGTTAATGATATGCTTGGTGAAGGTTATACATTTCCTAGTTTTATGTACTGGCTTTGGTATGGAACAATCTTAGACACTCAAATATGGCTAGTCATAACTGAACAATCTTTGTCTTTGTTTCATTTTTGGGCTCGAAGAAGGTTTGGAAGAAATGTGGGTTTTCTCATGACGTTGACTTCTTCAAGTGTTGTTCTTCTAATACGAGTAGTTTTTATTTTCATTAAGGTGTTTCAAATCCATTGTTACCGACTTGGTGGACCTGGTTATGTTCTTTTGTTACTCAATCTCTCATTATGTACTATCCATTTCCTTACTTCTATTAAATTTAGAAAGATTAAAATGTTATCTTTTCCGTTTTTGACTAATATATTGTCTTCGACTTCGGGGTTGACCATTTACTAAATTTGGTGTGACAAGAGCTTTGACCGTAGGTTCTACTAGCATTCTTGTCCTACCTAATTTCAGTTGTTGTCATGCTAGTTACGCAAATGACTGGAATGTTGCAAGCTACTCTTTATGAAAAAATCGAAAGGAATTTAGGAATATTGAGTATAACTTTTTGTTATCTAGTTTTCTGACTGATAACCTGAATGGTTGCATGAATTAGTGATATGATTTTGGTTAGTGTGATGCATGTATAACTATCTCAGTGTCTCTTGGTGGCGTGCTGCCATTCATTTTCATGTAATGGTCGTATCTGACACACTGCCTTTTTTTCACCAATAGCAGATCTTCTGTATGCTTGAGCTCCCAGGCGGATTCTGCTACTTGTCATGGCTTCGAGGTCATATGGAAACTTGTTGGGGCTTGTCTCTGGTGATCTTCTAGATATTCCGCATACTCCTAGAACTCTTCCAAGGGTTATGACTGTTCCCGGAATTATCTCTGACTAGATATTCCGCTTACTCCGTAGAGGTAATGACGCCAGATTTTCAAAGCAAACACTACGGCTGCTTACTCCAGGTCATGAGTTGGGTAGTTTCGTTCATGAACCTTTAACTGCCTTGATGCATAAGCAATGACCTTCCCTTGTTGCATCAGTACGCAACCCAGGCCATTCAGTGAGGCGTCACTATAGACATCATACTCGTCACCATCCGTAGGGAGAGCTAAGAATGGTGCTGTGGTAAGCCTTGTCTTGAGTTCTTGGAATGCATTCTCGCACTCGTCGCTCCATATGAACTTGGATTCCTTCTGTAGCAGCTTCGCCATCGGTCGTGCAACCTTGGAGAAATCTGGAACAAATCTCCTATAGTACCCAGCCAATCCTAGGAAGCTGCGTATTTCAGTTATATTTGTGGGTGCTTTCCATTCTTTCACTGCGCCGATCTTTGCAGGATCTACCATCACTCCATCCTTCGAGATGACGTGACCCAGGAATGCTACTCTCGAGCCAAAACTCGCACTTGGATAGTTATGCATACCACTTATATCTCCTTAGTATCCCCAAAATGATACGGAGATGTTCTTCGTGTTCTGCTCGAGTCTTGGAATAAATCAGGATGTCGTCAATGAATACTACCATGCATATGTCCAAGTACTCGTGGAAGGTTCTGTTCATTTGATCCATCAACACTGCTGATGCATTTATCAGACCAAAAGGCATGACCTTAAATTCATAGTGACCATATCTGCTTCTGAAAGCAGTCTTCTGGATGTCCGCTTCTCTCACAGTGATCTGATGATAACCTGACCTTAGGTCGATCTTAGAAAACACTCCCGCACCTTTTAGTTGATCAAAGAGGTCGTCGATTCTTGGCAAAGGGTAGCGGTTCTTAATCGTCACCTTGTTCAGTTCTCTGTAGTCGATGCAGAGTCTCATACTACCATCCTTCTTTTTCACAAATAAAACCGGTGCTCCCAAGGTGAGACACTCGCCCTTATGAAACCCTTCTCAATCATCTCCTCTAGCTGTTTCTTCAGCTCTTGTAACTCTACTGGTGCCATCCTATAAGGTGCCTTTGATATTGGTGCCGTACCTGGCGCAAGGTCGATATAGAACTCCACGTCACGTGCAGGTGGCAAGCCTGGCAAGTCGTCTGGGAAGACATCAGGAAATTCCCGTACTACGTGAATATCTCCAATGTTCACGCTTTCCTTCACTTCGTTGATGCTGCAAAGGTACACTTGATGTCCCTTTCGTTCCAACCGTTGTAGTTGTAACACGGTGATGATTTTTACCCCCGTAATTGGCGAAGTCTTCTGGTACGTAACTTTAGTCTCTGTTGGATGCTTCAAGCGAATATTTCGATCTCGGCACTCAAATATCGCATGGTATTTGGTCAACCAATCGATACCAAGTATGACGTCGAACTCCGGCATGTCGAAAAGAATAAGATCGGAAGGAAATATTGTTTTATGAATAGTGATTGGAGTTTCTTTGAATATTTTGGAACATTTCAGAGTTTTACCGTTTGGTAGAGAAATGTTTGCATCGATTGATTCGAATTTTGTGAGATTAGCTTTGCGAATAAATTTAGAAGATATAAAGGACAATGATGCCCCAGTATCAAACAAAATGACTGCATTCATAGAATTAACAAGAAAAATACCAGTGATGACGTTGGCCTTAGGTGACTTCTCTACCTCAGCTTCAGTGAGTACATATACTCGACCCTGTACCACTACAGATTGTGGTACTCCCGCGATAGGTGCCGAGTTTGGGAGGTTAGGGCATACGTTTGCCTTGTGCCCTAGCTTCTTACATCGGTAACTGGTAATTGGTTGACCGTTACACTGTTTCCCTTCATGTGGTGCCTTGCCACACATCTGGCATCCCCTACGTACCATACTTGTTTGGGGACCTCTGCCTCCAACTATGGCTCTCTCATTGTTCCCCGCAGGAAACCTATTTTGAAACGCAGGCCTCTGGAAGTTTGGCCTCTGCTGGTTAAGACGTTGGTAAGTCGGCTTTTGGATGTAGCTCGACTGTGACACGGAAGACACAAATACCTTCTTCTTCTTCTTCTTCTTCTTCTTCTTCTTCTTCTTCTTCTTCTTCTTCTTCTTCTTCTTCTTCTTCTTCTTCTTCTCTTCAGCCTCTTCCAACTTCTGGGAAGCCCATACATTGCACGCACGCTCGTATGCTGCGGCAAAAGTGGTGTAGGTGTTGCTGCTCAAGTAAGTACACAGACTTGCAGACATATTGCGTAGGTACCTCTGTGTCACGGCCTTCTCATTGGGAGCGACCGCAGTCCCAAACTTGGACAGCTGCTGAAATTTTTCAGTGTACTCCAGGAGTGTCATGTCTCCCATATTAAGACTTATAAACTCCTCCTCCTTTTGGCACCGGAGCTCATACCCGAAGTATCGCTCCTTGATCTTTTCTGTGAATTCGTACCAGGTGAACGTAGTGTCAGGCTCGTTGGTCCTGATCACGTTCCACCAACCATTCGCCTCGCCTTTCAGATAGATGGCGGCGATGTTGACCCTCTCTTCTGGAGGTGTCCTACTCAGCTCCATGAGCTTCTTCATCTCCTCCAACCAGTTCGTGAGTTCGGTAGGGTCACTTGAACCCAAGTATACTGGTGGTCGATGACATGAAAATCGGTCGAACGCGCTTGGTTGATGTTGGCGGTTCGCGTTGTCCGTGGCTATTTCAGCCAAAAGGATTAAAGACTCTTCGGCCAGAATTTGCCTCTCTTCGGTCGTCATTTGAGGACCAGCCATTCTGAAAGAATTAGAAAGCGAAGAAAATTATTAGCATCGCAAGGTGTTAGATAGCATGCTTGACATTGATAGAATTTATTCGCAATAGAAAGCGGTAACACGAGTCGTTTAAGTAACACAGAAAATAGATACTTCATTCAATTGAAATGCAAATGCTGGTTACATCGATTTTGGAAAGCAAAATGCATCTAGTACATTTCCTAGGAAGATAACAAAAGGTAGAAGGTAGAGACAACGACTCCTAAGAGTGCTATACATGATCTCTGAGGTTAGATAGTTAAAATCTAGAGATTTTACAAAATTGTTGTCCGTATTGATAGGTTACTAGATCATTCGGGTTTTAACCCGAGGGTGCGAATTCATCATCGCTGATTTCCTCTGCCTCCTGGAAGGTGTCACCCTCAGCAACGGCTCGGACTGCAAGCCTGAGGTAACACTTGAAGAATTTCCACTCATGGAAATTTTCTCCAAAGGCAGTGTTCGGTGCACGGACTCTTGTCCACCACAAGAATGGTTCCCCAGTGATGTACTCCCCCACTAGGCGTATCTTCCACTCCTTGCGAATTCCTGCAATGGAAAACCTTGCCTCCATCTCCTGAATCCAATGCACGCAGTCGTAGCGGTCTCCCGCGAAGTGACTTGGCTGACTCTGCTGGAAGGCCGCGTAAGCCTGTGCTCTCGCTGGGGTGCCTACCCCGTACATAGGTGCCACAGGGTGTGTCGGCATCTGAACTCCCAATGCGCTTGTCTTCCAATGTCCATCTTGCGTCATCTATAAAGGTTTTAAAGGAGACGTGTCAAACAACAAAGTATTGTTTCGACGGAAGTAAAACGGCTCATAAATGGGATCTTTAAGGCAATCAAGTTTGACAAGTTTGAAGAGTGAAATTTCGATAGGTTCAAGAATTTTTTTTTGCGAAAAAGGTTATGGATTTAATAGGTGGCATAAATCCGTGTAGTTTGGTACTCCTTCGATGCTTCAATCCTCGTGCGTTAAACTTATTATATAGATTTTATATCCGAGGATAGTTGTTAGTTTTGTTAGTCACATCGGCAAGTAGCAAGCATAAGATAGTTAGGCCCTATTCTTTTCGGCTTATAGGAGCTGAACTTATAGGAGCTAAACTTATAAGAGTGAAATTTGAACTTATAGGGTGAAATTTGAACTTATAGGAGGTGAAATTTGAACTTATAAGAGTGAAATTTGAACTTATAGGAGCTGAGCTGAACTTATAAGAGCTGAGCTGAACTTATAGGAGCTGAATTTATAGGAGCTGAACTTATAGGAGCTGAATTTATAGGAGCTGAAACTTATTTGAAGTTAAATTTATTAGAATTTAAAACTTATTGAATTAATATTAATATTAATATAATTTGAAAAAATTTATTAAATTAATAACAATAATAACAATGATATTTATAGTAATGATGATGATGATTACAATAATTAAAATCTTTTAATTTATTCAAAATGATTAATTTTGCTAATAATAAACAATAGTGTTCAAAATCGATTTTGCGGTCTAGTATAGTTAAATATCTCAATATATAGTTGATTATAAATAAGTTGGCTCGGTTAAATATTTTAATATACTATATTTGTTATTATTATTATTATTATTATTATTATTATTATTATTATTATTATTATTATTATTATTATTATTATTATTATTATTATTATTATTATTATTATTATTATTATTATTATTATTATTATTATTATTATTATTATTATTATTATTATTATTATTATTATTATTATTATTATTATTATTACTATTATTATTATTATTATTATTATTATTATTATTATTATTATTATTATTATTATTATTATTATTATTATTATTATTATTATTATTATTATTATTATTATTATTATGCAATAATAATAGTAAAATAAAAATAAAACATAATAGAATTTATAGAATTTGAACTTATAAGAAATTTGAACTTATAGAATTTGAACTTATAGATGAAATTTGAACTTATGTGAAATTTGAACTTATAGGAGTCTAAAAAGTGAAATGAGCTTATAGGACCTGAAATTTGAACTTATAGAGTGGTGAACTTATAGGGTTGAAATTTGAACTTATAAGAGCTGAAATTAAGCTGAAAAGAACAGGGCCTTAGTGTATTTTATTTTGAGGGTAGTAGTCTGTTATTTAAAAGTCCTTAGCCTATGGTCGGTCCTTAAGGTTTCTACCCTTTCTCACACTTTAAAGCGACTTCAAGTTATTATTTAAGTGATCTAATAAAAGAAAAATCTAATTTATTATTTGATCCTATTAGTCTTGCGGGTTAACATATTAATACGTTTGTACCGCCCAGGTGTCTCTCGTTAGGTAAGTATAAATCCCATTAAGCAATTCATGTTACGGTCACGAGTCAGCTCTGATACCAACTGTAACAACCTAGTTTTTAGTCGACTTTAATTACTAAGCCGGAAATTAATTAAGTCTTAAACCAGCGTCATTAATTATACATAAAACCCAAAATGTTACAACATCGTTCAAGAGTTGAACAAAACAACTCTAAATACGGAAATTAAAGGAGTATAGTGTTATATATTACAAATCTCTCGAAAAACAACTAACGGTAAAGCATAAAAACGTCGAGTGGCCCCGTCCAAAATCCAGCATCCGGTCCACGACCATCCTGCACAATAAACTAATGGGAGGGTGCCCGTTGAGCGGACAGTGACTAGCTATGCTCATACTTACCCTCGATTTCAATTATTTTGGTTTATTACTATCGCTTTATAATTATAACATTATGATAAAAACATAAACATGCTTATAACATATAGCATATAAAGACATATAAGTCATAATAAGCATGCGGTTTAAAGCGATAAATCATATAAGCATGATATTCAGTTATGAAAGCAAATAACAGATAATATCATAGCAATAGTGTAACAGCATATCAGTAGGATTACGAAGCGAAATCAGCTCGCAAACAAACATACATATTGTATCATACACATCATGCAGACTCGATTCACTTCAGAAATTTGTGGTCTTTAATTAGTTTTCAAAGATGGTACGCACTCATTCTCATTTAATCAAACAACACATACTGCTTACAAGCCTGACCACTTAGTAGGCCATTGTACTATAGTCGCTTGCATCTCACTACCATAGTGCAGCGACTTACTCGACTCGTAAACCACGCCGAATACTATAGTACTTGCATCTCATCTTCTAGTGTTCGAAATGATTCGAACTTCAGATACAATCCCGTCAAGTGATCTTTACATGTGGCAAGAGCGAATGCAAGTGTCGCGCCCACTAAGAACGAAACACGGCAAGGAGACAGAACCGCATACAAGACCCAAATCCATAAGGTCGCGGGTGCTCTGATACCCCTAGCGAAATAAGGTGAATTACACCCAAGTCTAATATGCATATATGAGTATTCTCGTTAAGAGTAGGCTATGCTATTCATAGAGCACCTTAACTCTGAATAAAACGACTATTTCCTAGAGACCGACCCAAAAGAGTTGGCATATTCATTATCTTGTACGGCTTAGGCAGTACGACTTAAGGCGTAAAGGCATGGGCAGCATGCTAAGCAATAAAGCTACCGGCTTGGAAACCACACTATTCGATATGGCCAACGCTCAGTGACCGAGATAGTGGTATCCGCACAAGACTATCTTAACCCCACTTTACTCACGATTGACGTTTTCATATCCGAGGCTCAAGCTTTTGACCCGTTATTTAACTTACTCAAGATTTATTATTTATTTGATATTACCTATCACATGTTACTAGACTCTCCTAGTCTCATCGTCAAACGTTTAAGTATTTTATTTTCGGTTTCATATGATCACATAACATGTTCGTTTATTATTTGAAGTGTTGTTCATTATTAACGTTTTTAAATTTCTATATTAATACGTTTATTAGTATGTCAAATTTTATTTAAGTGTTTTTCAAAACACCTTAAGTCATTTACTTATTCATTTTTAATTTTCTATACTTAGTAAATTTTCAATTATTTACAATATTTCAAATTTTGAAATTTGAAATATCTTTGAATTTTGAGACGTAACTTGTTTTACAAGTTTCGTGATTTTTCACTATTCACGTCTCGGGATTTGAAAAGATAACTTGTTCAACAAGTTACCTCAAATTCCATTAAAATAAATTTTGGGACATTACTTGCTCAACAAGTTTCGTCCCGGGTACTATTCACCGTCTTGAAATTTGGGACGTTACTTGCTTAACAAGTTTCGTCTCGATTTACTTTTCATCGACACTATTCATCGAAGTTACTATTCATCAATCACTATTCACTTGTCACTATTCATCTCAGTCACTATTCATCGGTTACTATTCATATCGGTCACTATTCACTTCCTAACTTAATCATTAAGTTTAAAAATCTAGTTTTAAAATCGTTAAGTTCGGTTTGTAAAAAGTGATAATGATATTTATTTTAAAAATGAGACTTAGTTAAATTTAGTCATCTATTTACTAAATTTAGCGATTTTCATTTTTAATAAAAGTATTGTGGTTTGTTCATTTTAGTCCGGATGTCCAAGTCCAACAGTCCAAATTTGCAAAGGCAGTAGCATACGACTTAATTCATATTTATAACGGTTACTCATTTTTTTATCGGTTTATTATATTTCTTTTATAACGAAATCGATTTATACAAAAATTCAATTCTATTAACTAGTAAACTTTAGTGACTTAGTGATATTTTCATTTTGATCAATTTAAGTCCATTTTAAATGGATATGTCGTGTGATATGTGTATATGCTATATTTCTTTTTATTTCTTTTAAATTTCTTAATTCAATTTATTAAATACTAATTAAATTATTTTAACAAATAAACTGAAAAGTGATAAGAACAATATTTTACCCAAAAATAACAAAAATGTCGTGGCCATGTATGTGGTTGTCCAAAAATTCATTTTTCGATTTTTTTTTTTATCGGTTTTTAGCTTAAAGTCTTTATATTTTAATTATTCTAATTATACTAAAACGATTTAAACTAAAAATTTCATTTAACTAAAATTTTGAACTCAAATATAAAGTTAAATTTTCTAAAAGTTTTTCTAAATATGTCAGTTGATTTAAGTGATGTTACTAGCATAATATAAACTAATACTTAAACAAAAATAAAAATTAATAACAAATATAAAATAAATAAAATCAAAGTGTGCTAATATTATGAACATCACATGAAGATTTCAAGAACACCATAATTTCATCAAGAACACAATTTGCATATTTAACAAATTATAATTTATTTTTCTAAATCAATTTTTTTAACATGATAACATCCATTTTAATACAACTTAACACAACATATTATTTAAAAAAATTGAAAGTGAAAATTTAATAAAAAATGGGAAATGCCGTGAGGAAGAACACACACACACATGAATTTTTATTTTCGATTTTTAATCACTTTAAACTCATTGTTAATATTTCACATAATTTTTATATAAGATTACTACTTAACTAAAACATAAATAAACATATAAATCATATGAACAATAATTAAAAATGCTCAAAACAAGATTAACTAAACATATTATCATATTACTACAACATATCTATTTAAAACATTATTTATTTATTATCATTACTAATACTCCCTCCGTCCCGGTCATTTGTTTACACTTTCCATTTTGGGATGTACGGGTCATTTGTTTACACTTTCCAAAAATGGTCATGCTTGACCCATGTAAGAGGTGGCCCCTACTCCCTCAACCAATAACATTTGATACTTTTAAGCAAACGGGACCCCCTTTGTACTTATATTATTATTTTATTAGTTTTTTCTCAACCTCTCTCCTCACATCGATAAATGTGTATAAAGTAAACGTAAACAAATCACCGAAACGGAGGGAGTACATCACATAAGCATACTAGCACACATAATGATGTTTAACATACTTTAAACATAAAAATCATACTTATAAAATCATAATAAAAATCAAATTAATTTACAAAAGAGGTTAAAAAAAGATATAACTAGTCACCTTGAATAGGCAAGCTATTGGTTATCCGGATCGATAATATTATCTAGGTCAAGTTCTTCACCCGTATACCCTTCTTCACCTTAAAAAACCCATAATAAGTAAGCTTCAATATACCCACTAATTAGCTAAATAAAACTAGAGATTATTAGAATAATATTAAGGTTTTAATTTAGGAGGTTTTTGGTTGAAAATGGAAGAAAAATAAAGAGAGAAAAGGGAGGCAATGAACTCAGCAATTTGGAGAGAAAAAAGAGTAGATTTTGCACTTAGAAAATAATGAGGAAGTTAGTATGCATTTTAGCTAGGTTAAATGATTTAGGATAAAGTTGATTTTATTTAGTAAATAATGTTTAATTAAAATATTATTAGGGAACATCATCATTCAATTAGGGTTTAGAAAATGTTCCCCCGATATTTAAAAATATTTTTACGAAATAAATCGGGTTTAAAAAGTCGGGCGTCAAAGACGATAAAAATTAATGTGTGCGCGTTTGACGATTTTTCGAAATATTTCTACTTTTGAATTCTAAGACTAAAATATTTATTTTACTATTCAAAAATTTTCAAAAGTTTTAAGAAAGTCGATAAATTTTTCAAAACGAAAGTTTATGGAAAAATCACTTTTGTAAGGTGAAAAAGTTAAGATTAGATTTAAGACTTGAAATTAGCATTCGATGGCTAATTATGTATTTAAATTAACACGGGGTGTTACATACCCTCTACTTCCCCCACCCCCCCGCCCCTGAAACCTTATTACTTTGTGTATTAATTTTCCAATTTTTTAACTCAGGCAGGACAAATAGTCACGATATTCCCAATAATAATAATAATAATAATAATAATAATAATAATAATAATAATAGAAAGAATAATAATAATAATGATACACGCTATTTATATTCATTTTATGCCCCCGGTTCAGTCGCATTTAGCTACATTTACTCGTATTCATTACTGGTTTTATAAGCTATTTGCTATATTTCTCGATACTGCTGCCTTTTGTTTATATTTTGCAGGTTTTGGTGGATTTGAGCCAAAACCCGGGACGTTAGGAGCATTTCGAGAATCGAGACGACCAGACCACGCTCGAGCGCGCACAGGAGCTCGAGAACACGAAGCCAAAGACCAAGGACATAAAAGGACCACGAATGAATTAAGCCCAAATGAATATTGGGCCAAGTTTTGAAACACACAAGAGCCGGCCCAGAGAATTTGGTCAGGCCGGTTGGGTCAGGCCGGCAGCCTGCCGGCCGGCCCTGCTGTCTATTTCGTCGGGTTTTGATTAAAATCGAGTTTTATTATTTTGGAGGATATAAATATAGTCTTAGGACGAAACAAGACACTTATGCTTATTTTTACTGCTTTTAATTTAGGTTTACTTTAAGTTTTCTCTCTTTACATAAACTTTCATAAGAGCATTAGTCTAGTTTCAAGATTGGTTCTTTTGTAATCGTCGGTACTCCGCAAGAATTCCAGGTTTTAATTTCAATTGCTTTTCATTCATAATGTTTACTTCTTATTATTGTTTTGCTTTGATTGTTATAATGTGTTGGGCCCAAATTTTCCGGCCCAGTTAGGGCCCTATCAGCAGAAGTACCTTGCTCAGGGCCCTGAGCATCACGGGACCCTGGGCAAGATCTAGAGTATTCCGAGGATCCAAGCGGCGCAGAATCCTGACCATGCAAGACCCTCCAGGAGCCCTACCTAGCCCAGGACCCTGAACATTTTAGGACCACAGGCGGGACCTGGCGAGATCTGAGGCGGGACCCTGGGCGGCCCAGGGCCCTCAGGAGTCTCACCAACGGATCTATCTCGAATTGCAACGGACAATTAAAGTAGTTGCGAGAAAGGGGGAAGCTATCCAACGGAAGGAGCAATTAAAGCCTATTTAATAGGGGGCCACGACAGTTACGGAAGGGGGAATACTAGGAGAAAAATCAGCAAGGTTACAACTATAAAAGGCCAGCTAGGGTTCAAGACAAGGCATTCAACTTCATTCCACATTCAGCAACAACACTACTACATTCAACACCAAATACCTACTTTACAGCATTCTAAACACACTAAACACATTTTTCAGCAATACTTAGCATTTTACAGCATACTTTGTACGAAATAGTGCACTTGAGCACCGAAATCTTGTAACCCTTCTTTGAATAGTGGATAGTTGGTGGGACAAGAGTTTCCCCCCGCGGTCGTTTCCCACATCGGGTTTTCCGCGTAACCAAAAAACCTTCGTGTCTCATTTCGTTCTCGTCATTTCTTTTCCTTAAGTTTTCGTTTACAATTATTAGTTTGGCATACGATAAGGTCGCTTTAACCCCAACACAATAAATTAAGCTTTGGTAAATTTTTTGCCAAAACATTTGGCGCCGTCTGTGGGGAATTGCGATCATCTTTGTAGCCAGATTCATCCCTTCATCTAGCAATCATGTCGAGCAACGACAATCAAGGATCAAGCGGGCCGGCGGTGTCGGTAGCGGGGCGCTCTTCGGCGACGGTCTCGGGGTCTCAGCGCCTGGTGCCCACAACTAGGATGGTGCCCACTACCCGGCCAGACGTGTCACGAGGCCCTACACTGCGTGGCGCTGGCCCGCAGGAGTCTCTAGGACACCTTCTTCGGCGTCGAGGCAGCGGCCCGGCTGACCGGAGGATTGAGAATGCCTTTGGGATGGTGCCGGGGGTCCAGGAGGCCCCAGGTTGCTAGCGCCGCGACCTCGGGATCCGCTCCACACCCTCATGAGGGCATGGAGTCATTGTCCGAGGTCATGGATCAGAAATGCAGAGGTGGCGAGAAGCGCCAGGAGGCTGCGAGCTCGGAGTCCAAGGTCCATCGAGGAGGCTTCGGAGCAGCACTCCCCGGAGCCAGACATGGAGGTGCAGGCCCCAGCAGTAGAAGGATCCCACAGGAGCTGGTGACCCGACTGGATCTTGGAGGAGTGAACCCAGCCCCCTCAGCGTACCAGGACCCTGGAGGCATCACGGGTGACACCTCTCACGGCTGGCGGCCAGCCAAGCTCGGGTAGCCTCTTGACCAAAGAACTTATTCGGGTCTAATCCACCTTTCTTGGCGGGAACTCTAGAGCGGAACCTGGAAGGAGCGGTTCACGGATCGATCGTGGCTGCTTTGCCGTGATCGCGAACCCGATTCATCATGACGCTAGGCCCTGGCAGTAATTGGCTCAACGGCGCCGTGGAAGCGGCGGTGCGAGGCTTCAGAGCATGATCGCCAGGATCGAGGATGCCCAGGCATTTGGAGAAAGCGAGAAGCGAGCTATCTTGGTCGCCTTTCGTGGGATGACATCTCACATACCAATGTTCAGAAGGGCTTGACCTTCCTACCATGATTTGTGCAGCGGGACCTCGGATCCTCGGGACCATGTGAACGGTACAAGCGAGAAGATGATGGTGGTCACGGCCATAGGGTCCTTAAAGAGGTTTGCATGTGTAAAGGTTTTGGCTCCACTCTAGCGAGCCGCTCGGAGTGGTTCGTCAACCTCCCCAACAGATCGATCCACCTCATTTGCGGACCTGGTCAACTTGTTCCAGTGGCCGATTCGCATGCGGCAGAAAACCCGAGAAGCGGACTAGCGACTGCATCGCGCTGGAGCAGGAGGCTGAGGAACCTACCAGAGATTTCCTCAATAGATTCAACAAAGAAAAGATCTCGATCCCCAATTGTGACGTAGCAACCGCCATTGAGGCTTTCCGTCAAGGCCTTCTCCAGGATTCAGAGTTGTACCAGGAGTTGACTAAGTACCCTTGCTTAACCTTTGAAGAAGTACAAGCCAAAGCGTTGGCCTCCATAAGGTTGGAGGAAGACGAGAAAGCATGGAGAGACTCCGATGAAATCAAGCATGTTAGCAGAAAAGCTCAACCGGACAGGAAAGTTGGACGGTCCAAGCCATACGACAGATCCTCCTTCCAATAAGGCTCAAGTTCCTGTCAGGTCCTTCTCAGGGCCCTGCCAGGATTCTGTCAGGCCCTCCCCAGCACTCTTCTAGCCGTTTTGCATGGCCTCCACATTCAAGAATGTAGAAACCATACAGGGGGCAGGAGCCTGGCCAACAAGGCGCATAACAAGATTACTACTCTCCAGCTTGGCACTGCGCCTCAAAGCGGTGTTTCATTTTGAGGGCCTCGGCGCCCACCTCAACATTATGTCCTCAATAGGTTTATTCATTTTATTTATTCATTTTATTTTTCAATCCGTACTTTGTTTTTTCCGCTTTAAAGGTTTTCATTCTCTTCCTAGGTTGCAAGTTTTCCTTTTGTTCTTCCTTAAACCTTTAATTTACCCTCTCAATCGTTTTAAAAGTTATTTTGCGTTTCGCTGCTGAGATACCCCTAGGATCCTGAGACCTGAGGACCCTGATGTGCTCTCAGGATCCTGGTGTGCCCTCACCATTCTGAGGTACCCTCAGCAAGTTTTATTGGTTATTCTTCCGTGAAAGTTCTTTAATCCGCTTTTGAATCGTTTTAAAAAATATTTCTGCAGTTTACATTTACCATTTGTTAAAAACCCTTTGTCCTTTAAAGAAATTTTATTTAAAACTCATTTTTATATACAAAAATACTTGAGTTCGTTCTGAAGAGCTTCCGAAGCTACATTCCTTCACAAGGTATCGACCCCTGGGGTCACGAGGGGCGCCTCTACGTAAATACCCTCCTTGAGAGGAAGTCGTGCGTGTGGCAACGGGTATAAACATGAACCCAGGGTATAAACATGAACCCACTTGGACATCTCAGATTCCAGGCCACCACAGTCACCACTACGGGGCTCGGCATCGGGTATAAACATGAACCCACTTGGACATCTCAGATTCCCGGCCGGCACTAAGTCGACTCTAAAAGCATGCATACAAAACAAATACGCGCGATACAAACGAACGAACGAACGTATTAAAGCATGGTTGGCCACCATGACTTTCCATCGTCATACTCAAGGTCCCTTGCAGCAAAGGACCCTGAGCACATATGTCAAGCAAAAGATAATGTTTAAATACAAGCATCAAAGCAAGGAAGCTATTCTTGTTTATCAGGTACCTCAGCCGAGGCATCCAGGACGGAAACATGCTCAGCAGCGGTGCCACCACCCTCGCCAGCAGAGTCAGCAGATGCAGCAGGATCATCATCATCAGAATCCTCAAAGCCCACCAGGACGCTGAGATCTGGAGGCCTGGGAAACGCAGGCATGGAAGTCAGCTTCCTCTTGCTCCAAGTCAAAGGAAGATTCGCCTAATAAGCTTGATAGATTATTCACATGTTTCGAGTCGCATTAGCTAGGTGTTTTTAGCTGATCCATGTTTACATTGTCGCTTTCACCCTTGCGGTATTGTTTCCTCTGTTTGGTCCTCAATCGCTCTGACATCCTCGTGAGCGCCTCGGTGTCACAGCCCATATAGTCGGGGGCATCAAGAACGACCTAAATACTTGCAGCAGCTCTTACGCCACATCAGCGTCCTCCGCTCTATGTCATTGTTGCCTACCCAAGAAGGGAAAAGAAAAGCAGTCCGCCAATCCACCAAGTATCAAGCACGAACAAAGTTGAAGCAGCCGAAGTACATCCAGAGTTGAAATATGGGGGAGTCACGCAAAGCAATCTGGGAATGAAAATTCCTGCTCAGAATTCGAGACCTCCTGAGCAGAAATTTTGGGGGCAAATGTTGGGCCCAAATTTTCCGGCCCAGTTAGGGCCCTATCAGCAGAAGTACCTTGCTCAGGGCCCTGAGCATCACGGGACCCTAGGCAAGATCTAGAGTATTCCGAGGATCCAAGCGGCGCAGAATCCTGACCATGCAAGACCCTCCAGGAGCCCTACCTAGCCCAGGACCCTGAACATTTTAGGACCCTGGGCAGGACCCTGGGCAGGATCCAGGACAGGACCCTGGACAGCCAGGGCCCTCAGGAGTCTCACCAACGGATCTATCTCGAATTGCAACGGACAATTAAAGTAGTTGCGAGAAAGGGGGAAGCTATCCAACGGAAGGAGCAATTAAAGCCTATTTAATAGGGGGCCACGACAGTTACGGAAGGGGGAATACTAGGAGAAAAATCAGCAAGGTTACAACTATAAAAGGCCAGCTAGGGTTCAAGACAAGGCATTCAACTTCATTCCACATTCAGCAACAACACTACTACATTCAACACCAAATACCTACTTTACAGCATTCTAAACACACTAAACACATTTTTCAGCAATACTTAGCATTTTACAGCATACTTTGTACGAAATAGTGCACTTGAGCACCGAAATCTTGTAACCCTTCTTTGAATAGTGGATAGTTGGTGGGACAAGAGTTTCCCCCCGCGGTCGTTTCCCACATCGGGTTTTCCGCGTAACCAAAAAACCTTCGTGTCTCATTTCGTTCTCGTCATTTCTTTTCCTTAAGTTTTCGTTTACAATTATTAGTTTGGCATACGATAAGGTCGCTTTAACCCCAACACAATAAATTAAGCTTTGGTAAATTTTTTGCCAAAACATAATGTCTAGCTAATTCCTTAATTAGGGTTTAGGGGAATTTGTGATATTTGGTTCAGGAACATGTTTTAGGATTAAATTGGTTGAATAAATTGTGCACTTGATTTCTTTCTACGCGTTTTATGCCAATTGAATTAGGATTATTTCGCCTGATCAACGATTTGTCTGAGTTTAATTGAACCTGAGTAAGTTTTGATTTAAGATCGAAAGCCGAGTTAAAACTAGACTTACGCGAGATTGATAAGTTGAGTTTAGTAAGTTGCGAGAGCCCGCTAAATTTGCTTAAGGCTAAAATTGACTCGAGAGAGCGTTTTATAAACCTACTCATTTGCACAGTTTATCGCTTCCTTCTTATAAATTTGAGTTCCTGAATCATTGTCATAATGAACCCGATGCCCTAATCCTTCCCCTTATATATTTCTATTCATCTTTACTTTTGCTTTAGTTTAGTTCAAACCAACCCTTTTCATACCTTTGAGTTAGACCTGTTTTCATCAGCTTTAGCTTAAGACTATACCGTTTCTCTGTGGATACGATCCTACTTGCCACTAGCTGCTGTTAGTTGTTTGTTAGGTTTATTTTGACAGGGTGATACGACTAGGCTGTGTCAATTTTGGCGCCGTTGCCGGGGAAACGGCTTTTGTTAGTTATAGTTATTGTTTAGTTGCAGGTTTTTCTCCTTAGTCTCAAGGCCGTTTCTCATCGTTTTCTTGTAGTTTATTTATGCGCAGGTCACCTTCAGGTTTAATACCATTTGATCCCGAACCTGAACGTACTTTCCGCCGGAGGCGTAATTTCTTCAAAGAAATCGCTGAGATCTACGAACGTGAGATAGAGGAAGCGTCGCATTCGGAGTCTAGTGCAGCGCAGTCGTCCTACGAAGAGGACACACCACCTATTACTCCAGTTTCTTCTCCACCGCGCGTGACTATGCCTAAACTATATAGTCACTCGCTACCCAAGACCGAGTCGATCCCACAAGGATTTACGATACCTAATACGGTCCAAGGGAATTTCGAGATTCACCCCGCCTTTCTTTCTTTGGTGGAGCGTAACCAGTTCGGTGGCAATCCCACGGAGGATCCCGGGAAACACATGCAGGTTTTTACGGACTACTGCTCGACGATTAAGCAGAATGGGATCACCCAAAACCAGATTAGGGAGATGCTCTTCCCTTTTTCTCTACGTGATCGAGCGCGGGATTGGATCACGGATTTGGATAAAGGGTATTACGGATTGGCCAAGTCTCGCTCTTGCTTTCTGTTTTGGTAAAAACTACACAAGATAGAAAAAAGGAAAAAAGTGGATCAACTAGTACTATTTGCGGAACAGAACAGAATTGATCAGAACTGAGCTATATGGGACAGAACTAAGGACACAGAGATTTGATGACGCAGAAGCCCCGAGAAGAAGATGGGGAAAACTGCGGGCTACCAAGCCAGGAGTAATATTATTAATATCAGAGTTGGGATTACAGAGTACAACTGTGTAGATGATCACTTCTGTAGTAATTCGTACAGAACTGACTGTAGTTTTTCGTAGTGTATTTGCTAGTGCTTAAGTATGCTAAAAAACGAGTGAAAAGATGAATGAAAATGTACAAATGAACCTCTATATATAGGCAAAGCTAGCTGCAAAATTAGTTCCTATTTTCTAGGGCACGTTCCCATGATCTCCATTATGTTTGGCGGTTAAATAACCTCCATTGACTCCACTTCTGCTCAGCTGCCATGACTCCATCATCCCATGATCTTTGCAACCGTCATAGTTGACCTCTGCTGACCATAACTGTCATGCCTCTTCTGACCTGTTCTGGGCTATAACTGCCATTTGCTCTTCTATTCTGCTCTGTACCATTTTCTTGACGTCTATCCAGAATTGCCAGTTCTGGGTTGTGCAAAATCTGGTCATAACAAATGCCCCTTGTTTTCTCAAGTGCAGTGTTCAGCAAGCTTGAGGAAACAATCCTGTACAAACACTTCTATACAGAACAGACTAGAACAAAGACAACGGCTATAGAACTCGAACAAAAATCATATACCTGGCCAGACTTATGTACGGCATTCAAAGGGATAATGTAAAAATCAGAAGTTAGGTGAGAATTTAAACCTGATTTGACTTCTGGTACTGTAACAACGGATATTTCTGCAGTAATTTCGAATTCCACCAACGGTAGAATCCAAAACTCACTAGGGCTCTTTTTAACCACACATTTAAATAGGAGCTTCCAGTAATTTACCTTGTACGCTTTTTAACTTTCACTTTCTACTGTTCATTGTCTTCTTCTTTTATCATCTTCATCTTTATCAGATCAAAATCAAACCAGAAACCATGGCTGAAAAAGTAATTGATCTTGAGACTCCTGAGATCAGCGAAGTCATGTATGGCGACCACAAATTCATCAAAGGTGACTCCTTTGATGATGAAACAAAAAATACAATCTCCCAATCAATCATAAGACTACTGAAAGATCATCACATCGTGCCTGAATCTGCTGAAATCTTCGTTCCCTGTGATGATTATATCACGGCCTCCTGGACTTCTCCAGGGTGGATCTGCATTCATGAGTTCCCTTTTAGGGCTGGTCTGAGAATTCCCTGTAATTCTTGGATCAGTGGGGTGCTTTCTTCAATGAAGCTTGCCCCCTGCCAACTTATGCCTAGCATGTGGAAGATCATATGCTTGGTTGATAAACTCTGCACAAAGTCACAGACTCTGGTGGTACAAGATTTGAAGAAACGTCATTCGTAAGGACCAGTGGCGGAGATTCATTTTCGAGGATCGAAAGGCCAAAGCAATCTAGTGGAGCACCACGATCTTTGGGGATGACAAGGATTGGAAAACCAGGCTTCCTTTTCTGAAAAGTGATACTCTTGGAGCGGCGTTGTTTGAGCTATCCTATTGGTGAAAGAGGTTAGTCACTTGATGTAATCCGTAGTTTCTAGTTTTTCTATTACGTGCTTTGGTCTAAGGGTTTCTTATGTCTTGTGTTTCTAGCGGATTCTTGGCAACTTTGTGCGCGAGGATTCTAAGGCTAGGATTAGCTGCGTTTATGGCCTTGCCCCCTCAAGGAGAGGACTTGGTGCGAGGAGGGATAACAAAGCGGCATTCCCACGTTACGTAGGCCAAAGACAAGAAGGTGGTGAAGGTGCATGGCTCAAACTTCCGCCATCAAAGGTGAGTCTCTTAAAATTTTTTTATTTTGGTCAAGTCTGGTCAGTGCAGCCAGTTCTAAGTCAAATGTGATCTTATGGTAGGTGAAACTCCCAGGCCATACACTAGAGGTAGAATTAATCCTACTCTTCTTCAAGAAAGGATGGACGCTATTCTGGCTGGGGATCTAGATGTGAAACCTCAGTTCGTTCCTACTGGTATCCCTACTCCAGGTTTCAGGGCGCTAAAGATAGAGGAAGCTAAGGGAAGGCCCAGTGAAGCGGAGAAAAGTACACCTGCAAGAAATCGAAGAAAAGGAAGCGAGAAGAAATTGAAGGTTTGTCATTCACGGGGACATTTACATCGGCCCAAAGACGCCATCAACAAAGGAGTAGAACATCATCCAACAAGCGGCAAAAAAGTTCGACCAGATCTGGGATCGGCGATCTGATGGCGTTTAGAGCCACTCACTCTGCTCTTGGTATTAACTGACTTACTTCTAGTACAAATGCTCATGATAATTCTACCACTATTGTACCTTACACCATAAAATTCGCGGACTCTTGATTGTATATCAAGCAGGGCACATTCTATCCATACGGGAGCCGTATGAGTACATTTGGAGGACAAGCTTACTCACGAAGAAGCGGCTTACCTGCAGACGGAAAGCTACGGGCTGACGCATGAAGGAGGTGGTGAAAGCCAAGACCAACGCTTAAGTCCCGAGGAAGATCACTGGCCCCTCATTGGAGGTCGGAGAACGAAGTCTCGGTAGCGTGTTCGGGAGCTTGAGGCCAACTCGCATCGGGATCGATCCGGCGCTGTTTTACACAGCCCAGACCAGAATTCAAATGATGCGTGCTCAGTCGGCGTGAGGAGTGGGATGTAAATCTTCTTTGTGGAGAAATTCAAACAACTCTTCCCAGGCGTGCCGGTTCGAGGAGAGAAGCAATCGATCGGGAGGAGAGCTCTGGGTGGCCGTGGTGGTCTTGTGAAGATGCCCAAGTGATGACAACCCTATACGAAGAAGAAGAAGAATGAAAAATAATCAACCTTTGTGAACATTTTGTGTAAAAAGACAATTTGCTATCTGTGGTCTGGCCTGGACTTAGTATGTCCAGGTCTGTAATTATTTCTGTGGACATCTATCTGTTGCTACTGTGGTACTTTGCGTTAGTCTGCAGAGCAAGACATTTTTCTAGTCTGCTCTGGCAGATTTCGGTTGCTAAGTATTTTAGTTAGCCTTGGCGGTCCAAGGACTTAACTACTATCGTTCTGTTGCTTCTATTGCTTCTATTGTTCTGTGAATGTACTAACCTCGCAGGTGTACACCCCAGACTTACGTGTGCATGATCATGGCTTACCTTGAGGGATATTATAGGACATCTCTTAACTGGCTAATACCTGGTCAGTCAATCAGCAGCATCCTCTGACAGTGAGAGGTGTTGCTCTGTGGGACTGGCCGTGCCTTGTGGGTGGAGGAAGATCTCCAACTGCAGATTTGGTTTGCTCCAAGGGTGAGGACTAAGCTCAAGTCCGGAAGTCAAGTTCCTTAGAGACCGGGGACTAGGCCCAGAGCTGGAGGTTAAACTCCACTGGTAGAGCTGGAGGATGAACTCTGAACAAAATCTGGAGGATAAACTCCTTTATTTGTAATATGTAGCGTATTATATTTATTTTGCTTTATTTGTGATAGATAGAAAATATTTACTTGAATCAAAAATGTAATCTGCAAAAACTTAGAAATAAAGTTAAACTATACCATTGGAGTTCAATGGTTTTTTATTGAATGGAAAATAAAAGCTAAGTATTTACAAAAGCAATTAAAGAGTGCAGAATTGAAATTACAAGAATTGAAAGTATTGAAAATACCGTATTAACAAAGATAGAGTTTGAGATTAGTTGCATTCCATGCTCTGGGAATCGCTTCTCCCTCCAAAGTTTCCAATAACTGTAAGCTCCTTGGCCTACAGTGAATCGATCAAGTATGGTCCTTCCCAGGCGGGGCTAGCTTTCTGAGACTTTTCCTTTGTGTTTTCGAATACTTTTCTCGAACTAAATCTCCTTCTCAAGACTCTGGCCTTGACATGCTTGTTGAAAGTTACGGCCACATTCTCACTGGTAAGTCGCTAACCTTATCTTGGCTAAATCCCTTAGCTCTTACGCAAAATCAGGCTGGAAGATAACAACTCGGTTAGTTTCATTTGTTCGAGACCATACCCAATTTGTTGGAACATACACTTCTGGGAATCACCGCTTCACAACCATACACCAAAGAGAATGAGTCCATCTGGAAGTCTTTGGTGTAGTTACGTCTCGACCCCACGAACTAAGGGGTAGCTCTTCCGCCCATCTCCCTCGTCGTCTCTTCGGCCTTCTTCTTGAGGTTTTGATGATAATCTTGTTGCTAGATTCTGACCATTACATTGGGGATATCTCGGTGCAAGTAAGCGGGTTCAATATTCAAGTTACGCAGAACTCTCTTGTCTTGTTCCCTACGACTGTGTACCATTGTCACACACAATCGGTTTGGAATCCCAAATCGCAAATGATGTTCCTTTTGATAAAAGAGATGACTTCCTTTTGCATGCACTTCAGAGCGCCTCAGCCTTCAATCCACTTAAAAGTAGTCAATACCGCTAACATAAACACCTACGTCACAGGGCCATTGGAAGCTTTCAACTATATCCATGCCCCATTTCATAAAAGGCCATAGTGCGAAATAGGATGCAGAACCTCAGTTTGGTGGATCATTGGAGAGTGCTTGACATGCTTCACATTTACTGCATACTCCCGCGCCTCTTTTCTCATAGTTGGCGAAGTAACCAAATCTCGAGCTCTGGCGGACTTCTCCCAAAGACGTGGTTGCCACAATCTCCTTCATGTAATTCTTCGAGCAGTTAAAGCGGTGGTCCAAGCAACGCAAATATGGACGACATGGATTTCTTATACTGAAGATCATTAATCAAGACATACCTCGAGGCTTTAAGCCGAAAAAGCTGCGGCCTCAAATGCATGCAGGGTAAAAACACCATCTCTAAGAAAGAATAAAAAGGTGCGAGTCCGAGGCAGTGTGTGGGGCAGACCAGGGTTGAAGCAGGATGAACTTCTCTATAGAAGGTCTAAGGGAGGTGTACTATGGGAATCTGTCCAGTCGACGAGGTTTGAAACTAGAGCCAAGACTAGCTAGAGAGTGCTGTGAGTTACGGTCTGCGGGGATACGGTCAATCCTATGGGTCAAACTTCAAAACCAAGGACCTAACCTTCTACAGGTATAACATCTTAGAATCTTTGGCGCAAAAGAACCATTAATCGATTAACAATAAGTAAAGAGTCGCTTTTACCTCAAATTCTTGATACTAAGACCAATGAGACCATCAAACACCGCAATTAACGCTTCATATTCCGCCTCATTGTTGGTTGTCACGAAATTCACAACCGACTGGGCTAGTATGTCCCCTTGTGGCGATTTAGGACAATGCCCGGACGAACCTCGACATTGGTTTGCTCCATCGATATCTGACACCAAGTCTCTCCTTTTACCCTTTTGTGTAAGCTTGACACCTCCATAGGCGCTTACTCTCTTCGATCTTTGGTGATCAAATCGACCACAAAATACGCCAAGGCTTGTGACTTTATTCTTTGTGGGTTCATAGCGATAAATGTCTTGTGCCGAGACGCACCACTTAGCCATTCTCCCAGATGATTCGAGGCTTTCTCAAAGCCGACTTAAGCGGAAGGTTAGTTCTAACACTGAGATATGATGACTCTCAAAATAAGGTCTAAGCTTAGTAGTTGACATAATCAATGCAAGAACATACCTCTCGAAGAGAATACTGGTTTTGATCTAGCAAGCTTTTACTCACGTAGTATATTGGATCGCAAACCATCTTCTTCCCTAACCAGCGCACTTAGAATGCTCGTGGTAGCGGTCTACAGTACAGCTTAACGGTTCCCTCTCTTCTGGTCTGGACAGCAACGGTGGAGTTGGCCAGGGTAACTCTTGAGGATCACGGAATGCCTCCTCGTGCTTTTCACTCCATTGGAACTCTTTGTTCTTCTTGACATATCGTAGAAGGGCTTGCACCTTTACGAGGATCTAGAAATGAATCTGCATTGAGCCGCTACTCTTCCAGTCAACCACGGATGTCTTTCCGGATCTGGGGACTCAGGATCTAGGATCGCCTTTATCATTCTGGACTTGCTTCAATTCCTCTTCTCGGTGACCAAGTAACCCAAGAACTTACGCAGAAGATACCCCAAAGTTGCACTTTGTGGGATTGACTTCATATTGAACTTGTCCCGAGTGCAAGCGCTTGCTCTAGGTGCTTCACATGATCTTTGGCATCTTTAGACTTCACCACCATATCATCGATATAAACCTCCATTGTGTCCCCAATTAGATCTTTGAACATCATATTGACTAGCCTTTGGTAGGTAGCTCCAGCATTTCCGAGTCCAAGGGCATGGCGGTGCGATAGATAATGCTGTCATGAAGGAGGTTCCCTCACAGTGCCGGAGGATACATCTTGATCGATTAAAACCACTGAGGCATCCATGAAAGTCAGAACTTCATGGCGGCTGATTTGTCCACCATGGCATCAATGTGAGGAAGAGGAAAGGATCTTTGGGACATGCTTTTCGAATCTGTAGTCACCACGAACTCTCCACTTTCCATTCTTCTTACGCACAACAACCACATTAGCTAACGGTCAGGGATACATTACCTCTCTTACCATGTTCATGTCCGGCTTACGGACTTCCTCGTTGATGATAACATTTCTTAAAGCGCAAACTTCTGCGTTTACGGTGTATTGGCTTGTACTTAGGATCAATGTTGAGCTTATGAGTGATAACTTGTCGGTGATTCAGTCATGTCAAAGTGGCTCCATGCAAAACTTCGATTTCTTAGACTTGAAATTGATCGAATCGGACACGATCTTGGATGGTACATCACTTTGCTTACTAGCACTTTCTTTTCTGGGCAGGTCTGGTCTACACTGATCTGGTCCATCTCCAATCGACTTTTCTGGTTCCCTCATCGACTTAGTGGTTTCTGTAATTGCTATGCGGCGTTTTGTTGGTGGTTTGGGGCTGAGGCTGCTCTGGCACTCTGGCGAGCACTCCAGCCTCCCTTGATCACGAACTCCCCATTGAGTTGGGACCTTCACACATTGATGGTAAGTAGACGCCTTGACCTTTTAAATTGTGGATCCAAGGCCTACCTAACAAAACATTATCACGAGGTCATAGAATCAATAACATTAAACTTCTCAAAAGAAGAAACTCCTGGGCATAGGTGGGAAGTGAGATCTCTCCCAAGGTGTGCTTGGTCACATGAATCCAAACGAACATTGGAGTTCTTGGTCACCTTGTCTGGCCTATCCCCATTTCCTTCAATCGTCCAACATGATCGGGTTCCACGAGCGCCCCATCTACAGAACTTCGGCGTACAAGGTGCTTCAATGCAGTAACTTGATCACCAGGCTATCATGGTGCGGTAGGGATGCCTTCACAATCTTCATGATCAAAGGTGACCACTTCCCAATTCTTCTACTCTGGTTTGGAGGTTGCGTCTTCTCTTGCTTTGCTATCCTCTTAGGCTGAGAATAAGTCCAAGCCCGCGAGATATCGGAACCACCATTAATAAATTTTACTAGTGTGTGTGTAGGGTGGAGGATTTGGCGGCTTTTAGGCTCGACTCTTGTCCCTGGAATCTGGGATCTGGCGCTGTCAGTTCTGGGCTGGTTCCTCTGGACTGGTCGATGATATGCTTGAGACGTCCAGCTAAGGTAGGATATCTCCTTCTTGAAGGCATAGCAGTCTTTGTCTGTAGCCAATGTCTCCATGGTACTCCACAATACTTGTTCGGATTCTGTTTGGATTTGGATTGTCATTCCTCTTGGGCCATCTTGCGGCATTCCCAAAGCTCTCCAACTTTGCTATCAATCGTGGAACCTCAACGCCAAGAGCTGGCGATGCTCGAGGAGTCATCAGAATTGACTGTCTCGTAATCGGCGGCATGTACTTGTGTTCTGGGGTGGCTGCTGTATGGCGCTGGTCTGCTCTGGGTGCGTCCACTATCGGACTTCTGTTCACCTTCTCATACCCGTAACTATCACACTGTGAAAGCATCTTCTTCAAGTCTAATCTGGGCTAAGGTCTTTGCCATTGCAGAGCTGGTCCAGCGAGTAGAAGACAGCCTTTGCACATGCAGCTTCTACGTACTCCTTTGGGATGGGATGTGTACATTCTCGCTTGTATCTTGGGCTACATGGTCACATGTGATCCACATGCCATCATCTGATTTCATCCCCTGAACGAACTTCTTTGGGATGTCTGCATGGTTATGGCCTCATTGAATGGTGAGTCACATAACACTCTTGGGAAGCCTCCTCAATTGGTCTTGGAACTCCTGGAATCTTTGCAACCTTGTCATGTAACCACGGAGTTCTTGCATCATCATGAGGGTGAAGTTGAACTTCTTCTTGCCCTTCCTTTTGTCGGCATTCTCGGATGATTCTTCCTCATCCTCACCTCCCGGGAGTTGGTCTTGAGATCCTCATCTTCGTCCAGTTAAGAAGTCTATTCTCTTGATTATAGAACTCAAGGATGCCCAGTGCGATCTTTGACGTCGCCCTTAGAGAATCAACTTAGTCTTGAGCAGGACTACGTTTCCTTGATCTTGCATTCTCCTCTGAGATTTCTTTGAATCTTAGATTGCGCATCTTGTAACTCTTTGGACAATTCCTCCCAAAGTTCTATCGACCATTTGAGTATAGAAGGGTGATTTTTGTGAGATTTTTGTGAGAAAAGGATTCGCAAATTAATAAACTAGTTGCCCCACGGTGGGCGCAATTTATTTTAGTAAAACTACACAAGATAGAAAAAGGAAAAAGTGGATCAACTAGTACTATTTGCAGAACAGAACAGAATTGATCAGAACTGAGGCTATATGGGACAGAACTAAGGACACGAGATTTGATGGCCTTAGAAGCCCGAGAAGAAGATGAGGAAAGCTGCGGGCTACCAAGCCAGGAGTAATATTAATATCAGAGTTGGGATTCACAGTACAGCGTGTAGATGATCACTTCTGTAGTAATTCGTACAGAACTGACTGTAGTTTTTCGTAGTGTATTTGCTAGTGCTTAAGTATGCTAAAAAACGAGTGAAAAGATGAATGAAAATGTACAAATGAACCTCTATATATAGGCAAAGCTAGCTGCAAAATTAGTTCCTATTTTCTAGGGCACGTTCCCATGATCTCCATTATGTTTGGCGGTTAAATAACCTCCATTGACTCCACTTCTGCTCAGCTGCCATGACTCCATCATCCCATGATCTTTGCAACCGTCATAGTTGACCTCTGCTGACCATAACTGTCATGCCTCTTCTGACCTGTTCTGGGCTATAACTGCCATTTGCTCTTCTATTCTGCTCTGTACCATTTTCTTGACGTCTATCCAGAATTGCCAGTTCTGGGTTGTGCAAAATCTGGTCATAACACTTTCTATCGCAAGTACTATCCTCCAGAGCGGACTAACCAACTCCGTAATCAGATTCAGGGGTTTCAGCAGAGCTTTGACGAGACGTTAGCTGAAGCGTGGGACCGTTACAAACGGTTGATCCGTGAATGTCCACATCACGGACTTGGAGATTGGTTGATTATTATGACCTTTTATAATGGGTTGTATGCTGAGAGTCGCGCTATTCTTGACTCGGCCGCGGGAGGTCGATTTGCTAATAACACGGATGATGATAAAGCGTGGCAAACGATTGAGGAAATGGCTGTCCATTCGGCCGAGTTTGGTAAGCCTAGGGGTAATTCACGGTCCGCGCACAACGACCGTGGAAATGAGAGCATAAGTGCGGTTATGAGTCAACTTTCTGAGCTGAATAGGAAGTTTGATGCTATGCAGGGGAGTGGTTCGTCGAGTGCCCAAGTTAATGCTATTGCGGGGCACGATTCAGGTTATTCTACGGGGTATGCTGCGCCCCAGGAGCAGGTCTACGCTTACCAATCTTATAATCAGAACCTGCCGTACCAGAATCAACCGGGTTATGATCGGTCGCTTTTATCCTATCGTAACCAAAATGTCCTCAACCCAACCACCCAACCTCCACAAAATGCCCCTTATCAGCCTCCTCACAAAAATTTCCAACCACCTCCACCTAACTACCAAAAACCTGCCTATACACCACCTCCTCCTACACAGGTACCCGATCCTATGGCCGAGATGAAGGCCATGATGATGCAGATGTCGCAAGTGACTATGGCCGTGCAAAAGTCACAAGAGATGATGCTGCAGCAGATGCAAAGGGACGGGCAAGCTAAGGACGCTGCGATTAAATTATTGGAGAATCAAGTGGCACAGCTCGCCACTTCGCAAGCGTCACGTCAACCGGGTACCCTTCCACCTCAAGGTAATCCTCCTAAACCTCCGCATGATACGGCATGTGCGATTACGTTGCGGAGTGGGTCAATGTATGGTGACCCTGTGAACTTGGAGGAAGAGGAGAAGGAGGAGGATGCAAACACGGTGAAACCGTGTACTAAGAGGTCCCAGCCGGTCGACCGGTAGCCGGTCGTCCAACCGGCTGGACCTGTTGCTGCGAGAAAGAATGATTCGGGTGTTAATTCGGGTGTTCCTGTTGCTGCTTCAACGCCCCCGATTCAGATCAAGCTCCCATTTCCTGGTCGTCAACGAGGTGCAGAGCCCGAGGCTAAGTTCAGAAAGTTCGTGGACGTCATCAAAGCTCTTCAGGTAAACGTCCCTTTTATTGACCTTGTTACTCAAATACCTGCGTACGCTAAGTTTTTGAAGGAGGTTTTAGCTAGAAAGCGTACACTTGACGATGTGTCGACTGTAGCTTTCGTGGGGGAAGCTAGTACTAGGCTGCAGGGTAGTAAGCCCCCTAAGCTTAGTGACCCAGGTACCTTTTCTATCCCCTGCTCCATTGGTCGGTTTGTGGTCCAAAATGCTTTATGTGACCTTGGAGCGAGTGTGAGTGTCCTACCTTACTCTTTGTACCAAAAGATGAACTTGCAAGCTTTGGGACCCACTCACATTACCTTGCAAATGGCTGACCGGATTACATTAGCGTCCCTTGGGTATCCTACAAGACGTCCCTGTACAGGTTGGAAAGTTCTTTATCCCTGTAGACTTTGTAGTTTTAGATATGCCCGAGGATGCCCACATTCCTATCATTTTGGGGAGACCTTTCCTGCACACTGCTAGTGCAGTTATTGACGTGGGTAATAAGACATTAGCCTTTACGGTGGGGGGTGAGAAGTTGACCTTTACCCATTCTGATACCCCACGATCACCCATGCGTTTAGAGTCAGTTTGCTCTATTGACTCCGTACCTCCGTCTCACACTACTGGAGACACTTTGGAGGTTTTGCATGTCTCTTCTCTTTGTGCAGGTTCTTCACAGGATGGCTGCAAGGATGGTTTGGGGGAGAGGAAGTTGCTGAAAACTGACGTCTACGACGCTAGCGATGGGAATGGAGGGCCCACAGTCGAGCCATTTCGTGATAGAGGGCTTACGATGATGGAGTATGCTGCGCTACCTCGAGAGGGAGGAGTTCTATGGCGAACGAATGCTATTTCGCCGAGTGAAGCTGTTGCAAATGGCCAACGACCTTGGCCTGCTTATACATGATTTTGAGACCAAGAAGAGTCGTGCGGGACTATAAACCAGCGCTTCCGGGAGGCAACCCGATGACGTTGTATTTTTATTTGCACTTGTACTTTGGTTTGCTTAGTTTTTATGACTTTTAGTTTTTATCGAGCGCGCGAGGACGAGGGTTATTATTTTGTGATTTTTAGCGCGCAGGTACTTATGGCCTTTTGGGTCCTTAGTATGTTGAGAACGCTCACGAGAAGGTATCCCAGCCGGCCAACCGGCTGCCGGGCCAGGACAGGAACCGTAGCTGGAATTTGAAAGATGAAGAAAAATCGAAAAAATGGAGTCAGGTGGCACCAGCCGGCCGGCCGGCTGCCGGTCTGGACCGGCCGGTCCACCCTGCTCCCTCCTGTTGTTTTGCCTTGTCTTTTCTCGCGTACTACCCCGAAGTACTTCATAGCTGGACTGAATTGGACGCATATACGTGGATTTTAGCCGCACTCAATGCTTCGCTTCGGTTTGGGGGAGCTCCGACTTTATAGAGTAAGCACTCTTTACCCCTTTTACCCTCTTTTCCTCGCCTTTATTTTTCCTTCCCCGCTTATTATTTGTCCTCCTCTGCTTTTGTGGTTGTGCTGTTTTCCACATTGAGGACAATGTGTGATTTGGTTTGGGGGAGGGAAACGCTTTCGCGTTCATTAGTTCGTTTGCTTTTTATTCTTGTGTGCATTTATATAAAAATCCCAAAAAAATTGAAAAATTCAAAAAAATTTACAAAAATACGAGTCTTTTTGGTCTGCTTTGTCCAGTTTGGAGAATTGATTAGTGCATTGACTTTGATCTTTAGTATCTCCGAGTCGACTTTCTATCGTCGTAGCTGCGCTATATGTTTGTTTCCTATTAATAGATTGCGAGCCTCAACACTAACCCACTTGTATCTGCTTAATTCTTATCGTTTTTCGTTCGTTTACTTTCGACTTTGACATTCGAGCTTGGCAATGGTTTGTGGAATGATTGGTTTGTTTGTTAGTGGTTTGATTGGAAAGATTTATTTATGTTGGAGCAATGCTTCGATGCTCTCGGAGGGGACTCATTGACTTGAGTAACCACAGTGGCCATGAATTCGGTTGCGACCGAGAGTATGAGCAATAATGTAACCCTTAAGGAAAAATGTATACCCGAGCACGATCTTTACCGAGTGAATGTCAAGCTAAACGGTATTACATATGAGGGATGCTCCACATTTGCGGAAGAAGAAAAAAAAAAAAAAAACAGACAAAAGAAAAGTAAAAAAAAAAAAAGAATGGATTGTGGAAAGAAATGGTTGAATGGTATGCGGTTTGCACGGTTGGCCTTGTATGGATTCAAATGTCGTCAGTTTTACTTTTGCGAAAGCGTTAGAGGCTAGTAATACAATGTGGTGTGAATGGTTGAGACTTGTGCTCTATTTTCGGTGAAATAGGCTATGGTTGTACGTTTATGTGCATAGGTCGTCCACTTTGAGATACTAGCGTGATTAGTTCGTGTCACTTTGATTTTCTCCGATGCTGTTTGCTTGAGGACAAGCAAGGGTTTGGTTTGGGGGAGTTTGATACACGCTATTTATATTCGTTTTATGCCCCCGGTTCAGTCGCATTTAGCTACATTTACTCGTATTCATTACTGGTTTTATAAGCTATTTGCTATATTTCTTGATACTGCTGCCTTTTGTTTATATTTTGCAGGTTTTGGTGGATTTGAGCCAAAACCCGGGACGTTAGGAGCATTTCGAGAATCGAGACGACCAGACCACGCTCGAGCGCGCACAGGAGCTCGAGAACACGAAGCCAAAGACCAAGGACATAAAAGGACCACGAATGAATTAAGCCCAAATGAATATTGGGCCAAGTTTTGAAACACACAAGAGCCGGCCCAGAGAATTTGGTCAGGCCGGTTGGGTCAGGCCGTGACTTGGCGTACCTATTGTCTATTTCGTCGGGTTTTGATTAAAATCGAGTTTTATTATTTTGGAGGATATAAATATAGTCTTAGGACGAAACAAGACACTTATGCTTATTTTTACT
Organism: Dianthus caryophyllus; assembly: GCA_023091065.1. Taxonomy (NCBI): domain Eukaryota; kingdom Viridiplantae; phylum Streptophyta; class Magnoliopsida; order Caryophyllales; family Caryophyllaceae; genus Dianthus; species Dianthus caryophyllus. The sequence goes on along the minus strand of CM041518.1, from coordinate 11,548,421 downwards.
GCTTTTAATTTAGGTTTACTTTAAGTTTTCTCTCTTTACATAAACTTTCATAAGAGCATTAGTCTAGTTTCAAGATTGGTTCTTTTGTAATCGTCGGTACTCCGCAAGAATTCCAGGTTTTAATTTCAATTGCTTTTCATTCATAATGTTTACTTCTTATTATTGTTTTGCTTTGATTGTTATAATGTCTAGCTAATTCCTTAATTAGGGTTTAGGGGAATTTGTGATATTTGGTTCAGGAACATGTTTTAGGATTAAATTGGTTGAATAAATTGTGCACTTGATTTCTTTCTACGCGTTTTATGCCAATTGAATTAGGATTATTTCGCCTGATCAACGATTTGTCTGAGTTTAATTGAACCTGAGTAAGTTTTGATTTAAGATCGAAAGCCGAGTTAAAACTAGACTTACGCGAGATTGATAAGTTGAGTTTAGTAAGTTGCGAGAGCCCGCTAAATTTGCTTAAGGCTAAAATTGACTCGCGAGAGCGTTTTATAAACCTACTCATTTGCACAGTTTATCGCTTCCTTCTTATAAATTTGAGTTCCTGAATCATTGTCATAATGAACCCGATGCCCTAATCCTTCCCCTTATATATTTCTATTCATCTTTACTTTTGCTTTAGTTTAGTTCAAACCAACCCTTTTCATACCTTTGAGTTAGACCTGTTTTCATCAACTTTAGCTTAAGACTACATCGTTTCTCTGTGGATACGATCCTACTTGCCACTAGCTGCTGTTAGTTGTTTGTTAGGTTTATTTTGACAGGGTGATACGACTAGGCTGTGTCAAATAATAATAATAATAATAATAATAATAATAATAATAATAATAATAATAATAATAATAATAATGATGATGTTCCGGCTTGGTGTTCCGTTATTTATGGCGTCGAGGCCCTGTTCTGCCTGTTCACGGGTGTACGCTGGTGATGTGTACGGTGATCATGCGGTCTCGTGTACTGGGACTGTTGGGGTTAAGCAGAGTCCTGCTTACAAGGTCTAGGAGGTTCCATCCTAAAATCAATTGGCAATAGGAGGAGTAGCCCCTACGCCTTATAAACAAGACCAACTCTCATCTCATAACCGATGTGGGACGTAATGTGGGAATTTATATTAGGCTGGATCCATCTCCAACACACCCCCTCACATGCGAGCCCACTTTCAAACAAGACTGGGGGGCACTTGTCTCTCTTCCCGGTGTCTGCATGGCCCAGGAGAAATTTTTGTCCTCTCTCTTCCGGTGAGAAGGCCCAGTTTAACGAGAGTCCCAGGTCACACAACCATGGGCTCTGATACCATGTGACCCAAGTGACCCCTGTCCTAAGAGTATAGAAGCAAAAGATTTATAATAATAATAATAATAATAATAATAACAATGATGTAACATTTTCTTTCATAATAATACTAAAAAGATTTATAATAAAAATAATAATAATAATAATAATAATAATAATAATAATAATAATAATAATAATAATAATAATAATAATAATAATAATAATAATAATAATAATAATAATAATAATAATAATAATAATAATAATAATAATAATAATAATAATAATAATAATAATAATAATAATAATAATAATAATAATAATAATAATAAAGTCAAGTTTTCGACCATTGATTTCTTATTTTATTTGATTAAGTGCCTATTTTGTCGCAAATTATCATTTTCCCCCTATTTTCACACATTTCCTTCTTATATTCTCCATTGCGTGATATTTTTCTGGTTTATCAGGATATCCTAACTTTTTCTAATTTTTTAGAGTGTTTTGTTTTCTTACTGTCGTCGTAACTGTAATAAAGCGGCTTATCAACTTGCTCATGTCAGTCCTTGGTTTATAAGTAGGAGCTGCTGGTCGAATGATATCCGCTGTAACACTTTTACTTCGGCTACTCTTGATCATAATGAATTAATTTAAACCCCTTTGGGTTTTCAAACAAAAAAGTAGACCAATTTTTTCTTTTATCTCCCCATTTTATGCCTCTACATTCTCATCACAGCCCAACGACTCAAATTTTTTGGTATAATTTTCTTAAATGGATGAATAAAAGTCGAAGAAAAATCAATAAATAGAATGAATGAAATTAAGGCATGCAATTGATGAAATTTGGAATTGTTATCGAAAGAGGCCCGTCTTTGGCCTATGTTATGATTAGACCACTATTTCGGTTGCACAAAATGTTATCTTTTTGTTTTGTTAAATGTAATATTTTAAAGCTCAATTTTTTCGGGTTGAGTATACTCAAATAAAATTAGAAAGAAAATCTGACTCCCTCCATTTCATCATTTTTTACATATTCGTCACAAAATGAAATTTTATATTTTTTTCTACTTACTTTAATTTTTGGCATATTTTTGTGAAGAAAATTTCTCATTTACATATCGTTTTTCATTTTTTATCCATTATATTTAATAAAATATTTTTATGGCTAAAATTTTAGCGTAAATGTTTTGTTTTTATTATATAATCCATTTATAATTGATTTTCGATTAAAAAAATAAATCTTAATCTACGTTTCAAAAATAAATGTGTAGAAAACGGTGAAATTGAGTATAATTTAAGAGTATAGTAAACATGAGATATTAATTTGAGACGGTTGAAAAGAAAATATAAACGAATTTGGTTGTGGTAAAGAGAATGAAGTTATAATAGAGAAAGAAAATACATTAAATAAAAAAAATATGGTTAATATCGTAATTTACGAGGTAATTTGAAGGGGAAATGTATAGATGTGTATTAATTCACTTGGTTAGGGCTGTCAACGGCCAGAAATTTGATGTTCTGGCAGAAAAGTGCCTTTAGGGAGTGTTTAACATAAAGTTTGGTATATAAAGAAGTGTTCTCCTAAAACTAAAATGAAAATTAGTATTTCGAGAAAGGTGATATTTATAAGGAAGTGTTGTGCAATTTATACTAAAATTTAGAGTTTTTTTGTCAATTGCTACTTAAAGTTTAAGTCCTTTACCCGTATTCTCTCTTTCACCTTCCAAATTCTCCTTTTTCTCCCTTATTCTTCCAAAATTCCAAAAAAAAAGTATCAAACTTTTTACACTAAAAATTAAACTAATAAATCAACCATAATAAAAGACAATAAATTTATGTTTAAACTCAATGTTAGATGCCGAATTGGTGGTAAACTAACCAACTTATAACAAATTACGTTGATTATATGTTTACTTTATTGTAGATCTAGGTAGTTCATACTTTACACTTACACTTTACATTAATTTAAATGAACATTGTTAAATTATAGATTAGATTTAATGATTGAATGGTGAATATGACACCTTTCACAGAGTATATTGTTGGAAACTTGAAATTCATAGTGTATGTGTAATTTTTGAATAAAATATAACCCGTCACCCATGGTTGTAGATGTTGAATTTCAACGTCATGCCATGGTAACATTTGTTTCAAAATCACACACAACATCAAAATTTGCTACTTAAAAACTGTAATATTCACACCATTTAATAAGGATTTCTCAAGGGGTGTCAACATATTTTATGCATTGATGATTGTCATTTAAAAGGGGCGTACCTTAGGATGTTGTGGTTGCCAATTTTAAGTAACAAATTTCGATGTTGGTTGTGATATTGAAGCAAAAGTGTCCTAAAAATGGATTATGTTATTAAAGAAACATACAAAGGGGTTATTTTTAAAACCAGTAATATAAAACTGGGTTATATTCAATTTATCTTACTTTTAATCTTTTTTTTTTTTTGGTAGAAATGTTAATCTCATTAATAATCACCAAATACTTACAAAAATTCCATCAATCACTACGATTTCTCTTCCCCTATACAATACTATCCAACCATCTTCTATCGCTATATTTAAGATCCGTCACCAAACTCTTGACCCTATTTACAATATCGTTTCGAAACATCTTATAAGTAACTTCAGGACGTGGAACCAAATGGAGCTTATAGCACACGTTTCGTGCATTCCAAACGTGATATATGACACCACAGACCAAAGCAAAAAGCACCTGACGTTGCAAACTCGATAGTCGTCTGTTGTATATGTTATGCTGCCAAGCCTCAATTCCTCCAATCCTCCAGCCGAAATCATGATGCACAAGGGATACATACCTTTGACTGTACGGACATTCAAAAAATAGATGCTTCCTCGTCTCCTCTTCACCTTGACAGAGCAGACATATCGTGTCCCGTAGACACCCAAACTTCTTCATTCTTTCGAAAGTATAGAGCCTATCCTTCATTCCAAGCCAAGAGATAAATGAGTGCTTTGGGATGTTATATCGAGACCACACCAGCTTAGTCCAATTCAGCTTAACGTGCTCTGTCCCCAGCCATTCGTAACCTCCTTTAATTGTATACCCTGCGGACTGACCCGTCCACTGTCCACCTTGGAAACCTGCTGCCATCTTATTCTTTATAGCACACACCTTCCTCCAACTCCAACTCGAATTTGCTGTAGGTGTGTACTCAGCCCAGTTCTTCCCTTTCAAGTATATATGGTGTACCCATTTCACCCAGAGGTGGTCAGATTTAGTGTAAATCCACCAAACCAGCTTCCCCACTGCAGCGATATTCCACCTTCTATTATCCTTTAAACCCAGTCCGCCGGCATTCTTAACTCTGCACACGTCCTCCCAAGCCACAGGACAGCCTCGGGAGTAATGCTCCTGGCCTTCCCACAAAAAATTTCTGCATACCCTATCTACCGCTTTGATGACAGCCACAGGAAGAATGAAAACCTGAGCCCAGAATTGGTGCATCGAAGAAAACACAGCGGAGACCAGAGTTAGCCTTCCCATATAAGATAGCCGTCTAGCTCCCAAACTTCTCACCCTAGCAACAATTTTCTCCACCACAACATGACAATCCAGCACCGATAACCTCTTAGGAGAGATCGGAACACCCAAATATCTGAAGGGCATTCGCCCCTGAGATAAGCCAAATTCCATTCGAATCCTCTGGTTCAGCCCATCATTAACACCGTTAATATAGTATTCGGACTTACTAGCATTCATCTCAAGACCCGAGCACTTAGAAAATTCACCAAAACCCCACATAAGCCACGTAATAGACTTCAAATCACCTTTACAAAACATCACCAGATCATCTGCAAAGCACAGATGATTAAGGTGCATAGGTTTACAAAGGGAATGATACTTAAAATCCTCCATGCTTCCTACGAGCCTGAGACACCTACTCAAATAATCCATACATAAAGTAAAGAGCAAAGGAGACAAGGGATCCCCCTGTCTTAATCCCCTACCACCCTTGAAGTATCCGAAGGTGCTACCATTCAAAGAGAGCGAATAAGTTGGAGACGTGATACAATGCATCACCATCCTTACAAACTTATCCGGGAACTGATAAGCAATCAAAACCTGTTCCAAAAAGGACCACTCCACAGAATCGTAGGCCTTTTTAAGGTCTACCTTCACTAGAAACCGAGGCGAGCATGTCTTCCTATGATACAAACGAACTAAGTCTTGACAAATCAGAATGTTGTCTAAAATAGATCTTCCTCTAGTGAAAGCACTCTGATTATCACATAACACGTAGGGTAGTACCTCTGCCAACCTTCCACAAACCACTTTTGACAGGATCTTATAAATCACATTACAGCATGCTATGGGCCTGAAATCCATTACACTCACAGGATGTTCCTTCTTCGGTATTAGTGTTATAATTGTAGCATTGATTTGTTGCAGAACCTGTCCATTCCCAAAGAACTGTCGCACAGCCTCCACCACATCACCCTCTACAATACTCCACGCAGCCTTGAAGAAAGCACTTGTGTACCCATCTGGACCAGGAGATTTCTCATCAGGTATAGAGAAAAGTGCAGCCTTCACCTCTGTCACGCTAATGTCTGCCATCAACCCATTAGCCTGTTCTTCAGTTACTAACCTCCCTTCTCTAACCACATCCTCATCAATCAGTTGACAAGGCTTAGATGTACCTAGCAGAGCTTTGTAATACTGTAAAAAGGCTTCTTCAATCTCCTCTTGCTGCTCACAAATTCTGCCCGACATATCAGCTATGCGTAATACTCTATTTTTTGCTCTTCGTTCTCTGATACAACTATGAAAGTAAGCTGAGTTTGAGTCCCCTTCGCTCAACCATTCAGATTTCGCCTTTTGTCTCAGGAAACTATCTCTCCGCACCTGTAATTCTCTGCACGCCAAACCTGCTTGATGCTCTCTCTGCCTCAACTCTAAATCATGCGGATTATCATTCACTTGCTGTTGCAAATCCAGAAGCCATTGTCTAGCTATTTCAAAAGCTTGTTCCACCTCTGAAAATTTGGTCCAATTCAACAATCTGAGAGGCCCTTTAAGTGACTTAAGTCTTCTTACAATTCTATACATGGCTATCCCATTAATTCCAACAGCCCATTCGTTTGCCACCATTTTCAGGAATTCACCATCCCTGATCCACATGTTAAAAAATTTAAAGGCTCTCCTCTGCAACCTTGGTCGTCCCTGAAGGTGAATGACACATGGAGTGTGGTCATACAACCCTTCAGCCATAAAGTCAGCATAAGCCTCAGGAAACATCTTCCCCCATTCATCATTTATCATGGCCCTATCTATCTTGCTCATCACTCTTCTGTCCCCTTCTTGCTTGTTGGTCCACGTAAAAAACTTGCCTATCTTCTTCATATCTGTCAAACTGCAATGATGCACACACTCCTGAAACCTAGCCATCTCAAAAAGTTGAACCTGTGCTCCCAATCTCTCATCAGGGAATAAAATGTTGTTAAAATCCCCCATGATCAACCAAGGCTCATCAGTCTTCTCTTCTCGCAAGTCTTCCCATAATGGAACTCTGTCAGCCCCATCATTGAAACCATACACCAATGTCAACCAAAATCTGTCACCACGACACTTTGAAGTCACCACACCATGAATTAGCTGTGTAGTCACCCTAGTCACCTGCACAACTACCTCCTTAGGATTCCAAAGCAACCAAATCCTACCACCACTATGCCACTCGTAATTAGTTACAACCGACCACTCCTTCTGAAACAAATCAATCACCCTACTCGTACTAGGTTTTACCCTAGTTTCCAAGAGGCCAAACAAGCTAACTCCCTGATTCCGTAAGAACCACTTGATTTCGTTCTGTTTAGCTAGCTTGTTCAGACCTCTGATATTCCAGAAACCCAAACTATCCATTCCCAAACCGGGGATCAAGTCCTAGTTTGGAAACAGACTGATTAATTGCATCATTTAAGACCTCCACAAATGTCTTCTGTCCTTTTGAACTGCTACCCTCCACTTCCATCATGTTCCCTTTCTCCTTCGCAATAGGCTGTTCAGGGCTCTTGTCATTAGTGGCCACAGGCTGCCCACCCAAATTAACCACTTGCTTCCCCTTGTCCACAGGTTGTGGTCTTGGTTGCCAAGTCACTTTTGGAGGCTGCACTACTTTGTTCCTGCATTCCTGATCACCATGTCCATATTTAGCACACTTCCCACATTTCACCGGCTTCCATTCGTATTCAATCCGAACCTCCTGCAATTGCCCACATTCATCCAGAAATTGGAGAAAATTTGGTAGATCAGAACCAATCTCCACCTCCACCAAATAACGCGCAAATCCCAGCCTTGTTTTCAGACTGGTTGCTGCATCAGGTTTGATAGGGGTACCAACCAGTTCGACAATCTTCCTGAGACATCCCTCTCCCCAAAATTTCAGATCCAAGTCATGGATTCTCACCCAAGTTGGCACCATCTTGACATCCTCTTTCACCATTCGACACTCTGATGTCCAAGGTTTGACAATCATCGGCTTCCCATCAAATAACTGATAGCCTAGACCCAACACCTCAGTCATCTTATCCACATTCGCAAAGTGTACCAGAAAAACTCCGTTAGGCAAGAAAGAGATCTTATCATACTCGTATTTCGCCCATATCCTCTTGATAAACCCACCTATTATCTCAGGAGGTGGATTCACCCCTAAAATAAAACAAACCAGAGTTTGAGACCAGTACCTGATCTCGTCCTCAACATCAGCAACCTCCAATTGAAGCTTAATCCGAGGACTGAGATTCACCGGAGCTTCATCTTCCACCCCAGAATCCAAAGTGCTCAGGTCAATCGGGATTTCAGAACAAATCGTTTGTTTCGAGCTCGACGCCTTCGCAGATTGTGCAGATTTGTTGAGATTAGGAGAATTTTTAGAACCAGAAAGGATTGCATCTTTAAGCTCATTCGTCGTAAGAGTCGGAACCCCAGTTTTTTTGTGTCCAGCCTTCTTCTTGGCCATCGCTCGAAGAACAAGGATGAAGAAATGAAAGATTAGATCAGAGCATCCCTCTCTACCTTCTCTCTCTAGGGTTTTGTATTCCCAAACTTATATTACTAATTGAACGTTGTTCTTACTTACTTTTAATCTCTTCCACTTGTAATTTGAGCTAATCACATATTCAGTGAACTACACCTACTAAGGGTTCATCCAGACCACAACATCTTTGGTTGAATATATTCAAGACAAAATTACAAAAAATTACTTTATAAAACCAATTTTTTGCAAACTGTGACCTTATATAATTTTTTTGGCAAACAACTATCTTATGACGCCCTTTATATTCAGATTACTGCCTAAATGTTACAAAAGTTATGCATTACTACAAAAATACCTGAAACGACCTAAAAATTCAAAATTTCAAATAAATTTGAATTTTTTCTCTCATTTTATTTGAAATTTACCATTTTACCCTTAGTTAACAACTCTTCTATTTAATATCTTTGTTTTTCTATTCATCATCTTTAGCTCCTCTCTCTCCATTGATAAATTAATCTTTCATACTATTTCTTCCATAAATGGTATATGTAATTTTCATATCTTCTCTTCATATATAATTTTTCTTTCGCTTTATGTTTTTCCCCTTTTTTCATCCTCACTCCTTTGCTAATTGTTACCCATTTTATCCCCTCCATCCTACAAAAAAGTAAAACATTTAAACAAGGAAAAACAACAAATTCAACCCAAGCACAACTTTATATGACTATCATTTTACACAATTAACTCAAAAATACATGCATACGTAAATAACTAATTAAATATGAACATTCATTTCGAAAATTTAAAAAACATGCCCAAAAAATGCACAATTTCTGAAATTATGGTTTTTTCATCAATTTTTTTCATTCAACTAACTTAAACCAAAAAAAAAAAAAAAATCAATATCTGATATAATGACAACGATAAACAACCACTTCAAGACCACTAATTATGAACTTATATTTGTATTATCAATACCTATATATACCATAAATGTTAGTCTCAAAACTTTAATTTAGACCTATATATTGACGACGATAAACAACCACTTCAAGACCACTAATTAATCAACTACTATTAGTATTATAAACTAATATTACTATTAATATATACCTATAATAATTAAAACTTTGATTAATATTAGTATACTAACATAATACGAAGTACTTGTTATCATTTATCAATAAAATGTATTTTGTTCAAAATGTGGTAAGAAGGTGTTGATAATATGGTGAGATATCCTTTATATGAATGGTTGTATGGGATGCCATTTATACAATGGATGTCCATTATATGTTAGATTTTAATCATGTTATTGGCTGTATGTGATGCCATGTGAAACCGGTTTGAATTTTACTTAAAATAAGAGTGAGATAAAGTCAGAGTCGGTTTCACCATTTTTTATGCGTTAGAGTCGGTTGAAATTGGACAAAGTACATTATTGGAATGATTTTTCAATAGTTAGGATTATTCGTGGATTAATTCGAGTTCGAATTATGTTTGGAATAAGAAGATCAGTTCGGATTATTTTTCGCAATTATTCCTAAAATAATAATAATATTTATGCATCAAATCACTACCTCCAATATATTAGTATACTAGTTATAAAGCCCGTGCGATGCACGAGTTTTAAAATAATATTTTAATTATGGTATAATTTTTTATAATTATTTTCTTTATAGAAGAAATGTCACATATTTTAAGTGGTTTTATAAGTAAAAGTATCTTACACTTTGTGTCATTGAGCATTTAGACGTTTAAAGAATAACACGGAGCAATATGTTTTTGGACCTAAAAATTATATTGTAATCTAATTTTGTGTTTGGGACATTTCGGTTGGTCAAAGACTTTTAAACTTTAAATTGAAAGTAATCTTGTTTCATTATCATTTCAATTTGATTAGATAATGTGGCCTATAAAATTCTTACCCTGTAAAATAGTAGTTGTTCCAATTTCATCACTATAAAATTACATTTAATTTTATCGCTATAAAATTACATTTTATTGTGATAAAAATTTAAAAATGTCCATTTTAAATCATACTAATATATAAATCGTTGTACATTTCATCAATTTTTTACGTTATGTAAACTTATAATATGTTAACAATAAATTATTTTAAGTTAAATTATACGGAGTATTATATTACATTTTTATTTTTTTTTTTATTTATTTTAAAGATAAGTTCAATTCAGATAAATTTAGTTCAATTCAATTTAGGTCAATTTATTCAGTTCAATTCAATTCAATTTGACTTTTGTATGGCTTTAGATATTTGTTTAGATCGAAATTCACTGATTTTACATTTTTACATTATGTCTTGTGAATTGTGATCAAAATTTTAAATTGCACTAACCATACATCCCATAGTTACTTGATCTATAAGATACGGAGTATTGTATTTCCTTTTCTTTCTTATTCGTATTTCAATGTGAAACAACAAAAATTAAATAGAAAGTAACTACCTTATGTCACATGTGATACATAAGTTTATTTAAGCTCTCATATAAAGAATTGGGTTTTAATTGTATGCTTACAATAGCTCATAAACCTTATAATTTATAATTGCATACAAAATGTTAATTTTATCTTAGAAAAACCTTGTAATATTGTGCCAATTTTATCTTTAATTTATCTTAAATGCTCAATAAAATAAAGCTTGGCTAATATTTTAGAGCATACGGAGTACTCCGTACTTATCATTGCTAATCCACAACATATGGTTATATATATCTCTAACTGCAACAAAAGGTAAATTGTAAGCATGAGAATGATAAAGAACATACTCAATTAGTCAATTGTCGTCGATAAATTATGAATAAATCAATAACAAAGCCAAATCTTCAGTGTATGTCAAACAATTACAACATTTAAATAATAGAGAGAAAATCATCTATCAATTTGTATACATCAATTATTGATAAACAATAATGAATATAGATCAACGATGTGTACGTTTATATAATTGTTGTTATATAGTGTAATTACATTGAAATCAAAAAGATGTACAATAAGTTAGAGTTTTAATGTATGATCTGATACAATTATAAAGATGTACAATAAGATAGTGTTTCAATTATCTGCTTACATTATTGTATTTGGATTAATCGGCTAGCTTAAAATATGATATATGATAAGAGTTCTAATTACGCTAATAAACATTATTATTTAAAATAAGATAGAGTTTTAATTACACTAATAAGCATAATTATTAGGAAAAACAAAAATTATTTAACATAGGTGTTTCAAAAATATTGGACTCTCTCACAAATAATTTTAACGGACATCAAATTGTAACTAAATCACTCGATAATGTTTTTAGAATATTGGATACTTAATTTCATTTAACCCAACTTCATCTCAGCTACAATTAATACAAATATTTATAAAAAAATTATAAGAAATTAAATTATTAAATGTTCAAGAAAAGTTATCAAAATTAATTATACACATGTGTAAACGCAAATTTTTAATTACAATCTCCCAAACTTTTTTTTTTTTTTTAAATTACAACCCCTAAATCTTGTGTTTTAGTGACCCGTATAAGGCTTTGCTTGAAATAGTAATAGGTGAGTAACTAAGTATTGATTAAGATTACACACATTTTTACGTAAGTCATGCCTTACAATAAATTATTGTAAGTCCGTCTCATCTGTGATGTTAGGCATTGTTTGTAACACGTACTTTGAATTGTTTGTAACACATGAGTGCGTCGTTATGCCGTCACTTAAAATCCAAATTGTATATCACATGTAAACCTACAAAATAAGAGACAAAATATCCGTCGTTAATAATATAAACTAGACATGAACCCAATTAATTAAACTAACATATAAAGAGAAACAAAATATATAAATATTGAAATATAAGTACATGCATAGATCGAATAATAAAACGGATGAATCAAATAATAAATTTACGAATATGATTAATTGTATACGGATTTTATTCACGTTGTATACTTTTTTCATTTTTTTTCCCTTTCCTACCTTTTTTTACTCATTTGTATACAAAATCCTCTCTTTTATCTTTCCTAATTTTTCTTAAACTAATTTCATACAATTATTTCAATTATAATCCTAAATTCATATAATTAATTCAATTATAATTCGATAATCAATTCATACAATCAATTCAATTATAAGATAGAGTTTTAATTACACTAATAAGCATAATTATTAGGAAAAACAAAAATTATTTAACATAGGTGTTTCAAAAATATTGGACTCTCTCACAAATAATTTTAACGGACATCAAATTGTAACTAAATCACTCGATAATGTTTTTAGAATATTGGATACTTAATTTCATTTAACCCAACTTCATCTCAGCTACAATTAATACAAATATTTATAAAAAAATTATAAGAAATTAAATTATTAAATGTTCAAGAAAAGTTATCAAAATTAATTATACACATGTGTAAACGCAAATTTTTAATTACAATCTCCCAAACTTATTTTTTTTTTTTAAATTACAACCCCTAAATCTTGGGTTTTAGTGACCCGAATAAGGCTTTGCTTGAAATAGTAATAGGTGAGTAACTAAGCATTGATTAAGATTACACATTTTTATTGCAGTTTTAAATGCCTTCTAATAAATTATCAAAATGCTCATCTGTGATGTTAGGCATTGTTTGTAACACGTACTTTGAATTGTTTGTAACACATGAGTGCGTCGTTATGCCGTCACTTAAAATCCAAATTGTATATCACATGTAAACCTACAAAATAAGAGACAAAATATCCGTCGTTAATAATATAAATCTAGACATGAACCCAATTAATTAAACTAACATATAAAGAGAAACAAAATATATAAATATTGAAATATAAGTACATGCATAGATCGAATAATAAAACGGATGAATCAAATAATAAATTCTGAATATGATTAATCAGTATACGGATTTTATTTTATTCACAGATACTTTTTTCATTTTTTTTTTCCCTTTCCTACCTTTTTTTACTCATTTGTATACAAAATCCTCTCTTTTATCTTTCCTAATTTTTCTTAAACTAATTTCATACAATTATTTCAATTATAATCCTAAATTCATACAATTAATTCAATTATAATTCGATAATCAATTCAACAAATTAATAATTTCTATTTAATTTCAATCTATTTCATAAAATTATGTTTAATACTCCGTATTATTAATTTTGATGAATTTAGGTTAAAAATTAAATTAGGGTTTACATGAATTTGGGATTTTGGGGGTATGAGTCATGGGCTCATGGCCTCATAGGATAGTTCAGGGTTTGGCAAATCGACATGCTGATGTTTACCATCGCAGTAGATTTGGGACGACTGAACGTGAGCCTGAAACTGATGCAACGTTGTTGCTTTACATGCTCATGATGATAGATATGTAATTCAAAGACGTAAAATTATGTGATTTTGGTTGCTTTACATGCTCATGATGATAGATATAAAGGATTGTGAATGAAAACTGTGAATATATATGTAGTACTTAGTTTTTCAATTGGGTTCAGATTTCTTTATTTTTAACAAATCTTATCTTTTAAATATCTACAAATTTTAATTGATCATTTATGTATTTATCTTAGGATATTATTTATTACTATATTTATTTAGTTTTATGTATTAAGTAGTTCAAAAAAGTTGGACTCTCTAAAATTGCTTGAAAAAACTCGAAAATAATTATATATTATGATTATTATGTTATGTTATATTGTTGTGAATCGATAACTAAGGTAAGAAAAAAAACAACAACAAACCCACGTAAATAAAAGGTGAAGCTCAATTTTGGGCGTAACCATTTCCGTCTTCTACTCCTACACCAATTCTACTCTTTGACAAACTCGTAAATTCCCGTTTCAAACTCAAATACTCATCCTTTCTATATATATCTATATGATCCTTTAGTTCTATTTTTCCCTTCAAAAAGCTCACTCACCGAAATCAACCGTTCTTTTCCCCTTCTCACATTCGAGCCCTAATTTCGAGTTCATTTTGGCCACCTTTGTTGTGGATACCCGTATCTGTACCTCCCATGCAAAACCCAGTGATGTAGCAGACTTTTACTTGGCATGCATTAATTTACCTTATATGGTACAAAATGTAAAAATGCTTAAAATGAGTCGAAGTGCTAATATGAATTAGTAAACGTCATCTGGTTCATTTAGAGTCCGGTCCATGCATCTCACATCCTATGCAAATACAATTCTAGCCCAATTCATTCAATTGGCCCAAACACCATGCATAAGCCATTTTTCTTACAAAGGCCCAATCTAATACCCCTAAATTCATAAATTTAAGTTAGGTGGTCAAACCGCTACTTAGCATTCTCATACACAAACACCAAGATCACGTCTAAGCTTAGCACACAATTTACAATCAAAATAGCACTTTTCATCATTTCAGATCTCAAGCCCAGAACCGAGCCCTCCGCTTTCGGCCCGATTTATAAGGCCCTAAACTCTTACAAAATATCTAGCAAAGCCTTTTAGAAGCTCTTCACCGAGTACCTTGGAAGTCAAGAAAACATAATTATATTGTATCTTTCCAAAAAGAAACTTGGATAGATTCGTAATTTAGGAGATTGTGGATACCCATATCCGTACCCTCCCAAACAAAACCCAGTGATGTAACACGGACTTTTATTACGCATGCTTTAACGCTGACTAGACGGTTCTAACTAATGTCGAATTCATTTTGAGTCGTTTGAAATGTTAAAATGATTAAGGTCGCTTCACATCGCTTTAAATAAACGTTTATTTTGTCCATTTGGAGTCTAGCTAGGTCCTTGTCCTGATTCATTTGGCATGAGTTTCGCATTTGCACTACAATTAGTCCTTTTACATTAACAAGGTCTAATTCAGCATTCCTAAATCCCTAAATTTAGGCCCGGCGGCTAGATCTTCCCTTTAGCCTCCTCTTACACAAAATACGGCTTCACGTCTTACCTTAATCATTTTACCAAATGGGTCATAGGCAAAGTTCTCAACCTGGGGAATTGACGTCATAGGCAAAGTTCAACCCGTGGGAGCAGGAGGACACTGCTTCATCCTCGTGGCCATCAACTATTTCACCAAATGGGTCGAAGCAGCATCATACCGCAAACTAGGCACAAAAGAGGTTGCAAAATTCATACAAAAGAACATCATTTGTCGTTATGGCATACCCCACGAATTCATAAGCGACCAAGGCACACACTTCCAAGGAGAGGTCGAACCACTTCTCCTCAAATACAAGATACAACGACACAAATCATCACCATACCGACCACAAACTAACGGCGCGGTCGAGGCAGCAAACAAAATCGTCGTATCAATCCTCAAAAAGATAATCGACACCTGCCACGACTGGCCCAACAAAATCCCATTTGCATTATGGGGATACCGCACAACCATCTGCACACCCACAGGCATGACACCCTATTTCCTAACCTACGGGATGGAAGCCGTTCAACCTGTAGAAATCGAGATGCAATCCCTTCGAATTCTCATGGAAGCAGACATTCCTGAGCGAGATGGACGCGCGAGCGATATGAACAACTCATCCTTTTAGGCGAAAGGCGATTGCATTCACTAAATGCGGTCAAGATGTACCAATCTCGCCTACAACGCGCCTACAACAAACGGGTCAAGCCACGAAATATCAAAGTGGGTGACCTAGTACTCAAATCAGTCCGAGCACCATTACCAGTCGACCCAAGAGGAAAATTCAAACCCAATTGGGCCGGACCGTACTTGGTCAAGGAAATCCTTCCCGGAGGAGCCGTAAAGTTAACCGACCTTGACGGCCAGGATTTCCGATTACCAACAAATCTTGATCAACTCAAGAAATACTACCCCTAAACACAAACAATTTTGCAATGTATTTCAAAAACAAAACTCACTCTCGCATGGGTGAACTACGCTCGGTTTGATTCCATGCACTGTGGATACGTAGGCAGCTTTGCAAAGAGCTCAACCGAATCACACGAACTACGCCGGTTTGATTTCGTAAAACGCGGATACGTAGGCAGCTTGTCAAAAGCACAACCGAACTTCCTAGCACGCACGCCCAAAGCTTAAAAAGGTCAAGGGCGATGCACTCACAAAAGGACACGCTCAAAGCTTAAAAAAGTCGAGAGCATAGTCAACACAAAACAAAACAAAAATCCAAGTCCAAAGCTTAAAAAGGTCGAGGACTTAAGGACAAGACAAATCAAACAGACAAATCCAAAGCTTAAAAAAGTCGAGGATTTAAAAACAAATACGAATGTTCAAAGCTTAAAAAGGTCGAGAACATTTCAAAGCAAAACGAAAGAAAGCAACGAGACAGGACAAAAGCAAATTAATTCTATTTTATTACTTTATTTAGAATTTTTCGCAATTTAGAAATGAGTTAGGAACAAGCCTCCTTAGCCCTTTATACGAATCTAAAACATGTATTTAAATAAAGGAAATTTTCTAAACAAAACAAAGCAAACTACTCAAGTCATCTTCTGACGCTTCGGATTAGCCCCTTCATCTTCAAGAGGCCGATCCGCCACAATTTTCGAACTAAGAACGGGAATAGATCTCTCAAAACCTGGGGGCTCGATTGGATCCTCGTCCTGCTCGACTGGGGGCTCCTCGATCCTTGACCCTAGACGATCTTTAACCGTCACCTTCGGTCCAAGCCTTTCCCGCGCCGGTCTCGAAGTAGAAGCATCCACGCTAACAGCACAAAGATCACCATAGTCCCTCCTTTCGCGCACCACCTCATACGCCAAGGAGGGCCTTGGCCCATTCTTTTCCCTCCTCCTCTCTTTCTCCCGTTCCTGAGGATCATTGGAACGGTACCACCGTGTATAGAAGTCCGTAACACGACTAGACTCTATATGCTCCGGAACAGCCCAAGTAACACGGTCCGACCACCCTCGGATCCAAGCATCAATCATCTGGTTGTTTAGGACAACAACCCCTCCAACCTGAGTATCCTGCTCGGGGATGGTTTGAACAAGCCCGATTTGCCTCTTCAAGCGCAGAGGATGAATCCACACCCCTCGTTCAAACCCGCACAACATCAACCCACGAGCCGCATTCGCAACAGACGGCGCCGTAATCGCCGTAATATGCTACCACGACACGTACCAACGAATGGTGCTCTCCTTCACAAACCCCCGGTAGTAGTTTAGCGAACGCTCCCGAGGGTCAGCCCACTCCATCTTTTGCGACGTCGTCGCCGCAGCCTTGAAAACACCACCAAGGGGAAGGACTTTATACACACTTAGCCTCTCCATGAGCCAAATGTTGAGAATCCTAGCGCAACCCCTGTACGAGCTCAGACGATTAGCATAACGGTCGTCTAAACCCAGTATGGTCTCCGCTAGGATCAACGCAGAAGGATCATATCCCCTTTCCATCTCTTCGACAACACGAGCATACCTCGCGTTTCCGAACACTCCATCTGGCATGGACCCCGCAAAAGCATAACGATGAACCAAACAAAAAGCAAGGGCCCTCCGCCTAGAACGGTCCGAAATACTAGTATCAACCTTATTCATGTATCGTTGACACAAGAGAAGCATGTTTACCTTGCCTCCCTCAAACAAACCCGCAGCCTGAGCATTTGTCATTCCATGGAAGTTTCGCAACATCCCGTTATAGCAAAGCTCACTCCTTACAACCACAGGAGTAGTCCGTTTCGACCATCCCGCAATGGCCGCAAACTCCTCCATCAAAGGACACACCTCTCCCCCGGGAAACCTAAACACATGCAAGCTAGGATCCCAATAATCTAAGCACGAATCAAGGAAGTCAAGATCGACTTTCATTTGGCGAAAGCCAATAAAAACACCCGCACCATCATCATACACCGCCCTCTTCATCGCCGTACTTAATGAGGAAGTCCACCTTTTCAAAAGAGCATCAAAATGCTCAACCATTTTCTTGGATACAAAAAAAAAAAACTTTTATAAATATACCTAATATATTTATGAGAGTAAAACTAGTACTAAAAGAAAAGAAAAGAAGTAGTTGTGAATGAGGATTATAACACGCACCCCCCCTCCGTATATACAAAACATGTTACGGAATATGGAAACTCAGCATTACCAGCCACGCCGCCAAACCGCATAGCCCTATGCGGTTTGCACCCCAAACCGCATAAGCCTATGCGGTTTGATCCCTCAACCGCATAAGGCTATGCGGTTCAAAGGGCGGGTTTTCTCGCAACTTTCCTAATTTCGTCTTTCCTAAACACTATAATCTACCTTAGGCTACGACATTCCTTTGTTGTTCCCCACGCAGCAACATTACATTTCACTTTAGCAACCACGATTCATACCACGAGTCAAAACACAAACATTTTCGACATTCATGCAAGCTCATTTCGCATTTAAAATGAACTTTTTGCAAATACATTTTCACAATCTAAAATCAACATCAATGCATCCCACTCGGGAATCATTTCATTTTTCAAACAAGCTTACCAAACAGGTTTACAACAACAATCAAGTTCAAAGTTCAAGCTACAACGACATGTATACAAAGGTTCACACAATTTATGTTACACAAATTCACTCCGGATGACGACGACGATACTCGTCAAACTCGCGCCGAATTTGGCGATCTCACCGGCCTCGACACAACTTAGCGACTGCTCACCATCCTCCACCTGTTGGCTATCCGCCATAGCTTCTTATGAGCCTCCTTAGCCACCTGCAATACACAACACAAAAAACACTTCACATTTTTCTCCATTTGCCTTAATTTCACTCAAATTAAGCCAAACTTAGGGGGAAATTTCAAAAACAAAGCGCATTCTCTCCATTTTGCCTTAATTTCACTCAAATTAAGCCAAACTTAGGGGGAAATTTCAAAAACAAAGCGCATTCTCTCCATTTTGCCTTAATTTCACTCAAATTAAGTCACACTTCGGTGGGAAATTTCAAAACAAAAGCAGTCAACCCCACTTTGCCTTAATTTCACTCAAATTACATCAAACTCGAGGGGGTAACACAAAAACACGCATCTCACTAGTTTGATCATCGCTATGTTTCATACCTCGATCAAACTGGGGGCTCACTCACATATACAAAGACAAAGATACATACCTTCTTCACCTGCCGATCCGGTTTGTCCATGCCCACGTCGGTGTCACCAGCAATCTGACGGAAAAAGTGAAAAACGACGCACACCCGACTCGTCGTACTCAACGGTGGTAGGAAAGTCACCAGGCTGCTCCGCCATCTCGGGATCAAATTCCTACAAAACAAGTACAAACCGTACACGTCAGGGAAATTTTTCGGGAAAAATTACCTTACACACCCTCAAAAGAAGCAAGCATACCTCAATCGGCCCACAAGCAAGCCGAGACTGAGCAAAATGGCCATAGTCTTCCCCAGGACAGAGAAGACTCACCGACTCTCCTTCCCCGTACAACGGCTCGTCTTGAAAGTGTAAGGTGGTGCACTTTCGCAAATTACCTCCAAACCACCGCCATTCGCAGCGGTCACAACCTCGTCCACAACGGACGGCGCAAACTCAAAGCTCATGTCACGGTCCCCGAACGGCAACCCCGTCATGACCGCATACTCTGACAAGGTAATGCCGGCTTCAAAGCCGGGCATATGGAATGTCATGGTGGTATCCCAGTACCTGTCTAAGAAGGCCCTGATCAACATCAGGTTCGCCGTCTGCTTCTTCCTTGAAATCTCCCTCCAATGGCCGACCAACGGGCCAAAAGCACTACGCAGCACCCAAGCTTGCGCTCTCGGCGAAAGCTTCTCCTCAAAAGCACACATCACGGACGAGACGCCCGAGAAAGTCCTTATCGAGCCTTTCTGCCAACCCATTGTCGCTCGATAGGAAACGTGTCTCTCCGGAGCAAGTAGGAGGTTATGGCCATCCCAACCCTTGGCAAAGGCCCTGTTCACACGTGATTTTCGTGGCCTAGAGCTACTCGCTCTAGGCACAGCCTCCTCGGCCTCCTCAGCCTCCTCCTTGACGTCCATCCCAGCCTCTATCTCGTCAACTAAAGCAAGCGCATCCGCCTCCTCCTCCTCAGGATCAGGCACGGGGACATTCCTTCCACGACCTCTACCTCGTGACTGACCACGTCTCGTGGGCAGGTCCCGAGGGTCAGCATCCCTCTCACTACGCGTACGCCTCAAACTACTCGAACTATAGGCTCCCTCAGTCCTCGAACTAGCACTCCTACGAGATTTTGATCTCGTAACACGACTAGAATCTCCCCCTGCAACCAAACACAACCAATACATACAGCTATAATACATGCAAGCATACAACTTGGCATACACATACACAAATACACACAAATAATACGCACATAATACATATACATCCCTTAACACATTACACTATACGCCCTACAGAGCATTTTTAGGCCTAATTCATAATTAAGCCAAAAACCGTTCTCTACACCTCAAAATTACAACTTTATGGTTTCTATGCGCCATAATAGTCCCCAACAACAACCCATTACAAGCAATTACATTTTGGTCACTCCGATCAAAAACCCCCAATTCGCCTTAATTACTCCGTATAACTACGACTTAAGACGGCGATTTGAAAGCTTTAGCTCGACATTTTCTCAAAATTGAAGCTATAGGCATGCTATACACACTATGGGCATCCTACACCGAAGTTTAATTGAAATTCCGGGTCGGAAAATCCGGGTTCGTTTTCGAGCCCGAAACCTAATTTGGACGTTTTTCACACAAAGACGGTCTAAATCACAATCAATTCACACATACATGTTCACATGGCATAATCCAACACAATGACGTCAATTTCAAGCATTCAAACGGCAAATTTCAAGCAAAACTCGGGATTTCATGCAAAACCCGTCTTTTCAACATTTCAAGGCAAAACTAGCTAATTACAACGACAAATAACGTAAAAGCAAGTTAAAATGGAGCATTACCTGGTTCCATAACAAGGCAATGCAAGAAAAATGAGCAAAATCGGTTGAGAAATCGAAATTTGGTGTTTTAGAGAGTAAAAAACCGAAAGAGTATAGTGAAGCATGGCTACGGTTTGTTTCGTGCTTTATAAGCACTTTTCAGCCAGCAGGTCAAACCGCATAAGCTTATGCGGTTCGTCCTGCAAACCGCATAAGCTTATGCGGTTCCTGCCCCTGGTTTTTCTGCGGTTTTTCTCGTTTTACGCCTACTTTTGAATTCTTAATTCATCCTGGCCCTAATGCAACTCCAAATCGTCCGTGCTTGGGTCAAGCGTCACCTCTGACCCATACATCTGGCGTATATTAAGCATTTAATGTACGGTACAGAAGCAGAAGCACGAACGCTCTTCACGAGCAAGCACATCATTTTCCCCTCAACAGAAGGCAATCATATGCAATTACGACTACATAGACACTCCTCGGCGAGCCCAAGCACAAGCACTCTGCAATATACACCTAACTCCAAGCATTTCACTCTACATAGACACTCCTCGGCGAGTTCAAGCGCAGGCATTACACGGACGCTCTTCCACGAGACCTACACTAAACACCTACATGAACACCCCTACACAATTATACACCTCACGCATACCCAAACATCTTACAAGCATATGCACCCTGCACTTTAGCCCCTTTTACATTTCAACACACGCAATACGAAGACATTACAAGCAGCATCCGACGATACCAAGCATATACGAAGGCACCAACAACGACAGTACAACAAGCACGACGAAGACATTCAGCAGGCCGGCAGGCCCTTATAGCATGCACGGACCGCCAACTCCTTAAAATGCGCACGCCCCTCCCCGTTAAGCCCGGTTCGAAGTCCTCGTCTCACCCATGGACACATGCTTCGTTCACCGATCAGATCGAGACTGTAATGGTCCGGATATGGTCGTGGAGTTTGACTAGCGCTCTAGTCCGAGCTCAGTCAAACTGGGGGCTCTGTGGATACCCATATCCGTACCCTCCCAAACAAAACCCTGTGATGTAACACGGACTTTTATTACGCATGCTTTAACGCCGACTAAACGGTTCTAACTAATGTCGAATTCATTTTGAGTCGTTCGAAATGTTAAAATGATTAAGGTCGCTTCACATCGCTTTAAATAAACGTTCATTTTGTCCATTTGGAGTCTAGCTAGGTCCTTGTCCTGCTTCATTTGGCATGAGCTTCGCATTTGCACTACAATTAGTCCTTTTACATTAACAAGGTCTAATTCAGCATTCCTAAATCTCTAAATTTAGGCCCGGCGGCTAGATCTTCCCTTTAGCCTCCTCTTACATAAAATACGGCTTCACGTCTTACCTTACTTCACAAAAACTACGCAAATACACCTCTTTCATTTTTACGGGTCTCGGGCCCGAAACCGAGCCCAAACCCAGCCTTTGGCCCGCACTCCAAAGCCCTGAACATCAAAATATCTCAGAAATATCCCAGGCCTCTTCCTTGGCGAGCAAGCAAGGATTATCCCGTAATCTTTCTAAGATCTTATCAAACCGGAACTAGGAAACTACGCTAAAAACCACACCTTCAAACCGCATAAGCTTATGCGGTTTGGGTGGGCAACCGCATAAGCCTATGCGGTTTGCCCTGGCAACCGCATAAAGCTATGCGGTTTGCTGGCCTGTTTCTATCCACGGGTTTCCTAATTTCTCCGAGGTTTTAGTATATATACTCCCCTATACCAGACCTCGAAACATAACTTTTTCCACCCAGAAATCACAGCATACACACTTCAACACTCACAAAGCCTCAAGCACTCAAATCCTTGAGTTCAACACACCATCCCGTGTTGAATTCATCCTCCTTTTTAGTTCACGAAGCGAAGCTCTGCCCAGATCTGAAGCGTCAGGACAAGGTAGGTACCGATCCACTTGGATCAAAGCTTTTTCTTATTTTCTATGGACTAACAAAGGGGACTACACTCTAGCCCCCCTCCCCCCCCCCCCCCCCCCCCCCGGGCTTTGGGACCCAGCGCGCTTGCACTCCAAGTGTTCTATTTACTTCGGGTACACTCCATATCCGATGACACGCCAAAGTCGCATAAGCAACCGACCCTTATAAAATAAACCAATGGACAATTGAACTTTATTTTATTTGCATGCATCTTGCACCTTCTTATTTTGCATTTAAATCAACTTAAACAATGTATTCGTCCTTTAACTGAACCGTTGTCGTTAACTAGTTAAACATGCTAAAGCGAGGGTTTTAATCAATCTTTTTGCATCTCAGATCTGCATTCTTTTACAAACTTATCGCACTTGTACGTAGCGATAACATTAGCTCAAATATCATCTTACAAGGATTGTTCTAGGTCAGTAGAGGCTATTTTTACATAGGCTTTTCTAAAAGGTTTTCATAAATCATTATTTGAATTAACTCTTTTTCTAAAGTACCTCACTTGAATCCAATCTGGTTTCACAACCTTAGATCTAGGGGTGTCGGCGTGCTCCAAAATCTAGGACATGTTTTTAACTTAGAACATGGTAGCAGGTTCCTAATTTCCGCGATAATTAGGTGGCGACTCCATAACAGTTCTTAAAGGTTTATCCAATTTAATAATCTTTTTTAACTTTAAAATCCGCCCTTAAGCAAGACGCCGAGTTGGGTCCCTCGTCTCGATCCCGGGTTCCACAGAGATACAGAGTGCCTTTAGCCGCAGGAGCAGGAGCAGAGGCAGCTAAGGATCCTTGCCGCCAGTTCTCTGGCAGTTTTCCCTGCTTGTTTTGATCAAATTTCTATAAATACCAGCCTTTTCCCGAGGTTCTAGATATACATTCACATCAATTATAATTCACAACACACACAAAAAGCTCCAGATTCATCATATTTCGTTGGTGAATTATTCTAGCATAAAATAACGAAGTTCTGCCCATTTCTAAAGAAAAGTACTCTCAACCCGAATCCAATTAGGTTTCACATTAGCCTTTGATGTAGGAGTGTCGACGTACTCTGAAATCTAAGAAACATGTTATACAACCTAAGACACAGTAGACAAGTTCCAAATTTTGGCGTTAATTTAGTGGCGACTCCAAAACAGTTTTAAAGTTTTTCAAACTTAATCTTTTTAACTAAAACAATTTTTTGATTCGCCGATTTTAAAAGTACCCTCACCCCGAAACCAGATTGAATATATATGGTAATATTTGGCGAATTCTTTTTGCATAAAGTAACGAAGTTCCGTAGGTTTTGATCCTAAATAAGGATCGATGCTCTTCTTTCCCTAATCTCTATGCATGTGGCTTATAGGGCTACATTAGTCCCTCCACGACTTTAGCACACGAAACCGTTTTGAAATTTAAGATGGTAGTAGCAAATTGGATTCACATAATCCATGTACACCCTGCCAAAGTCGCATAAGCAACGACCCTTAAAATAAACCAAACAGATTTTATTTTGAGTTTATACACTAAGCAGATCCTCAGTAAAACATCATTTACTATATACTAAAAGAGAATACACTAAAGAATACAAGGGACACGTGTCAAATTCTCATAGCCTTTTCTCCCGCCTAAATGAAGATCTACTATTTGGGCTTACACTTTAGTCTCTTTGCAGCCTATTTGTTGTGGCAAAAAAACAATGTCAACTACTCTATTAAAAGCCCAAAAATTACACGCACTATATCCCATTCCCAAATAAATTTTACACCAAAATTAAACCCACCAAACTAGATATTATTACAATTTCCCAAATTTCCCAATCTCAAAGAGAAAAATATCAACTTTAAGATCCTATATATTTGTCACATAAGTTTCGTTCATATTCCTATAATACAGATAAAATATATTCTTTCTACAATGAAAATTATCTTTCTTAAGTTAAATATACTAATAATTGAGTTGAGATACTTTAGAATATTTTATAATATATTTTGGTATATAAAATACTTTTATTCCATTAATGTATTATAACAATAACAATTCCATCTGAAAAAACTTCCCTAAATATATTATTATTTTTAAATCATTTACCTCCTTTAATCTAGACAGAATTATAATTTCAAATGATTTCTGAAATTATATAATTCAATTACACATAATTAAATAGACTATGAAAAATAAAATGGTTGACTAAATATATATCAATTTGCATAAGAGATAATGTCGGCAGTCAAGAACTGTTAATTAATTACATACTTTATTTTTCTAGGGTCTATGCTATATTTGTTATTTATATGTTTCCTTGAATTATTAAAGAAATTGTTTCAGGATAATATAATACTCCGTATGAGACTAGATAATTTAATCGATCGAAAGTATATAAAAAAAAAAAATTTAATAGTAGCTAAAACAATTATAGTATGAAGGATATTTTGTATCATAATACTCCCTCCATTTCTAAATAAGTGTTTAATGAAAATGATAAAATTTTGAAAATCTTTGTTAAAACTTATTATAAATAGAAAGGAGATACTTATTTTGGGAAAAATCAATATATCTATATAATTGGAGGTTTTTTCGAGCGATGTGGTAGTCTCCAAGTTTTGTAGGACTTTTTAATTTAGTTTTTCAAAATTATTAATTACAATTTTTAAATAATACATCAGTCTAATTGAAATTCTAAAATAATTTTAGCCTATTTTTAATATATTTTAAGAGATAATTCAACATTATAAAATTAGTTAAAGAATTTGAGTTGAATATTGATTATTCGGTAAAGATAAGATTATCAAGACTTGGGGTAAAACATACGGAGTATACTATATTTATTGATTTTAGGTGAAATAGGACACTAAGCTATAACTTCATATATAAAATCAAAATGAAGTCAAACTTCCTACGTTTATTCTTTGTTCTTCTAAGTTCTATCTATGATGTACCATTAGATGATTATGTAGTTTGTGTGAAAATTATTCTTTTTATATGAGATTGCTAATTAGTGTTGTTATTATTTTCAGGTAGATTAATTGATCAATGCACAATGGTCATCCAAAGAGGTAAATATCATGATAAATGTCAATATTTATGGGCTATTTATTTTACTTTTAATTTAAGTCATTAGTTAAATTAGTTTTATTATATTGATTTGTACTTACATTGTTCAAATTTATTAATTATCATATACTCCTTTTGATCCGTCAAATTGTTAATATTTGACCATTTTTGTAAGGGAAACTTTGGTCAAATGTTAACAATCTAATCGATCGAGGGAATAGTTCAAATATAGATAGTTACAAAATTATATAATTTTATAGAACTCTAATTTCTTATGGTAACATTATTTGAAGTTGTTTATTGTGTGCACGTAGAACAATTAATTGATCATGAAGAAAGTAAAGACTGGGTACGAGGCAGAGCGAGAACATTTAGCCAATTTTAATATTTTAATCATGCAATTATAATCAATTACAAATTTACAATCATAAGTTTTTTTTTTTTCTTCAGTTAATATGAATTTAGTTTGGTACATTAGTTAGTATAATAATTGTGGTTTAGTGACTTTTTCCAATATCGTCTTGCGGAATTCTCTATATTTTTAATCTCCATAATTAAAGAATTCATACGCCAAGGCTTAAGTTTTTTTTAAAGCAAAATTCTCTCTTCAAGTTAATTTTCTTTAGTTTTGATATTTCAGGTCTTTACATTATTACTTATGTTCTAATTTTTATTATATTTGTTTTCAGCGTTTTTGGATAAAGTATATAAGTGACTCTACTACATAGGCAATAGATATGAAAGTATATATATAAGTGTTAAAGATTATCTTATTTCATTTAAAAGAATTTGAACGAGCTTGAAAGACTAATACAACAAACCTATGTATATACTCATACAAATTTGCAATTCTTCAAAATAATCAATTGTACCACGTACACTAATCAATTTTGTGTTTTTTTTTTGTTTTTTTATTAAAATATAATAAAAGAAGATTAATCATAAACAAGTCATTTAAAATGTTCCCGAGGACATATGCTATAAATATGAGCTAGAAAAAAGAAATAATTTTCAAGGTTTCTTTTCACATATAGTAAAATATGCAAATATATTAATTATCATTCTAAAATCCTTAAAAATTATTCCTATATTGGTTTTATCATGCGTTATTAGAGCACATTATCCAAAAGATGTCACTTATAAAAATATTACCGAGCAATCAACCACAAAAGACATAATGTACTCCGTAAGTACCTTTCTATTTTGATTTTATTTTCGTACAATCTATTTTGGTAATAAATAATAAAAAAAAAATTAAAGTATAAGTTATCAATTTTACTCAGTTTTAGAGATTTTTATAAATCAACACCTTACTAAAACAATTTCATGATTTTCAGTTTTATAATTTTAAAGGGGTTTTTCTCTAACTACGAGGGAAAAAGTAACGAGATGCTAAGATATTAAGTTTTTGAAAACATAAATAATCTTACAAATTTCTGCTCCGTACAAAACAAACCTTCGTTTCATCTAAAAATAATTTGTATAAAAAAATATATATCGTGGAAAAACATTGACTTTTAGTCTATCATACTCCCTCCATCCCAAATTACTTGTCCCCTTTCCACTAAAATTTTTCCCAAATTACTTGTCCCCTTTCTATTTTTAGTATGTTTTAACAAATGATTTTCAAAATTTTCTCATTTTCATTACCATCCCTTAAATCATCCCAAAATAGAAAGGGGACAATTAATTTGGGATGGAGGGAGTAATAATAGTATCAATTTCTTTTTACATTTGATAATCATTTTCTTCTTTTATTTTCTCATTTTTAAAACCCGTGCATCGCACGGGCTTTACAACTAGTATTTAATAAAAAGGGAATACTTATTTTGAGATGAAGGGAGTAATATTTATAGTGAAACAGTCTGTAAAATATTTGTGGATTAGTCATGTAATAATAACATGAAACTCCGTACTATTGCATTACATTAGAGTTTAATCTATTTAATTACATTGATTGATGTACATTTAATTAAGCATTTCATTTGTATTGCTTACTCAACGACAATTTATTCTAAACATTTATTGCTACTATCTGTTGTAGTTCTAGACATATATAATTAGTTAAATAATACGGAGTGTATCTATAATATAGTACTCCGAAGTATTATAAAATATTCCGTATAATTTTATATCTATCAAAACTAAAAATATATAACACTATAAGAACCGTGCATTTGCACGGGGGCTAAACTAGTTAATACATTAACAATGAATTCGACATTAACTGTACCGTTTTCGTTTATACATTAAAGCATGTTAAACTGAGGGTTTTAAATCAAACTTTTTCATACTGCATACACGAGCCAGAAATCGCCTCTGCACTGGCGGCTTTGCCCATGAGCCGCCAGAGCAGTAGCGGCTCCCACATCAAACCGCCTATTCAGGGGCGGCTTAGACTTCTTTGCATACATCGCATACTTTTATGCATAATATCGCATGTGCACGACAGATTCTTATTACTCAAATATCGAAATTAAAGGAATGTTCTCGAGTTAGTAGTGACTACTTTTAGTAGGCTTTTCTAAACGATTTTTTCTAAAACAATTGAATGAATCTAAAGGAAAGTATCCTCACCCCGAATCCATTCTGGTTTCATATTAGCCTTAGATGTCGAGGTGTCGACGTGCTCTGAAATCTAAGAAACGTGTTTTACAACCTAAGACACGGTAGGCAGGTTCCAAATTTCGGCGTTAAATTGGTAGCGACTTCAAAACAGTTTTAAAGTTTTTCAAACTTAATCTTTTTACCTAAAACAACTCTTTGATTCGCCGATTTTAAAAAAGACGTAGAGTGGTATGCATCCCCGGTACCCACAGTTAGCGACTCTGCTGGGGATCCATTCCGTTTTTAAAATTAAAACTAGCTTTTTATTTTAAAAACAAAAGAGGTAAAACGCGAAAATTTAAGAACAATCCCGCTTCTGATCTTTGAGCATTAAATAACAATCCGTGTATCGAGTCGAACCTAGCTGGTTCAAAAACACCCGACCAGGAGAGAAGGTCCTTAATGCATGCTTATCTATTCGATAAAGCACATTATGAATGGTCTAGCTCTTACCACTCCACGGCATTACCGTAAACGACTTAACTCGGTAGCTCAAGGGCCCACTCTGGACTGCACATGCGGAAGAAGTGGACAAACTCTACACAAACGATTACAAGGATAGTTGGAGGCATACGAACCCTAAGCTAAAAACCCGCGTCATATACGTAGACGTGCAAGGCTATACACTATGGCGTCCTTTTTCAAAACCATACATGCATGCATGAAAATTCTTTCGACAACACTAACTCTAACTAACAAAACTAACTAAACAATCCCTTTAATTTTGAAATAAGCTCTTTTCGAAATTACCTTTTTAAAGCAATCGAGAAATGCTCGCTCGATTTTCCGTTTTCAAAACGAAAACCCGAGCATGGACAAACCCAAGTTCGTGGATTCAATTGTCAATCTGAATGGCCTATATTCATCTCAACCGACCCCTCACCTCTTTTTCCAAAAAAAAAAAAGGTAGGGACGTGCAGACCCGTCCTTACTATGTTCTAACATCTTCGACTCGACTAGTTTATCGATGTCTCGAGTCGACTCCATTCTTACACATCCGACTCTTGGCTCACGACGACATACCGTCACATGAGCCAACTTGGATAAGAAAACAAAACTCTCGCATTTTTGAATAAACCCTTTTAAAAAATTCCAACATCCACAAAAAGACAACTCTTGCATTTTTGAAATTAATCCCCTTTTAAAAATTCTTATTTTACAAAACAAGCGTGAATTTACTCGTTGGAACGTGTGGCCCATAACCACTCGACCTGACTTTTATTTTGACAAAACGGGTGAGGACATTCAGACCCGTCCTTACCTAATTCTAACATCTTCGACTCGACTAGCTTAACGCTATCTCGAGTCGACTCATTTTTCTTCATCCAAACCAAGCTCTTAACGACTTACCGTTAGCACGAGCTTCATTTTTCTTCATCAAAAGCCTTCCGAAGCAAAAATTTTTCATTTTTGAAATAATCTCTTTTAAAAAAACAGTCATCTTTTTACACAAGCTTAGCGAGAACAAATTTTCAATGATTTTTGAAATAAAACACCTTTCAAAATCACGTGTCCAACCAAATAGCCCATCACTATTTCGGCTTAACCCATTAAGTGTCCTTTTTAACTCGTCCGAGAATAATAACTACATTCCCGATACCTTTGAAAATAAAAATGGATTACATAACCCACGGTTATCCTAACCCATTTATCGCACGCTTTTTCACGAAGCAAAACCCGAGAATCACAACACATTTTGGTGAGTTTTATAAAGCAAACGTGTGGCCCACGGCCATTTCAAACTTTTCAAACAAACACTTTTTCAAATCTCGTTGGACCGACCGACTCATAGTCGGGCCGACCCAATAAATAACATCATTTACAAGCAAACAAAACTCAAGAATGACCAAACCCAATCTTGTGGACTTTAACATTAGATCGAATGGTCCATAACCATCTCGACCCACTTTTTCTTTGACAAAATTCATGCGGACTTTCATACTCGTCCTCTTCACATTTTAATAACCTTGACTCAACTAGCCCATAGCTATTTCGAGTCGATTCCAAAACTCTATCACAATCTTATGACAGGCCCACAACGACACACTGTTAACACAGGCCTACATGATTCGATTACAAAACATCTTTTACATCGAGCCAGAAACGTTTAAAAACATTTCTAGCTCAAAATTCTTCTTAAGCATCTTTGTCAAGGCACGATGAACTGTTTCACAATATTCTCACTACATTTTGAATTAATATTTTTTTAAAAAAAGAAAGATTTCCTTTGAACTGACTTATCCATTGTCGTGTTGGTTGGATTCAAACAAGCCGTCCTTTCAAAACATTCAAGAATAATAACTACATTCTTGTGGCATTTCAAAAATACAAATGGACTACATGGCTCGCGGTCAACGTAACCCATTTATCGCAAACTCTTCTTAAAACCGAGAATGACAACCTAATCTCGTGGATTTTTACAAAAGCGAATCCAACGGCCCACGGCTCTTTAATACCTCTTTTGAAATAAGCACTTTTCAAAAGCTTTGGCCCGATTGGCCCACCGTCATTTTGGCCCACACTCCATTTTGCAAAAGACCAAAACCCGGGAATGTACAGACTCAATACCGTGGACTTTTCGTGGCTGGACCAAGTGGCCTGTAGTCACTTCGACCCAACTCTTCTTTAAGCAAAATGCATGAAAACGAGCATGACCATTTTCATCACTTTTTCAAACATCCTCGATTCGGATAGCCCATTACTACTTCAGATCGACTTCGGTTTTTCATCGCAATCCAACGAGCGGCCCACAATGCCACACCGTTATTACGGGCTTATCATATTCAATCTCAAAATGTCTTTTGCATCGAGTGGAAATGTGTCAACGCATTTTAGCTCAAAAAGTCTCCTCACTTTTTGAGAAAAACAAAATTTTTCAAAGTCAGAATCGAGTCTAAGTATGCGTTAATTGGGTATCGACACAAAGACATCAATGTGCATCCAGGACACGTGCGTTATAAAGCAATCAACAAGGCATTCACTCAAGCTCCATCGACGATTTCGCGGATCTCATCTAGCGACTTGCGCCTTTTCAATAAGGGTCGAGTTTTAAGCATTGAGTCAATCTCTGTTAGTCTTGGACAATTAAGTCTTTAACGTACGACATTTTAACAAATCAATAAAGGAATAAATTTACCTACAACTCAGCTTTCTTTTTACTCACATCTCTTACACAAAATTTATCTGCACCGGCATACATTCCACCCTAGGAGTAACATCCGACGGAGGTTTTGACCGCATACAAAGGTCTAAGACAACAAAAGACAAAAGCAAAAACATGAGGCTTTCGACGACTAAACGCCTAAAGTCCGGGAGTCAGCTTGTGGTCTACCACACTACTGGTTTTGGAGGAGGATCCATTCATTTGGAGATCCAAAATGATCATTAATTTGATCATGACCAGAAGTACGAGTATTACTCGACCGCCCTCCGCGTACTCGATCGCGTGCCTAATAAGCAAATGAACTTGTCAGAGAAGTCCGATATGATAGACATACGATCACATGCGACCGCCGAACCGTAAGGTCTAGCAAAGTACAAACTCAAGCCTAAGCCATAAAGGGCGTGACATATTCTCAAATTTAAACGAGAATTCAATAAGGCAAAAAAAAGTAAAGGCAAAAAAAAAAAGAGGCAAAGCAAAGGCAAAATGCAAAATGCAAAACCAAAAAAAAAAAAAAAAAAAAAAAAAAAGTCTTAAAGCCCTAAAGCAAGTGGCGAAGCAAAAAGAAAAAAGCCTAATAACCCGCAAGCATGTAGCGGAGCAAGCAAAAGGCAATAAGCATCAAAGCCCACAAACAAGTGGCAAAGTCTTTAAAATCGAAAACTTAACAGAAGCACCAAGTGACCTAGATCAACTAAGGAGAACCTACCTTTAGGATATAATGTATCGAGGTAAAACACATAAAAAAAAAACATTTACCTAAACATGCACCTTTTATAAACTTCGCGGACCGACATGTCCCTAAACATGCTTCTTTGAACTACGCTGATTTGATTCCACTACCGTAGATATGTAGGCCGCTGACCCGAGCTCAACCAACCCTGTACAAAATCACACAAAAAATAATTTTCCGTCTAAAGCTTCCCCAAAGTCAAGGACATCTTCACATAAAAATTCACAAAAATCAAAGGCAAACTGTTCCTTTATCGAGGCGTTTAAAACGAATACGTTGAGACAAAGTTGTTTTGGACCTAGGAGTAATACTCTGCTTTGTCGTCTAACCTTATTTTGCAGGAACAACAACATGTTATTAAAGACGAGCATATACAGCTCCATTAGGCCTACCCGGGGATTTATCGCACGTGTTACAGTCACTAACATCCCTATCATTGTCGAGTCTTGAGTCACGCATATGATTCATCTCTGCCTTTGAAACATTTCAACAACTGGTTTCTCTCATCAAAATCTCGACTCATTCTTCGAGTCCTTACACTTTGAAACAAAGAAGCATTTACATCAAAGCAATTTGGCGACATTTAAACCGTCCCGTTTCAAAACTTTTCAGTATTTAAAACTTCCAAACTTTTCACAGGCCGACATGCCCTTAAACATGCAGGAGGCAACACGTCCTCCAAACAGCTCGTCTGCATTTTCAAAAGAATTTTTCAAAAATTAACTCAACGCTCGAGTTAATACATTTTTAACAAAATCATTTCCTTAAACATTCTCGCACTCTGCTTTCGTAAAAACGGTTTTTCCTTCAAGCACAGGGCATTTCTAAAAGCGAGATCCATTTTTCAAAAACAATCTTTCCTCGAGTATTAACCATACAGGTGCGTGGCGGCAGATGAAGCAAACATCAAATACGACATGAGTAAGCATTCACAATGCCCAAAATGCAGTTAAGTCTATGGATTATATCCAACAACACTGGATACACTCTATTCAACGACAATATACATTAGATGCAACAACAAAAGTAACAACCGTTCACTCTATACATCCGCGATGAAACCCATCTACTTGCAAATGAAAAGCAAAGCACCAAACCTTGGGGCTTATCTACGAATATCTAAAGATAGCACATGCACCTTCCTAAACAAGGAAGCCACGCCTTCTTAACCTACGAGCATAACAGTCAACCAACACACCGAAAGCATCCCTACACTCACTACAACAAAGACTGGGGATTAGTACTCCATCTTAGTATTATACTTCTACACAAAACACAATAAAAATAGATGTTTTTCACAAACATCCTTAAACCTTACAACAACAAAACCAAAGCAAAAGTCTTACCACGATAAGCCCACAAATAAACATCCTCAAACGAACGTCAGTTAGCATCCATAAACATGTCAGCAGGCCGACACGCCCTTAAAAATGCATGAACTATTTTTCACATAAGTTCCCATAATCCACGCAGGGTAATACCAAAGAACCCTCAAAGAAGCAACACCCTAAAAACCCAAGCTCGTCCTATTCAAACTTCGACCTAGCTCAAGCACCCGACGGGCCAGCATGCCCTTAAACGTGCAAATACCGAACTACGCCAGTGTGATTCCGAAACGTAGATATGTAGACAGCTTTGCAAGAGGCACAACCGACATTCAATACAAAAGCAAAGAAGTAAGCAAAATCGTAAACAAAGTCTTAAGTTTGACCCTGTTTTTACACCAAAACTTTGTCAAGTAAAAGGGGAAAATTAAAAGCACAGTCACAATTTTGACTTTATTTTTACACTAAAACAAACTCCTTTTGCGAAAACAAAATCAAAAGCAAACAACACTTTGACTTAGTTTTACACTAATACTTCGTCAAACTAGGGAGACAAAAATCAAAAGCTCACTCGCATTTCTCAAAGAACATCAAAGCACCAATTCTAGCCAACTCACAAGTTTTACTTTCGTTGTACACTACAACTCAGTCACACTAAGGGCTCACATACATACACCCTTCGAACTTCCATCAAAACGAAAAATAGGGTCATTTTCCGCAAAATGGCACTTAACCCCGCACAGGGTAAGCACCGCACATGGCAAGCAAAAGCAACTCCAATTCAACATTGGCATTAGATCAATCGTTTTCTCAAAACGAGACATCATGTGAAACAACACATACATCTAAATCGGACAATATGCAACCCTATCATGCTGTACATACATCCTAATTGGATAACACATCACACCCCTAACACCAATCTGCATAAGCACCCTGCAATACAAAGACTCCACAACGAGTCTATACACAAACCATCATACTACAAGAGCACTAGCATAAACGCAAGCACTTACGGTTTGGCGACACCTTCAGAACCGTCATAAGCACAAACACATATAACAAAAGCACTATGCAAACACACTAGCACGCGAGCAAACGTTCAAACCAAAGCACCAAGCATCTAAGCACCCTAACTTGGGTTCAAGCACCAAAGCGTAAACCATCCGAGCACTCGAACATGAGTTCAAGCACCCGAGCATGGGTTCAAGCACCAAAGCGTAAAGCATCCCAGCACTCGAACATGAGTTCAAGCACCCGAGCATGGGTTTAAGCACCAAAGCGTAAAGCATTTGAGCACTCACAAATAAGTCCAAAGCATAAAACAAACATCAAACATGAGTACAAGCAAATGCAACGAAAGAAGAACGAAGAAATTTGGTGAAAAAACCGCAAGGATCGATGTTATGGAGGTAGAAAATCGCACGAGTTGAGTGAGCACTTCCTCGGCTTTTTTCAGCTACTTAAACAAAGGTCTGGGCCGGGCTGAAAATCGCATCAGGCCCAGGCAGTCTGCCCAAGAAGCCGCCTTAATCAAGGCGACTTCCGGGCGTTGTTTTCACGCGTTTCTCTTCATTTTTAGGCCTATATTTGGATTCCTAATTCGTTCCGACCCAAACACATTTCTTCTTATACACATGCGCCATAACGGTTAAGGCGTCACCTACAGTCCCCCACATATGCCTATTAACATTAGTACGCATTGCACAAGCAAAACATATGCACTCCTCGGCGAGTCCCGACATCCTAAGCATTATACACGAGCAAACACAACTACACAAAGCACAAAGCACCAGCACAGACAAATACAACTACACAAATGCACTTACATTCCCCAGCGGTCCACACATCTACACAAGGCAAATGCACTCCCCAGCGAGTCTAAACATCTAAGCAAAAGCACGAGCAATTACAAAGGCATAAGCAACAGCAGAAGCACTATGCAACAACATCAGCAAAGGGACTACGCAGCAGCAAACATAAAATGCAAAAACAAAAGCAAAAAAGCAGAAGACAGTCAGCGGGCTAGTATGCCCGTAAACGTGTACAGACCATCATGTCCTTAAACTTGTTGTCCAGGCCCGGATTACACGGCACGAAATCCTCGTCTCTCCCTGAGACACATGCTCCGCGCCGCCGATGGTATCGAGACTGCAACGGTCTGAATACTGTCAACTAATTTTGATTGCGCTTTAGTCCAAGCTCAGTCAAACTTGGGGCTTTGTGGATACCCATATCCGTACCTCCTAAGCAAAACCCAGTGATGTAATGAACTTTTCATTTGCATGCATTTATTTGACTTAAATGGTACAAAATGTCAAAAACTAAGTTAAAATGTTGTGGGTACCGGGATGCGAAGACCACTCGATGTCTTGCATGAGGGTGTTTTGGCGAACAAAGAAGAGGTGCTTAAGTTAAAAAAAAATTTAAGTTAGAAAAAAACCTTTAAAACTGTTTTGGAGTCGCCACCAAATTATGCAGTAATTTGGAACCCGCCTACGTGTCTTGAGCTCTAAGACACGTCTTAGAGTTCAGGGCACGTCGACACTCATCCGTTTAAGGCTATTGTGAAACCAGATTCAGATTCGGGGTGAGGGTACTCTCCTAAAGAATAATTCAATTTGTTTTATGAAAACCTTTTAGAAAAGCCTATTTTGAAAAATAACTACTACTAGCCTAAGAACAATCCATTAATGATATTTGAGCTAAAGTAATTCGCTACGTACAAGTGCGATAGTGTTTTTATAAAGAATTTATGAATTCATACGCAAAAAGATTGTTTAAAACCCTCAGTTAAACATGCTTAAACTTGTTAACGAAAATTGTAAGTTAATGTCGAATTCATTGTTAAGTTAACTTAATGCAAGATGGGGATTTCTAATGTATAAACTTAAAATAAAGTCTGTTTGGTTTATTTTAAGGTAGGCGTTGCTTTTGCGACTTTGGGGAGGTATAAAACGATAGAATACATTCGAGTTGCAACACCGCCTTATGAAAAACGGGATCACAAACCAAAGTCGAGTTGGGCACTAATGTAGTCCCTTTGTTAGTCTAAAGCAAAAGAAAACTTTGATCCATGTTTGGATCAAGACCTACCTGTCTCGAGCTTCAAAACCGGCAGAGATTCGCATCAACAAAAGGGGAGGAATTCAACACGAGATGTGTGCTGAATTCAAAGAATTAGAGCGTGAGGCTTTTGTGAGTTGAATGTGTGTGTATTGATGTGTAGAAGACGTGTGAATTGATGATGTCTAATTGTGTTGGGAGTTAAAGGATATTTATAGTAAAGGCTTCGAAGAAATTTGGAAAATCTAGACAAAACCCGGGGACAAACCGCAAAGTACTTTACGGTTTACCCCCCAAACCGCAAGGTGCCTTGCAGTTACAAGGTCGGGCTGGTTGCTGATTTTCGTATTTTGTATTTTCCTAAATCCAGTTTGACGTATTTTGGAAATATACGGTATAATCTCTTGCTTAGGCCTCAAGTATACCGTATGTAAGCTGTCTAGGAGCTACACAAGATATTTTGTGAGGGCTCAAGGCCTTGGAAAACGGTCGAAGAGCGGGCCGGACTCGGTTTTGGGCTCGAGATCCGAAAATGTGAAAGATGTGCATTTTGTTGTATATTTTGAAATAGGAAGACCTGCGAGGTCGTCTTTTGCGAAAGAAAATGCTAAATGGCGGTTTTAGCTACCGGGCCAAAATTTAGGAATTTAGGAGAATTGAATTGGGCCTAATAAATGTAAAAGGGCCAATTAAATTGCAAAGGGAATGCTCATGCCGGTTGAATCGAGACGCGAATCAAGCTAGACTCTAAATGAACCAAAGGACATTTATTTAAGCATCATGAACATTTCGACTCATTTAAACGACTTAATTAGAATTCGACATAATTAGTACCGTCTAAGTCAGTGTTAAAGCGTGCGTGTTAAAATTTCATTACATCACACGGCTTGTTTTGGGAGGGTGCGGATAAAGGTATCCACAAATGTAAAAATGCTTAAAATGAGTTGAAGTGCTAATATGATTTAGTAAACGTCATTTGGTTCATTTAAAGTCTGGTCCATACATCTCACATCCTATACAAGTACAATTCTAGCCCAATTCATGCAATTGGCCCAAGCACCATGCATAAGCCCTTTTGGCTTTTTCTTACAAATGCCCAATTTAATTCTTCAAAATTTCTAAATTTAGGTCCGGTTGTCAAAATCGCTACTTAGCATTCTCATACACAAAAATGAAGCTCACATCTAAGCTCAGCACACAATTTACACTCAAAATAACACTTTTCATCATTTCGGGTCTCGGGCCCTAGAACCGAGCCCAATTCGCTTTTGGCCCGCTTTACAAGGCCTTAACCTCTCACAAAATATCTAGCAAAGCCTTGTAGAAGCTCTCCACCAAGTACCTTAGAAGCCAAGCAAAAGGAATTATATTGTATCTTTCTAAAAAAAATTCGTAATCTATGAGATATAGAGCGCCCTTAGCCGAAGGAGCAGAGGCAGCTAAGGATCCTAGCTGCCAGTACTCTGGCGGTTTTCCCTGTTTGTTTTGATCAAATTTCTATAAATACCAGCTTTTCCCGAGGTTCTAGACATACTTTCACATCAATTATAATTCACAACACACACAAAAAGCTCCAGATTCATCATATTTCTTTGGTGAATCTTTCTTGCATAAATTAGCAAAGTTCCGTCCATTTCTCGCTCAAATAGGTAGATTTTGATCCTAAACAAGGATCGATGCATGTTCTTCTTTCTTTAATCTCTATGCATGTGACTTATAGGGCTAGATTAGTCCCTCCTCGACTTTGGCAAGCGAAACCGTTTTGCAATTTAAGATGGCAGTAGCAATTGGATTCACACAATCCATGTACACCCCGCCAAAGTCGCATAAGCAACAATAACCCTTAAAATAAACCAAACAGACTTTATTTTGAGTTTATACACTAAGCAGATTCTCACTAAAGCATTAATACATTAACAATGAATTCGACATTAATTGTACCGTTTTCGTTTATACATTAAAGCATGTTAAACTGAGGGTTTTAAATAAAACTTTTTCATACCGCATACACGAGCCAGAAATCGCCACTGCACTGGCGACTCTGCCCATAAGCCGCCAGAGCAGTAGCGGCTCCCACATCAAACCGCCTCTCCAGAGGCGGCTTAGACATCTTTGCATACGTCGCATACTTTTCTGCATAATATCGCATGTGCACGGCGGATTCTTATTGCTCAAATATCAAAATTAAAGGATTGTTCTCAAGTTAGTAGTGTCTACTTTTAATAGGCTTTACGATTTTTCTAAAACAATTGAATGAATCTAAAGAAAAGTACTCTTACCCCGAATCCAATCTAGTTTCACATTAGCCTTAGATGTAGGGGTGTCGACGTGCTCTGAAATCTAAGAAACGTGTTTTACAACCTAAGACACGGTAGGCAGGTTCCAAATTTTCGCGTTAATTTGGTAGCGACTCCAAAACAATTTTAAAGGTTTTTCAAACTTAATCTTTTTAACTAAAACACCTTTTTGATTCGCCGATTTTAACTATGCTTACTCATTAAACAATTTTCTAACCACGTTAAATACTAATCCCTAATTTTTTTTTCTCCTTACTAGTTCAATGTTAAGTGACATAGATAATAATTACGGAGTAATAAGTACATCTTATATAGTAAATCATAATTTTAGTACACATAATTAAATTATACTCCGTATCGCTAGATAATAATTTTAAAAAATAAAACTTCTAGATGCTAGTAAATTAAAGTGCAAAATATTCTTTCTAGGTTAAGTTCAAAATGAAACGGTTTTACGCGTACCACAGATAACTTGTGATCAAAATGAGACAACTTTGAAACCTCAAAAAGTGGTACATTACGTGCTAAAGTGATCACATTTTAGTCATAAATGTCAATCGTTCGTATAAATCGTATTGTAATAGACTTACTCCTACTCATAGGATTCCATTTATTTATATTATGTAAAGTAATACTTTGTACTCAATTCATTTATGTTGTTAATCCGTTGTTCATATTTGTTTTTCAATCTTTTCGTTATTCGAGATACGTGAAAACGCTAACAAGTAAAAAATGCACTACTTATGGATCTTTTTTTAAATCGAGCATTAGTAACGCAAAAAAATCTTATTGTAAAAAGGTCTTCTTATACATTACTAATTATTAAAAGTAGACAGTACAACTACTTAATGTCAGTACATGTTAATTTATGGATAAATACGATGGTGCCAATTTGCAGAATGATAATTTTTAGCTTGCAATCATACCATTGTGATCTTCATTTTAGCCCTAGTTGTTTTTAAATCCTGATTTCGCCCTTGCTTAGGGGTGTTACATATTTACCTTGAAAAGAATTTGTTTACTAGAAACGAAAAAGAAAATCCGAAAAGTTAGACCTAAAGGTTGAAGGTTTTTAGAAAAAAATTATAAACTTTTATAAATGTTCAGGAAGATAAATGAAAAAGTAAATGAGAAAGGGAAAATATGTTGTGTTGGGGAAGCCAAATAAAGAGGGACAAAACGGTCAGAAAACATTTTTTTGGTTAAATGGGGAGTTTCAGGCAAAGTGATACCATTTTGAATAAAAAAAAGGCGTTATAAGGTAAATTGGCAAAAAAAGTTATATAAGGTAGATGTTTGAAAAAAGTTGGTCTGGTAGTTTTTGAAATTTTGCCTATATTTAAATATTACAAATTATTTTGAAATTTTATTAATTCTTAGATAAATGCACTATTAGGGGAGATGAATAAGAATGTAATTATGACTTACATAATTACTTAGATTTAATGGGTGACCTTTAGAATATCTCCCTACTTTGTATATAAAACTAATGGTTTGTAATGATCAAAGCCAACTCAATAATAATACAAAATATTTTCTATGAATTCATATTTCATCTATCTTAACATGGTATCAAAGCCATTTGGCTTTTGAGAACCGAAAAGCAAACTTCCGCTGCCTTGCCGGTGGGCAAATAATCGATGTCGCCCACCGGCGGGATTCCCACAAAAAAAAATTACCAAAAAAAAAAAAAAAAAACTAAAATATTGTCTTATTAATTGAATAAAAACCCCTAAGTTCCAAATTATCTATTTTTGTCTTCATTTAAATTTTTCAACTTCGTTAAGACGGTAATGAAAAAGATTTACTGGCGAGTTACGCAATTGTCTGGCGAGTCCTATACGCATTTAAAAGTTGTCTGACGAGTCCTATACGCATTTTAAAGATTGTCTGGCGAGTCCTATACGCACTTATTTTACCATTATTGCCAGATGAAGATGAAGATTGAAGATGAAGACATACTTTTATTAGGAGCTTATTTCTCCAATCGCAACGTTTGTTGCACTACCATTACGATTGCGGGAGGGTATTAGGGGAGATGAAAAAGAATGTAATTATGGCTTATATAATTACTTAGATTTAATAGGTGACCTTTAGAATATTTCCCTACTTTGTATATAAAACTAATGGTATGTAATGATCAAAGCCAACTCAATAATAATACAATTCGCATTTCCTCCTAAATCTTAACATGCACCAAAACAGAAATGGGTCGAGTTGAATCACTAGTCATCACAGTTGAGTGAGTCCTCAAGTCGAGTTAGGTTGAACCGAATGATCAACTTGGGTCGGGTCGAGTTCGATTATGGATTGTACATTTGTACTTTATGGGTTTGTGTAGGGTTACATGTTATTATCGAGCCAGTTCGGTTTCGGGTTCGAGTTCGATTCTCAAAAAAATTGGTTTCTATCTGGTCGGGTTTGCTCAAGGTCGAGCTACTCAGTTCGGGTCAAACTTGCTAGCTCGAGTCGTGCCGGATCTAGCTTGCTAGCTCAAGTAGTGAGTCTGTTGGACATAAAAGGTGAAACCAATAGACATGTACTCCGTATATATAGTTATTTGCTTATCTAATGATCGATTCAAATGAATAAAGAGTATAAGAATGAGAATATGTCAATTTGAATGAACTCTAGTCTACCACTCTTGAGATAGTGATAAATTGATAATAGCGAATCTTTGAATGTACTCAATTTGGAAATTTGAGCATATAACGAAGTAGTTAGCTACTACACTACTACAGAATACTGTTTCATATGTAAATAATTAAATTGAATAGAATATCAGGGGCGGACCCACGTTGGGCTTTCACGTGCAACACCAAAAAATATGAAAAATTATTTATATATGATAAGCAGATAATAAGACCCAATTGTCACGTCCTTATATTTTTGAGTAAAGTTTGTGAAGAACGTGTGCCACTCGAACCTTAATCCAAGGCGCGAGTCAGGCAAACCCGACACTACGAGACCACTTATAAACAAAAGGAAAGGAAGAAATACTAGTGTAGAGACAAGAACGCAGCGGATATACACAAGTATAATGCAATATAACGTGGATTATTATTATAAGAGAAAGTATATTACAAGAGGGGTGATATAATACAAGAAATAGGAAAGAAACCGACGAAGTAAAATGAGGCAAGAGGCCCTCTATTTATAGAGGGGAATGGCGTGTGAAAGGATGCAAAACACAAGAGTTGCGTCCCTCCATTGAGGCGCCATTCAAGGGGGGATGAAGGTGGTTATTATGTCCCTTCATCCAAACATCCTCATCCTCTAAATATCTAAATAACCTCCTAGCTCGTATGGACTTGGCTTTGGACTAGGAGGGAGCTATGTAGCTGAGCTTCAATCTTCTCCCAAGCTTTGTAGGTTAGCAGTACTAGGCTTGAGCTGGCATAGTTTGGAGCTGAGCTGGAGTAAGCTTGCGTGAACTCCTTCTGAGCTGATTTCAAGCGTCTAGCGCGTCTTCAAGCGAGTCTTGCGCACAATGTGCATCTTGTGCGCACCCAAAATATGTGAGGCGTGACATTCTCCCCCACTTGAATGGTTGACGTCCTCGTCAACCGAGTACGTAAAAAGTGAAAAATTACAATGGTATCCTAAGATACATTCTAAGTAAAAAGAAAGGAACACTCCCTATCCTAAGTGTTCGAAAAGACAACGTACGTATTTAACGACTATAACAAGTTAAATACGATTTTACAAAATGACTTGTATGTATTAATCGGCTACAACAAGACTAATACAAATACAAGGAAAAATAAAGATTACAACAAAAGACAATGCGGCTACGACAAGCATTGTCGGACAATACGGCTACTACAAGTATTGTCCGGGTAGGGGAAGAAACAATACGGCTACGACAAGTATTGTTAGACAATGCGACCCATCAAGCATTGCCGAGATCATCAATGAGGTTAGGGGCGAGGGTGACGCTTCTTGCTCACCATATCATATATAACCTCTTCATTACTAGCGGTTGATGAACAATCATCTTCAAATCCTACCCAAGTATCATCTGGAAACGAACCCCCAGAAAGGTTTCCTGGAAACGCACCTCCAGGATGGTTTCTTGAATAATAAGGGTCCAAGTCGACCCATAGACCAACACCAACGTGTGGCCTTTCTCCTTTCGTGACGATGTACTTCGCTTTCCGTGATAGGAGTCGGACAAGCGAGTACGTAGTTGCACGGACAATCGAGGGTGGAGTGATCTTCATTACAAATATGACATCCCAAGTTTCTTACAATTTGATTCGCTTCCTCCAAGTAATTGTCATTCATGTCGACATCATGCCCTTCTTGTGGCATGTATGTGGCGGTTACAACACCCCCAAATCTGTCCGGGTCGGTTCCTCCATGCCTTAGCGCGTTGTATTCATGCGTTGGCCCACCATTCTCTCCCTCTATGTCTTGCCGTGGGGTTGGGGGTGGCCCTTCATGCACACGGCCCTCCTCACATCCCGTAACACCGCTAATTGCATTGTCTTCCAAGTCCATGACGCGGTCCAAGAGCGAAACCCGCTCTGATACCACTTGTCACGTCCTTATATTTTTGAGTAAAGTTTGTGAAGAACGTGTGCCACTCGAACCTTAATCCAAGGCGCGAGTCAGGCAATTCCTACACTACGAGACCACTTATAAATAAAGGGAATGGAAGATATACTAGTGTAGAGACAAGAATGCAACGGATATACACAAGTATAATGCAATATAACGTGGATTATTATTATAAGGCAAAGTATTTTACAAGAGGGGTGATATAATACAAGAAATAGAAAAGGAAACCGACGAAGTAAAATGAGGCAAGAGGCCCTCTATTTATAGAGGGGAATGGCGTGTGGAAGGGTGCAAAACATAAGAGTTGCGTCCCTTCATTGAGGCGCCATTCAAGGGGGATGAAGGTGGTTATTGTGTCCCTTCATCCAAACATCCTCATCCTCTAAATATCTAAATAACCTCCTAGCTCGTATGGACTTGGCCTTGGACTAGGAGGGAGCTATGTAGCTGAGCTTCAATCTTCTCCCAAGCTTTGTAGGTTAACAGTACTAGGCTTGAGCTGGCATAGTTTGGAGCTGAGCTGGAGTAAGCTTGCGTGAACTCCTTCCGAGCTGATTTCAAGCGTCTAGCGCGTCTTCAAGCGAGTCTTGCGCACAATGTGCATCT
This sequence comes from Dianthus caryophyllus, assembly GCA_023091065.1. Taxonomy (NCBI): domain Eukaryota; kingdom Viridiplantae; phylum Streptophyta; class Magnoliopsida; order Caryophyllales; family Caryophyllaceae; genus Dianthus; species Dianthus caryophyllus. The sequence continues at coordinate 11,503,908 of CM041518.1, read as the reverse complement.
TGTGCGCACCCAAAATATGTGAGGCGTGACACAATGAAGTTGGTAGTGGTCTAGTGGTTGGAGGGAAGGTTTAAGTTCTTTGTTGTTGGTGCATGTTGTGTGTTTGAATCCCATGGTACACCTTTTTCCCCTATTAATTCAATTTATTAAATTAAAACCATCAATTTACTTCAAAATTTATTTTTAGCTTGGAGTATTTTTTTTGAGAATGGTCATACAAGAAGTAAATCCCCCAAGTAATTGAGTAATTTGTTGATATATGTTACGTATATATTGTGCTACACCAAAACGAAAATCCTGGGTCCGCCCCTGTAGAATATAACAACAAACTTAACATCACTAAGGCCATATTATCTTGAATTTATTGAAAATAAACAGAATTAAATCGAACTAAACAAAGCTGAACAGAAATAACTTGATTCTAATCTCAACTCATTTGGTTGCTCACCAAATCTTACAGAGTACATGGTTTTTTTTTTTTTTAATTGTTTATCTATTTATAGGTTTTGTTTCTGGTTTTTCTAAACGAGCCCATGGAAAGGTGTTTAAGGGCCAACGTAATTGTGGAAATCGTTGTACGAAGGCAAAAAAAAGAAAAATTATACGATGATAGAAACGAAAATAATTTCCGGTCACCACAAAACGACGGTGATATCCTCAACTCAAAGTCGTCTCAAACCCTTCCGTCTTAATTTTCTTTGTATATGTTGGCGACATTAAAATCTGTGAAAATGAAACGGAAGTATTGTATTCTCAAAAAGCACTTAAAAGCAGCTGCTTCACCGAAACCGAAAAGAAAAAAAGACAACAGACAGACATACTACAAAAAAAATGGAAACATTCCTTGTTTTAATGCAAACATCCATCTACACATTACACAATCAAGGAAGTGTTGTCTGCCTGGGATAACATTTGACAATGAATGGATTGAATGCCTTAAAACAATTAAAGACGGGTCCTTGTCGTGCAGCCGCCATGCGCTGAAGTCTGAAGCTAAATAAACGGGAAACAGAACTTTACACATTGTTTCAATAGGAAGGAAGGGAAAAGTTTCATTTCGAATCCATTATATGGACCGATGGTGAAAAAAAAAATGCACGAACAGCACTGCACTATCATACAAGGGTCTAGGTTACCACACTACATAAATTGAAGGGAACTGTCCGTGGACAAATAGGCTATCGATTTCGTGAAATGGTTTGAGGATAGCCGTGGCAATGAGTAGGCGGGTCTCACAAGTGATTTGGACCAACAAACCGAATGCATTCAGGTCTGGTGTCCACAGAAAAAGAAAAAAATGGGTAACCAGTTTTTCGATCTGGATCAGTCCATTTTCGGGAAAAACAGAATCTAAAGATCTATTTAAAGTGGTTCGGTCCGGTCAAAACCTAAGACCTAACGAGTTTCGGTCTAGTCTGGGTCCACTTTTAACCGGCCAAGTCTCCAAATTTAGGTTCTAGGGCGATCTAGTCTCTTGATTCTTAAGATCTGGTCTGATCTTGGACCAATGACCAACCCTAGCTATGGGGCAGCCCTAAAACTCAAGATCTAGTGTTGATGAAGCTTTCATCGTCTCGACGCAAAACTCACCCAAGGTGCTTGAACGGCAACTGACAGCATATAATAAGACTATATAAGACACCAGCGAAAGCAAGGCCAAATGGTTTTCATATTTGCGTCAGATATAAAGTTGCATGTACAAGGTATAACGAAAGAGAAATTTTTTTGATAAGTTTTAGCCAAACACCTAGGTTGAGTCAGAATTAATGGTTCAATCGGAGAGATCATTTTGTTGAGGTCAAAGGCTTACGGAGACTTCGAAGAACGCTCCACATAAAAGTTGAAACAAAAAAGAGAACGACACCAGTTATGACGGCATACTTGAGACCGAGATTCACCAGGAGATTAACAAGGAGTCCAGCTAAGACGACACCAAAGAAATTCGCTGACACGGCAGGCCAGAAAGGCATATCTAGCACTGAGGCAATGATTGCACCCGTCCATGCTCCTGTTCCTGGAAAGGGCACGGCCACGAACAACATCAGACCGAGCCACTGGAACTCTTCAATTGGACCAGCCTTGTTCTTTGCTCTCTCAAATAGCATATCCAAGAGCTTCGATAGAGTGCGGCTCTTCCCGGCTATAAAGGTAGCCAGTTTTTTCAAGTAGAGTATGATGAACGGAACTGGGAGCATGTTCCTGCAGTTACATGATGATATTAGTTCCAGGACATCCTTCAAAATGTTATCCGATATCCATCAAATTATCCTAGAAATTTACGTTTTCTAATATACGTAGGACTACTAGAACACATCCTTCAAAATGTTATCCGATATCCATCAAATTATCCTAGAAATATACGTTTTCTAATATACGTAGGACTACTAGAACATAAGAGCTAGAAAGTTTGCAATCATTTAACACTTTCGAAAGAAAACTTAGAGCATCCTCAAGTCAACTGAATGGATTTATACACACATAAGCCATGTGAAATTTAAAACAAATGAAAAATTAGAAAACCGTAAATGAACATGAGAACTATTGAGAAGTAACTGTAGGCTATGGAGAATCTGATCAAATTGGTCTAGGAAGTTAAAGGACAATTCAGCTGTTTAGTTCAAACCTCCGAAACACTGCACGGTTCTCTCCATCAGGAAAAGTAGCTAAATTTTTGATGTCATGTATAATCAGACGGGAAGGGAAGCATGTACAGAATTTTTCAAACCAATATACTCAAAACTCTACAGTAAATACATTACTCTTTCTGTTGATAGAGTAGAATTTGATTCAAACCATATCGGAGGTTAAACACAAGCATGATCTTAATAGTTGAGTCGAACAGTATACGAAAGCTAAAAAACAGGGCAGTGACAAGGCAAAAGTACGAAAAAGATCCGTCATTAGCTGACTCTATTGGAGTAACTCCTAATTTCGTAAAAGAGTTACCCAACATTTTAAATCTTCGGAAAAGAGTATCTCTCTTCATTTGTGCATCCAACAATCCACAAACGACATTTATATGTTTGCGATGACTGGATCTTTTAAATTGCCCTTAAAACCAAAACAATATGTGACTTAAAACCTTTTAACTATTTTTCCTTCCATTATGTGGAATATAAGAGACCATAGTCAGCAACTAAACGTATTCAAATCAAATTTATGGACCAAAATACAGCCTATGTCCCTAACTTTAATGCATTTATAAATTAGTCTCCCGAACTTTGAATCCGACGAGTCTAAGAACTTAAACACTACAATCGGCTCAAAACTCAATTTGGAACCCCTATTAATAGCACAGATGAATCCCCGAGCAGCAAAACTTAATCAAAAATTTCAACATAGCACCCTAATAATAAATTAAGATAACGTGACATCAAAAATGTTGTTGACATAGAGGTAAGGTCGCATACATCTGGCTCTCCCTACACCACTATTAGCTACGAGTTTCCATGAGGCGATGTTAACATCAAAAAAATGTGATAAACAACCATAATCATACACTACTAATACATAGCAACTACATCATGTAACATCAAAAATGCGGCAAGCAACCATAAACATACATTCATACACTCCACATTACTCTAATACGTAGCAATTACCTCCTCCGTTATTTCATTTTTGATGCACGCCTCCGACTTTCAACTTCAAGAAAATACTCAAAACATATTTATGCAACAACATCTACCATTTGAATCGTACTGAAAAAACGCTCCCATAAGAGTATTCAAGAGCAAATTGTCTCGCAAATTGAGAATGATGTATATAAGAAAACCAGAACACTAACACTACATTACACAGCATCAAAAACAAAAAGTGACAAACAACCATGATCATTGACAACAAGAACCAAAGAACACAAACTGAACTGAAATTAAATCCCCAAAACCGAAAAACAGACCCGAAAACAGCCAAAAGGGTATTCAAGAGCTAATATACCATTTGATTCGTAGCGACAAAATGCTTCCATAAGAGTATTCAAGAGCGAATATACCATTTGAGAATGATGTATATAAGAAAACCATAACAATTACACTACATTACATAACATTAAAAAAAGAACACAGACTGAACTGAAATTAAATTCAAAAGAGCAAAAAAGAAAAAGGAAAACAGACCCGAAAACGGCCAAAAGGGTGAGAATAAGAGGGTTGAGTTGCATCCAATAACCAACGGGAATAGCGCCACGAAGCTCGAGAACAGGAAGAGCAGCAACACAAACAACAACAGCCTCATCAGACCAACCCAACCCCCTCAAAGCAGCAGCAACTCTCAGCCCGAAACTCGACGCTTTTATCGAAGAATCACCCGAAACCGACACCGCTGCAGCAACCGCAGCAGAGGCCTTAGAATCGCTAGAGAATGCATAGACAGCAAGAGACACAGAAGCCCAGAAAACAACCCACAAGAGTGTTTTGAGTGGCTGTTGTTGGTGTTCTTCAAAGGTGGAGTCTTTGGGGGGTGAAATTACGGAATTGCCCCTGTGGGTGGCACTAAGAGGGGGGAGAAAGGAGGGGTAGAAGTGGAAATGGTGAGGGGTGGAAGGAGGGGTTTTGAGAGTGGAGGTAGAGAAAATTGGGGGTGAAGTGAAGGAGGGTTTAAGGGAGGAAAATGGGAGGTGGAAATGAAGGGGTTTTTTTGGGGGGGAGTGAAGGAAGTGATAGTGGATGCCATGGGAAGTGATGGTGGTCTTGGTGGATGCCATTGGAAGTGTTTTAAGTGAGTTTGGTAGTGGTGATTTTGGGGGGTTTTGGAAGATTATAACATGGGAATTTTGCAACAAAGTATTAAGTGTTATGAATAATGTACTCATAGTGTGGATGTCCAATGGGCCCATGACCCATAGTCTTGTTGCATACTATTAGGGTTTGACTCAAACCCTAGGCTCTCATGTACTATATATATACACCCAATGAAGGATGAATAAGACACACAGTTATCTCTCTATTCTCTCTTACTATCTTTATTTCACAACACGTTATCAGCACGAGACTCTACATTACTGGGCAAATAATACTTTAATTATTATTCAGATCTGATACTCGGGAGGTTTATATCAGATCTTATTCTATTATTTGATATATTCAGGTACGTCAATATATAACTAATTGAAATATCGTGCTACGGAGTATTGTTATTGTGCCTACGGAGTATTGTTATTGTGCCTGAATCATGATTATTCTTTTGCTATTTGTAGTTATGCTTTTGCTTTTGGCTATTAAAATATCTTACAAAGGTTTTGGTTTTGGTTTAACGATTGACACGAAAACACATACACTGACTAAAGGAGTTTTCACTTGTTTAACTATTAATTAATTAATTGTTGGACGGAGTAGTAATATGGGGTAATTGCTTTAGTACTATTTTTGTGCTTCTGTTGGAATATATGATGTATATGACATAGATTTATTGTGTTTTGTTTGGTATTATCGATATGATTTTCACATGATCAAGTTATATTTGTGCAATTTTCTTTTGTTTCATGCGATCATAAGTTTTGGATAATCATACGGAGTAAGTTTCATGGGTGCATTAGCTTTTCTTTTAATTGGGTCTGTGCATACAAGGCTATTACTTATTCGGGCTCTTAGTAAGGGTTTTGTTCACCGAATACATGTGTATTGTGTTCTTCGATATGAGTTATTGTCAATTACGAGTATCATAACATATACTTTATTATTGTAATGCGTTGATTATTGTTGTTCACATAATTATAATTTTGTCACTCATGACCTCGAGGTATATGTTATACGGAATTGAATTGAATTATATGGTATTATGATTCGTTGGTCATATTGATATGAACTTTATCGTGTTAAATAATATTTGGTACAAGTTACTCCGTATATTCTTTGTCTCCCTATAATTGATTTGAAAGAGAAAAGTCATGAGACATAAATTAATTGAAATATTATGAGATTTATATAATGACATTCCCGAAAGCGAATGTAATATTTCCTCCCACATACGGGATGTGATTGAGGATGTGACCGCGGAGACGGTCTAAATCAGATTTCATCTAATATCGTTGTTTCCACCGGAAGTGGTCATTGAGATCTGACTTATAATTTAAAATTTTCCCCCATGTACGGGACGTGGGCGCGGATGTGGCCGCAAAGACGGTTACAAATTAAATTTTTGTGTAAATCTTTTCTCCTACTTGTAGTGGTTGATAATATGATCGCGGAGACGATCTAATAAGTTTTGGTTAAACTTTTTCTCCCATAGAGGGAGGTTGAGAATGTGACCAGGGTTAAGGTCATTGAGAGTTTGACCACAGTTATGGTCAAAAGTGACTACTAATTAACTAAAATTGTCCTCCCACCAGAAGTGGCTAAGGATAATATGACCTCGAGGTTGGTCATAAATAGAGCAAATAAATTTTAAAATTCTCTCCCCTAGAAGTGGGATGATGAACAATGCTCAAAGCACAAATTAGTCATGCCGACTATATATGATATGTTCATATAATTTTTGGGCCGGAGATCCCATGAGTGTTATTTAATTTAGTCATATGGACTATATTTTATTTGAAATACAATTAATTTAAATACAATTTTGGGCCGGAGATCCCATGAATGAGCAAATAAATTTTGTCATGATATCAATATTAAAACTCTTGACATGGGTGATCAAGAGTAGAAGGCTTAAAATATGACATATAAATTTGGACCTGAAGTTCCAAATATTTATCTTATGGAGTAAAAGTTTGACCTGAAGTTCAAAGTTTGAGAAATATTGTCCACACTCACATAATATTGCTAGTGGCTAGAAGTTCACATGTAAAATTAGTGGCCGGAAGTCCACATGTAAATGTCAGTGGTTGGAGTTCCACTTGTGTAATTTATGAATTGCTAAATTCGCAATTGAATTAATGAAACCTCTTTTGAGGATGAGTAATGTGGTTTTCTTAAATCTAATATGTGGCCTTAATTGAGCTTAATGTCATGGTGTTTTGAGCCTAAATTGTATACTAAAATGATACATAACACGAAAGGCCGTGTCAATCTCATTATGCGAGATGTGCAATTTGAGAAATGGGAGAAAAATCACACTCTTTCTCATTTGCAAATAATATTGTCTTAGGGACAATACATTGTGAGAACAAAAGGGTTCCACAATTATCTGAATTGAAATTGATCTCTTAGTAGATCGAGAAAATGATGAGTTATTAATGGAAAATGTGAATGTTTTTGATTGACAAATGGTCGTCATTATTCCCCGAAGTGAATATGACATTACATGTGAATTGAAATGGATAAATATTATACCACTTCATGTGGTTGAGGGACTAAGTGGCTAGTCCTAAACATTCACAAAGATCTATGGATCTTGTTTGATATTTCATATGTCCACCAACAATGGTGTGGGATAAATGCAAGCGATATGTGATCAATATATATTGTGAGGGAATAATCACTAAAAATCATTGCAATCGCTACATCCACTGGAAGGATGGATAAATTAATTACAGAGCTGGGATTATTCTAAAAATCAGTTCTGATTTATATGTCACTCAGAATGAGTAATGTGATATATTCACAAAAGGAATATTGAGACATATAAGTCTTGCCAATATAAATGAGACACATTGTTAGTGTCTTAAGTCACATCAATAATTTATTTGGCCAAATGTTAAAATTACATGATGAATTATTGCTAACTGGAAGTTTAGCACTATGTTTTCAGTCAATAAGTTTGGTATTTAATAAGCGAATTGGTTGGGTCGTAGCCAATTTTGTGAAAATTTGTCACGGTTTGACAAAGAAATGTTGACAT